>OX463776.1:7620354-8220354 GCA_949825005.1 Gasteruption jaculator
ATTGAAATCGCTGCCCCTCTCCCCCTTCCGGAGGAATTCGTTTGCTTGCCGCAAAATTAGTGTATTTGCCGGGTATCGTCCCTTCGATGCACCCTGGAACCTTTTTTCCAGGCTGGAGCTACGCGAGGGATGTTTAACTTTTTTTCCGCATGAAAACAGCGCGCGAGGGACGAAATGAGCATCGAGAGAAGGGGGCGGCTTCCGCCGCTAATTAACGTATAGGTATAAATGATGTTTCTTCTCCCTCCCCCTCCCCTTCCCCCCTCTTCTCCTTTTGATACCCTGGAAATAATAACGTAGGGAGGAAAAAAAAATAAATAAAATAAGAAGGAAAAAAAAACAACACACACACACACGTATGCAAAAGTAATAATTTCCATGTTGGCTCGTGGGGTATTAAAATAAATAAAAAAAAAAGAAATGGGTGGGGGGAGCCCGGGGGGAGGGGGAATATATGTAGACAATAAGTTAAAAGCCGTATATGAGAGAAAATGTAGGTCGCTTTGTAAAGGATTAGAGTCACTCAGTTTACTTTTACCTCGGCTGCGCTACTAGCGGCAGCCGGGGTACTACCTATTGCCTTTACTACTACTACCACTACCACTACCACCGCCGCCACCACCACCACTACCACTGCCGGCGCTGCCGCCGTTTACCCTCGCTACTGGAATCACCGTTGCACTCCGCCGCTACGACGACGCTACGTTGTGTTTCTTCGGGATAAAACCGCATTCCCGTTCAAATACACCTCCCCCCCTCCCCCCCCCGGTGAAATTCCACATGCGAGCGCCGCAGAGGAGACACGTCTAATGTCGTTGCACCGCTTGATACCGAAGGTACCTCTTCCAATTCCGTACCGTTGTGTTTGCCCATGTATGCATGCATGCATGCATACGTACATATATCTGCATACAAAAGGTGCATCCACACACGTACGCACACACACACATACCGACCACCACACGGGCGCGCTCGCTCGCACACAAAGGGGGGTGTAAATCTAACTATGACAAATGGATGCCAAATATGGATGATTGTTTGTTTGAACCGGAGTTTGCCGAACTCGTTTTGTTGCATTTTTTTTTTTTTTCATCCCTTTTCCGTGTTCATCCCCTCGGTCCCTGGACCCCCTCGAGTTCGGGGGAGATTTTTAAATGCGTGGGTCCGTTAGAATCGGGTACCGGTTTGTTGTGTTTTTCTATTCGCCCCCTTCGAAGTCTATTATTATTATTATTATTATTCTTCTATTATTATTATTATTATTATTATTATTATTATTATTATTATTATTATTATTGTTGTTGTTATTATTATTATTGTTATTATTGTTATTATTATTATTATTATTATTATTATTATTATTATTATTATTATTATTATTATTTGCAAACAAAAAATAATTTTCTCGTTGGTCGCTTGTTTATGAACGATTGGGGGTAGTGAAAATACGCACTTTTCAATTTTCCTTCCATCTTTTTTTTCACCCTCATTTTCTCGAGAAAATGTGAAAGCAAAGGAACCACCCGCACGGCTCGTTTTGTTCTTAAAAAGGAATAGAATGTTATTTTGGTTTATTTACGGCAAAAGAACTCCGGAAATTGGAGTTTTATGAGAACCTACTACCCTTTCATTTTTTATTCTTTGGTTGCCTCGAACCTCCCCATCACGGGGAACGCTGCTTTTCCCACACTCTAAAACATCACTCGAATTTCCCTCCTTTTTTTTATTTAAAAAATAAATGGTATATATCTATCTATATATATACACTAAAATCCACTAAAAAGATGTGTGTGTGCGCGCGCGCGCGCGCGTGTGTGTGTTAAAGATACGAAATTCGGTGAAAATATGAAAAATTTCACGTCGAGCGACTGCTGCACCACCACCTACGCATGTTTCGTGTAGGTATTATAAAAATCACGCTGTTCCCGTTTTCGCGGTAGGAAATATCCTCTCGCAAATCGGGCTTTTGTCGGTCGACGCCGAAAGACGGATTTGAATGCGAGAGCAATTGGAGTTACGCGAAAAATCGAAATTCGAGGATGAAAAAAAAAAGAACAAAAAATTGAGGTGTTTTTTCTTTCTCGCTTTTATTCCCTTTTAATTCAAATTAAAACAGAGGGTGGGGGGAGGGGGGGGGGGTGGAATCGAAACCGAAAGAAACGAGCGACTCCATTATTATTTCAGCGGCTACGCGAAAATACAATTTATTTAACCGAATGAAAATAAGTCGGAATTCCGACGAGTGCGTATTCCGAAAACGATCCTTTTGAAAACATCGGCAAACGAATTTCACTTCGTTTGCGTTTACTCTCGAAATACGGGGTAGGAAGCCCGGACGGAATTGAGCGGAATGTGGGAATCGAGAAAAATCTTGAATTCCGCTAAACCCTTTCGGCGTTATGCTTTTGAAAAAAAAAAAAAAAAAAATGAATAAAGTAAAATAAAAAATGGATCACGAAATGATATGGTTCGCATGAAAAAAAAAAAAAAAAGGGCTTTTGATATTGAAGTTTTATGAGAAATTTTCCCCGCTGTGTTTTCCTTCCAGCGAGCGGAATGTGGCTTCCTGCTCATAATAAAATACTCCTGGAATTTTTTGATAAAGTATGCATTCGACCCGACGTATGCCTTTAAACTGCAATTACGAGAAAAAATGGTGAAAAGTTAAGGATTTTAATTTTTGACCGGTAAAAATCATCGTGACGTCACAAAATTGGTTATATTTTGAATTTCAATTTTTTAAAATATAGTAATATTATTATTACTACTACATAATAATAATAATAATAATAATAATAATAATAATAATAATAATAATAATAATAATAATAATGCAATTTTTTTCACGAAAGAAAACAATTATAAAATAATAATAATAATAATAATAATAGTAATAATATTATTATTAATTTTTTTTGGTCATTTTATTTTTGCCCTACCTGCAGTCAATGTCGATACCCGGGGTTCGATGCAACGTCGAACGATAACCCGATAAGTTTTCACGCACGTAAAAAATTCACGCAGGCTTTCGATATAATTGACGATTTTTCCACAAATACCGAACAAGCCCAATTACGGATTGATTTTACGACAGCGAGAAATTATGGGATAATTAAAAATGCAAAATACCACGGCTATAAAACGATTCGGCTCAAGTGCTATTTCGAAATAGTCATTAAAATCGTATCAGCCTTGGCTTGAAAAGTGGCTATTTGTGAAATCAGTTATTACCCATACGAACGTATATACTTTCACCGCACGGTTATTAATACCACCACCAACTTCGACATTACGAGTATATCGTTGCCACAGCGCGGCTATGAAACCGTTCATAGAAAAATGTCCGAGCTGAGAAATTCGCGTTTTACGATTTTCGGGGAAGCCAAGGCATGCCCGAAAATATCGACTTTTGGAACATTTTTTTTCGCGCTTTCGGGAGACCCATATCCGATGTATTTTTTTCCGAGGAATCCATTTTCATTGTCAAAATTCAAGATTTCTCACGGGAAACACGATTTTTCCTCAAAAAACCTACTTTTTTCCTACTTCCGCTGGGATTTCATCAAATTTGACCCTTGGAATCGATTCTACGGGAAAAATTACCCCTAGAAATGACTTGTCCAACCCCATTTTTGAAACTTTAATTTTTACCCCATTTTGGGGGGAAGAGGTAGGCATGCCCAAAAAAATCGACTTTTGCAAAAATTTTTTTCGCACTTCCGGGAGACCCATATCCGATGTATTTTTTTCCGAGGAATCCATTTTCATTGTCAAAATTCGAAATTTCCTACGGGAAACACGATTTTTCCTCAAAAAACCTACTTTTTTCCTACTTCCGCTGGGATTTCATCAAATTTGACCCTTGGAATCGATTCTACGGGAAAAATTACCCCTAGAAATGACTTGTCCAACCCCGTTTTCGAAACTTTAATTTTTACCCCATTTTTGGGGGAAGGGGTAGGCATGCCCAAAAAAATCGACTTTTGGAAAAATTTTTTTCGCACTTCCGGGAGACCCATATCCGATGTATTTTTTTCCGAGGAATCCATTTTCATTGTCAAAATTCGAAATTTCCTACGGGAAACACGATTTATCCTCAAAAAACCTACTTTTTTCTCACTTCCGCTGGGATTTGGTCGAATTTGACCTTTGCAATCCATTCTACGGGAAAAATTACCCCTAGAAATGACTTGTCCAACCCTATTTACGAAACTTTAATTTTTACTCCATTTTGGGGGGAAGGCCCTAAAAATCGACTCCCGAAAATAAAAAATGTAAATAATTCTAATTTATAGAATGATTTTTTTCTTTACCGGTGTTCTTTCCAAAAGATCATAAATTTGAAACGTAGTAACAATATTTATTAATATTATCAGTATTATTATTATTATTATTATTATTACTATTGTTATCACGATAAGCAATACGAAAGTCTAACAAGGTTTATCGAGGGGTTCGAAATAAGTACCAATTTCAAGCTCTAAGTAGCAGAAATGGAGATATCCGGGGCACGTTTAAGGTTTCAAATAGGACTAATTTCTATGCAAATATGTCTCCCGTACAAATCCCTCTGTGTCCCATTTATCGTAGAATTTCGAGGTCCGAATGTGCTTGAAAATTTCGACTCCGGCGTTTCGCCGCTATAATTACGTGGCAACGCGCAGAAAAGCGAAACCAATAAATTTCCCGGCCGTGCCGTTGTAATTTTTTACGATTTACTAGAAAATTGGATTATGCCGTGAAGTGGAAATTACTGTGACATATTTTTTTATTGTTTTATATGTCAATAAAATTTACAGACTCCGTGTGTAATAGCGGTCGTAATAGTACCTATAAAGGATCATACAAACCCCAGTAGGAATTTATGACGATCCAATACCGGCTCCGGCCGTATCAAGCCGGTTTACCGCCACGGAAAATTCCAGGGAGAAAACGGGAAAGTGAATTTTACCGTGTACTTAACAACCCCTACGACGTGGAAACCCGCCTTTTCTGGGTTACCGTGACTTTTATGGTATGTAAAGCAAACTTTGCAACAATATGGGCCACTTTTATAATGCAAAAGGGAAAATTGCCTAACCCGATTTGCGAAAACTGGCGAAATTTTCCAACGAATTTTCTTTTTTATTTGAAAATTCATTTTTTTTAGAAATTATTTCCTGAAATTCTATTATTATTATTATTTTTATTATTATTGTGGTTATTATTAATAATAATATAATATTATTAATAAATAATAATAATAATAATAATAATAATATAATTGTTGCTGTTACTATTATTATTGTTATTATTATTATTATTATTATTATTATTATTATTATTATTATTATTATTATTATTATTATTATTTAGGAGCAATGCAACCAAGGTCCCTAAAATTTACGTAATAGTTGCAACCCAGCGAAAACGAAAAATTCGGAAAAAAAATCACCACTCCTTTTCCCACTCGGGAACCCGGATACCGGACGTTCGTTAAGTGCTCCTTGTTTTTTCATTGTCGCGGCACGGGAACAAAATTCGCAGGGTTTTTTTTTCTTTTTTTTTTTTTTTTCGCCCCCAACAATACCAACAATTCGATATGGTCCTTCCAGCGGTATCGCCCGTACCAATTGTACCGGTAACCAATAACACTAATTCGCCGCTACGGGTCGTATTGTGCGGAGCAGTAAAAGCGGATGTAATTTTACCCCGGTCGAAAATTTCATTAATCGGTGCGAGTAAGGCACAAACGCGACGTGGCCAAGTTCGCATTTGAAAAACAGCCCTTTCGGGCCGATAAAATCCACTCAAAAAAAAAAAACGAAGAAAAACCCAAAATCCGGTTTACGTTCACGGTCGAATAAATTCGAAACCACCAAATTTTCTCAAAATCTCATAAAATAATGATAATAATAATAATAAGAGCGACAGCAACAATAATAATTATTTGATGGTTGCTAAAAAAAATTTTCTTACATTTTTTTTTTGCTTCGTAAAAATAAATATTATAGAAAAAATCAATTGTCAATTTTATTCGAAATTTATTTTTTCAATCTAAAAATATTAATTATTGAATACCAAAATGTGTTTTTTTTCTACGTATTTAAAAATTTCCGAAATTCCTAATTCGATAAAATAATAATTATTGATGGTTGTTAAACAAATTTTCTTAAATTTTTTTTTCTTCGTAAAAATAAATATAGAAAAAATAAATTGTCAATTTTATTCGAAATTTATTTTTTCAATCTAAAAATATTAATTATTGAATACCAAAATGTTTTTTTTTTCTACGTATTTAAAAATTTCCGAAATTCCTAATTCGACGAAATAATTATACCTACGTAAACGTAAAAAACTTGGACAATAAAAAATAATTGCTCGCCCCGTAAATGTTTCTTAAACGTCGGGCAAGCACATAAACGTAATAAAAATAGTCCCGACTCATTGGAACACGAAAATGGTTTTTACGAAAATTTGATATGCACCGGGATAAGGGCCGGTCTCGAGCCTGCATAGGGTGCAGTGCCGGTGCCACGAGAGCCGCGCGATAATTCATCAACACACTTGGCTCTCGACCTTTATTTTTTTTATTTTTTTTTTATTTTTTTTTTCTTACCTAATTTGTTCATTTCCCTTTTACTTTCGGTGTCTGACGTTCGTAATAACGACGGGCTATGAAATAAAAATGTTGATAAAAGGTGGAATCGCTCCCCATCGTCGCTTTCTCTCTCTCTCTCTCTCTCTCTCTCTCTCTCTCTCGTCCGCCCATCGGTGGCCACGAATTTCACATGTAACTCGCACACGACTAATGTAGCGGTTCCTTGATAAAATCTAATTAGTCGCTTCGGAACTCCACCGCACAGTATCCGTGCAGCCACCGCTTCGTTATTACGTAAACTTGCCCCTCCTGCGCGACGTTAACGTCGTTTTGAATATTGCATGGACTTGTGAAAAATTAAGCGGGTGATAAAAAAAAGAAAAGAAAAGGAAAGGAAGGAAAGTGGAAAAACGCGAAGGCAGGACGCGACCGCGCCCTTCTGCCTCGAAGCAACAAGTTTCCCGGTTGAGAATTGGCCCCGGGAATTTCTTTTTTTTTCCCCCTCCTTGAAATTTCCTTTTTTTTTTCTTTCGGTTTTTACAAAAATTTTTCGAAGTGGAATTTCAGGATGGAGCCGTGGAATTTCGTGTATTTTATTTTAAGGGTAGTAAATAATTACTGTAGAGGGTAGTAAAAATTATTATTGTATATATTGTTGCGGTAAATAGAACAAAATAATAAGTACAATTAATTCTAGGGAATTTGGGGAGCGTTTGGTAATTTTCTTTTCCAAATTAAAAAATTGCGGTTTTGAAATTTGTATTTTTTGGCAAAATGGCGCGGAATTTCAAAATGGGATCCTGGAATTTCGTGTATTTTATTTTAAGGGTAGTAAAAATTACTATAGAGGGTAGTAAAAATTATTTTTGTATATATTATTGCGGTAATAGAATAAAATAATAAATATAATTAATTCTAGGGAATTTGGCGAGCGTTTGGTAATTTTCTTTTCAAAATTAAAAAATTACGGTCTCGAAATTCGTATTTTTTGGCAAAATGGCGCGGAATTTCAAATTGGGACCCTGGAATTTTGTGTATTTTATTTTAAGGGTAGTAAAAATTACTATAAAGAAGTTTTTAATAAGAGGTTTCGCTATTATTATTATTATTACTATTATTATTACTAATAATAATAATAATGTAATATTATTAATAATTAATAATAATAATAATAATATTGTTGCTGTTGTTATTATTATTATTATTATTATTATTATTATTATTATTATTATTATTATTATTATTATTATTATTATGGATCACGCAATATTAAATATACAGTTCGAAAATGAAAATTAGCGCGAATTCAACACGAGCAAGGGGATGATTCCTTTTGTTTGTCCTCTTATTTACGTACCTATCTACTTACTTCCTAATCTAGTAGTCAGAGGGAATACTAGTGAGTAGGTAAGCGGCTACGCAGTAATGAAACTAGTAGTTGTCGTCGTAATCAGTAGCAATAACAGTAATAAAAAAAAAGAACACGAGGGATGAGGGTGAGATAGAGCGAGGAGGAAGCCACGAAAGCCGGGGATGAAAACCAAGAGAGATGGAAAAATAGAAAGAGAGGGAACATACATAGGGAAGACCAAGAGCGAGCGAGAGGACGGAAAATAGAGCGATAAAGTAACTCAAATTTCGTGTGAAAGTGTCAAACTACTTTTGTTCCATTTACTCCCGAGGCGTTTTATGCAGAGCGAGCGCGCGAGCGAGAGAGAGAGAGAGAGAGAGAGAGAGAGAGAGAGAGAGGTGGCAGGGGTTGGGGTTGAAGTTAAGGGTAGATAGAGCGACTCAAGTTTTGCGCGGAAAAGTCGGACTACCGACATACTTCCGAGTCAACCGCGGCAACTTTCGCGGCACTCCTGGCGACGGCAATTTTTTTTTTATTTATTTTTTTTTTTCGGACCCGGGGATCAATCGCGAAAACTGCGGGGGACCGTTACCGGCGCGGCGACCCGGCAGTCGAGTCGCGTGCGTCACATTCCGTCCTCACTCCGCTTCTTCGCGACGGTATTTGCCATTAGAGTCGACATACAAATCGTCGTTTAGTATCGACCGAGTTTTTTTTTTTAGAAAAATAAAAAAAAAATTTTCTCAGAAAAAAAAAATTATCCAAGAAAGAAAACAAACAAATTATATTTTTTTCTCTCAGGGTAAGGGTGTCGAGGCTCGCTACGGTTGGAAAATTATAGTGGAAAAATTGGAAAGAAAAAATATCCATTGAAAAAAAAAAATTATCAAAATATATTTCAAAAAATTTGGAAAATTATATTAGAAAAATTAAAAAAAAAAATTACCCCCGAGAAAAAAAATTTTTTTTTCCCACCCCATGTTGGGGTGCAAATTATTACCCCGCGTCGTCGCGACTAATTTTAATTACCCAAGATTGGAGAAAATATGAAAAAATGGTGCCGTAAAAAGACGCTTATTTTAATCATTTTTATTCGCAATTTTTTTTCTTTTTTTTTCGTTGCTTCCTTTAATCACGGTAAGTACCTTTCGCTGTACAACCCTTGTCCGGCCGTTATGCAACTCCCGCCACACCCCCGGTTATCCCTGTATTTTAATTACATCGGAATTAGGCTCGAATTTAATTACGTATAAAGAGGGAGCCACTAATTTCGCTATTCTTAAACAATTCTCCCGCATCCCTCCCTCTCGAATGGCTATGATTCAAGGTGGATCCTCGAGGATTTAGCCTGCCAACCTTATTTAATGGTACCACTAACGGGCTATGACGCCGCTAACGCCTCGACTCTCGTCCCGGACACGTGGGAAAAATACAGAAACGTCGGGGAATTTTCTGCGTACGTGAAAAATTGATTCCGGTAAATACCGGGATTCTGGGCGATTTTTCAAAATGCAATTATTCGAGAAAAAAAGAAAAATTATTTTCGAATGTAATTTATTGTGATTTGGAAATTTTTTTTTGAGCCTTTTATTTTTTTTTTAATTTTAATTTTAATTTTTGGGAATCATTTTATTGCTTTTGCATCGAATTAGAAAAAAAAAAGGTGGATTGTTTTTTTCTTGCAAATTTTTTTGCAAGAATTTGCAAAAAAGAAAATTTGCAAATTTTTCCAGCCTTATTTTCGAACTTCAATTTTTGGGGAATGATTTTATTACTTTTGTTACTTATTAAAAAAATGAGATTCTTTTCTTTTTTATGAATAATAAATTTTTTCTACCGAATTGGAATTAGCACAAAATTAATTGTATTTTTTGGGTTTTTTAATTATTTTAGTTTGATATTTAAAAAAAAAAGTGTTTCAAGTAAATTTGTGAAAACTCAATTTCTTCGATTTCCTCGATTTCTCTATTTTTTTTAAATTTAACTACAATTATTTACAAAGATGGAATTTCGACAATTTTCATTATTTTCAAATTCAGTCCAATAATTTTAATTTTTTTTTCTCGAATTAACGAAGCCTCTATTTTTTGCAAATTTCAATTGTAATTTTGAATTTTCATTTTTTTTATTTGCAAATTTGAAACAAATTATCCGGAATTTATTCGATTTATCTTTAAATTATGCAGATTGCTTGAAAAAAAAAATAACAATTTTTTTTTTTGTTTCTTCGAAAATCAGCAGCGAGATCCTGCAGCAAAGACGTGATCGATTCCTCGGCAAGCGAATAATAAAATATTTGCCCCGGTAATCCTCGACAAATATTTTTTTTTTTTTTTTTCCAGGGCAATTTTCCAAAAGCAATTTTCGTGGGACCTCGTTCCATTCCATCGCGGTGGAAATTTGCGATCCCGATACTCGCGGGCCTCTCATGCAACGGAATTAGAAACACCAGAAGCGTAACGAGAACTTGGAAGTTCCAACTTTGCCGTTACGCGAACCCGAAGGTAACGTATACGTCTTCTCGATGTAATTGGATGCACATGCACGTAGATGCAGGAGGATGCATTTACCAGCTTCGGAATGTTATTTAATGAGATCATCGCTCATTATCCCAACATTTTCTCGATGGCATTGAAAGGGCGGTCGGGGTACCCCAGTGTACGTGTTAAACGTGTATGTACTTGACGAACGCATTGTTCCGGGGAATTTTGGAAACTCCGGAAACTTTGCAAAATTATTTGCATGCAAAAGTTCATCTCGTGGAATTTTTTGTTTCTCGCATTTCCATAAATAATTTATGGAAATTATTGTTTTTAGTGGAATTCATAATTATTTATAATAATAATAATAATTTTTTTTTCGGTCAGATAATTTAGGGTAATTATTGTTTCTAGTGGAATTCATAATTATTTAGAATAATAATAATTTTTTCTTCTTTCAAATAATTTAGGGTAATTATTGTTTTTAGTGGAATTCATAATTATTTATAATAATAATTTTTTTTTCTGTCAAATAATTTAGGGTAATTATTGTTTTTAGTGGGATTCATAATTATTCATAATAATAATTTTTTTTTATGTCAAATAATTTAGGGTAATTATTGTTTTTAGTGGAATTCATAATTATTTAGAATAATAATTTTTTTTTTCTATCAAATAATTTAGGGTAATTATTGTTTTTAGTGGAATTCATAATTATTTATAATAATAATTATTTTTTTTTCTGTCAAATAATTTAGGGTAATTATTGTTTCTAGTGGAATTCATAATTATTCATAATAATAATAATTTTTTGTTCTTTCAAATAATTTAGGGTAATTATTGTTTCTAGTGAAATTCCTAATTATTTATAACAACAATTTGTTTCCAATTAATTTATGGCAATTATTGTCATTGGTAGAATTAATAATTGTTACAATAATAATTATTACATAATTTCGTGGTAATTTTCCATAATTGTAATTGTAAGAATTGTTAGAGGATATCCGGTATCAATAATTTAATTAGTCGGGCTTCGAATACACATTTTTTTATATAAACAAAAGAAACTCCAAATAATTATTATTTCAATTGATAATTGTTACAATAACAATTATCAAGTTCTATCGTGGCAATATTTAATAACTGGGGTATTGTAATAATTGTTGGAGAATATTAGGTATCAATAATGAAATTAATTGAGCTTTGGTGATACTTATGTATAAGTATAAACTCATAATAATAATAATAATAATAATAATTATTACAATTGATAATTGTTACATTAATAATGATCGAATGCGATTGTGGTAATATTCAATAATCGTCATTTGTTATAATTGTTAGAGGATATTGGGTATCAATAATTTGATTAGTCGAGCTTCGGATATATTTATTAACAAATAAGAAATTCATCAAAAGTAATTGTTGCTACAATTGGTATTTATTCAAACAATAATTATGGGACATTGTTCTTTTAATATCCAAACAGTTATCGTTACAACTGATAATTGTTACGATAATAATCATTCCACGCTATTGCGGTAATACCCAATGAGTATTTTTATAACAATTACGACTGGGTATTATGTAACAATGATTACATTAATTAAGCTTCCTATTTGGCCATTTCCAGAAACTTCGTATACACTTACACATATATAAACACAAACTCATAATAATAATAATAATAATAATAATAATAATAATAATAATAATAATAATAATTACAATGGATAATTATAACAATGACAATTATTTAATGCCATTGCAGTAACATCCAATAATTATTGTTACAATAATTGTTATGGAATATTATGCATTAACAATTAAATTCATTTGAATTTCTATTTTTTTGTTAAATTATCCGTCTGTTTTTTGATACAAAAAAATTCTTGGATAATCAATAAAAAATTCTTAAAAAAATAAATAATAATAATAATAAGGATAACATAAAGGTGTGATAAAACCAAAAAAAAAATCGACATCTGACGAAATTCAAAATTTTCGTCCTGGGATTTTTAATATAAAGAAAAAAATCATTGCTCGACTAATAAAAAAATAAAATAAATAAATAAGTGTAATAGAAGAATAATATAAAAGTGTGAAAAAAAAATAAAAATTCTCAGTCTCCCGAAATCGCGAGTTTTCTCGGAACTTTTGAAAGTTAAAATTGGGGATAAAAATTTAAATGTCCTATTTTAAAACCAAAAGAACCGGAAGTATCGACAATCGCGTCCTGTAAAGTTATGAGTTTCCAAAAGTTAAACTTCGAACTCGTTGCCTATTCGAATAAGAAATACAAATTTTTTTTATTTCATCTTAAAAGTTAGTAAAATCTCCAACATTTTATATATATACTATATATATATTATATATATGTATATATATATATATATCCGTTACAATACAAAGTTCGTAGCATCCTTCGGTCGTTTCTCTCGTTTTTTTTTTCTCTTTTTTTTTTCACGTTCTTATAGAAATTCATAACATTCGGAAACTTTCAGATAATGAAAATTAGTTTATTTGAAACTTTCCGATGAATTTTTTCCCTCGGAGTTCAACTCCAAATACGTTTATTCAAAAAAGGCAGGAATATAAATTGGCTTCTTTAGAAATTCATCGCTCCGAACTTTCGAACGAATGGTAATCGAAAAAATCTCGGGAGTTTTTGTCGGATTCCAAATAATGTTTTTTCAAATTATTTTTTTTTTTGCGGGGCAAAAAGAGAGGAAATTCTTTTTTTTTTAGACTGGAAAATCCACAATGCGAGGAATTTTTAAAACGTATAAAGGATCGAGGAGATAAAATTTCAAGCTCCGAAATTTCAAATAGGAAAAATTAATTTAAAAACTGGTACAAAATATGAAAAATATGAGTTTGAAAATTTCGGAGAAGGAAAAAAAAAATCCCTCGCCTAATTTCCTACCGACTGGTTGAAAAAAAAGAAAGTGGAAAAACTCGAGACTTTAAAAACCGGCTAATATAAAAATCCCCGCAATCCTCGATTTCCATCTTATGAATTTTTACAACCGAATCGGGGAATTCAAATCGCGGAATTCGTTGCACCGCGTCTGCTTGCAAACGATGCCGGCGATTAATAAAAAAAAAAATAAGAAAGAAGCGGGTCGAGGCGACGCAAAATTTGCACCTTCCTCTCGCGAAGTTGCATTTTTCAAAATTTCTTCAAAAATTCAAAGAAAAAAGAGAAAAATAAAGAAAGATGCAAATTTTGCAATTTTTTTTGGAAGAAAAAAAATTAGAGGGAGACGCAAAATGTGCACCTTCCTTTCGCGAAGTTGCATTTCTCAAAATTTCTCAAAAATTCAAAGAAAAAAAAAGAAAAATAAAGAAAGATGCAAATTTTGCAATTTTTTTTGGAAGAAAAAAAATTAGAGGGAGACGCAAAATGTGCACCTTCCCCTCGCGGAGTTGCATTTCTCAAAATTTCTCAAAAATTGAAAGAAAAAAAAAAGAAAAATAAAGAGAGATGCAAAATTCGCACTTTTTTTCACAGATGCATTTTTTCAAAATTTCTCAAAAATTGAAAGAAAAACAAAAATTAGAGAGAGACGCAAAATGTGCACCTTCCCCTCGCGGAGCTGCATTTTTCAAAATTTCTCCAAAAGTTGAAAGAAGAAAAAAAATCGAGAGAAACGACGCAAAATTCGTACAATTTTTTTCTTCTTCACGGAAATGCATTTTTCAAAATCAGAAAAAATGAAAAAAAAAAACCAAAAAAATGTACACAGACGAAATTGTATACGAACCTTGATGATTAGAAGCTCGGAAACTGCCATGTCCAAAAGCGTCGATGCCATTAAGGGGCATCAAAAAAATAGACGTTGCCAAAGCGATCAGCGCCGATCTTAAATCACTTGTGCCTTTCATTCCTACTTCCTCGTATCATAAAACCTTGTCCCCCTTTTTGTTTATATATATATATATATATATATATATAATTTACGCGACAATTAGCAACGACGGATTCTCCAAAAAACAAAAAAAAAACAACAACAACAACAGCAACAACCAAACTTCGCCGGGTTCTCTGCCGGGTTCCTCGACGACTGGCGAACTCCGAAAATCCGAAAAAAATAAAAAAACGGGGAAAAATTCCACGGGGACGAGCGCTCCTATATTTATTTATTTAATTTATTTATTTATTTATTTATTATCACACTTCGCGATCGTAAACTAAAGCAACGTTAACAGCAACACCGTTAATTGATAATAAATCTTCGCGCGCTGCTCCTGATGACTCTGCCGCTGATCATTATTACACTGCTTTCTTCGCGCGGTGCTACAACACGTGCACCGAGTTAAATTATCTATACTCATTTTCCTTCGGCAATTTCCTCTTGTGCTTTCTCTCCCTTTCTCCCTTTTTATTTTGCGCCTTCCCCTTTTCTTTGACTTCAATTTTTTTTTTCTTTCTCTATCCTAATCAATTAATTAATTAATTTATTTTTTCTTCCTTTTAAAACACACACCCCCGGAGACACTCAAAAATTCCCCCCGATTAATCGGTGCGGCGGCTCCTCAATTTTTCTCCTCCCTCCAAAATTTATTTTCCATACGTTTCGCGAGATATGTCCGCGTCCACGCGTAGCAGCATTATCCTTCGAGTCCCGACACGGAGGCGTCCTTCCGCGGACATACGAATTTTATTTTATCTCATGGCTCCCCCGGGTTCCTTGCGAGTGCTCCTTCCCCGGGTGACGGCGACCCTCGTGTGTCATTAACACCATGTGTTAATTGCAACGCGAGCCTCGGGAAAGAGCGAGTGCCTCTTCTTTTCTCTCTCTCTCTCTCTCTCTCGCTCTCTCGCTCTCGATGATCCTTTCGGTGGCCGCTGCTCCGCTCCCGTGGTACCTGCGTCGTGGTCCCTCTGTCCCGGGACGTAGACTGCTGCCTAGAAACCCTTGGAGTTCGGAGGATACCCTGATGTGTTCCTCCCTTTACTCCGGACCTCTTGCCGATAAACTCCTCCAACCCTCACACTCCCGCTCTCTTCTCTTTTCCTCCGCCTCTCTAGCCCCTCGATTTCGCCCCGTCTCTCTCTCTCTCTCTTTCTCTCTGTCGTACCTCCTACTACTATTACTACTATTACTACTACCACTACTACGACTACTACTACTGCTGCTGCCGCCACCCCCACCCTTCTCTTTTTCGTTTTAGAGAGGTAGTAGAGCTTTACCGTTACCAAAGCCCGTACGGGACAGCGGAAAGAGAGCATGCGCCCGGACGGTGTGCCCTGATGCCCGGGCACACCGATGCTCTCTCTATCCCACGCTACGTTATGCCGCCACCGCCGCTGCCGCTGCCGCTGCTGCTGCTGCTGCTGCTACTACTACTGCTACTGCTCCTGCTCCTGCTGCTGATTCTACTACTTCTGCTCTTGCCACTGCCGTTACTACCACTCTGCACACCGACGACGTGGACTCGTGCTTCTTCTACTTCCACTTGCTATGAACCCACCGTTAGGAAGACAGCCGGAGTTCGCTTGGGTCTGCCGTTGCCGTTGACGTTACGGCTGCACTACTGGGTCTGACTACACGGAGGCTACTACTACTACTACTACTGCTGCTTGCTGGAGGCTGATACTACTCGACGGAGGCCGTTACTACTTGATGGAGGCCGGTACTAATTGATGGAGGCTGCTACTACTACTACTGCTGCTGCTGCTTTACTCGGTCTGACTCTGCCGATGCTACTACTACTTGCTGGAGGCTGCTACTACTTGCTGAAGGCTGCTACTACTTGCTGGAGGCTGTTACTACTGCGACTCTACTGGGTCCGACTCTACGCTTCTCTCTCTCTTTTTTTTTCCTAAAACCACCACGTTTCCGAATTTATCGAATCTCATCCCTTATTTTCCCATTTACAAAAAAAGCATAAATATTTATTCTTTCTTTGCTCGATTCCCCCCCCCCCCCCAAAAAAAAATTCCAACTCCTCCCTTTTCGTCCATAAATCGATTCTCTTCGTCAAAAACAATCGATCTTCGCCCATTCGAAAATCCAACTCGAGCAAAAGAAAAAAAAATCGAATTCGATTGCACTCACATTTTCTTATTCCCCCCCCCCCCCCCTTTTTTTCTTTCTTCTTCTCTCCAGGAACGACGCGATTCCTAACACCTCTCCGTCGTTGTTTTTCTGTTAGCAGCGTCTCCCGTCCTTCTTCTCGCTTCTCCTTCCACTTCTTCGAAAAGTAACAAGTTTCGTTAGGACTTGCATCGAAGGAAATCCCTTCGAACAAGCGGACCTTCGAGTCCTTTTCCACGTAGACGCCGGAATA
Organism: Gasteruption jaculator; assembly: GCA_949825005.1. Taxonomy (NCBI): domain Eukaryota; kingdom Metazoa; phylum Arthropoda; class Insecta; order Hymenoptera; family Gasteruptiidae; genus Gasteruption; species Gasteruption jaculator. The sequence continues at coordinate 7,637,063 of OX463776.1, forward strand.
TAAAGAGGAAAAAAAGGAAGAAAAAAAAAAGAAGAAAGAAAAGGAAGGGAGGGGGGGAGGAAGGAAAGGAAGAGCTTGTACGGGATTGGAAATTTATCATAGCTGATTTACATGTTCTTCTAGTGAAATGTTTTAAGGGTTTAGAAGCTTTTTTCCCTCACATATGTTTGTCGGATAAGAACAGGAAAGGCTGTAAAAAAAAAAAAGAAAGAAAAAGGAGAAAGAATGGGGGTGATTTTGTCACATTTGGATTCGAAAGGTGAAAACAGTATTTGGATGGATTTAGATTTAAATGGGAAATATAAGGGAGGGAAGGAGCGAAATGAGATTTTGAAGGGGAGGGATGAATAGAAAAGGGTTATTTTTCCGAAGCCCAAACTGAATCGCTGCTTTTTTTTGCTCGCTTTTTTATGAGCGGCAAATTGGGAATAAATTGTAGATTTAGGGGAGAATTTCAATGGAAATTTAATGGGTTTTTGAATGCGCCATATATGACTTTATTATGTCGCACGTTTTGGAAATTAATCAAGGGGGCGGTGGCGCAAAGGTAAAAAGGGATCTTTCTTCGTCCCCTATATCATCGAATAATACGCTTTTTTTTTTCCTGCATAATAATGCCGGCGTATCGGCGCACTCCAAAAGGAGGATCTTTGACGGAGGTTTTGCGAGCCCCCAGCGCTTATTTTTCGTGCTTTCTATTTTTCCTTGCAGAGCGGGGCTGCAATTAACGCGGGCAAGATTGTGACGCGCAAATGATTGGGGTAATTTCTCGGAAACCGGTCTTCAAGTGTTGGAATTTATTAGGACTTTTTTGACTCTTTTTTTTGTGATTTTATGATTTCGATTTTTTGCGAAATTTTTTACGGTTTTTCTCTGTTTTCTATTATTTTTCTGTTGCTAAATGGACTAATTATTTTAATTTTTCTTTGAGAAATTTTTTTTACTTAAAAAAAATATGAAATTTGGGATTTCGAAAATTTTGAAAAACAAATTTAGAAAATTTATGAAAAACATAATTTTGACAATTTTGCAAAATTCCTTCGTACTTTTCCTCAGGTTTCGCGAAATATCGGTAACGAAAGGGAAAATAAAATAGAAATTCCATCATCCGACACCCAAAAAAATATTAGAATTCTTTTTTTTTGCGTTAAAATTTACTCCCAAAAAATATTAAAATTCTTTTTTTTTTGCCTTAAAATTTACCCCCCCCCCAAAGGGAAACCCAATAAATGCCACAAATTCTTTCTTTGCGTTAAAATTTACCCTCGCAAAAAAAACGAATATTCAAAAAATTCTCCGACAAAAGAAAAATATTACACCCGAAATAAAAACAAAAACAATTTCCCGGAACCGTGTAGAATTACAGGAAAAATGAACCACCCGCGAGATTCCGATTGCTGCTTAATCCTAGGAATTCTCGGATTGCTTTTGCGCCCTGACACAAAGAAAGGAAAAAAAAAAATATCATCCCTCTACTGCAAAATAAATTCCCCATTGAGAAAGTTCCCTAAGGAATTCCTCATTTTTCGGGACATTCCTTCGGGGCCAAAGGCAAAGTTGGCCTTTGATATTTGCATCCACAACACGCGTGCATTCCTGCAGCGAGCGACTGAAATAATACGGATTTGAATTCCTAATTTCACGTGCAAAGTGTCCGGGGGTGACGGCGGCACCTACGTGGTTGCAGCAACAAATGCTCGCGCGACTCCTCGAGCGGCGAGATGCGCAATTCGTTTATCCGCTTAATTAATGCACTCCTCGTTGGGGGTCGCTATTTATGGCGGAGGTATGAGAAGGGCACCCGAGGTGCCCTCGGTGGCTGAAAATAAATCGGAAATCTGCAATTTCGATAATTCTCAAATTATAGAAAAATTGAAAAAAAAAAAAATAATCGATCCCCGATGCATCGAATAATTTGAATAATTTTCAAATTTCGATCGAAAAAAATCGGAAATTCGAAATTTCGATGGTAATCGAATTACAGAAAAATCGAAGAAAAAAAAATAAATTCCGATTTTCTAAATATTCGGTCTCCCAATTTTTCAAAAATTAAGGAAATTCATGGAAAATTCGATTTCGTTCCGAAAAAAAAATTTTCAAAATTGCAATTCCATTCGAATCGACTAACAAATACCAGAGAAAATCAAAAACGAGTACGATCCCGTGCGAGAGCGGGGTAAATTATGCCGTGAATCGCGAGAAAAATAGAAGAAGAATTCCCCCCCCCCCCCAGAATGATGGTCCCCTTAGGGGTGAAATCGATTCCTGATGTGCCGAATATATGTATGAGCCGGGAATCGACCCTCCACGCGATCCTTCTGCCCTTCGAGTGTCGAGGATTTTATTTTTTTTTTCTTCCTCTTCTTATTTAGCAAAAGACTTTGATTTCGAATACGTCGAATTATTTGGTCGGTACATTTCGAGCAGGAGAATATATAATTTTTGGAGAAAAAAAAAAAAAAATTGGGAATTTTGGGTTTTCGAAGACTCGGGAAATTGATCTTTTTTTTATCAACACCCCGAAGGAAAACCCCAAAAACCCTATGAATTCCAATTAACCCCAGAGATTTCTGCGACAGGACTTCCCGCTGGTGTTAAACTTCATCTCGCTTTCTTTACGACGACACAACCGGTTGCCAGGGCACAACTTAACTTGCTCGGGAATGAGAGAGCCCGAGTTGGACTCTCGTCGGGATAAATCAGACATTCCCTTGTAATTGAACGTTTCTGTAATTCATAAACCCAAAGTTCGTTCTAATAACGCTTTCGAGGAAAGCTCGGAGCGGGAGAACGAACGAGAGAGAGAGAGGGGGGGGGTCCACATAAATTAGGAACTTTTCCGAAAGAGAACGTATCCGTTATTCCGACGATTATTATTGTTACTTCTTTTCCCTCGGAAAGAAGGAAAAAAAAATAAAAGAAAGAAAAAAAAAATATCCACTGTGGGTTCCAGGGGTGGCGGGTATGTAGAAATCGAATCAGCAGCAAAGTACGACTAATATCCTCGTTTGTTTCGCCCTCCCTGCCTCGTCCTGGGGCTTGCTTTCCTCCCTTGCTTAACTTCCCTCACGGTTTCTTACGACTTACAACTGGCGTGTCCCTACCGTAACGAAACTTGTTACGCGGTTCTATCGAGGACGAGGAGCCAAGAGAGAGGGAGGAGCAGGAGCCCGAGCAGGAGCAAAGGGGATGGAATAAAAAGGAGCGAGAGCGAGAGCGAGAAAGGGAGAGCTTCTTGAGAGATTTGTGAAGCTGCGAGAAGCGAGCTTGCGAGCAGGTAGGTAGGTAGGTAGTATACCTAGGGTACCTATCTACCCACTGGCTCCTCCCGAGCTTTGCTTCCCTCCTAAATCGTAAAACGACCGTCGCACATAGAAATTCCAAGCAAAGCCTTCGAGATTTCACCCGGATACCGATAAATCGATGGAACTCCGGGTACTAAAAAGAAGCCGTGGGGCGGAACGGGGCTAGGGAGGGGGGGAGAGAAAACTATCGGAAAACACCTACAATTAAGATATTAAATAATGTTTATTTAGCTTCCGTCGATTCGTTTGTTTCGAAAACTAGGCCGTCGTTTGTAATTCAGATTGGCGCGATTTAAAGATTCATGTCCGTTTGTTTGCCGTTTGTTGACACACCGGAGATACGCTGCCAAAAGCGCGGGCAAATGGAACCCGAGCGTCATTTTCAACCCCTTCGACGGGATGCCCCATTTTCCCGCTCCGGCTGGAGTCGAATTGTCGGACGAGGGGGAGGGTTAAGGGGGAGCGAGGCGTGCGAAAACACGAAGCACCGCGAAACCCCCGGCACGAGGGGGTGGGGTGGCTTTCTCGGGGATTCGCTTTTTTTTTTATTCTCCGTTTCAATCTCCACGACCCTCTCGGAGACCTTCCAAGGGTGTTTTGGGACTCTTTCCGTCTCCATTTGGCGCGAAACAACCCTTTCCTCCGGGAAAATGGTATCGCGATTTTTTTAGCTCGTAAAGAAGGGGATGGCGTTAGGGTTAATACGGTTTTAACGCGAAATGGAGCGTGTAAATTTTTTTTTCGAGGTGTATTCGAGTTTTTGTATTTTTATTTGGTGTTATTTTGATCCACTCTTTGGGAAAATAGGGGTTGGAATTTTTCGCGGGAACGAGGAAGGAGAGGGTGGATTTTAACACCCACTCAAATTTTGTTTCACCAATTTTTCGAAATTATTGAAATTAATCTAATTTATTCGAAAATTATTAGTCGAAAATTGGTGCATCCGCTGAATAATTCCTCTCACTGGAATTACAGAGGGAAGAATAAAATTGAATAAGGGTGTCGGTTTCCAGCACCTATGCACCCCCGCTGGAATCTTTTTAACTAACTACTAATGCTTCTTAGGGTTGTTGAAAAACTTTCTTTTTCGAAAGGTAACACTCCTTCTTTGTAGTTTATCAAGTTTCGAACTCCCGCCCCCGTCCTTTAACTACCTGCCCCCCGCCCCCGAATCACCAGCGCGACTCCCACGGGAATAATTTATCGCGGACATTTCTCCACGACAATGATCTCGCCCGAGTTATATGAAAGTTGTTAAAAATTAGTAAATTACTAATGCCCCTTTTCAAACTTTTCTCCTTAAATTAATTAATGCTTTCTTTGAACTCGATAGCGGATTGCACGGGAACGCTGACACCCCTCATAATGGCCCGAGAAAAGTTTCCCTCAAACTGACGTACCAAAATTTTATCAAATCCAAGAATTTCTTTTATATTTTATTCTTTTTATAACACAGTTTTGTGTATATTTAATTTAAGCTCGCTCAACTTACCAACCATTTATATTTGATTTTATATTAAATTTATTATAAATAAGTTAAAAAATTCAATAATTGGATTCCAAAAATCCCACTCGTTCCTTTTTACAAAGAATTTCCTCAAAATTGAAAATTTTCTTTTTTCCAACTTAAGAAATTGTATAAAAAAATGATTTTTGCCAATTTTGCCAAACCAATTTTTGTGTTATTGTTGGCCAATTATTGCTCCAAAAGATACCTGAGTTTGGATTTTAGTGAAAAACAAAAAGTGAAATTCGAGGACAATTTCCGAGAAAGTGCGCACCAAAAATGGCACAGGCCTTCGGCCCTTTATGGTTAGATGCACTATTTGCTGGCGAACACTCCCCTAATTAAATTCGCACGCATCGACCCCGGGTCTATCGGGGCTCAGATTAACACTTAACTATGCTTGCAGGAGCCTAATCTGGTCCTCGATAGCGCCGAGCTTGATACATGCGAATTTCCATTAGAGAGGTGTTAGGAAACTGCTCGGAAATTGATTCTTTTTTTTCCGTCACCGGTTTGAATGGAAACGAACCTGAATTTAAATTAACAAACTCTTCCTGTCCGCAATTGGACTGGTTCCAGAATTATGGAAGCACTCGCTTGTCTACGAATTTCCACCGAAGTGGAGGAAATTCCCGTTGCAGTAAAAATTCCACAATTTTTTTTTTGTTAAACTAGAAACCCAATAGGAGAAATTTCCAGTTGAAGGGGTTAATTTTAAAAAAAAATTGGAAATCCCGAATGGGAGAAAAAAAACAATTGCGATTCAAAATGGGACGTCCCCAAAAGGGATTTCAATAATTCCCTATTCCTTTACACTCAGAAGTCCTATGTCCAAGTTACGGTCGGTCCCTTCCAATGGCGCCTTCCCATGGTTCTTCCGGCGGTAAACGCGTTTCCGGTTTCTCCCATTCGCTCGAAACGTCCCATTGTCCCGCGTCTCCTAAATCTCTGCCGTTTGACGACCACGTAACCGCGTCCTTACGATGCACGTGCGTCTCCCCGAGCGATCGAACGGCGAAATTTGCTCGAAATCGAGTGGACATATATCGCGGCGGTTACCGTTTCGGAATAATCACTTTTAATTAAAATTTAACGACCAACTTTTGCCCGATAATAATAACTCCTTTGACAAAAATATATCGCAAAAATGAGAGCTCTGAGCGATATTCCAATACCGAGGGAAAACACAGCACCAATAAGCTCCCCCGGTAATTCGAGTAATGGCGAATTTTTCAATGAAACGGCTCAAGTGCAACGCGGCCGTGCTTGAAAATATAGAATTTTAATTTGTAAATATTGCAAGCAATATCAAACCCACCCCGTGCAACGCCGACGCTCCGCAAACCGCCCCGCGATCGAGGGCTCATTCAAGCGCGCAAGTTTCATTAAACTTCAGTTTTCGCTCTCAACAAGTTTTGACTTTTCGACAAGGCAGATATAATATACGTTAGACAGATACTTTCCGGAAACCGGCGAGGGCCGGAGGAGCGGATCATCCCCATAGTTCGCTAACTCTGATCTATCAAAAGACAGGAAAGCCAAGTTCTGTAATCTTACATGGGCTTTCATTGATCCACTCGTGTGGGGAACGCGTATTATTAAATGAAAGTGCCTCCTTCGCGGGTAGCTGCTGCCGAATTGCGACACCCCCCGGCTCAACGATACCCGGAAACTGACTCCCGACGGATCCGATCTATCTTGTTTTCGAGCTCAATTCCACCCCTGGTTCGTTGAATCGTATCCGAACGTTGGAAGGGGGAGTATGGGTAGCGCTTGTGGGATCCCCGCTCGAGGTAGCGGCCGCCTAGCGGCGTAATCTCGAACTTCTCTCCGGAACCAGTGGGGAAAAAAATTCCGACGACGGAGAAAACGTTTAGTAGAAATTAGTGGCGCCTAAAACACTGGAAATTCGCTCGCTGGCACCATAAATCGAGCTTCGAAAATGGCTTCTCCAAACATCCTTTCAAGTGTCAACGAAACGCGGTCAGAAGCGTTTAAAGATTTTCCTTTTTCCGTACTTTTCTCTTCTTCTTCTTATCTTCGCTATTTTCTGCTAACAATTTCATTCGCTCTTTCTCTCCTTGCGCTCCACTCTCGATCGTTACGATGTCTTTAATCAGCCGACAAGTTTCTAGAACTCCGCTTTTTAGAGGAAGCAAAAGGAACTGAAGGCAAGGACCGATTTCTATATACTAACACTTTTCTTTTCAATCTCGCGTCTTTTTCTCTATTTTTTTTTGTTTTATTGCACCTTCCACCTCTTCCGCGTCGTCTTCTCTCTTCTGCTCCTTACAAATCTGTGAGATCTATCAGAAACAGACGTGACCCGTGATATTCATTTCTCGGTGTCTCTCCTTTCGCTAGTCATCAATATTATGATCTTTCTCCCGGCGAGGAGAAAGCAAGAGAAAATAAAGGGAAATCCAGTAGGCGATGTTCATATATTTTATTAAAAATACGACAGAATCGCCTGCAATTAATTCGCCCACCGGAGATATTTCTATTTCCAAAGAGAATATTTTATTCAGCGCACAACACCGGGAATATTAATGAACGGTGTCTTACCGGAGGGTGTTAAATAAAACACAAGGGGTGTCGCTCCCGTTCCCAGTGATTTCTCGAACAAACGTACCACTCGGACCGATGGCACTTCCCTGAGGTCTTCGTGGTGCCACTCATGCAAAAGTCGCATCCGGTGTGTCAGGGAATTTCACGGGGAAGAGCATTTTATTGTATTACGAAGAAAAAAATATTTTTCTGAAAAATGGTATTATAAGGAATTATTATAAAAATCCAAAAAAAATTAATAATTCAATCCCCAAAAGTAATTTCTACCCCTAAAAATTCCTGAAAACAATTTCAACCCTTCTTCAGCCGGTCCGGTCGTGAAAGTAAAGCAATAACAATAATAATAGTAACGTATAGCGTGGGCAATTGAGAGCCACGTTTCCGGGCCATAAAACCCAAGCTTCCGAGCACTCGGCTCCGCTGACTGGAATCGACTATATATATAGTTGGAGTCTTGATAAGGGCACGATCGAAATTGTGACGCTTCATTAAAGCCCAATTCGCCCCTAATATTTGCCCAATCGCTTTGTGTCGGCGAGCGTTTTCCGCCTGCCTGGGCGCCTTGGCGTCCGGGACGCACTTTATCACGGCGCAGAGGAGAAATAATGATTTCTGCATGACGAATGCCGGATCAAAAGAAGTTAAAAGCTATATTTCCCCGATACGCCGAATGTTTGTAAAGTCCCTTTGACGCGGGACAAAGTAGCTCGCTCGCTCTCTCGCTCTCTGCGCCGGGAAATCGCAAGCAATAATAATGATCCGCGATCAAAAGGATCCCCGAGACATTTCTGCCGATATATTCAATATTTTAACGTCCCTTTGTGCCGAAAAAGGAACATAAAGTATCTCGCTCCGTGATCAGGGGGAGCCTCTCCATCTGCAAATGGCATTGCAAGAGGACGCGAGATTGCCGGGGTCGATAAAACGTGCATCTTCAAGTGCACGCTAGCTTAGAAATTGTCCCACCTCCCGGGGGAGCAGACGCTAGAAACACCTCGCACAAAAGGAACCGATGCAGCCGCTGCAGCTGCAGCATCCGTGGCTGCAGCCACTCCAGATATCCACTGACGATGAGAATCACAGGTTGCAGCGGTATATCTCTCGCTTTGCCTCGCATCTCCACCCCCGTCTCCCTCCCTCTGTCTCTCTCTCTCGTTTTCTCGTCTTTCTTGAGAGTTATACCCCGTAAACCGTCGGTAGTTTGTTGGTCACGCTTTGCAATCCCGCGGAAGGTCAGACGAAGCGTGACGTTAAACTGCTCTCCATCTCTCTTGCGAAGCACACTCGCATTTAGCCGCACCGAGAAGCTCAGACCCTGGCTCCCACAATACGGACTTGGGTTCTACTTGACCGGCTGATTTAAGACCCTTTGAAAGTAGTTTCCCGTTTGTCGCCTCCTAAAACAGTGGCTATAGAGACGCCCATCACACGTGCGTGAGATATCGCAGGGAGTTGCCGGTGCTTGCACGCTCCGGGGAGTCGCCAATTAGGATTGCGTCGAACGTGGAACCGATATCCGAGCTTGCGATGGATCGGCAGTGGGTATTGGCTGATTCGGGTTGCGGGGGAATCGAGGATTTGGGCTCGGGATGCAGGGAAGTGGCTTCCAAGAGGGAGATTAGTTGGGCCCAGGTAGGACGATAGCCTCTGGCTCTTTTATTTGTATTTAATTTAAGCTCGCTCAACTTACCAACCATTTCTATTTAATTTGGGACCCAATAGAAGGGCCTACGATTGCTGAAAAAATTGTCCAAAGCGACTGGGGCCCAACTGGAAATTCCGCCTCAATTAAACAACCATCCGAAATAGCTGCAGACGCGATAAAAGCTCCGCTTTTCCACGAGTCGCTCATGTATGTAAGTTCCGGAAAGAATAACAGGAAGAGGAAGACGGAGACTTTTATCTCGGGATGCTCCGACCCAAAACTTTGTGGTTTGCGAGATAAAGGACTCGCTTTTCGTTTTCTCAGATTACTGGCAACTTTGCGATACGTTTGTATGTCACTGGAGCGTGAAGCTGTTGGATTCACCTAAAAGGGGGAAGAGTGGGAAGAGAGAGAGAACCTGGGAGTAGATTGATGGAAGCGGAATTCTAATGTTCCCGGAAAAAGGTGAAACTGGAGATAAACGCAGACTCGAAAATATGGTGGGTATATGGAAATTCTCTCGAGTCCTTAAAAACTTGGGTCGTTCCATTTTCGAAATATCTCGATTTTCATTCTCACATTTTCGCCGATATTTCCCCACTTTCGGACGCGAAAGGGAAAATTGTTTTTTCATGAAATAAAAAAGAAATTCGACGTTTCACGAATTTGTAAATTATCGAATAGTTCTTATTTTAAAATGAATCACATTATTTATTTATGCGAGTGTACTTTCTGATAAATAATTTTGGAAACGCATTTTTAAAAATTTATCAAATCCAAGAATTTTTTTTATATTTCATTTTCTTTATATTTTATGTATGTTACAGTTTTATATACTTGATTTAAGCTCGCTCAACTTACCAACCATTTATATTTGGTTTTATATTAAATTTACGATAAATAATTAAACAAATTAAACGGGCAATTAAAAATTACTGTCCTTTTTAACTCGGGACATGTCCACCTAAGATCCGAAGTGTCCGATTTTACTCGACCTGGTCCTGCCGACGTTTCTCCATCCTGTGCAATCTTTCGCTTGACGTACATTTCCCAGAGACTAGCCATTGTTGCACCGGTACGTCAGGTATTCCTTCGCTGCGTGTACGAATAGTAGACTAATGCACTATTGGTGAGCTATTAGTAAGTATCAATAGAATACTAATAGGACACTAATGGTACCGTAATAACGCCGTATTTGCCAGTAATACACTGCCGGCGAAATTACCATACGGCACTACCAAGGACGTTTCAATAGTGAGGCGAATGGTAATTTTCGTTTGTCCTTAATTATATTTTTGTCCTCCATTTATAACAAGTTTTTCTCAATAACTATTTTTTTGTCACTAATATTAGTCGTTCAATTATTCCAGATACTTAATTATTTTTTTAATTGGAAAATTAAACGGGAAAATAAAATAGATTGTGAAAAAATTATTAAAAAATATAAGCCACCTAAAAAAATTTTAAAAAAGTGGCTAAGAAAAAATTACTGTAACAAGAAAATTGGTTTTCAGGCTCGTAGAATTTACGAAAATTGCCGCAATATAATAAAATTGAGTAACTCCATATCCCGAATGCAATTACCCCGCTCCGGGCAGGTAAGCAATTTAAATTCGAAACTTATGAAAATTTATCAGAAGCTTCTATCTTTTATCGACTTTCAGGGAATTTCACAGGTAGGAGGTTAATGCCATAATATAAGTTACTATCGTAACTACATGTTAAGAAGTAGCAATATTAGCTGCTCGGTGTAACATGCTTTGCAACATGGTCAGTAATTTCATTATTATAACCGTATCTGGAAGCTATGCAAGCGACTGCACGGCATGAAACGCAGTCTCGCGTGGAGAAACGTGGATTTTTATTACAAATTACACGTTTTAATAAATTTTTTTCTTAGGTTCACACGTATCCCATACAAAGTAACTGTTTTAATCAGAATTCATTTTTTTCAGCATACTTCCCTTTCCCCAAAAATGGGGTGAAAATTAAAGTTTCAAAAACGGGGTTGGATAAGTCATTTCTAGGGGTAATTTTTCCCGTAGAATCGATTGCAAAGGTCAAATTTGACGAAATCCGAGCGGAAGTTGGAAAAAAGTAGGTTTTTTGAGGAAAAATCGTGTTTCCCGTGAGAAATCTTGAATATTGACAATGAAAATGGATTCCTCGGAAAAAAATACATCGGATATGGGTCTACCGAAAGTGCAAAAAAATTTTTCCAAAAGTCGATTTTTTTGGGCACACCTACCCCTTCCCCTAAAAATGGAGTAAAAATTAAAGTTTCAAAAACGGGGTTGGACAAGTCATTTCTAGGGGTAATTTTTCCCGTAGAATCGATTGCAAAGGTCAAATTTGACGAAATCCCGGCGGAAGTTGGAAAAAAGTAGGTTTTTTGAGGAAAAATCGTGTTTCCCGTAAGAAATCTGGAATTTTGACAATGAAAATGGATTCCTCGGGAAAAAATACATCGGATAGGGCTCTCCCGAAAATCGATTACAAAAAAAAAATTATTGCCAACCTCCAATTTTTTTAATCCCCCAAAATTTCGAATCCACTCCCGGGGGAATTCGGCCTCGAAATATTCCCGGAAATTGTTTATGAATCCCGGCGAAGTAAACGAGCGAATAAAACAATGATTTATAGGCAATGCTTACGCCGGCTGGCAGATTCCGGCAGATTAGCAGATTCCGTTAAAAGATGCGGAAGCTTAAAACGACCTCGGGGGTTGGAAAATGAAAAAAGGGGCGGAAGATCGTGGAAAGTGGGGAAAAAAAAAAACGAGGAATCTCGTAAAATTCGCGTTTAATTGCCGACTTGATGGCACATTAGATTGTTAATTTACCGTAGATGGAACATTACGGCTCCATTCCGACAATGTCGTCTTCCTCTCTTCCGCACTTCCGTTTGCTTGCTCCCCCCCCCCCCCCTTCCCCACCCCACCCATTTTTTTTTTAATTACATTCGCCGAAGCCCAAGTGCAGCGTAACGAGATCAAAAATTTCTTTTGATGTCGCATAAAGTCGCAGGAATGTCCCAAATTGAAGGCGATTAATTACGCGCCAAATGAAATTGAACTTTCAGCGCAATTGAAAAGCGTCTCCGGCGCTTCCATTTGTCGGAAGCAATTACGATCGAGTTTCTTTTCCGGTCGGAAAATTTCCGCGGAGGGTGGAAACAAAATTCAAGGGGGTTGCTTCGCCGGGTATAAGTGCCAGGGGGTGAGTGAGAGAGAGAGAGAGACTGGGAAAATATCGGTACATTTTCGGCCGGGGGAGATTCCGATAAAACTGATTCGAGAAAATATTGACTTTTCACTCGGAGAGATTACAATTTTTTTTCCCCGTGATTTTTTTCTTTCTTTCTTTCTTTTTTTTTTTTTCATCCAACCGAACTGAATGAACGAGTTCTTTCGCGGTGATGAAAGCAACGCGGTTTTTCATCATTTAGAAACGTTTAATACAAAGGTCGTCATTCGACGATACCTGCGGCACCACCGGTTGTGCATACCTGGCGTATGCTAATTGGCGTGGAAACGTCACGACCGATTCGCTCATTACACGATTCCGGATGAAAAAAAAAAAAAAATAGGAAAAAAATAGGAAAAAATTTAAAAGAAAATGGCAACGATAATAATCGCACCGAAGCGAGAGAAAAAGGAGGGGAAAAAAAATTTATCGGTATCGGCAGTGGTTAGCGGCAAATTGTAAAGAGGCGGTGGTAATTTAGAATAAATTTGGAATGATAATAATAATAATAATAATAACAATAATAATAATAATAATACTAGTAATAATAATAATAATAATAATAATAATAATAATAATAATAATAATAATTGTGATTAATTAATCAAAAATGATTGAAAAAAAAAATCGGTAGAAAAAATAAATCGGAAAATTTATTTTTTATTAATTTATATAATTTCGATAAAAAATCCAAAATGTATCCATAATTGAAATTAATTGAAACTTAATTATTTTTTCAACTTCATTATTATTATTATTATTATTATTATTATTATTATTATTGTTATTGTCGGCGTAATGGAGGAAAGTGAAAAACAAAAAATCCCCGAGAATCCGTACGAAGATAAGCCGGCTGATGGGTTATAAAAATTCAAATTCGTTAATAGAGGCTCGAAATGACGATTCAGCGTCTCTCTCGCATGAATTGCGCCTCAACGGGAGCGAGAGGGACACCGGAGGGTTGTTTGTTTGGCGTTTCTGCCCCATCCCGGCTTCATTCCACCCCTGAAATGGCTCCGTTATGGCCCAAACCGGAAGGAGAACGCGAGAGACGGTATGTACCTACTACGGCTGGAATTTTCCCTTACCGGAGATATCTTGTTTGGGTCGCCTCGAAAGCGGCAGTAGGATTAAAAAGGCGCACCGAGGTTATTAGCAATTAGTAATTTGGAAGCTCCCATCAATTTAAAATTAAGTAAATAAATAAGTAAATGAAGGAACGAATGGAATAAAATACAAATTTTTTTGTGGTATAATTTTTTTTTGGGTCGATCGCGGCTCGGAAATAAAATTCTGGGGGTGGTTTTTCGAATTTATATGGTAACTATTTAATTGGCAATAATGGGGTTTAGGGATGAACAAAAAATTGATTGATTATTGTGGAATAATTGTAGAAAAATTTTCAAATTACCCAGATAATAAATAAATAAATAAATAAACAAATTCTTGTACTTGTAATTGACCAAGTAATTCGATAGCAATTAATAACAATTTGGTTTATAATAATTTGGCGATGATTCTTTTTTTTTTATAATTATCCAAGTTTCAGGGCAAATTCAATTTTGTGCAACTAAAACTCAAATTTGCTAATATATATATATATACTATACATATATAGATATTTCTATTTCTGATATATATATATATATATATGTATACATTTCCACCCTCTCGGTTACGGTTCCAGGAAAGTTTGACGAAACTTTGGAAAAGTTTATCAAATTAATAATAATAAAAATAGACAAGTGCGAGGGGTACGTCAGAAAAGAGCCACTTATCCGGCACTCTCCACCTTTTTTCTTTTTTTTCATCACACATCATCGTTGATAAATTATGAGGGAAAGATTGAGAGACCAGACGAGACGAGACGAGACGAAACGAGACGAGATGCTGAAGCGTGTAGGAGGCAAAGGACGAAAAGGAGGAAGAAGAAGAAGTGCACAGGAGATTTTTAGTGACGGCCATCCCATCGAACCGACCCACTTGTACCTCCATCCCTCCATCCCTCCATCCCTTCATCCCTCCGTTCCTCCATTCCTCTTTCTTTCTTTCTTTACTCCACTTCTCACCCTATTATCTTTGTGCTTCGATCGGTGTGCTGTGCAACCGCAGGCATGTGTTACGGTTTCGGCTAACACCAACCGTGGATTTAGTTCCGCACGAGGTGTATCCACACCGAGTTAGTGTGTGCAGAAGGGAGAGAGAGAGAAAGAGAAAGAGAGAGAGAAAGGGGGTGGAAGGGAGGGAAAAGCTTTTATTTTTTTTTCCCCTCTTATACTTTATCCGGTGGGAAAAAAGTGTATTTCCGATGGACCCCTGGAATTTTCAAAGTTTTCGATTTTGCTGGAAAAGTAGGAATTTACCGCAAACGGAAATAATTTGAAACACCCGATTTCGTGGAATTCGAAAATTTCGAGATTTACCTTCAATTTCGTGGATTTTGAAGCTTCTCGGAAATTGTTATTTACGAAATTGAATTTTTGAAAAACAAAGATCTCCCCAATTTGGAAGTTTTTGCTTTTGGTGGAAATGTAAAAAATTTCCCACAAAGGGAGTGGAATCGAAGACCCAATTTTCTGGATTTTGAAAATTTGGAGCCTCGTTTTTGATTCCGCCGATTTCGAGCTTTTCGAAAATTTGCTATTTGTCAAAAATATGAATTTTCGAAAAACAAAAATTCCCACTGATCTCTCTCGACATTGAAATAATTCGATTTCAACGTAATTGGAAAATCGTTAATTCAACAAGACATTTTTTTTCATTCATAAACTTCGATTCGCGATATGAATTTCTGGAAAGTCGAAATTCCCGCTAGTTTTTACCTTCGAAAAATGTTCTATCTGAAAAAAGCTGATATTTTTGAATTTCGTGTAAGAAAAAAATTGCTGATTTCGCAACAGACGATTAATTAAATTCTCGAAAGAAAAAATTTTAAAAATTGGAAATATCTTTTTATTCCCAAATCTACCCCAAATTCGAATTCTCCAAATTTCAATTTTTCCAAAAAGAACAAAATTTTCGGACTAAATTTTTCCAACACAAAAATCCTCGACCGAAGGAAAAAAAAATTTCCTGTGTCTCCAAAGGAAAAGGAAAAGGAAGATAGAGAGAGAGAGAGAAAAATGGTGGAAAAAGCTTTTATTTCTTTCTTTCTTCCTTTTCTTTCCTCTTTTTTTTTGGGAAAAAGGAAGAATCGAGCGAAGGACTCGGGCAAGAGCGATGCAACGTTCCAGCCACCCCTAGGTCGCGTGACGATGGATCGCCTGCCGGCCCTCTTTCTCTAATACCTTGTGGAAAATTCGTTTGTACGGACCCGCCGAAACTTTTCTTCCAACCCCCTCTCCCCCTACCCCCCTTATATATATAAAATCCAGCTGCAGGGATTCCGCAGGAAAAGCATGGAGAGTTTTCCGTTTAGTGACTATATTCCGGACAAAGGGCGCTCGGAAGGAGCAAAGGGGAGCAAAGGGGAGCAAAGGGGAGCAAATGAGCGCGCGGTTATAAGGGTGCAAGGGAGGAGGGAGGCTGCGAAAAAAGGGAGGCAAGAGAGAGAGACGAATGTTTACGACAAATAGCGGCGATACTTCTCCCGGGTATTGTCCGTAACCCCGTGGAGGAAATATTGCAATCGTTCGGTTAAAAACTACCCCCTGCGAGGAATCGCGTTATGGCGATCGATTGTCTTCGCCCGACGGTTATAGCACCGAACTTCACGCGATTTTACCTGCGATCATTTACGTTTGTGGGTGCAATAATTACGCGAACGAAAATTTCCCCCTGGTCCGTCAGTCCTCGGGTCCGAATTTTTTTTTTGTCCTTTTTTTTTCTTTATCGCCTATGAGCCACGAGCAACCCCCGAAGGATGAAATTTTTTCGCGCAATTAAAATTACATTTTTTAAAATTATTTTTTGCAACAGAAGGGGGGTGGTTGGCGTTAATTTTGATATTTGAGGCGTTAGGGTTGTTTTTTAGGGAGAAAGGGGGGTGAAAATTTCTTCCGCCAAGACGATTTTCGGGTATTTAAAATTGTTTTTGGGACAGAAGGGGGGTGGTTGGTGTTAATTTTTATATTCGATGTCTTGGGGTTGTTATTTTTCTTAATTTGGGGAATTTGTCTTGAATTTTTTGTTTACGGAGAAGGGGGTGATTGGTGTTAACTTTGTTACTCAGGGTATTAGGGTAAATTTTGTAATTCAAGGGGTTGGGAGTAGGTAAAGGTGGAAATTGAAACGGGAAGATTTTTTTTTCTTTGTTTTTTTTTTTTGGATAGTTGGAAATGTTTGGAATTTTGTATATTTTTGGGGTGGAATTTTATTTTTTTGGGGCGGGGGGGGGACGATTAATGTTCATTTTGGAATCTAAGGTATTAGGGTAATTTTGTGATTCAAGGAATTGTGGTAAAAATGGAAATTAGAAATTTTTTGAATTTTTGATATTTTTGGGGTGGAATTTTATTTATTTTTTGGGGGGGGAGAGACAATTAGTGTTCATTTTGGAATCTGAGATATTAGGGTAATTTCGTGATTCAAGGAATTGTGGTAAAAATGGAAATTCGAAATTTTTTTTGTTTTTTGGGTTAATTCGAAATTTCCCTAAAAAAAAAAATAAAATAACGAATTCAACCCGGAACTGGGGTTCCTCGAATTTCATCCCCCTCCCATCCCCTCCAAAAAAAACAAATAAATAAATAAAATAAATATCGTCACTTCCACTGTAGCAAAAAAAAAAGAAAAGAAATTGGGATTTCACTCGGTGTCGGTTTGTTTAATAAAGTGTGAAGTTCGATAAACTTTGATTTTATGACGTGCATTAAATTAGAGATTATCGCGGATACTTCAGAAAAGAAAGCTGTGGGGGGGGGGGGGGGGGGGGGGGTGGAAAAGGAGAAAAAGGAGCTCGAGAGCAAAGGGAAGGCAAAGGAAAGCAACGGGAGGAGAGGAGAAGAGAAGAGAGCCGAGATGAGACGAGATGAGATGAGATGAGAGAGTCTCATGGTGAGTTTACCAGGTAAACTGTTGTACAAGATAGAATCCAGCGTGTGTATCTTCCCCATCTACGAGGAGGAAGAGTAGGAGCAGGAACCGGAGCCGGGGCAGGACGAGGACGAAGAGAAGGAGGCGGAGGAGGCGGAGGAGGAGGAGGAGGAGGAGGGGGAGGAGGAGGGGGAGGAAGAAGCTGGAGGAAAATAAATTCGCGTAGTAGACAGTACACATACCTTAACTTGGCAGCATAGTGGAATTAGATTAGTCGGTGTAGCAAAGGTAGATGTATTTTTCTTTTCGACGTCCTCTTTTCTATGCTTTCCTTTGCCCTTTTCTCCTTCCCTTCCTTTTTATTTTTTTTCTTTGCTCGAGCTTTTTATCTCTTTCTTCCTCTGCCTAAAACACCGCCGGTTGATGCTCGGAAAATCCAATTAGTTGTATTTCCGCTCGAAAGAGACTCGAGGGGCCTATGCAAATAAATTTACTTCCATGTTTACGTCCCCCCCCCCCTTCTCGTAATTTTTTTTTTCTTTGTAAACGTCCCCTTGTACACTCGCGAGCTTGCAACTCCATCTTCTCCCCCGAAAGCTCTCCTCCACTTCTTCTTCTTCTTCTTCTTCTTCTTCTTCTTCTTCTCGTTTATTCGCGCGGCCATTTCGCCCTTAATTCCCGTTGGACGCGAGCTGCCGATCTCCTGGAATCGATTTCCTGGAAAAATCGAGCTTTCCGAAGTTCCAGGGACGAGCACCGATTCGAGGGATGACGTGTAAGGGTTGAAAAAGGAACTGGGGTTCGCGGTTTCGAGGGGGACGTGATTGAAGAGAAATTTTCGGGGGGTAATAAAAGTAGTTGTTGGATTTGGAAATTGGAATAATAATAATAATAATAATAATATTTGGCAGCTTTTGAACGGTGAATTTTGGAAATTTTTTTTGAATTTTATTTTGGAAGAATTGAATTTTCGTAGGATTTTTTTTGTAATTGGTTACTCGGAGAATCGATTTTTAAGAAATGTGGAATTATAAATAGAATCTCCAGAAATTTATTGAATTGAAAATTGAGTTAATGAAATATAGAAATTTCGAAGTAATATTTTATATAATCGATTCCCTGGAGAATCGATTTTTAAAAAATCTGGAATTATAAATAGAATCTCTAAAAATTTATTGAATTCAAAATTGACTTTTTGAAACATAAAAATTTCGAAATAATATTTTATACAATCGATTCCCTGGAGAATCAATTTTTCAAAAATCTGGAATTATAAATAGAATCTCTAAAAAATTTATTGAATTGAAAATTGACTTTTCGAAACATAAAAATTTCGAAATAATATTTTATACAATCGATTCTCTGGAGAATCGATTTTTCAAAAATATGGAATTACAAAATAGAAATTTATTTAATAGAAAATATAGTTTTTCAAATATCGAAATTTCCAAATTAATAAAAAAGTATATTAAAAACCCGATAAATAATCGATTTTCACCGAGTCCCTTGCCGGGAATTCGATCGATTCGGCTTCGATCTTCCCGCAAACGATCGGCACCCCTGAAAACGTGCAACCCGCCAGGACCCGACGCATTTCGCGATCTTGCAACGCATCCGACGCAAGGTGTATGCGCCAACGTCGTTTTTTTGCATATTTTCCGGCGCCGTCCCCCGCCGAGGCGCGCTTCCTCCCCCGTTTTATCACTTTTATATTGATTTTACGTGTGATGAGATTTAAAATTGATTATCTTTAATCACATTAGACCGCTTTCCGGGCTGCTGGAAACCGGGTCAAATGTTACGCTCTAAAGGGACTGCCTACGAATGGAATCTGATATGTACATTCTACGCGTATGATTCCGCGGGTGCTATCGCTTTTTTCTCATTTTCGCGTACCTATTTTGATGATTACCGCCGATGCGACGCGGATATTGTTTGCGTGCCGTTAAGGCGTCCCACTTTTTCTTTTTTTTCTCTCTCTTTTTTAAAACATTTTTCTCCATTAGCGCCGAACGAACTGAACGAACGAACTTCGACTGCGCTCGTCGCTGCTGCGGGTGTAGAAATCATCATTGCTGCAGGGGTCGGAGATAGAAATTGATAAGCGGGTGGTATCGACTGCCGAACGCGGTTTCCCTGCAGAATCCCGGTGGTCTGTCTGTCTGTCTGTCCTTCCCCGTGACGGTGACGGTGATTTTTCAGGGGATGATCGATTTTCCAGAATCGAGTCCAATCGATCGTCCCTTAATCGATGATGATAATAATAATAATCATCATAATAATAATAATAGTAATAGTAATAATAGTAATAATAATAATAATAATAATAATAGTAATAGTAATAATAATAATAATAATAATAATAATAATAACAATAATAATAATAATAATAATAATAATTTTCAGGAATTTTGTTGGAAAAAAATATTTCTTCGTTCGATAAAAATTTCCGAGAAATGGGAAAATCCCCAAACTTCGATTAACGATCGAGGATCGAGTCTTTTATTTGATTTCTGGTAAAAATTCGATTGAATTATTAGTCAATTTCGATCAAAATTGAAAATCGTCGTATTCGAAGAATTTCGTGGAAAAAAAAAAAAAATTTCCCCGTCGAATGAAAAATACCCAAATCTTCGGTGGAGAGAAAAATTCTTTCTTTTTTTTGGTTTTTCATTATTTCCAAAATTTCAATATCGACGCAAAAAATGGTAGACGAATTTTGATTTTTTTGGGGGTAAAACCCAATCGGAATTCTCGCAATTTTGGTAAAATAGTTTCGCGACGAACCCAAAAAAAAAGAAAAAAAAAAACAAGAATCGAGAAAAATTGGAAATCGAGGGTGTTCAGTTTCAACCCTCCCCGAAACTCGCAAACCCCTACCCGCTGCGCATAAAGCGATTAACGACACGAGATCGTGCTATCGGGCCGATACATCGGGGTAAGGAGAAACGCGTGCCGAAAGCACTCGTGGCCCGAAAGGGTAGTAAATTTCTTGGGTAAAGATATAGGGGAGGGGAAAAGAAAAAAAATAAATCGACCCTATCGTCTCCTCCTGGCCCTCCAAGGATTAGCACTACTTTTCTTCCTTTCTTCCTTCCTCGTGGCTCGCCTTCTTTCTCCTTTTTGGGGGGTCGGGCAGTATGACAAAGGAGAATCAGGATCATAAATCGAGCTAAGGGAGAGGCTATGGAAGAAGCTTCCTCGAAATGAAGGAGGATGGAGTGGACCTAAGAAAGATTTTCCTTTCTTCCTCTACCATCTTTTTTTTTTTTCTTCAAACCCTCCCGGGAGGACAAGAGAGGATGATCATCATCACTACCGCTATGTACCTATTTTTCTTTCAAACGCAAACAATATTTTCTCCGGTTCCTTTTTTTTTCTCTGTTATTATTGGAAGGGATCATCAGATTTCCGATTGAAACACACACACGCCGACACACCCACACACGCGTATATATTTCATTCCGTAAATTGATCTGTTTTGTTAATATTTTTTCACCCCAAAAACGACCCTAGTATGGCGCGAGTCTGACTCGGAATGCCAAGGAACTGTATTGAAGGTATTTATTAATAATAATGTTATTAAACTATTATATAATAATTGTTTTATTAATTATTACATAATAATTATTTTATTAATTATTTTATTAATTTATCATTATTCATTAATTAAATTGTTATTATTAATAATGATTCGAGCCTGTGTATTTCTTTGTAAAAAATTGTTTTAATCCCAAAAGCGCTCATAGTATGGCCCAAGTCTGGCTCAGAATGCCAAGGAACCAGAACGAGGACGACATTTCGCCAAAATTACCGGCATTTCTGACACGCAGCGGTGATAACGGCGCTGCCTTGATACATCCCGACGCCGACAATAAGGGTGCAAGTGCATAGCGCGCCCCTGCAACATGGTCAAAAGGGTAATATGGCACGGGTACCTCCCTTGTTTCGGCTGCAAATCTCGTCATGGTGCTTTTTTCATGATTTTATTTTTTTTTTTCGTTCTTCCTCGGCATCCCTTTCAAGGAAAATTGCGATCCTTCGTCGGGGTGGAGGCAAATTCGCACTTTTTTTGGGGATGGAGAGGGGGGGGGGGGGATAGATTGTACCAAATATATAATATTTAGAAATAAATTGGTAATTAAATAATTGGCAGGTAGGCAGGCAGGCAAGCAAATGATTTCAGTGAAATTAAGAGGGAGGAAAAATGGTGGCGTTTCAAAGCAGCATCCCTCCGAACCGCTACACGTACGGCTTATGTACGTAGGAAGTATCTATATATGTAGATTTATATATATATATGTATATATGTGTATATATATATATATATATGTATATTCCCAGCAGAGGGAACGTTCCGCATCTCTGATCTGCGAGGCGGAAACGACGCAATTTACATGAGGATCTATGGATGTATGTGTACATAGGGGTTGTTGCCATGATGGCACGTATGTAATTTGCTCTTC
This sequence comes from Gasteruption jaculator, assembly GCA_949825005.1. NCBI lineage: Eukaryota > Metazoa > Arthropoda > Insecta > Hymenoptera > Gasteruptiidae > Gasteruption > Gasteruption jaculator. The sequence goes on from OX463776.1 coordinate 7,658,773, forward strand.
CTTTTTCTTACATACATATTCGACACGTGTATGTACACACACACACACACATGTATGTATACAAAAGATCACTGTATCTCTAATGCTCCCTCCGTTTCTTCCTCTGCCGGATATTTCAGCCACACCGGGACGAATTTAAGTGGCAAAGGTGCAACAAATTCAAATCCTCGCTGCGAGGAAATCCACCGCGGCGTGGAAAAACTGAAGATTTTTCCAAAAAAAAAAAAAAATCCGGCACCCGCTCCGTTATTAATTCGATTTCTCCCGAAATTGCGAAATTGTTGAATGAGAAAAAAAATTTCTCCAAAAAAAAAAAAAAATTATCACAATCCACGACGATATTTTCGAAACGAAATTGTAGAAATCCAGGACCCGGTAATTAACAATAATTCCGAAGAAAATTTTGTTCTTTTGGAAAAATTCCATTTTCCCTCGAAACGCGAAATTTTTTTAGTAAGAAAAGAAAAAATTTCTGAGGGACGTTTTTCTTTTGGTCAATGCAATTTCTTCCCAAATCGCGAAACTGTCGAAACGAGGAAAAAAAAGAAAGAAAAAAGACTCCAAAGGAAAAATCGTGAAATTCCAGGAGGGGAAAAAATTTCTGCCGAAAAATTTCCATTTTCCCTCGAAATGCGAAATTTTTTTAGTAAGAAAAGAAAAAATTTCTAAGGGATGTTTTTCTTTTGGTAAATACAATTTCTTCCCAAATTGCGAAACCGTCGAAACGAGGAAAGAAAAAAGACTCCAAAGGAAAAATCGTGAAATTCCAGGAGGGGAAAAAATTTTTGCCGAAAAATACCAAATTTCTATAAATTTCCGGAACTTTTTGGAAACTCGAAAAAAAAAGAAAACAAAGAATTTCCATTGATTGAAAAATTTCAAATACGACGAGCAAAAAAAGAAAAAAATTCTTAATTAATAAAAGAAGAAAAAAAAGAATATAGATTTTCGTTCTTCCTCCGCGATAATTAATAATAATTCGCGGCGGATTATTCCTCCTTTCCGGTAAACGCAATTTTCTAAAACCAACGGAGCTTCCGGGAAAGTAGAAATTTATTTGAAAGTCTCGCCTGTTTTCATTCAATTTCGCCTCGCGCGTTTCCCGGCTTTTCTTTTTTTTTTTTTATATTCGCCTATTTCTCGCCGAGTGATAATAACGGATACGGCGCCGATAAGGAAAACACCATCGCTGATATTAATCTTGGAATCGTATCACGCGTGTCTCGGTATATCGCAAGAAAGAGCGAGAGAGAGAGAGAGAGAGAGAGAGAAAGAAAAAAAAAAAGGTGGAAGCTGCGAGAAACGTGTTTGCGGAGTCAAAGATATTAATGATAACGTTATGTAATGATGATCTCCTCGAGTCCTTTGAGACACCGCGCGAGAGGGTGTAAAAGAAAAAGAAAAAAAAACGAAAAAAAAACGAGAGAATACATAAAGAAAAAAGAGGCAGAGAGAAAGAGAGAGAGAGAGGGAGTGGATCGAGATTGAAAGATTTTACTCGAAGGTGGATTTTCATTTTGATAGTTTTTTCCCACACAGACGAGATTTTTCCGTCGCGAGATAAGATACGGGGATAAAAATTTATAGGTCAATGCAAATTTGTCTCGCTTCCATCCCCGTGTTTGTTAGCGTTTGCTCTTAATTCGGAAATGCACATCGAGAGTTTCTCCATGTAATTCCAAACAGTGAATTTCTGATATTAAATTGAGATTCCAAAAGAGAAAGGAGGAAATGGAATTTTCTTTCTTTTTTTTTTATGTGCATCCGGAGCGATTATATATTTTTATTTTTTTATTTTTTAAGAAATAAAAAGATTCGTAGGGATTTTTGGAAAAAAAATCCGAGTTTTTGTGTGAATTATATTTTTTTTGGAGTAATTTTGGAAATTTCGAAATCCTCGGTGCGAGTGAGTGAGTGAGTTTTTTTAAATAAAAAATTGTATGGATTTTTGGAAAAATTCTGACGACAATTTTTTGCGTGAATGATATTTTTTCTTTTTTTTTGAGTAATATCAGAAATTTTGAAATCCTTGGTTTCGGTGGAATTCAAAAAAAAAAGAAGGAAACGAATTTTTGGTAACTCATTTTTTGTGGATCGAGGGGGTGGTTTTGTTCTCGGAGTGGATGGATTTATTTTTTCCTTTTTGGTGTGAATTATTTATTATTATTAATAATAACAATTTTAACCTACATTGAAAAAAAAAGAAGCAATTTAAATATTTTCTTCTCCAATTGATTTTTTCTAATTTATCGTCGTCCAACCAAATTTCTCGGACCCTGGTGTCTCTCCTTTTTAGCGAAACCCGAGTCCCCCGGGAATGGGCCCTTTCGCGGAAAGGGCCCATTCCCGGCAGCGCGCGACGATTCGAGAGGTCCGTGTCCCAACGCATAATTATAATTAGTCACTCGGTGTCTCGCGTCAACTCTAATTTGATCTCGTTGAATTAATCCGGCGTAGCTGGAGCTTCGCAATTCGTCCTTTCTTCTTTCGTTGTTCTTCCATACTCTCGCTCTTGCTCCGTTCCATTGTTTCCACCGTCTCGTCGTCCCGCTCGGTCTTGCGTTCAACTCGTGTATCCGTCTTTCACCTAATTCACTGGTTTATCTACTCGTGGATTTCTGCCGCCGTGAAACGTCGGGCTTCCGACTATTTGCTCGCTTGCATACGTCGCGACGTCAGTCGACGGAGGAAAAGTTTGACTGTAGCCGTGATGTAAACTGTCCAAGGAGATTAATTAGTATTAACGATGTTTGCACGAGATATTTAGGCTCTTTGTGTGGATATACAATCCGGGGGGTGGCTTTTGTCGCGCGAGGATCAACACGTTAAGGACCTTAATAACGCGTGGCTTGCTCCCCCGAGTAACCACTTTTTACCGGGACAATCGAGAATCCGTCACCTGAGACTCTGATTCCTGCATTTGTTGCAAAATTAGTTGATTAATTACCTGGGACGAGATTTTGTATCTTCAATCGAGAGAAATTACGTGTATTAAAATTATTGTTGTTGCTGATGTTCTTGTTGTTCTTGTTGTTATTGTTGTTGTTGTTGTTCGTATTATTGTTATTGTTGTTATTATTATTATTGATGTTGTTGTTGTTGTTGTTGGTATTATTAGTGTTGTTGTTGTTGTTATTATTGTTGTTGTTAATGTTGTTGTTGTTGTTGTTGTTGTTGTTGTTGTTGTTGTTGTTGTTGTTGTTGTTCGTGTTGGTGTTGATGTTGTTGTTGTTGTTGTTGTTGTAGTTGTAGTTGTTATTGATGTTATTGTTGTTGTTCGTATTGTTGTTGTTATTGTTGTTGTTGTTGGTATTGTTGTCGGTGTTGTTGTTGTTGTTGTTGTTGTTGTTGTTGTTGTTGTTCTTGAAGTTGTTGTTGTTATTATTATTTTTGTTGTAGTTGATGTTGTTGTTGTTGGTATTATTATTGTTGTTGTTGTTGTTGGTATTATTTTTGTTGTAGTTGATGTTGTTGTTGTTGGTATTATTATTGTTGTTGTTGTTGTTTTTATTGATGTTGTTGTTGCTTCTGTTGTTATTTTTGTTATTATTGTTATTATTCTTGTTATTATTATTATTATTATTATTATTATTATTATAATTATTATTACTATCATTATCATTATGATCATTATTATTATTGCTATCGATTAAGCGGCGATCGATTGGATTCGATTCTGAAAAATCGATCGTCCCCTGAAAAATCACCATCGCCATCACTGGGCAGCATCATTTGCAGCAAAAGCTACGATCTCGCTCTAACCGGGGACGATACGGTAGCCACAAAGTAAGATATTCGCTTCACGCGTGACTCGTGATAGGTAGCTAAGGCCACGGCGGCCACTCGAGTGCGTTACATCCCTCGGAATACCACTGTTTACAGTTAACCCCGGAGCTCCTGTAGCCCTGGCCTCTCTCTCTCTGCATGTATGTACATACATACACTCCGTGGTTAGATCGATGGGGCATTCCACACCCCAAAGTGTAGGCGAAGTAAGAGCAGCCCTTTGATGGCGCTACCCGTTTTCCGGGAACCGATACGTCACTTTCCGTTGCGTTCGGTCACGACTGCGATCCCAATTTCGGCGCCTTTTTTCATCCCCCGTGACCCTTTTCGTCGCCGTCGAAATTTTCATCCCCCGAAATTTCGAAATTTTAATTCCCAAGAATTGGATTATTCGCGACCGAGATTTTCATCCCCCGAAATTTGGATTCCTTGCGATCGAAATTTTCATCCCCCGAAATTTGGATTCCTTGCGATCGAAATTTTCATCCCCCGAAATTTGGATTCCTAGCGATCGAAATTTTCATCCCCCGAAATTTGGGTTCCATGGCATCGAAATTTTCATCCCCCAAGGATAAATTCTTTGCCGTTGAAATTTTCATCCCCCCAAAATTGGTTTCCCCCAACCTCGAAATATCCACTCCCCCTCCCCCAATATTCATTTCTTTGCCATTGAAATTTTCATCCCTCAAGCTTCCGTTCCTTGTTATCGAAATTTTCATCCCCCAAAAATTCGTTTCTTTGCCGTTGAAATTTCCATCCCCTAAACTTCCCTTCTCTCTCGTCCAAATTTCCATCCCCCGAAATTCATTTCTTTTTCGTTGAAGTATTCAACCCCTAGAAATTCATCGTCTTCTCTCTCTTCCAGGTAAATTCGTCGACGAAATAATATATTCAACCCCCTAATAATTATAATAATAATAATCACAACCATAATAATAAACTTTTTTTGTTACAAATAACAATTTGCAGAAAAAAAAATAATTCGATGCTACCCTTCGTCGACAATTATTTCAACCGTAACCGGGGGTGCTCCGTGCCTCGGAATCATCGTCGGCGGCAGCCCTTCGACGTCGACAAAAAATGACTCGTCATTAACATAATTATTTCTGCGAGTGTCCGGGTCGATACGCCGCCACGTGACAAATAACGTTTCTGTCAATAAACTTTTAACGCGAAACTCGAAACGGCGTCTTCGCTTTTCCCCTTTAATTATCGTTTCCACTCGTTTCCACCCCCTTTTTCTCCCTTTTATTTCGTATTTACGCTGGAGCGAATGAATTTTACAAACGCTGGAATTAGTTAATTGTATATTACGTTCGCGGTTCACTTCGAGGTGAAAAAAAAACCCCTAGGCATATACAGGGTGTGCGGTATAAGGGTTCGAAGCCGAGGGGTGGTGTTGAAATTTGAATTTTCCGCCATCGAAATTTTCATCCCCCACAAATTCGATTTTTCACGATTGAAATTTTCATCCCACGGAATTTTCAACCCCAAGGATTAATTCTTTGCCATTGAAATTTCCAACCCCTAAAGTTGATTACTTGGAAATTGGAATTTTCATCCCTCGAAATTCGGATTATTCGCGATCGAAAATTTCATCCCCTAAAATTTGGATTTTCTGCCATCGAAATTTTCATCCCCCACAATTTCGATTTTCTCACAATTCAAATTTTCATCCCACGGAATTTTCAACCCCAAGGATTAATTCTTTGCCATCGAAATTTCCAACCCCTAAAATTGATTTCTTGGAAATCGAAAATTTCATCCCCCATAATTTGTCATCTCGGTGTCAAAATTTCCATCCCTTGAAATTTGGATTTTCTGCCATCGAAATTTCCAACCCCTAAAATTGATTTCTTGGAAATCGAAAATTTCATCCCCCAAAATTTGTCATCTTGGTGTCAAAATTTCCATCCCCCGAAATTTCCAACCCCTAAAATTGATTTCTTGGAAATCGAAAATTTCATCCACCAAAATTTGTCATCTCGGTGTCAAAATTTCCATCCCCCGAAATTTTCACCACCTTTCGGCTTCGAACTCATACCGCGCACCCTATATAGTACACACATATATATATATATATATATGTTTATGTATATGCATAATTGTGCGTTTGTGGATGTTGATTAAAAATCGAACTTTTCTCACGAAGTGCATACGTTTGTGCACGCTATTAACACACTTCTAATCTTAACGTATAACAGGGAGGAAAAACAGTAGCATCGGGGGAGTAGCGCAGGGGGTGAACGAGAGAGGGTGGTTGAAAAAAAGTAGGTTATCTATATATAACGTACCTAATCGTTTGTAATCCCTCCAACTTTTTACAGAAGGGGTAATCCATTTGTAGATTAATTACCGGAAAAGTTCCTTTTGTTTTAACAACGTATCTGATTAATTAATAATATTCCTCTTTTTTTTTCTTCTTTTTTTTTACAAAAAACTGCTCATTTTTACACAGCACGTAGCCGGAATATATTCGTGTCGATATTCAACACTTCTTTTCAGCGAAATTCTTCGTTTACGTAAATACCAATTTTTTGGAATATTTAATAAATTATAATATTCAAGAAACTTTATAAATTCAAAATAATTTTAGAATAAATATAACGAAAATAATTTTATACAAATAAGTTCAATTTTAATAAATCAATTATAATACAAATAATTTTATATAAATAAATTTAATTTTAATAAATGAATTATTAAAAAAATAATTTTAATATAATATATTATAATATTTATTATCGCAATGATATAATAAATATATTATATGTTTTACGTCCTAAAAATTCAGTATAAATATGATATTGAATAATAAAAAAATATAAATTAGAACAAAATCGAAAATCAAAATATTATTTTTTAGTAAAATATTATTGACACATTTCGTGTCACTTTTAATTTGTAATTTTGACAGGATTAAATTTTCGTCCCCCAAGGTCCAAATTTCTCATCCACTTCGATACCAAAATATGGTATTTTATTAACAATTTTATGTTTGCTAATTCCTACCTGGCTCGCCAATCTTTTTTTAAAATACATAAATAATAACAATTTAAACAAATGTACGATTTATCAGCACCTTTGATTCTCTCTCCAAGCATCCAACCCAATTCTTCCTATTTATAATAAATCACGACTCCTCGTAATATTATATGTTTGCAAAATATAATATTGACGTTTCGCGTCATTTTTAATTCAAACATCTGCCAAGAAATGCTTGACACGATGACATTTTCATTAACCCGATGCAAATTTCTCATTTTCTTCGATACCAAAAATACGCAATTTTATTAACAATTTATATTTTCTTTAATCCACTTAATAATTCCTACCCACGAATCCTCAATGTTTTTTTAATGTGTATTTATATAATTATTAAAATTGATCGGCGATATTTCATAAATTGATGTCATATATTTTTTTTTTTTTTTTCAAAACATTAACGTTTCATATTAATTTTTTTTTTTAATTTTACATTTCACATCAAATCATTTTATTTTCAGCAATCGACGAATATTCGCGTCAAGACGATAAATCGTAAATTAATGTTTCTCGAATGACATTTAAAAAAAAAAAACATTATATCATTTTTATTTTTTTTTTTTACATCGCATAATAATTTTGTATTATTTTATATTTTGCATCACAATTTTTTCTACCTCGCATTTTACGTCACGACAATTTTATTTCGAACAATCAAGGAATATTCGCATCGCGACAAATTTTCAAATCCGAGCTTTAAATTGGCACGAACGGATAAAATTATTATTAACAATTCATATTATCTTTCGTCCAATATATTTCCAGACACATTACGTGAAAATCCATTTTCAAACATTCAATCGGACTCTTTCCTTTTTTTTTTTTTCTAGATTCTATAAATTACCAGTTCTTGCGTCACATACCCGCTATATTTCGTTACTTTTAGCAGCATATCCCCTTTTTCCATTTATTGCTGTTATTTATTACACGATAATTATACGCTTGGCGCAATCTTCTATCGAAATGTACCTATATATAGATATATTTATATTATATAACACATACGCACACACACACCCATACCCATATGTGCTTATGTTATATAATATTAATATAAATAAATAAAAATAATAGAAATTGTTAGTTATCAAATTTTTTTTCTAAATTGTTACGGAGGAACAATAGTTAAGAAATATTGGATTTTTTTAAAATTGGAATTTTTCTTGAATTAAAGATCCCCCGGTTAATTTTCGGAGTAAAATTAACACGGTACGGGAATAAAATTTTACTGAAGGTTAATTTTAAAAAAATTGAAATCGATTCGAATGTCAAAGGTTATTTACTCGAAAAGTTATTATTTTAAGATACTTATTGAAATTTAAAAGCGCGATATTAATATTGCACTCGTTAAAATAAAAATTAAAAAAACCATCGACCGCTTATGGGTTACCCAGATTTTTTAATAATAAAAAAAAAAGATTAAATACATAATTTCTTTTTATTATAACAATTTTTTAGATTTTTTTATAACATAAAAAATTATATAATATATATAACTTTTTTATTATAAAAATTTTTTTAGATTTTTTTTATAATATAAGAAATTATATAACATAAATTTTTTTTATTGGCAAATTTAAAAAAAAAATTTTTTTATAATATAAAAAATTATATAACATATTTTTTTTTCATATTTTTTTTTATAACATAAAAATTTATATAATACATAATTTTTATTTTATTAAAAAAAAAAATCTCGCTACCTCCAATAAAAGTACGTCGGGAATAACTTCGCCATGGGGGTGGGATCGGTATACACCCCCAGCATCCGTACGCTTTTTCCGCCACCCCCGCATCCGTCGGAACGAAAACACTTTGCTTTACGCTAGTCGCCTTTGATGCAACGACTTTCTTGTCCAACTATTTCGAAAATGCCGGGAAAGGTGTATCGACGAAAACCCGGCAAACGTATACCGCGTGTATTGGAAATATCCGATTAATCCTCGCGCTATTGGAAGCGAAACGCCGAAGGAAAATTGAACGTCACGGGATCACTTGACCTGCAATTTTATTGTTAGCCGGGTATAACTCGGGTGGCAATTGGTCGTCGATTTAAATCCTTCCTATGACATTCGGTTAAAGCGCAAAAAGCGATCGACGGCGCAACGAAGGGTTTCAATATCGGGACACCGAGTGTCCCCCGATTTCATCGAGAATCGCTACGGTCGAAATTTCGAGGGGCGCGATAAGTAAGAGCTTGTCACTTACCGTTTCCCAATTTTTTTTTTTAATAACAAAAAAATTGCTCGGGATTACGATTCGTTCGTGGAAATTTATTGAACGTCGAGAGAAATCGATTCGAGGCTTCGAACAATTTCATAGAAATTTTCGAAGAATATTATTGTGAAAAACGTGGATTTTTTTTTTAATAAAACGAAAATAATAAAAAAATAATAATAATAATTTAAAAAATGCCGTTATATTAAAATTTAAATAAAAAAAAAAAGAAACTACTGGGATGTTGGGAAAAGGGAATTAAAGGTGCCGATAAGTCGTAAATCTTTTGGTACCATCAGTGATTTATCGAATTGGAGGAATTGGAAAATTGTTAATTGCACATTTTGTACGATCGCATTGAAGCAGACGAGAAATCGAGACCGCGGATTTGGACGTTTCGTCATTCGATGAAACGTTTCTTGACGTTTATATCTGGGACGAAAATAATACGAAGGGAGTTAATAAAATTTTCGTAAAATTTGACACGGGTATTAATAATTCATAAGGCGTAAAAAAAGAGGTGGTTTCCAAGTCTGAGAAATTAGTGCCTACGGAGATATCGTTGAATTTCTACAATTAAAGCCGATATTAATCGATAATGATTTTATTAAATTTTTTTTCTATGAATAATAATAGCAATAACTACTACAAAAATAATAATGAAAATAATAACAGTGATAATAATAATAATAATAATAATAATAATAATAATAATAATACTAATAATAAAAACAGAATTTTACCCCTGTCCCGTAATAATCGTATCAAAGGCGTATTCGAACCGCTACTATAATTATGGGACGCCGAAATAAAAATTACACGAAGAACGAGGATTCACCGAAAACGGGGTGACAGCCAGAAAAAAAAAAAAAAATCGTCAGCGGTCCGGAAAAAATTCGCGGACGTGTGTCACCCGATTCCTGACACCGGCGTACCCGGAGAAACCCCCTGTTCCTTCTGCCGAGAGAGAGAGAGAGAGAAAGCGCGAACTGGATCCGCACCCTTCGGCACCCCCTACCCCCGACGCCAAAGCAGAAACGTTCCACGGGTTGCCGGTCTTTTTGCATAAAACAAAATAAAATAAAGTAAAATAAAATAAAATAAAATAAAATACCCGCAGCCATTTTAATATGAATATTAAACGCATCGTTTGCCATTCCGCTTTGCGCGATGGCACACGCGAGAGAGCGAAATTTTTCGAGCGAAATATGTAGATTCCAATTGAATCGGGGAAAACAAGCCCCGAAAGAGGACGATATCCGTCATTTAATGGCATTGTATCCCGTAATATTTACAACTTAACCGTAGCGTGAAACGTTTCTCGGCTAAAAACGTATATACGGCTCCAAGACGGGAATGCGGATATTTGCATAGATGCACCCCCAACCTCCATCGCTCGTGGGGGGTTGGGGGTTGGGGGTTGGTGCATCGTAAGTGCCACGTATCGGGATTGCGAATGCACTCGCCTGTTCCTGGAATTCCCACTTTCTGATATTTCTATTTGCATGTGTACGAGGCCAGAGACACAAGCGGGGGTGTGGGGGGGTGGGGGGGTAGAATGTGTGCTTCGCAACCCTCCGGTGGTGCATTCGCTAGGTGGTGCATACATTCATTCGTGAATTGTTTGCTGGAACCGAGTATTATGTAACGCGTAACGTAACGGACAGTGGTAATTCCGAATTCTACGTGGAAAATGGACACACACACACCCACACACACACGAACACACGGGAATTCGCGCGTGTGGGTCGAATGTGTCTATCGAGACCCGGTGTATGTGTGACTACGCAACAGATTTCGCAAGTTTATCAAAGCCACGTCGTGCATCGGAAATTTATGTCATTACCCCGCACGCGTGTATGCACCCCGTGCGGTGGTGCGCGTGTGTGGGTGCGCTTCTTTTTTACTTTTTTTCGTTCTCCTCCGTCCTTGTTTGTCCGCGTCGCGTATCAACAGCGAAGGTTGTTACAGCGACTCCGCGGGATTAAAGGTAAACAATGGCACCACGAGGACGTGCCCGAAGGGGGCGCGAGGCCTCGGGGCCACCACCCGACGCCCCCGGATGCCCTTTTAGCCGGATGCAAATACGCGTGCCGGCGTGCGGTTCGCCCCGGTGGCATGCGTGCCACCCGTGCGCGCTTTCCCGGGTGGAATCCGAGCTTGCGGTGTTGTCGACGCCGGGTCCCGGAAAAACGTAGGCGGTCGCTTCGACCGGTGGGCCATTATTAGGGGCGACCGCGGGATTGTCGATCGCGTCAACGTGGAATTTCGGGTGCGCGACGCGGCAGAGGACGGCGAGCGTGGGAATTCCGGGCGACGAAAGTTGAAATTCGAAATGTTGTGGTGCGGGGGGAGGGGGGGAGAGGGGAATTTTGGAGGGAAAATGGTGGCGAGGAATTGGGGGTAACTTTCGTGGAAAATTGCATTGGTTGAGAAATTTTTGCGTCGGAATTGAAGCAATGTTTTTTTTTTTTCAAATTTTTGCCGGGGTAAAGTAACTCCCTGGATGGCCACAGTGGGATGATTCGGTGGAATCGAGGAAAGGACCCAGAAGAGCGATGGATAGCCGCGCGGTGCACGCTGCGGCCAGATCGACTAGCACCGAATTGCGGGAACGCAACGCCGAGCGATCGCATCCCCGGCAATTTTACCCTCCCTATCGTCACAAATCAACGTATAACCGTCGGGGCGACCGAATTACCGTCAATTACCGACTGCAACCGCATTTCGGAAACGGCAATGATGCGAGCCAAATTTCATGCCAAATAGCCACGAATCGTCTCGCTAATAAGAATTACCATGGGGATGGCCTTATTATTATTATTACTATTATTATTATTATTATTATTATTATTATTATTATTATTATTATTATTATTATTATTATTATTATTATTATTATTATTATTATTATTATTATTAATATTATTACTATTATTATTCGATTGCTGTACCATTGCTGTGCCATTGGTGTACCATTGCTGTACCATTGCTAGGGTTTTGCTATGTCACATGGTACAGCCATTGCTGTACCATTGCTGTACCATTGCTGTGCCATTGCTGTGCCATTGCTGTACCATTGCTATACCATTGCTAAGTTGTTATTATTATTACTTGGGTCTTCGGGGCAAAAAGAGATAAAAAAGGAAAGAAAGCACCGGTTGGGATTGAAAATTCGCGAATTATTCGGTCTCGCGAGGGATGACGCGGGCCGTCGCGTCGCGTCGCGTCGGTGCAACAATTGAAAATCCATCAGCGTCATTGCGAAGCTTCCCTCGAAGCGGAAGATACGAGGAGCGTCGAGAGAAATGCCGCGGAGTCCCCGGAGATTCCTTCGGGAATTCTTTCTCGCCGCTTCGCTCTCGAACGAAATAGTTTCAGCTCGTGATCTCGCGAAAACCTTTCAACAGGTTCCTCCTCGAGGCCGGGGAAAAAAATTGCAACGGGCGCATCGCGAACCCCAATCGACCCTCCGGTGCCTGCCCCCCCCCCCCCCCCCAAAGACTCTCCGGCGGTAAATTATGCCCTCTCGCACGAGGGGATATTAGTTTCGTTCTTTTGGAAGGTCCCACGAGGTCCCACGAGGTCCCACGAGGTCCCACGAGGTCCCACGAGGGTTCCCAAAGGGGATGAGAAGCCTCACGACACGAGGGTTCCGGTTCCGGTGCCCGAAATATTTAAAAAAGGATTTTCTTTTTTTTTCGAAATTCCTACTGTTTTAATGGGGGTGGTATGGGGGTGGAGAAAAAAATTTTTATTCATTTTTGTTGCAACTGCATCCGGAGCGATTTCGATACAATTGCCGTCCGAGGGCACACCAAGGGACGATAAAATCCTCATCCCGCCCCACCCGTCCCGCCCCGGGATCGTTGAAGGGTGTTCCCGAGACACTTCGGGGATCTTTCAGACACGTTTGACGTCTCCGGGAGACAATGAAGGGCAATTTACGAGCAGCCATAACCACCCATGCGGCAAACCGTGGTCTCCGGAGCAAACTTCAAAATCCCGCCGAGGATCCTTTCATTCGGTGACGAATGAAAACCCCGCGAATTTGTAAATCTACGCGTGGGAGCTGGAAAACTGGAAATCGCGTCTTCGGGGGGGGGGGGGGGGGGGTGGAACAACAAATTGTACATGCATTTATACGGGGTGCGTGTCGGTGAGTTAGGGGATGGGGGTATTTATTATATATTTTGGGGCGACAATAAAAAACAAAACAAAAAATTGGGAAAATTGAGGGGGATGAAATGTCCAAAGAAGGCAAGGAAATCTATTTTAGGGGTGGCATTTCCATGGAAAAGAAAATAATTTTTGGGGGGATGAAAATTTCCATGGCGAGGAAGACAATTTTGGGGGATGAAAATTTCAATGACGAGGAATTAAATTTTTTTTTGGGGCGGGGGGTGGTATTTTCGACAGCAAGGAAACAAACATTTGAGGAAAAAGGGGTTGCATACCATTTTTCGAAATTCCGAATAATTATGAAGTAATTAATTAAAATGTTTTGGCCAATCAGCCCCCCCCCGAGGATTGATTGAATCCTTTTTTTTACTTGCTTACTTATTATTTTAATCAATTACCATTTAATTAATTATTGGGAATTTCGAAAAATGGTAACTCCCCTTTTTCTTTTTAAATTTTCATCCCCTACAACCACCCTTAGGCTTCGAAGTCTCGTATCACAACACACCCTGTGTAGGTCGTAATTTTTTTTTTTTTTTTACGTCCCCGAAGATGTGATTTCGAATTTTACGTTTTGCGTCTGTACAGAATGAAAATAAATAAAAGATGTAGAAAACTAAGACGCAACGACTTGACTTCTGATGGGGGATGAAAAAGTACAGGGGTCGCGCGGCTACGTGTCGATTTATCATGGGAAAAGAAGGGTGGGGGCGGCAGAAGCAGGGGAGGCAGGACGACGCGTGTCTTATTACCGAAGTAATGAGAAGACGTGGTCCATACAAGTCATCCTCTCCGTCTTCTGGCTTCTCGTTTTGACACACGTCAGGGATGAAAGGGGAAAAAAAGGAAGGGAAGGAGGAAACAGCCCCTAATAAGACGGGTTCCGGGTGTATACAATTCCGATGATTGCTCGTGCAGCCGTGGATGTTCATTCACCGTAGGGGGGGGGGATTAGGCCCGCGCTCGGGACGTAGGACCACTCCCTAGGGTGAGAAATTTCGGGAAGCCCCGATTCACCCCAAAAATCGCAATTTTTTTTTTCCAACCCCATTCCACCCCCTTCTATTTTTTTACAGCCCTTTTTCAGGAACAATTAACCCTTCTCTCTCTATATTATTATTATTATTATTATTATTATTATTATTATCATTATTATCATTATTATCATTATTATTATTATTATTATTATTATTATTATTATTATTATTATTCGCCTTGTATCAATAATTTCCATTAAAAGCCTTTTATTTTCATAAAAGAAGACAAAGAAATAATAACAATAATAATAATTCCGAAATTTGGAAATCTCGAGTTACGACGTCGAGTGATCTCGTTGTTAATTGCTGAAACCCAACCACGTGACTTTCTATCTGTCGACATTAGTGTAATTGCCTCTATCTAATCCCGAGACTGCTCCAAGATCTCTGTGTGTGTTTGTGTGTGTGCCGGTACGAAGGGATGAAAAAGAACAAACGAAAAAAAACAAACGTATGTACAACGAGAGAAAGAGGAAGAGAGAGAGAGAGAGAGAAAGGGAGAGACAAGGGGAAGAGGAAAAAAAAGAGAGAGAAAGTATGGCCAGTATGGCACTCGTTTCGATGCCGGTGTATACCAACAGTGGTGAACGCGCCCCGGACATCGATACAGCTCCGCTGCCAGCCACTTTACCCCTGATCCTCGCTCGCTCACCCTATCCCGCGTGCACATGTGTGTGTATATATATACGTCATACGTAGAATCCCGTCCGTAAGGGTGCGCTTCCTCATGTACAACAAACATACGAGGAACTGTCTCATAGAAACATTTAACCGTAGCGGGAAATGTTCCGACTCTCGCCCCCCCCCCCCCCCCTCCACCCTTTCCCTCCGGTGCTATTCCATCATTAGACGGATGGCTTTTACTACTAGGACCCGTCAGCCGCTGCACTACTTGGTACCGCCGCTGTCGGGACTAGCTCCGCTCGGCTTAGCGGTGCTGCTGTACCACTGCGTTGACTGTTACTACTTATGATCGCTTTTTCTTCTTCCGCTGCCCCCTGCGCCGGCCTTACTAGCGACCGAATCCTATCGTGCCGTACCACACTACTACTACTACTACTACTACTCGCGTTCACTTATTTTCATAGAGATATTAGAATAGAGTGCGCAAAGGGTATGGCAATCTGTAAGCGGGAACGATATAAGCTAAGAGAGAGATAGATGCGAAAAGTTCCCTCTGTCTCTTTCTAGCCGAGTGATGTGATTGGCTATCGCGTCGAAGGAGAAGGAGTCGAAAGGAAAGAGAGGAGAACTAAGCAGCGTCTGCAACGCGGAGACTGACTGTGAATAAACAATGATAAACAGAAAATGTATTTGTTTCTGTTTAGTTGTATGATTATTATTTCTTTATTAATATTAATAATAGTTGAAATTACTCAAAATTAAGCAAAAACATGAAGCATTGTTTTAAGTGTAAGGCTGTATATTCTTCTTTGAGTAATCGCAGTTTTCATAGGTGAGTGAAACAACAATTCTAACCTTAAAAGTTATAAAATTTTTTAAAAATCTAAATACAATTTTTAAATATTTACAGACTACCAAATGATTCTGCTTTAAGAACAAGATGGATAGAAAATCTTGGTCTACCGCAGATGATTGAAATAAAAAATGTATACATTTGTAGCGACCATTTCAACAAAGATTCATTTTATGACTTCCAAGATGAAAAATTAACGAAAAGACTGAAACGTGAAGCACTACCAGTTATTGTACCTGATAGCACTTGCTCAACGATAGATAAATTAAGATCAGATGATGTTAATGTGACAAGCTCAATTAAGAAAAGTCATGATGGACTGATGGATACCACTTTATTTAGTATTCAAAATCCAAGTAGTTCTTCTAGTTCATCCTCAAGAATCACATTTGCTCTTACCGATGACCATAAGCATAGTGCTAATAAAGAGGACTGTATATCAAATAATTCAGAAGAAATGGCTAATTTGAATAATATTAAAAAAAGGTAATTAATTTTAAGAAAAAATATGTATATTAATAACATTTATTTATAACATGATATTAATTATAAATTTACAGGAAATTAAATGTCCAGAATGAAGGTGTTCGAAAAAGAATGAGATTCACAATTCAG
Source organism: Gasteruption jaculator (assembly GCA_949825005.1). NCBI lineage: Eukaryota > Metazoa > Arthropoda > Insecta > Hymenoptera > Gasteruptiidae > Gasteruption > Gasteruption jaculator. The sequence goes on from OX463776.1 coordinate 7,675,132, forward strand.
AATAAGGTACATTATTTATCCAGATCGGACTTTTCTTCAGATGAGGCATGGAATACATTTTTATTATATAAAAGACTTCAAGATTCAAAAGTTGCAGCTGCTCGTAACAGAAATTCTCGAAGAAAAAGCAGAATAATGTCTTTGAATGGGATGATTAAAAAATTAAAAGAAAGAAATGAATCGGATACTGCAAACTATTTAAAGGTTTTTTAATTTAATATTATTAATTTATAAATTTTTTATACGTAATGGAATTTTTGTGTCGTACTGTCTTCAAATCATCGTAATGGAAGATTTATATTAATTATTAAGTGGTGTACTTCAATATAGTACAAAATTATGTGAATGATTTTATTTCATATCGATCAACTGATTTTTTTTAAACGATGATGTTTATAGATTTATACTTAATACTAAATGTCTGAAATAGCAAAAAAGATTTTAAAAAAAGATTTATTTATTTTTCTTATTAAAAATACTTTCAAAGTGAGATTATTTTTAATTTTTTTACCTTGCTGTAATTTATTAATTAATTTTTTAAGTGGTAACATTTCTTAATCAAAACTCATCTGAGAAGTTACATATATTTTTTTTAAGCTATAAAATCTTAGTTTTTAGCATTCTGAAGTGCCTCAATGATACTATCATTTAAATGATACATGGTAAATCACACGTAGTAAAGTATTTTTTCCATGTATTATTAAGATTGTGAGGTGAACAATATAGTACTTTTACAATAAACGAATAAAAACTGTGTACAGTTTTTAACTCACAGCCCCTTCCCTCTCCCCCTCCCCCCACATCAGATTTTTTTTATAAGAAATTCATGTTAAAATTATAGTAAGAGATAAAAAAAACTTTGAAAACAAAATAAAATATAACCCAGTCAATTTCTCAAGTGAAATACTTATTTTTTCAATAAATTATTTATGGCTGCTTTAAATTTGGAATGAGCCCCTGAAAATAAAAGTTAAAAATTCTTACAAAATTATACATTAACAAGTTCAACAACATTCAAAACTTGTATTCAAAATCTTGTTTACAACTCGTTCATTCTTTTATAGGGATTGCCTCCACACATTCAAGAGCTGATTATGCGTATGAAGAATAGAAAAACCACTGCTGCTTTTCCTCCAAATTTAAAATCATTTGCGAGAACATTACATTTTTATTCACCAAGTGCATACAAAGTAGTTCGAAACTCCTTTTTAAAATGTCTTCCAGCAGTCCAGACGTTGAATAAATGGTTGAAAACTGAAGACTGTAAACCCGGTATTTCTGTCGAAATAATAGATGTAATATCCAAAGTAGTTGAAAAAGAACGAAAAAATGGAAAGAAGATTGCGTTCAATCTAACATTTGATGAAATGGCCATTAAGAAGAATAAAGAATGGGACAAAAATATACATTCATGGAAAGGATTAGTTGATTTAGGGGATCAACTTTCAGAAAGTGACTTACAAGGTGAGGCTAGAATTGCCACAAAAGCATTAGTATTTGTTTTAGTAAGTATTAACGGCGGGTTCAAGGCTGCGGTTGCGCATTATTTGATCCATTCATTAAATGGAGTAGAAAAGTCCATACTTCTCAAAGATTTGTTGATGTTTTTGGCAGAGAAAAAAATTGATGTTGTAAGCATCACTTTTGATGGTGACCCAGCACACAAAAGTGCATGTGAAAATTTGGGAGCTAACTTAAATTACAGTGATAAATCGACTTTCAAACCATTTTTTAATCATCCTACCACATCTACACCTGTTTTTATATTCTACGATGCATGCCACTGCTTAAAATTGTGTCGGAACTATTTTGCATTAAAAGGACCCTTTACTTTCGATAAAACAAACGAAATAAATTGGCAGTTTATAGTCGACCTGAATGACAAACAAAATGCAATAAAACTACATTGTGCAAACAAAATTAGCAGTAGGCACATATATTTTCACAATGAGAAAATGAAGGTATTTTTGGCAGCACAAGTACTAAGCAGAAGTACTTCAATAGCATTAAGATTTTTAGAGCATGAATTGCACGATATAAGTTTTTCTGGTGCCGATGCCACTGCAACGTTTTGTGAAACTTTTGACGCAATTTTCGATTTGCTCAATGTTCGTAGTAAATATGCTAAGAACCCTACTAGAAAGCCAATTTCGGCAGAATCACTGTCACAAATGAAAGCTCAAGTACAAAAATATATAGAATACATTGAGAAATTACAATTTTTTGAACCTATAAGGAAAAATAATAACTCGTCTTGTGAAAAAAAAATAATTCCCGTTCTTCAAAGTAGATCTGTCAGTACTGGATTTCTTGGTTTCATTATTTCTTTGACAAATCTTTGTAATTTAGCAACTTACTTAATAGAAAATCAGTATGTCGAGTACTTATTGAGCTACAAGCTAAGTCAAGACCACATCGAAATGTTTTTCTCTTTAATAAGAAGTATGAATGGTCACAATAATAATCCAACGACGACACAGTATCTGTCAGCTTATAAAAAACTTGTCTGTAATAAAATAACATGCATTACTTCGACTTCAGCAAATTGTTTACCTTTAGACCAGACGTTGTTGCTAACAAAGGAAAAGATAGATTCAGAAAATATCAAAGAAAAGGAGACACAAGCAAATCCATTGTCTGAAAATTCCAAGATAATGCAAATCGTGAAAGGGACTGCGGTGCTACCAAAATTATTTTCCCCTAACATTATTCATAATTTGCATTCAGCTGATTATATTTGGGAGCATGATTATGCCTCACCTTCGTCATGGACTTCAGACGAATATTCAAGTGAAATTATAGCATATATTGCTGGATCAATTGTTCACGTATTAAAAAAACAAATCCATTGTACCTACTGCATTAATTTACTAAGTGGACAGTCATCTAATGATAGTAGAAAATTAATAAATATGAAAAATTGGGGAGGTTTGAAGTACGCATCTCATGATGTTCAACTTATTTGCAAATGTACTGAAAAAATTATAAGAAGGGAGGATTTAATCGTTAAAAACATACATACAAAGATAACTAGTCAAAGTTTACGAATACTGCCAAAACATATATTTAACGATACGCATTTTTTAGAGCAAGAAGTATTAATGGATCATCGATCTCAATTGATTTTATTAATTATAAGTAAATATATTGATATAAGATTAAAACATGAAGCTAAGCTTTGTAATAATGCAAATGAAAGAGTCCGAATGCGTAATAATAAAATAACTCTTTTTCAAGGACAATAATTCCATCGTAACAATTGTTATACAGACTAAAATATTTGTTTAAAAGAATCTAATACTTTCAATAAGTGTTTTGTATAATTATAATTAATATTAAAAAGTTGCATGAAAAAGTAGACGTTTATTGTTATTGAAGAAATCAAAATGTTATTACACAGAAATAAATTAAATTAATGTTTTTAAATTTCGTATTTTCAATTATTTCTAAATACCGCATCATACTAAGTAAATACTTTTCCAGGCTGATCACATAAATTATAAATCAATAATATTAATCAATAATATATCTATTTAAAGTAGAGAATTTAAGAAAAAAAGTTAAAAAAAAAATATTTCCGCGACGGAGAATCGATGGTGCGATCTCCGTGCGAAGCAAAACGTTTAGCCGTTTCAGCTACCATAGTTATTCTAAAATCTTTTGTACAGAAGATGTATTTAAGTTGTGCCCAGAGGATAGGAGCTTAGGTGGAAGACTTGGGTGGGGGAGCTCTCCCACTTACGGTTTAGAAAGCGTGCATTGATAGCCAATTACATCGCTCGGCTAGAAAGAGACAGAGGGAACTTTTCGCATCTATCTCTCTCTTAGCCTCTACCGCGCGACTCAACCTCTTGCGCACTCTATTCTAATATCTCTATGCTTATTTTACTACTTTATCTTCCCGACCGATGCTCGTCGACTCTCCACCGCCGCGTTGACTTGTACTACTTTCTCTTCCGTTTCGCTACTCGCCTCTCCGCCAGGAGTGCGTTGACTGTTACTACTTGGGACTAGGATTTTCTCTTCTTCTTCTGTGTGTCTTTTTCTACTTCGTTGACTGTTACTACTCAGGATTGAGATTTATTTCTTTATTTTTTTTCCTATTTTTTTTTCTATCATCGCGTTGACTTCTGTCACTTGGGATTAAAACTTATTTTTTTCTTTCCGTCTTTCCAGTAGGTATTGCGTTGACTGTTACTACTTAGGACTAGGGATAATTTATTTTTGTACTATTTTTTCTTCTATTATTGCGTTGACTGTTACCTCTTAGGACTGGGATCCATTTATCTTTTTTTTTTCTATTGCGTTGGGTGTTACTACTTAGGATTTGAATTTCCATTTCTCTCCTCTGTGTCTGTTTCTACTACCGTGTCGACTGTTACTACTAGCTACTGGGATTTCCTCTCCGGTCTGACTTTACTACTGCATTGACCGGTACCACTTCCTCTTCCATTTCACTGCTCATCTACTTTCGCACTGCGTTGACTTTTACTACTTAGGATTAGCCTTTCGTTTTTTTTCTTCTCCGTGTCTTTTTCTGCTACTGCGTTGACTGTTACTACTTACTGTGTTAATTCTACAATTTCTTCCTTGTCTTTTTCTACTTCAGCGTTGATTACTACTACTATTACACTACTCCTACTACTACTACTACTACTACTACTACTACTACTACTACTACTACTACTACTACTATTACTACTGTCATTACTTTTTTCCTATTACACTACTTTTCTCTCCTCGGACGTTTGTGCCGTTACTACAGCGTTGACTGTTACTACTACTACTAATACCACTACTCCATTACGCCGGCTTTGTCTTCGTCCTTTACTACTGAAATCTGCCACACGTTACTGCTGCGTTGACTGTTACTACTTCCTTTCCTATTATCGCTACTCTTCTCCTCCCCTTTCACTACCAATATTACCACTACTACTACCAATACTACCACTAGTACTATCAATACTACCACTACTACTACCAATACTACCACTAGTACTATCAATACTACCACTACTACTACAAATACTACCACTACTACTACCAATACTACCACTACTATTACCAATACTATCACTACTACTACCAATACTACCACTACTACTACCAATACTACCACTGCTACTACTATTACTACTACTCCTATTACACTACTACTATTTCTACCCTTACTACCACCCTTACCACCACCACCACCCCCACCGTCACTATCACTATTATTACTCCTGCTATGATTTACCCCTACTCTTATCGCTAACTGCTAACTTCCGAAGCTTATTTTTCTTTACTCTTCGTGACCTACCTGCATGCCAGTCGTATTACTTCGTAAGCATTCCGATAATGAGTGTCCAAGACAACACGGGTCCTGCTTTCTCTTCCTTCTCTCTCTCTCTCTCTCTCTTCCTCTTTTCTCTATCGCTCTCGCTCTCGCTCGCTTTCTTCAAGTCAGCTTTTACCTCTTTTATTCCCGTTCCTTTGTTTTCCTCTCTTTCACTCGCAGCCCGTTGTTCATTCGCCCCCTCTCTCTCTCTTCTCTCTCTCTCTCTCTCTCTCCTTTTGGCTCTCCGGTTGTCTCCTCTGCGGTAGCTTAACGTTAATTCACTGCGGAAAGAGAGAAAAAGACATCGGAGGGAAAAACGGGAAATAAAAGGACAAGCAAAGGGGCAAAAGAGTAATAAAAAAAAAACACAGAGAGAGCGAGAGAGAGAGAGAAAGGGGTTGCCTTTAATGGGATCTGTTCATTGTCGTTCGAGATATCAAGGGAAGGAATGAAAATTGAGAAATCAGGAGTTGTAAAATGACGCGAGAGAGATTTCTTACCACCCCCAGCCCCCACCCCCGCGCCCTCGATCGCTCCTTCTTTTTTTCTTTTTCTTCGATTTATTGAAATGAATCAAAGTTTTATCCAAGGAGGAGGCAAGGGGGAAGGGCGAATTCATTTCTTCGGCGGGCTGTAAAAAATTTATGAATGGTAGAAAAATTAATTGAAGGATTAATTTGCGCGAAGAAAATAGGAGAAATCGAAGGACCTCGGTAAATGGCAGAACGGATTTCCATTTTTTTTTCCCCCCTCCTTTTTTTTTCACCCCCTATTTTACCTTTCTCACGCGCCAACGGCTGAACGAGTTAATGTTTTACGAGCCTGCAACTTTTTTCTCGTTTTTTTTTTTTTTATGCCAATGCTGGAATAGGATAATGTTTTACGACGGCGTGAAAATTCCTACCCCTTGTTATTATTATTATTATCATTATTATTATTATTATTATTATTATTATTATGCAGCTTTATTACTTCCAGAGGTGACTCCAGCGGCTATCGGGGCTCCAGATTTGGAAGAACTCGCGAGGACATGATTTCCTGTCGGATTTGGTCCCGTGAGAATTTTCAGGATGTATCTGAATAATAATAATAATAATAATAATAATAATAATAATAATAATAATAATAATAATTACAATAACAATAATAATAATAGTAATAATAATAATAATAATAATCTGGGGGGACTGGAATTAGGCGTGACTGCAATTTGCGGTGTTTTTGGGGGTGAGAAAAATAATAGGGGTGGTTTCAGCAAAAAAAAATTATACAAAAATTGATTTTGACAGTCACGAAAAGTTGAAAGAAAATGTTGAAAATCGATTTTAGGCTAATATTTGATTTTTCACAATTTTGAAAACGAAGAATTTCTGCCTTTTTTTTCTCCCACGATTTTCCAGAATTTTCTGGAACGATTATTTTTCGGGACTCGATACAATCCGTATCTCAATTATATCCCGGCACATCGTAATCTCCCTTCAACGGAATTACGCAATTCTCGGGGAAAAAAAAGGCAGGGACGAAAAGAAAAATAGAAGAAACTCCCCGAGTTCTATCCGGTGCAGTTGCTCGGGATGCAATTATTCGCGGATCATATTTTCTCAACAATTGCTGGAAGCACTAATCTTCTTTATTCTCAATAACTTTTGCCCGAACCTTGTATTCTTCCCGGGGAGCTTCTCTCCCTGCCTGCCTACCCCAGCTTTGCCCCGTTTTGCCCCGCGCGATCCTACCCTTCGCGCTCCTGGAAAGGAAAATTCCGAGCATTTCCCGAGAGCGGAAAATAGAAACTCAAGAATGCGCCGTTGCAGCTAAGGATTCAACAGTTCCTCTCCTTTTTTTTTCCAGTTCCATGTGATTTTTTTTTTTCCGAGGATTATATTAAATTTTTTCCCGCGTCAAAATCACACGTATTCGATGTTGACACGCATCCTTTGCATCTTCTGCATCGTCCGAGCGTGAAAAATAAGGTTCGAGGCAAAATAATTTTGAAAGGAAAAAAAAAATGCATTTTGTAATTTTTTAAATTGTCGATTATTAATTTTTTTTCCGCGTCAAAATCACACGCGTTCGACGTTAACGTGCATTTTGTGCATCTTCTGCGTCGTCCGAGGGTGAAAAATAAGGTTCGAGGCAAAATAATTTTGAAAGGAAAAAAAAAAATGAATTTTGTAAATTTTTGAATTATCGATCATTAATTTTTTTTCCGCGTCAAAATCACACGAGTTCGACGTTAACGTGCATTTTGTGCATCTTCTGCGTCGACCGAGGGTGAAAAATAAGGTTCGAAAAAAAATTTTTGAAAGGAAAAAAAAAATAATTTTCTAATTTTTCGAATTATTGATAATTAAATTTTTTTCCGCGTCAAAATTACACGTATTCGGAATTTTCATGCATTTACCGCACCTTCTGAATTAGCTGCAGGTGAAAAATAAGATCCAAGAAAAATAATTTAAAAAGAAAAAAAAATGCATCTCGTAGTTAATTAAATTATCGATAATTAAATTTTGTTTCCGCGTCAAAATCGAGGCGTCGGAGAAAATTTGAGAAATTTTGAGAAATTTTGAAGAAAAAAAAAAATGGTGTTTCCAAAATCGGGAGAAATTTTGGAAGGGATGCGACGGAATGGGGAAGACGGGAGAGAGAAGAGCGGAAAAGGGGTTGGAAAGACATAGAGAGAGAGAGAGAGAGAGGCGGATAGGGTGAGAAAAGGAAGGGTTGGACGTGGCGGGAGGGGGTAATGAAATGAATTACCGCAAAGTAAACTAGTATACAAAGTGCGGGAGTACGCTAAGTCTTAAGCTCATTAACGTGAACGAAAGTCTGGTTTAACGAGTTCTGAAAATAATGGTGTAGTTATAATAACAATGGTCGTAAGGGCAGTTATGACGCAACAAAGGTGTGGCAAAAAAGAAAGAAAAAAAAAAGATGCATTTTTAAGTCGCTCTACCAGTTGCAACTTGCGTTCGTGTGCACACACACATACATATGCATTTTTACAATTTTTTCGTATCGACCATTTCCGGCACGAAATTCATCCCCTAAATAATTAATTACTTTGATAAATTAAATTAATAATTATTTCACCTAAAAATCATGAAATTAATAATAATAATAATAATAATAATAATAATAATAATAATAACAGTAATAAATAATAACAGAAATAATAAAAAATAATAAAAATGATAATAAATAAAAATAATAAAATAATATTTATGTTTTGAAATAATGGAATTTCGTCGACACGAAAATAAAAAAATAATATTCGTGTCCGTGCTAGAATTTTATTATTTTCTTGTTTTTTTCATGAACAAATGTTTGGCCCAAAATAATTTGTACGTGGATTCCCTGGAATGGAGTAAATGAAAACGTTGTCGATAAACATTAAATAATGGACCGCTTCATCCTCAAAATCGATGACTCGAAAATAGAGGTTGGTTTCTCAGTGTGTGGGTGGATGAGTGGGTGGGTGAGTGTGTGTGTGTGGGTCGGTCACTCGCCTATTTTTGCGGAGGATTTTCGGGACGAAATAGTGCGATCACCGGTTCCTCCAATTTTGGGTAAATTTGGATTTTTCAATAATCATTTTAATTGTAATTGTATTAATTCAAATTCCAATGTAAAGAAAAAAAAAATTACAATTCTAATTTTTATCGTCGATGAACGATTTAAAAAATGAGAGTTTGTGTATTTTCTTTGTTATGGAATTTCGAAAAGAGGGAAATTTTTTTTTTACCACCCTTCGACTTTTCGCAGCATCATGCCTCGAATTGGGGCTTTTCTTTTAGAAACGGAAGAGAATTCGACCCAAAGGGGGTTCAAATAAATCCCAGTAGGAAAAAAAAATCCTCCAGGGTTTATCATCCCATTAGGCTTCGAGGGGTTGGAAAAGATACACATGCATATATGTATGTACATGGAGATTTCAAAGCATCCCCCTACTTGCCGGATTTTCAGTGACCCTTAGCACCAAAATTCGTTTTTAATCCTTCCCCTTTCCAGCCCCCGTTGGAAAATCCAAAAATTGATGGAAACAAAAAAGTCTAATGGGGTTGAATTCGATAAAAATAGTAATTAAATAAATAATGGATTGACTTTTTTATGGAATTTAATAGGGGAGGTTCGCCATTAATTTTCAAATCGAAAATTTCACCCCCATAGAGAAATTCCACCCCTCGTTGGAAAATCCAAAAATTGATAGAACAGAAAATCCAATGGGGTTAGTTTCGATAAAAATAGTAATAAAATAAATAATGGATACATTTTTCTATGGAACAATAGGGGAGGTTCGCCATTAATTTTCAAATCGATATTTTTACCCCATAGAAAAATTCCACCCCTCGTTGGGGAATCCAAAAATTGATAGAAAAAAAAAAGTCTAATGGGGTTGAATTCGATAAAAGTAGGAATAAAATAAATAATGGATTTATTTTTCTATGGAATAATAGGGGAGGTTCGCCATTAGTTTTCAATCGGAAAATTTCACACCATAGAGAAATTCCACCCCTCGTAGGAAAATCCAGAAATTTATTTAAAAAATTCCAATGGGGTTGAATTCGATAAAAATAGTAATAAAATAAATAATGGAATAATGGGGGAGGTTCGCTATTAATTTTCAAATAGAAAATTTCACCCCATAGAGAAACTCCACCCCTCGTAGAAAAATTCTAAAATTTATTAAAAAAAATTCTAATGAGGTTTGATAAAAATAGTAATAAAATAAATAATGGAATAATGGGGGAGGTTCGCCTTTGATTTTCAATTGGAAAATTCCATCCCCTAGAGAAATTCCACCCCTCGTTGGAAAATCCAAAAATGTATCAAAAAAATTCTAATGTGGTTCTATAAAAATGGTAATAAAATAAATAATGGAATAACGGGGGAGATTCGCCATCAATTTACAATCGGAAAATTCCACCCCATAGAGAAATTCCACCCCTCGTAGGAAAATCCAAAAATTGCTAGAAAAGAATGTCCCCAAAAATGGGGTTAAAAATCGCTGAAAATCGTAACAAAAGGAATAACGGGACCCCATAAATTCCCCAATGGGGAATCGGAGTGGCAGGAGGAGAAATAAGCGGGAATTGAAAAATGTCGTCGAGGGGCGGGAACCATCAATTGTTTTCTCTTCGTTACGAGAAATAAAAGTAGGAGGGTAGACAAAAAAAAAAGCACCTGTTCTGCATATGTAACACCGCATAAATCTGCCCCCACCCCCCTTTTTTTTTATTTTCATCCCCTTGCAAAGAGATGCACCCCGGCTGGGGGATGCATCTCTCTCTCTCTCTCTCTCTCTTTCTCTCTCTCTCTCTCTGTGCTTCTCTTCCTTCCGTGTTTTCTCAAGCCCTGGAAGCCTCGACTTCCTCCCCTTCGTGCCGCAACCCTCTCGGCTCGCGCTCCTTTTCGCCTTTCGCCACCGTTTTCCCTGTAACGCAATAACAATAACAACGGCAACAATAGACAAACGCAAGAGTAGAACGGAGAAATGGTAGAAAGCGGCGGAAATCGAGAAACGATTAAACCTATACCTCCCTACCCGGCGGTTCCCATCCCCCTGGAAATACAGGAAGTGCACCGTAGCTTCCTTGTAAAGGCCCGGAGTGTATCCAGCTTTTATGCGATATACCAACCAACCCTTTCAACCCCTATTCCTTTCACCCTCCTTCTCTATCTTTCTCTTTCTCCTTCTCTCGCTCTCTCGCTCTTTCGCTCTCTTTCTCTGGTATAGAGATAGATAGATATATATATATGTATATAGACGTATATGTAAATATATAGATACAGATATATATATGTATATATATATAACTAACAAAGTATAGTTGGGGAAAGAGAAAGAGAGAGAGAGAGAAAGAGGGATGCACCTTCAACCCCATTGAATACACATGTATCCTGTCTGTTTATCGGAATAGTTTTACTCTATTGGCTTTATTTCGTCTATTGAGAAAAAGATAGAAAGAGAGAGAGAGAGAGAGAGAGAGAGAGAATGGAATAGATAACGAGATAAAAAAAGAGAGAGAGAGAAAATGGAATAGATAACGAGATAAAAAAAAGAGAGAGAGAAAATGGAATAGATAACGAGATAAAAAAAAGAGAGAGAGAGAGAATGGAATAGATAAGTAGATAAAAAAAGAGAGAGACAGAGAGAGTGGAATAGATAACGAGATAAAAAAGAGAGAGAGAGAGAATGGAATAGATAACGAGATAAAAAAAAGAGAGAGAGAGAATGGAATAGATAACGAGATAAAAAAAGAGAGAGAGAGAGAATGGAATAGATAACGAGATAAAAAGAGAGAGAGAGAGAGAATGGAATAGATAACGAGATAAAAAAGAGAGAGAGAGAGAGAGGGAAAGAAAAAGAGAGAGATAAATAGATAAGAAGAGAAGAAGGAAGAGAGAGAGAAAGAGAGAGAGAGAGAGAATGGACCAGTGAATCAATCACCGAAAGTAATTAAGAAAATGAGGGTTAACAAAAGAGAGCAAGGGAGGAAGTACTTGGAAGAAGGGAGAAAAGAGATAGAGAGAGTTACTAGATAGATAGAGAGTGAGAGAGAGAGAGAGAGAAAGACAGTAATTAACATTCTTAAGAAAAGTTAAAAAAGTTTCTTATAAAAAAAAATCGACGATCGGATAATTCCCTGCGAACGAATGATACAAAAAAGGGGGTAGTTATATAATATATTTTAAGACAAAAATATGCCAATAGTTAATTTGTGCCACTCGGCATGAAACTGTATGCATATTCACACGCATATATACACACACGTATATGTATGTAATAAACAAACGTGACGCAGTAGAATCGGAAAAGCCAAAGAGGGATGATGATCCGCAATAGAAGGGTTTTGCCGAGAGAGAGAGAGAGAGAGAGAGAGGATGCAAGGAAACTCGGAAGGATCGTTTGACTGCCATTAGGGAAGTTATTGGCGTAAACTACCTATATACATATATATATATATACACATATACATATATATATACACTATATACATATATAGTATATACACCTACCTTCCAAGGGATGTTCCACCCTGTTATGACGGACACCGTTAGTCACAACACCATCCCCTTGGATCGCTTCGAATCGATCACTATTTGCGACTCGAATTTCCTTTTTCCTTCTTTTTTTATTTTCTTTCTTTTGCAAGTGAAATGGATGCGTCAGGTGGTAGGAATTACAACAACATAGTAAAAATTACTATAATCACATTAGTGTCCAATTTCGCTCGGGATTGGGTATATATATATAATAAAAAAAAAGACAAGAAACGAGAGAAAATTACGAATTGTCCGTATATTTGAGAGCTTAGCAGTAATAATCATCATAATCATAATCATAATCATAATCATAATAATAATAATAATAATAATAATATTAATAATAATAATCTTCATCATCATCATCATCATCATCATCAATCATCAATCATCATTGTCAACATCATTAATCATCATTAATCATCATTCCCATCATCCTCGTTAATTCGTTACTCTTCTCCCTCTCATCGTCATGGTTATCGTAAACGTAATCGTTACTACGATAATTACAATGTACCGCGTGAATCCGTGTATGTGTGTGTGTGTGTATGTATGCGTGAGTTTGTGTGGGTGTACCCCTCCCTGTGATTTATACGCGAAAGTAGGTAAATAACAATAGCAATAGGGGTGAAAATTAGTAGCAATAATTGGGGAGTGGGGGGGGGGGGTGGAGGATCAAGGGGGAAGGGGAAAGGGGAGGTAAAAGTGATCGTGGAAAAGAATATTATTTATTATTGTCGTTATCCTGAAATATATGTCTTTTTTTTTCGACAGGGTAAAAAAATTGGTTTTTTCCCTTTGTTTTTTTTGGGGGGGGGGGGGGGGGATGAAAATATTGGAATGTTTCTTTTTTTTTTTAGGAGGGAGGGAGTGGAAATATTAGAATCGGTGGCTATTCTTTTTTTGGGGGGGGGGGGGGGGGGGGGGGCAAAAGGGGGTAGAAAATTGGGACGAAATTTCGTGGAACGAAGAAAATTCTTTCCGTGTATTTTGAATTTTTGCTGAAAATGAGAATTCCCCTAGAGAATCTGGTTTCTTTCGAACGAAGAAGAAACTGGAATTGCAAATTTTTCTAGCGAAAATTCTTAATTTTTTTTTTTTCCCCCCAAAAAATTCTAATTCGAAATTCCCCGGTATCCAAAAAAATTCCCAATTATTTCTCAAAGGAGGGATTCGTTTGCCATTAAAAAAAAAATAAAAATTCTGAAATTTGCTTCCAAAACACCCCCCTCCCATCCCCCCAAAAAAAATTTCCCGGTTTCTAGTGGAAAATTATTGGCCAATTATTTTCCAAAAAACCGATACATTAATTTTCCCTAAATTGAAAAATTCAAATATTTATTAAAGAAAAATTCCATTTTCCATTTAAATCGGAAGGAAAAAAAAAACGAGGGGGTAGTAAAAATCGAGAAATCTCGCGGAAATGGATTCGCGTGGAGAAGAGAATGAGAGAAAGCTGTTTTTTGTTTTATTTCGAAAGCTAATTTGCGTGGAATCATGCCCGTTTATTGCAAATACGTTCGAGGGCTCGAATAGGAGTCCCCTGGAATGCACGCGAGGCCGTATCTCCCGGGGGACTGGCGCTCGCGAACGTGCTAAATTTGCTTTCATAATAATTTGTGTGCTTTCAAAGTCAAAGGAACCGGCAAACAAAGATACTTTAACAATAGAGCAACAACGCATACTGCGGCTGGAGATAAAGGGAAAGTAAACGCAAACGTTGCGTTTTATTCCGTTACAATGAAATTCATTGCCTTTGTGTTTATTACCTTCGCTATGTGCGCAGAGTGATTAATTGACGACAGTTTAGAAAGAAAGGAAAGGGAATTGAAAAAAAAAAAAAAGCTCGAATGAGAAAAAAAAAGAATAATTTAGTCCGTTTTTTGTTTATTTACTTTTTCTATTTTTCTGTTTTTTTTTTTGAAATAACGAAAACCGACTGTGATTGGAATTTGGGTTTTTGGAAAAATCGGAAACGTCATTTGTTTATTTATTTATCATTTAAGGATTTTTTTTGTGGAAATTAGCGACAATTTTATTTCTTTTTTTTTTTTTGGTTTAGTAGAAAAAGTGAAAAAAACAACAATTTTGAAATTTACGAACCAGGAAGATTGGATATTTTTCGTTTTAATTAGTAAAAAAAAAGAAAAAAAAATGAAATGAGAATGGAAAAAAAAATTTTCTTGAAAAATTCGAGCTGGGAAAATTGAACAGTTTTGAATTTTTTTGTTTTTTTCAGTAAAAAAGGAAGAAAACGAAAAAAGAAACTTTTCTTTTCTTTCAACAAAAAAAAATAAAGATTTCAAAATTATCAAACAGAAAATATTTCTCCTAAAATTATTATTAATATTTTTTTTGTTTATCGCAAAGTATATTTTTTATACATTTTTTATCATAATACATTTATCACTATTATTATTATTATTATTATTATAACAATAATTATTATTGAAGATTAATTGACGACAGTTTGGAAAAAGAAAAATTGATTGAATCTTTTTTTTGGAATTTTTTTTTCAATTTTCAAATATTGAGTATCAAATTTCGAAATGTTATTATTATTATTATTATTATCATTATTATTTTGGTTTGAAATTAAACGATTCAAAAAAAAGGAAACAAAAAAAAAGTTTTAATAAAAAAATGAAAACTGTGAGACTGCGGTTTCTTAGACTTCAAAGTCAGGTTTGGGGTCAGGATTTAGACCCACGCGTTGGAGTGGGTCCAAAGCCCTAAAAGCTGATGAAAATGAGTTTTGTCGGATAACAAACACGGGAATCCGATTAATGTGAAAGCCGATTGAACTTTATTAACTCTCGCGAACTTTCTGTCGGAGATTAAAATGACCCCCCCGATTGCCCCTATTCGAAAAGTATCGGTTCCCACCGATTTAAGGGCCACTCCAAGGCACTTGGAAACCCAGTCAAGAGAAAATCTCGAACTTTTTGAAGAAAAAAAAAAAGAAATAATTTTTTTTTGTGTGAATAAAAAATCCCAGCCTAGAAATTTTTATTTATAAGATTTTCTTACTAAATTCATAAGTAATTTTATTTTGCTAAGTTATAAATTTATCAATAATCAATTGATTGATTCCTTATTAATCATTACTCAATTATTAAGCAATTTTTTTTTCCGAATTATTAATTTATCAATAATCAATTTATTAATTCCTTATTAATTAATTACCAAATTACTAAATAATTTTCTTTCTGAGTCATTAATTTATTGATGCCGAATTTACTAATTCCTTGTCGATTAATTCCTCAATTATTAATAATTAAAAAAAAAAAAAAGTCGAATTTCCGTCGAATTCTATAATTCGTCTATAATTTCAGCGGGGCTGCATTTTAGCGTTTATTCAAAATCGATGGAAATTTCAGCTGCATTTCTCGCCGCAGTTTGGAAATAATCCGGACTCCGCGCGCGTCAAGCTTTTACGAGAAAATTAATTTTCAATTAACAGAGAGGCCTCGACAGCGGAAAACCCGAAGGGCGGATCTCCGGGGTCGCCCGGTACATTTATAAGGATAACACCCTTTTTGGCAATCGTCCACGGGAATATTTATCTTTCATTCCGATTGAAATTTCGTCCCGTTTTCCACGTCGTCCGGGGAAAAGGGGGGTGAGACAAAATAAAAAAAAGAGCAGGATACACATAGATATATATATTTTTTTTTTCGCCGTATAAAAAATTAGTCTCGCAGTTGTACGTGTGAGAATGCATGTACGTGTACGTGTATCGGTGTGTTTAATTATGTATTGCATTTCTTGCTCTTTTATTCCTGGCGGGGGTTAAACCTTCCGTAAATAATATTTTTTTATTTTTTTCTTCCTTGGAGTCAAATCGGAGACGAAAAGAAAAAAAGAGGGACGATGTAAATTTCGAACAACATTTTTCCTATTTCTTGCCGCCCCAGATTCTATTTCATCCCCCAAGAAGGGGCGCTAAAAATATTAAAGGGTATCTCCATTAAGTGAAATTCTAAAACGAAATCCAGGGATGAAATTTCGATTTTTCTATTTCAAGAAATTAGTCGAGAGTCGAATTTACTCCGCGGGGGATGAAAAAAAGATGGAAATTCAATTAAAAGGTAACGTTTCGGTCCTCGGTCCCAGCTTCGACTCGAACTCGAGGTATCCCTTCGCTCGATCACTAATTTCATTCGCGATCGAAGCCACACTCGAATTAAAATTTTAATCGAATGGGTTCCTCGATTGTAATCCGGTTGAAATTTAACGAGCAATTGCTGCTGGGATGATAATAATGGTAATTAATAATTCGACTGCGATTGTTATTTTAGAAATTGCAAATTTATCGGAGGCTCGATGCGAAGAGTCGAGGAGAAAATTTGGAATTTCCTCGAAGGAAAGGTCTTCGAAGTATGTAATTGTTTCGAGCATTCGATTGTTATTGAATTGGGATTGATTGTAATCAATAATTCGATTTCGATCATTAATTAATCGGAGGGATGTCAACAAAAAAAAATATTGGAATTTTTTTTTGAAAGAAATTATGCAGTTGCAATTGAATCATTAATTACCAGTTACCGATTGCACTTAATAATTCGATGTGAATTAATTAGCCGCGTTAATTACGGGGGATGAAAACCAAAAGGGAATCTCGTCCCTCTTTTTTCTTTTTTCTCCAATCAGACTCCGATTCTTCTTAATTACTGTAGCATAATAACACATAATCTGGTAATTCCTGACAATCTGACAATTATATTTGTCTAAAACGCGGTACTCATCATCATCATCATCATCGTCTCATAATCATCATAATCATAATCATCACCATCATCATCAACATCATTATCATTATCATCTTCAACTTCATCATCATCATCATCATCATAATCATCATCATCATCATCATTTTTTTTTTATTCATGAGCCCCCTCGTTACTGTAACACCTTAAGAAAGGAATAAAAAGAAACAGCAGTCATTCGTTCATTAAAATGTAAAATTAGAATTTCTTCCCTGGATTTCTTTTCTCACTTTCCATCCCTTTCTCTCTCTCTCACTCTCACACACACACACACACATACACTTTCTCTCTTTGTCTCTCTCGCTTCTTTATCTCACATATCACCTTATAAAAATTTTACTACGTCGTCGTTGCCACATAAACAAGATTATGAATTTATATATATTTATATATAAATATAAATAAATATATATACATATATATATATAAAAATTCATTACAAAGAAAAGAAACAAAAAATGATACACTTTTTCGAATTACACTTGGATGCTCGGTTATTTTTTCTTTTTCTTTTTCTTTTTTCTTTCTTTTTATAAAAAATTCTTCTATTCGATAAAAACCGAGATAACGTCAGCATTTCAATTTGAATTTCCCTTAATTTCTCTACTTACGAAAAAAAGAAAGAAAAAGAAGAATAACCAAGATTTCAATTCTTCTCACGACACCCGTCATATAAAAAATGTTTGTTTATTCTAGGATTTGATAAAATACGCAGCTCCTTTTCTTCTCCTCTTCTTCTTCCTCTTTAGGAAATAAACAATTACTTTTGTTCGCGAAGTTACGTTTCTAATTTGATATCGAGTAAATGGTTGTCGCTTCTACGCTTCCTCGAGAAACTTTGCTTTTCATCTTCCAGTGAAAATGTTTTATCCGTTGCATCGTTACGCTACTGCACTAATTAATTTCCACTTCATTTCTCGATTTTCTTATTTTTTTTTCCTTTTTTTCTTTTTTCTTAATTTACTAGCGTCTATTATGGGTAAGTGTAAAAAGAAGAAAAAAAATAGATTTGAAAATATGAAAAAGCTCTGACTTTTCTGAAAACGCACCGCCCTTCCTTCTTCGACAAACGGGGCTGCATCAAAGGGACACGCATTCTATTTCAAATGTTTGCCGGAACAGCGTTTAAATGTAACGCAAATTATTTAAAGCAAAACGAGAGGAAGTGGAAACCCCATTTCACGGTAATTTCGCGTTACCGGGGAAGCTTTTTGTCGATGCAACGAGAACATTCGGGCATTTTTAATTCCGATGCATTTTTTTTTCTACCGTTAAATGGAAATAGCATAACCCTGCGCAGCTTCGCTGATGCGATATAAAACAAATACGAGAAAAAAAAAATAGATCGTCGGAGTTCAGACCAATACTGATACGCGCGAATTTCGCAAAAATGCAATTATAATTACACGGATAATTCGGTTGAAAAAGAAAATAAAAATAAAAATATTATTGATTCAGGGAAGAAATTCCTACATCCTTTGAAATCGGTTCCCGATTCTCTTCGTTTTTTCTTTTTTTTTTTTTAACCGGAAGCTCCTTTTCCGGATAAATATTGACATTGCAAATTAAGGAATTGCAAAAATCGAATTTTCGCTCGATTTTATAATTTATCATTTTTATTTTTCCAGAATTCCTCGTCGTATTTCTGTCCTCGTTTATTTTCGCCCGAAATCGCAAGATTATGGAATTTCCGTTTAAAGAGGAATTACCGGACAGGAAACCGTCGGTTTCGTTTAAGAAAAAAAAATGTATTCCGCCGATTTCGAATATCGACGATTTTATTAAAGGTAATGCGGCGATTAAGGACTTTTTGTAAAAATAAAAATATCGGAAACGAGGAATTACGATTAACAGTATGCCGTCCGGTGGCACCACGTTGGTGCCATGCGAAAACTATCGGGCGAGCGCCGGTGGCACCACGTTGGTGTCGTACATCAAGATTCGTACCGGCGCCAAACGAAGCCTTAAAAATTGCTACTTAAAAAAAATGATAATTATTATGATTCTAAAAAAAAAAAAAATAGAATTTTTTTTTCTCGGAAGAAAAATTACGGAAACGAGGAGAATCGCGAACCGAGGTTCGAAATTTCTGGAAAATCGTCGGATTAAAGAGAAATCGCTTGAAATAAATATGAAACGAAAAATGAAGCGCGCGATGAAAAGAAGAAAATGTCATTATCATTTTCACCGTTTCCAGTCCTTCGTTTATCGTAGAAAAGTGAATTCCAGTGTTCGTCCTTTTGTCAACTCGCATTTTACAGTTTTCACCATCGGCTCTACGAATCTGCTAAACTACATAGTAAAATTCCTACGACCTATCCAACGTTTCGTTCTTTTACATCTTTCTCATTTCGTTTATTTTTTTTTCTCCCCTTTTTTTTTCTTTTTGTTCAAGGAAAGACAGGGATATTACAAGTTCTTCGCTATTATCGTTTACGAAAGTAACGAAAAACGTCCAGTTGAAGAAAAAAATCGAAAAAGAAGAAGATATTCGTCATTGAATTGATAATTAACGGGACGAAAGGAAACAATCGTTTTACTGTACACAGACGCAACCCTCTCGCACACAAACACACAATTTTTTTTTTTTATCGATAGAAAAGTTATACACACTGGTGCCTCCCTTTTTTTTCTCTCCTCCTGTTTTTTTATATAAGAAAATAAAAGTTGGAAGATTGGGAAAGAAAGGCATTTTTTTTTTTTGGAAATGATAATTTCTTTTTTCTTTATCGAATATCGAATTCTCCCTTTTTCTCCATAATTCGTTGGAAGTTTCGGGAATTATTATTGATTTTTAGTAGAAAAATTCGATTTTTTGCTGCAATAATCGTATTTAAAAAATTAATCAAATGGATATTTTTGAAATCATGCAATTTTGCCCGAAATCGACTGTTTATTAAATTAGCTCGAACATGCAAATGAGCATAATTAAATGCTCGAGAGCTTTCGAAACTTAAAAAAAAAAAATTAACCGTGGATGGAACGCATCCGATATTTTTTCGTACTTGGGTTAATGGAGATTTCAGCTGTTTAAATTTTACAAGTTTTAATCCCTGGCCACTTTGAATTTCAAATTCGCTGAAATATTGAAAAGCTTAGTGTCGGATTCCGCAGTCGAGAGCTTTTAATATCGAGCCAACGAAACATTTACCGTTAAACTTTCAATCCTTGCCCAGTTACAATCGCTCCAAGGACCTCAATATTCCGCTGCGATAGAATTCGCGGCCACTTGCTTCGATAATTGTAAATAAAGTTTACGAAAATCGCGGATATTGAAAATTACCGCAACAATTTTCCAAATTCCACATTCAATTTAGTAATTTTTCAAATTTTGATAATTTTCGTATTTTTTTCTGTATTTTTTACTGGTAATTTCAATTTTGATAATTTTCGTAATTTTTTCTGTCATTTTTCCTGCTAATTTTAATTTTTATAATTTTCGTAATTTTCTTTGTAATTTTTGCTGCTAATTTTAATTTTTATAATTTTCGTAATTTTCTCTGTAATTTCAACTTTGATAATTTTTATATTTTTCTCAGTGCCTCCAACGAATTACGAAAAATCGGGAAAAAAACGTAAGGGCGAGGATCTAAAATGGAGATGAGGTGAAAAACGAATCACCCGTTTTCGAGAAACTTCAATTTTCGATGGAAATATTTTCCAATATTTCGAATTCTCCGAGTAATTCTAAAAATAGAGACATTTAGGATTACGTCGAATTCCAAACAGGCCTATTTCGAGGATTCTATAACATTTCACGCAAATATTTACGTCGAAACGTCGAAGTTCGTGGGAAAAGGGGATGAATTTTTTTTTCTGCGGATGTACCTTTTGTCTCTTTCGTTCCGGGAAAATGGGATGATTCTTGGCATGAAAAAAAAAAGAAAAAAAAGAATTCCCTTTCCCTTCCGGAAAATCTCCTCTATTGGGTTGGCATCTAAGAAATTGTGAATTTTTTCAAAGTAAATAATTGACGAAAATCGGCAATTATTCGGTTGCCAATCCAACAGTTTCATGCTTTTCTATGCCGTGTTACAATGTCCGCAAGGTAAACACGTGAGAAAGCATAAAACCCTTTTGACGAAATGATTAACGGTAATAAAGGACGAACCCATTGGATGAGACGTGAGAAACAAGAGCCGAGGGTAAAACCTTAATCGTGATCTTGAGTCTAAATCGTTACTATTGTTACCGTCGCTATGGAAATCCGGCTGATAACGATGCGTACATATCATGGCATTGGAAAAAATTCCACCTACTACTCCACCGCCAACATTATTTGTACATGATGATATTGGTGCACGTGGATGCTGTATATGATGTGATGGTGCAGCCGACGAGCATCGCGACAATGCCATGGCTGCCGAGTAACCGGATACACGTGGTAACGGCGTATGATGGGAAACACGATTATTATAAATTGCTGCTGCTGCTGTTGTTGTTGCTTTTGTTGTTGTTGTAGTTGTTGTTGTTGTTGTTGCTGCTGTTGATGAAAAATATTCTTTCTCGGCCAGGTTCGGCCTGATTCGAGATCACCAGTTGGCCATACCTGGTTTGTTCAATGTCATGAAATATATCTGGCACGAGCTTCCGCCTTTTGCTGACGAGAAAAACACCTACAACAGAAAATTGTGACCGAGATTTACGTTTGGGAAACGAATATTTGGAATTTTATTAAATTTGAAAGGATGAAAATTGAAATTCGAAAAATTGGAATTTTGAAAGTTGAAATTATGATAATTGAAATTCTAGGAATTGGAATTTTGAAAATTGAAATTATGAAAATTGAAATTCTAGAAATTGGAATTCTAAAAATTGGAATTTTGAAAATTGAAATTATGAAAATTGAAATTCTAGAAATTGGAATTCTAAAAATTGAAATTATGAAAATTGATGTTCTAAAAATTGAAATTATGAAAATTGAAATTATGAAAATTGAAATTATGAAAATTGAAGTTCTAAAAATTGAAATTATGAAAATTGAAATTCTAAAAATTGAAATACTAAAGATTTAAATTCTAAAAATTGAAATTCTAAAAATTGAAATTATGAAAATTGAAATTCTAATAATTGAAATTCTCAAAATTGAAATTCTAATAATTGAAATTCTCAAAAATCAAATTCTAATAATTGAAATTCTAAAAATAGAAATTCTCAAAATAGAAATTCTAAAAATAGACATTCTCAAAATAGAAATTCTGAAGTTCAAAGTTATAACAATGAAATTCAACCAAAACCAAAATATGTTTTTTCATTTACGCTATAATTATCGAAAAATTGCAATTGCATGGAAAATAAATAAAGATTTGTTGTACCTTATCATTGCGTTCACAGAGGAACTTGAGCCGTTGAGCTTTCTTATGCATGAAAACACCATCGAGATGTCCAGTCTCAACGCTACGTATCTCGATAGCTTTGTTACCCCAACCCATGATTTGTCCTGTACCGATATACGCGACACTCGTTGGCATTTCGCCCCATTGTAGCACCATCGTCTTCGAAACTCGACCGTATGTGTTCACGTAAACGCCCTCGTTGTCGTAACACAGGAGGAGTTGCATACCGTTGCTGTTCGGCAACGCAACGATACAGTGTGGACAAATGGGTCCTTGAGTCTGCAATCAATCGATTATCGGAAAATTTAAATTAAAAAAGTGTCATTTTTGTTAC
Organism: Gasteruption jaculator; assembly: GCA_949825005.1. Taxonomy (NCBI): domain Eukaryota; kingdom Metazoa; phylum Arthropoda; class Insecta; order Hymenoptera; family Gasteruptiidae; genus Gasteruption; species Gasteruption jaculator. The sequence goes on from OX463776.1 coordinate 7,697,932, forward strand.
CGTGAAATTTATTAAAATTAAATTAAAAAATAATTAAACTATCAAACTCGTAATTATTATATTTTGTTACCGTGAAATTTATCAAAAATGGAATTTCAAAATAATTAAACCATCAAACTTGAAATTATCGAAATTTTGCAACGGAAAAAAGCCGCAAAAAAATCGGGGACTCACGTGTTTCGGTAGATAAATATCGTAAACGGTGGCGGAATCCAAATCGACAGCGTGGAAACCATCGGCGCTACCGTAGATGACTTTGAGTCTTGTACCTTCTTCAACCGTAAGATCTACTAGGAGCGGTCTATGAGCGAGTTCGCCGAACGATTTAAATGCCATAAATTTATGATAGGGTTTCGGTGCCCACGCGTAAATTTCTATCGAATCCTTCAGTGCTATTACGAGGAACTTGATCCTCTCGTATTTGACTATCTTGAAATGCACCGCTCCTTGCAAGTCGCCGACGTTGATCCAACCGTTGCGTCGTTCCACTTGCTGAAAAAATTCATTTGGAAAAATATTGAAAATAGTGGTAATGGTAAAATAATAAAAATAATGAAATTGTCGAAATTAAAATTAACGGCAAAAGTTATAGAGAAAATTATTAAAATTAAAATTGCCAGAAAAAAATTACGGAGAAAATTACTACAATTATCGAAATTAAAATTACCAGAAAAAATTACAGAGAAAAATACTAGAATTATTAAAATTAAAATTACCAGAAAAAATTACGAAAATTATCAAAATTAAAATTACTAGCAAAAATTACAGAGAAAAATACGAAAATTATCGAAATTGAAATTACCAGAAAAATGGCAAACAAAATTACCGATCTTCGAATAATAAAAAAATTGCCAAAAAAAAGGACCATTTAAGATTTAAAAATAAGAACCAAATAATACTCACATCACTGTGTCCATCGGTACGTAAAATCTTGCTTTTCAACCAGGAGAGGTAGTAAACACGTACACGATTTTTCTTGCCGCTAATCGTCACGAGGATATTTTGTCCCTCCAGGACTTCCATCTGTTGAAACCGTCTTCTGTTGATCAATTGGTACACTTTACCCTGTCCGCTTCGGTCCAGCAGCATCAGCCCGTTTTCGGTACCGATCAGGAGATTCACACCTGGGGAATTACAAATAATTAGAGGAGTTCTGGATAATTTTAATTGTTATAATTTCAATTTTCTGAATTCCATTTTTCATCATTTCAATTATTAGAATTTCAATTTTCATAATTTACAATTTTTAGAATTTGAATTGTGATAATTTCAATCTTTAGTATTTCAATTTTCATAATTCCCAATTTATAATTCAAATTTTCATTATTTCAATTTTTAGATTTTCAATTTTTTTTTTTAGAAAAGCCTTCGAACGCAAAATTGCACAATTACAAAAAAAAATACATTGAAATTACCCCAAAGTGCGGCACAAAGGATTTCGCTGTTGAACCGCTTCTTGTATTTCCTGATTTCGGGTGTGTCCGATGCCAGGTCGTGACTCGTGGGTGTCACGTTCACGTTAACGTGGGATTCGCGTCTCGCTGGTCCAGCTCCGAAGCCAAAAGTCAGGAAAGACCTTTGTTTCTGTTGAAGAGCAAGAGGAGTTGCCGGTGATTTCACAGCTTGACGATACTGCAAGAAAACAAAGACGCTTTAATGCAAATCCCTCTCGGTCCTGGCTCAAAAATAGACGAGATTCAGGATCTTCCTCCAACTTTTACCTAAATTCCGCCCCCGATTTTCCATAAATTGCAACCAAACCACACAATTCGAAACCAAACGTGAAGCAAAAAAAAAAGTACACGTTAAATTTTTGAAAAATCCACTGCGAGAAGAAATTTTTTATATTCTATTATTTCTTTTTTTTTTAATATTTTTATTCCCGGCGAACGAGCAAATTAGATTTTCCAGGACTTCTCGTCCTTTCCTCGGACCGAACTGTTTGAAAGATTTTAATCGGATTTCACTTCACATAGAAATTAATTTCCATTATAACTGATGAAATTGATCGAGGCTTCATTTTTCATTTCTATCTCGCTAATGGACGTTCCAATGCAGAGATCGGATTAAGAGGATCCTAATTAATTTTCCATTCAGTTTTCATTTTTTATTGTTTTAGTATAATTCAATCGGAGAAGTTAGTAGAGCAGCAGTTGGATTATTTTTGCTGTGTTAGTTAGTTATTAATTTTTTTTTTGGAGGTTTTTGTTAAATTACTGGCAAAGTTAGAAAAAAAAAAAATAAATAAATAAAGAGTTAAGGAAAGAAAGAAACGAGAATCAACGTAAGACATCGGCTGGTGACAGACATTTTGGTGTTATTAAAATATCGCATGTACAGAAGCAGAGAAAAAGAAAACAGAACCAGGTAGGAAATATTTATTTATAAATTTCTAGACTAGATGATTCGTGTGGAGACAAATTAGTGAAAGTGTGAGTTACGAGTAGCAGAAAATTATCAGGTAACTAGGAGGTAAAATACCAGAAATGTGCTTTTTGTTTTTTTAAGGAAGGTGAAGAATTAAGTTTTTTTTTTTTCCTGACGAATTGGAGCAAAATTAGAGTGTGAGAGTTGGAAATGGCTTCGTGTCGGTATTTTTTGTTTTTATTTTTAGGATATTTTTTTTTCTTCAAAATATTTGAGTGGAATCAAAAAAGTTGGGGAATTTCAGGTTGTTTGGGAAAAATGTGATATTAAGTCTAGTTACTTTTAGGGAATTTGGGGAACCAATTTGAGACGTTTATTTATCGAGAAAAAAGATTAAAAGGAATTTTGAAAATTCAGATTTCGAGGAAATTTTATATTGAATTTCTGAATTTTTGGAAATTCAAGGGAATTTTCTGTCATTTTCGAAATGATACCGTCCCTTTTGTTGTTATTTGGGGGAAGTTTCAGAGCAACTTTTGCCAATTTCAAAAATAGAGGATTTGGGATTTGATAAAAAAAATGTATTTTACAGAAAAATATTTCAGTGAAATAAAAAAATTCAGGAAATTGAAATTGTTTGAGGATTTTGGGGGAAGTTTCGGGGCAACTCTTTTGCCAATTTCAAAAATAGAGGATTTGGGATTTGAGAAAAAAAATGTATTTTACAGAAAAATATTTCAGTGAAATAAAAAAATTCAGGAAATTGAAATTATTCGAGGATTTTGGGGGGATTTTCGGGGCAATTTTCGTCACTGAAAAATTGGTTACACGTATAAAGGAGTGTGAGAATACCGTAGGATCCCAAAAGAGGCCCTCTCTCAGTAGGAAAAAAAAAAGAAGTGTGCAGAGGAAAGAAGAGAACACACAAGAAAGACAGAACTAATCGAACGAACTAATTAAAAAGAAAGTGATCGTTGTTTTGTGTAGATGCGATGAATGAAAATACTTACATTGCTATTAGTATTGGGATTGGGATGGTCAGTAGAGAATGCCCTGACCCTTCGAGTTAGAGCTCCCGCGTGTACCACAACACACAACATAATCCTCAATTAGTCACGTTTCATTTTTCCTTTTTCATTTTGGTTTTTTCAAATTCTTTCTGTCTCTCTAACGCTCGCGCGAGAATCAAAGAATCGCAAGGAAATGAAATGAAAGTACCAATTTCGTCATCATTCAACGTCGAAACCTCGCGATTCCACAAAATTGAAGCCCAATTACGGGAAAGAACAATAATTTGAAATTCCTTCATTTGTTTATTTATTTTTCAACAATAATTATTTCTCCCCAAAATTAGTTTTCCTACAAAACTGTAATTTTCTTTTTTGCATTTTGGTCCTTTCTCCTCAAAATTGGGCGTCACGCTCCTGATACAAAAATTAATCAATTAAGGAGACACTTTTCTGTATAAGGTACATGTACATACACACATACACTTTCTACAGATGCTCCATACTGTCCTGGATTGATTAATTTTTGCGTGGTAATAAAATCTTCATAATTCATATTTTTTTTCCTTCTTTTTTTTTACGACACCTTCCGTCGAAGTTTCCCCTTTTCCACGTTTTATGATTTTTACAAGGGGTTGTAAAACAAAAAAAAAGGGAGGATTCTAGTTGTGTGACTAGAAACAGAGCGGATCAAATTTCGTCTGAAACTCGACAATGCAATAAAAGAGGCAAAATTGCCCATTCGTTTGCTCTTTTCTCTTTATCGTCCTTTTCTTCAATTTCATCGTACACCGAAAAAAAAAAAAAAAAAATTTACTACTAATTATTTAATTTCGAGTTGAGTCAATCAAGAAAATAATTGGAATCGCAATAAATGTAATTAAAATTAGTAGAAATATTATATAATCACTTTCAGGGCAATTATATAAATATAATTAAATAAAAATATATAATTATATATAAATTACAACTCATGTATTATAATTAATTATATATAATTAATTATAATTAGATAAAAATATATATTATAATTATATTACAATTGATTGATAATCAATATACGAAATATATAATTCCTAGTTGACTCGAACATGAAAAATATTTCGAATAATAATAAATATAATTGAAATTCCTAAAAATACATATATATATTTTTTTTTTGGTGCGAAATTTAATTGTAGCGACAATTAAAAAATTATTATTACATATTTCTTTTTATTTTTTTTTTTTTCAGTGTAAGGAGAGAAATGAGTGACGCATAAATTTACAAGTAGATGTCGGTCGAAGCAATTGTTTGTACAAAAAACAGGAGAACAAACGAGAACAAAGCCATACGAGGTTCTAATGTAAAGTAAAAAAAAAAAAGAAACCATCCGAAGAGACAAATCGAAGGGCTATTGCAAAAACAAAAATTCAAAGATCTCTCGAGACTATGTCAAAATTACAAACTACCTCTTGCTAATTTTCTTCGTATAGAAAAAAAAAATGATTTTCTACTTTTCAACGGTGGAAAGATATTCCCGAAAATTCACCATCAAGGAATTCCACGGGAATATATTTTTCTTTTGTAATAAAAAAAAAATGTTTCGATCCAAGAATTTTCCGTGAACAAAATTTCGTAATTAAAAATTCCTTTTTTGGGAAATTTTCCAAAGTATCATATTTTTCCACCAACTAACGAAGAATAGAAAAATAAACCGCTCCAAATGCACTTGCAGGAAATACGAATTTCGAAACAGAAGGTGAATTTTCAAAAAAATTCAAATTCTTGTAGAGTCGGAAACCATTTTTTTTTTGTTTGTTTTTGAATTTCAAACTAAAGGCAATGGAGAGAAACGAAAAATACAACTTTGCCAATTGGTGCCTCAAAGATAAATAAAAATAACGAAACAAAGGGAAATTCCTTCTGATTGTAAATAAAGAAAAAAAAAAATAATAATAATAATAAGAAAATCAGGGAAAGAAACTCTAAACTTTGCCAATTTTGTTTCGATGAGAAATGAAAAAACGAAAACTGACAGCCAATTTAATAAAAACAGATTTTCGTTGCTTTTCTCTTGTATCAATTTACGAAGTCGTTGAATGTAAATTCCAGTCTCGAAGAGCTCTTCTCGGCAGACGCAAGTTTACGTAATATACATTTTGTTTATGGAAACAGAAATAAAATACTCGCAGGAAGAAGGTTTTGTTACACCAAGTGAGGGAAATGCTCTCTTTAGCCTCGAAACGAAAGGAAAGAAAAAATTGTATTTACAAGAATTTACTGGAATCCACGCCCTTAGTGTATTTTTTATATAAATATATATATAAATAAATATATATAAAATTACAAAGGGTTGAAAATAACGACGAATTCCTTTGACGGGAAGAAATTCGTGAAATATTTTATTTTTCTACAGAAAAAGGCGTTATTGGAAAAACACATTGTTGCAGTTTTTCCAATAAAACGACGGAATTGGATAAAATGTTCGATAAATTAGTCGATAAATAAAATGTAAAAATGTGGAATATTAAATTCCGAAATATTTGAGTTTTTACAAAGTGAGAAAAAAAAAATAGGTTTCATATTTTTTTTTCTCGTTACTCGATATTCTTCCGAAGTTGGGGAATTAATTTTGCCGCACTTGGGGTAACAAAACTTTTTGCAAAGAGTAGAAAAATTCCAGCTGTTGTTGAGGAACCAAGAAGTTGGCGGACAAATGCGAATTTTTCATTGCCGTGTGGAAAAATCGGGTGGTTCTTTATTTTTCTACCCCCCCTAATTTAAAATTTACTGTTTGTAACCAATAATTTTGGTTTAATTGTTAATAAAAGTAATGATTAAATTTGTAACAATATTTAATATAATAATTAAATGTATAAAATGATAATTAAATGTTTTAACAATATTTTATTATTACTAAAAATAATAATTAATTATTAATTAATATTTTATTTTATTTAATTAATTATTATTATAAAAAATAATAATTAAATAATAGAAAAATTAGATAAGGACCCACTGGTTTTCAATAAATCAATGGATCGATAAACCATTGAGTCAGAAATTTTTCCACAGTTCCAATAAAAATTTGTATTCATCGACTCCACTTTCTTTTTTTTTGGTTCTTTATTTTCTTCAACAACAGCGTCGACGGTGACAAGAAAAATCGAGGATAATTGGGAAAAGCAGAGCGACAAAACCGTAATGAGAAAAGGTCGTTTGCTCGAAAAAAAAAAAATTAAAATAAATAATAATTAAAGTGAATATTGTTCTGACCTCTTCGCTGGTAGACTTGTCCTGTCGTTGCCCGGGTGAGGAAGTCAAAAGATCCGGTAGGACCGAGCTTGGTCTCGAACCGGGCGATGAATCCGATCTTTGGAATTCACCAGCTCCAGCGCCTCTTGATCGGTCTCCACCTTCGCGATTCTGAAAGTTCATTTTTTTAGTCACTTCGAGTCGGTGGAAACGTTGGAGAAAAATGAAAATTAAATAACCGAAGTACGTAGGAAATAATAAAAATCGCAAATAAGAAAAAAAGAAAGAAGAAAAAGAAAAAAAGAATGCCTTTCACGGCACTTTACTTACATCCAGACGCAAATTCAATCATAAATGCGGAATTTCTGTGTGTCAAGGGAAATTGAAAAGGGAAACAGAAGAAGAATTTTAATATTCGCTCGAGCGGAAATTACTATTTTTATTCTGGTGCTTTTTTTTTGTTTTACATTTGCAGCTTGGTGCATATATAATTGCGCTTTTCCCCAGGAATAATCATCCAAAAAACCGCAATTATTTTCGCACCAATTTGAAAAAAACATTTACAACTTGGTGCATATGTAATTGCGCTTTTCCCTGGAAATAATCACCCAAAAAACCGCAATTATTTTCGCACCAATTTGAAAAAAACATTTACAACTTGGTGCATATGTAATTGCGCTTTTCCCCAGGGATAATCATCCAAAAACCGCAATTATTTTCGCACCGATTTGAAAAAATCATTCCCAAAAAAATGAAGAAATAAAAAATCTCCGAAATCCTACGACCGGCGATAAATATTCTGGCAAAAAAAACCCCGGTTGAAAAACACGTACGGGGGCAAAAACTAATCCGAAAACGGTGAGATGAAACATTATTGAACGGGTAAATCGGTGGAATTGGATAAAAAGCTTGCGAAAGTGCCAACTTTGGCGTTTCCTTCCTGCATTTTCTACTGGCATAGATCCAGGCAGGACAATAATCTAAAAACTACATATCGTTTATCTTCTTCTTCTGTTCATCCACTTTTTCTAATTTCCCTCTCATGCCCATTTGCCTAAACGAAACTTTACTGGAACGACAAAAATTCCCTTTTTTTTTTTTCTGTGTCGCGGGTACCGTTTGCCCGGGAATCGCGTTGCTCGTTAATGAAATTAAATGAATTTCGGTCCGGATGTAAGACAGAAAGAGAGAAAAAGCAGAAAAAAGGGGGTAAAATAAAAAAAAAATAAAATAAAATAAAATAAACAAATAAATTAAAAGACGAGAGAGAGAGAATGAGAAAGACGGGAAATGGAACGGAAAGTTCGCGATGGGACAAACTTTCGAGAAAGTGGGTACTGGTAGTAATTCTAGTAATGATATGAAAAAGAAAAAAAAAGGGGGGTGGGAATAAAGGGAAAAAAGTGGACACGTACGAGAAGAGTTTCCGGTGGAAGTATCAAGAAAAAGAAAAAGAAAAAAAAAGAAACGGTAATAGAAGGAGCAACGCAAGATAATGAGTGAAAGAAAGTGAGAGAATGGAAATATGTGGGAGGAGATAAAGATAGAGGAGCTTGCGAGAGACTAGACTAGCAAAGAAAATGCAAATGAGTGAGACAAAAAAAATGTGGTACGAAGAGTGTCGTGTAAAAGGTAACGAAGAAAATGTGGAGGAGAGGAGAGCCCGTCTGTGACTTTTTTTCTTTGTCTCCTCAAAGTTGCCATTTTCTCTCGAAAGTTTTGGTCCATGAGTTTTGCAATTAAGGGATTTTCGTATTTGCCGGAAATGCTTTTTCGAAAAGGTTCCCGAAGGGTTCAGTAAATGTAGGAATTTTGAGAATTAAATAAGTAGAAGATAATTTTAACCGAAAATTAAAAAAAAGAAATTTTTTGGAAAATTCAAGTTTAAATAAAATAGAAGAAAAATTAAAATTCAATAACAAAGAAATTCAGTTATTTTGTAATCGAATATCAAATTGGAGAAACGAATTAATTTTGAAGTAGAATAAAAATGGATTTTATTTTAATTCCACTGATTTTCATGAAAATGTTTTCGAATTTTTTTTTCTTTTTTTTTTTTGTTAAAGAAATTCCCAAATATTTTATCAATTCTCTTTTTCGCCAGAAACAAAAGAGAAAATATTTCCTTGAATTAAGTAAAATATTATTTCAGTTAATAAAAATATTCTTGTAAATAAATAAAAAACAAACAATCTTGAAATTTATAAAATTCTCTTGTACAATTATTAAAATATTATTTAAATAAATATTCATAATAATAATCTTAAGGAAGAATGAAATTCTGAACCCTCCTCTAAGTAGTCACCTGAATTACACCAAATCTCGTGCAACTCGGGTGACTACTTTGGCTCGCCTCGATTGAAAATTCGAAAAACCAAAACTTTAATGAAAATAACAACTTTGGCATGTAGTTGTAAGGCAGTGTAATCGACACACAAGTAAACAGTAGCTTCAATTAACGTGTAACATAAAAATAGAGTTAAACAGTGACACGTATGTAAAAAAAAATGCGAGAACCTCTTTTTTCTTTTTATAAAAATTAAAATTTTGAAATTCCAGCATTTATTTGTTTCATATTTTTCTTTTTTTTCTTCAAAATTTCGATCAAAAAGAAAAGAATTTCAATCAAGAAATGTTCAAACTCCAATTATCTTGGAATATTATTGTAAAAGTATAAAAAATGCGAATTTTGAAAATCCAGAAACTGAGTTTATTCCCAAATCATGGATTTTCAATTTTCAATGTCTACCAAAATTTCTAATTCCTCCTTGAAAAATTCCCAAAAAGGCGATATTCGATTTTTATTTTTAAAAAAAACCATTTTTGTATAAAAAATTTTGTACTGAATTCTGTTTTTAATTTTTTATCCCAAAAGTATACCGTGAACTTATTCCCGCATTTTTTCTACAAAACATTGAATACAGTGACCGTAAAACGTAAGCTTCGTTTTTACCAGTATTTTCCCCAATTTTCCCTTTTCTCCTTTGCAATTTCCTTAACTTCTAATCGCAATATGTTTCGTTCCCTCGGCTTCCATTGAAAACTCGAATGCGAGAAAAGGGGAAAGGTACGGCAAAGAAATCTCTTTACTTAAGCATCTTTTGAAAGGGCAAAGGTGGAACGAAACATTTACACACGTTTCTTACAATCCACTTTTCGGATAGAAATTCCTTTTCGGCGGAGAAGCGGCAGCTTTTGATAAAATCTCAAGTAAATGTGGGAATATCGATGCTCGAATTTCAATTCTCATTTTGCAGAAAAAAATTCTAAAATTTCAAATACCGAAATTTTAGAAGGAACTGAAATTTGAGGTGATTCGGGAAATTAGAAATTAAATCGGAATTCCAATTTAATTAGTAACTAATTTTCATTTTAAAACAATACTAATTTTTCTTCCAAATTTTACAAAAACCCGGAGAAAATGAAAATTTAGGTCCCTGGGAAAATTAGAAATTAAATCAGAGTTCCAATTCAATTACTAATTTTCCAAAAAAAAAAGTAAATTTTTGAATTTTGTCAAACCTAAAATGTAAATTACAAAATCCAAATTTTCCATCGCCACTGGAGATTTCTTTGACAGCCTTTCCACGTTTTTCGCCAAAAACGCCTCCAGAAGAAAAAAAAATCAATAAAATAATCGCTAATTAAATTACATCCAATACTTATCGATTAAAATACACCAAAAAAAAAATCGATCGTACCACGGATAAAAAATCGTCTTACGTTTCCAGGTCATGAACGTAAAAAAAAAAAAAAAAAAACAAACGTATTACAGTATATTATTAATAACAAAATGGAGGGAGAACAAATATATGATTAATATTATTGCTATTATTAAAAGTACGTATGCTAAACAAATGTTTCATGCTACACATGAGCACAACAAACAAACAAACAAACAAATGAATAATAAAAAAAAAAAAAGAAATAATGACATGCTACGCAGCACGACGACAGCATTCGCATACGGCTTTTGAATCATTCGACAAAAAGCATTCGATGACGTAGCACTCGAAATGTTTAACAACGACAGACATGAAATAAATAATTTCTTGTATCTATGTACAAGCGTTATTGCCATGCAACGTTTTGTCTCATATCCATTAAAAGAAAGAAGTAAGAGAAGAAAACAACGTCGACGTTGATTTTTCCTCGAAAAGCGTTACGTTTTTTTTTATTTATTTTTTTATTTATTTATTTATATATATTTATTATTATTATTATTATTATTATTTTTTCAATCCTTCATTCCAATTCCATTTTGTTCGTTTCGTCGCTAGCATTGTTGCTCTCTCTGTCTCTCTTTTTTTTTGGTTTTATTCCTATAAGTATTTTTTTTTAGTCCTTCCGTTTATTTATTTAATCCTTGCTCGTTTTTCCTGTTGCCTTCCTTTCTCTGTCTCTCTCTCTCTCTCCCTTTTTTTTTTATTTATTACTCAAGTTTGCATTTTTCCCGTCCAACTTTCATCCGTACGTTTCCGTAAAGGGACGAATTTTCTGTTAATTGTTGCTGTATGTAAATTATTTTTGGTCAATTAAAGATTTCAATGTTATGTAATTTTTTCTTTTTTTTTTTGAATACGTTTCAAGTGGATTGAAAAAAATAGGAATCACGAAAAAAAAAAATTCGCAATATTTTATTTATTGCAAATCGTTGGGAAATAAAATATTGCCGAAGTCACGTGATTCTATTTCCTCGAAAATCATTTTTGAGGGTGGTGCCAGAAATTTTTGTAATATTATGCAGCAAAAGGTACATTTTTCTTGGATAATTTATAAATAATTATTGGTTACAATTTATAATTTATAAATTGTAAATGTATGATAATTATTTTTTTGTAATTATCATAAATTTGTAATTGATAAATTGTGAATTGCAAAATTATAATAATTATAATTATATTTTATAACTCGGAAATTATAGTTGATAATCATAAGAAAATTTACAAATAATTTGTACGTTCGTTGAATTTTCGCTGTATAATAAAAATAAAATTTAACAAATAATTCTTCCTCCGTCCATTTACTGGGGATTAATTTAATGAATCCCCTTTTTTCTCATCGAGTGTCAATAAAATTTGCAGGATGTGGATTTCCTCTGGGAAAGGAGGACGAGGTTTAATTTATTTAATTAATTTCAATTTTTATTTTTTTCGAAAATTGTCCTATGTCTTATTCCCGCGATATGGACGTTTAAGAAAAAAAAGACAAAAGCTAAAAGCCCATTTTTTTGTTAGTAACAAAAAACCCTGTTAAGGAATTTTCAAAATTAATACCGGAGTCCCGGTGAATTATAATTTTGCAAAAAAAAAAACGAAAAAGAAAAGAAACCAACGATTTTCCCCAGAAATTGGAATCTCGATAGGATTAAAACGTCGTCCTATGGTTCCCCATGCTTTTAACGCAGATTTGAAATGTGTTACAAAAAGTAGAATTACACAAAATTGGAGAGAAAAAAAAATTGGGAACGACTATTTTTTTTTTCTTTTTTTCTTTGAAGGAACCCCTGTTTCCCAAAAAGAAAAAACTTGGAAGCGCAAAAACTGGTGAAGCTGAAAACCAAAATCTGTTCCCGAAAATGGGAGTTCCCCTGAATTTGGAAATTTGGAAAAAGGAAAAAAAATTACTTGGTATAAAAAATACAGATTGTTTCCAACTTCGCTTGTTATATGCAAAATTACTGCTAACGATGCAATATATTTTTATAATTATCGGGTAACAACGTCTCCTAAGTAATAATTAAGAATCGAATGTTACTAATTAATATTTAGTATGCAAAATGCGAGGTGGTAATAACAAAATAAATATATATATATATATGTATCCTTGAACTACAATTGGATTAATAATACTATTAATTAATTATCACATCGGCGACTAAAAACCAAAGTGACAAATTACGAAAAATAATTTTATGTCAATGTATAATTTTTTTAAGAAACCGGTTTTCTAAAAAAAAAAACAAATTTAGAAACAAACCAAAAAATAGACAATTCATTCAAGAAATTTTGTTTCTTCGCTTGAGAAATAAATGTACCGTCAAAAATTGAGGAAAAACAAAAAATAGAATCTCCACTTTTTGGATTTTTAATCGTCGATTCCAAGTTAATATGAACTTTAAGGAAAAAAAAATAAATAAATAAGAGCTGCAGAATTTATTTCTTTTTTTTCTATCGATTTGCTCCCAATTCGTAATTGCCATCCCTGAATAAAAGAACCAAGAAATATATAAAAAAAAAAAAACTAATTGTAAGTAAACGTTAATAAGGTAAGTGGGTTAGTCAGGAGAGAGAGTATGATTGATGAATATATATATATATAAAACAAATGGTGATAGTAAGATGAGATAGCGGTTAAAAAAGCTCTAGCAGCAATTAGTATTATGTCAAATATGACATGGTGGCCATGACCATCCATATCTCGTAGATTAGATTCTTGGGTGAGTATGATTATGGTGTTTCGACGGTGTACAAAACAGGGCAGAAGTGTTATGTGAGATGCGCCTAAAAAAATTCGAGCGTAGCCGGTTCTAGCTTTCTAGTTTGTTTTTTTTTTTATTATTTTTTATTTCCTTTTGAGAATTCTGGCGTTTGATTAGAAAGGATTTTCGGACCGTTTGGGCTACGAGTGTGTTATCGAGGGGTCAGGATTTGGGCTAACACGGATCGGATGGCCCCTGATAGCGTCTCCAAGCCCTCCGGGTGGGTTTCAGACGCTGTGTGACGTAATCGCGGCTTGAGAATTAGGTGTTTTTCTTTTTTTTAATAGTTTGATATTTTATAACAATTGGTTTGTATGGGATCAATTATTCATGGACTTGAATTTTTTTTCTTTTTCTTCTGGACTTATTTCAATTTGGAGGCTTCATAATTGGACATTTTTCCATGGAATTGAATTAATACATGGAAATTATTATTATTGATAATAATTTTTCTTAGATTTAAATACTAATTTTTGTAAGAAGGTATCTGCGTTTTCTAGAATGATTTTATTTTATTGTATATTTAAAGAAAAAAAATTAATTTTCGAGCTGTTGCTAAAATTAGTAAGTTTTCTAATTCCAAAATTTTGAATACAAAAAAATATAAATAATAATGATAATGAAAATGGTAGAACCATTTTAAGAAAGTCTGAAACCCACAGGATACTAATTTTAGTAAATTAATATTCAGTCCATGGGCCAAAAAAAAAATATATATATATATTTTATACGAAAGGTATATTTTGATAGATTGTAATAGAAGAAAAAAAATTGGCTTTATAGCTACGATTTTGAATTATTAAAAAATATATAAAAAATTACTCTTTGGCTGGACAATTTTTCCCCAGAAAATCGAAAACAAATGAATTCGAGTAAAGATGGGCTCAATTATTGGAATTTCGGTAGTTTAATTAAATACCATTTAATTTCAAAAGCGTGAACTCGTAGGCGCATCAGAGACGAGGGGAATTTGGGGTTGAATGAATATGTTATTAGAATTTTACGCCGTTTTGCTACTGTAATACTCTTTCTTCTTAAGCTGCTTATCTCTAATACCCACTTATTTAGGTATGTCGACCTCATTTATACATGTACCTATACTAATAACGAGCTGTAAACGGATTATAAAATCCTGCAAGCGGTGATTCTTGATTATATTCTCATACTCGAGGAAACCACTTATTTATCTTCACCTGCATCTTAGTAGATTCAACGATAATGGTACAAAAGAAAAATTCGGATCTTGTAATTTTTTTATTATTATTAGTAATACCAATTTTATTGGTAAATCACTTCTATAAGAATGATAATAAAAAAAAATAGGAGATCAATTGTAATCGGAGTGACGAAAATTAATTTCAGCAATTTGTCGATTTAACATTGGAGTTTTCTTGGAACAAAATCAATTTCTATAAAATTGAATCGTTTGTGCAAAATTAATTTGAATGAAATCCAATTTTTCGAGTAAAATTCATTTCTCGAGTCGTTTAAGTAAAATGAATATTAATAAAATGGAATCTTTTCTATGAAATGAATTTTCATAAAATTGAATCGTTTGCACGAAAATTGTAAAAAAAAAAATCAATTCTAATGAAATCCAATTTTTGGGGGAAAAATACAATTTCAATAAAATTTCTTTCAAAAAAGAAAATATATTTTTTCATAGTACCAATTCAAATCTTTCAGTTTTACTAATTCAATACTGTAACATATAAAAACTAAACAAAAAAAAACCCAATCAGAAAAACAAATATACTTTTCCACAAATGTTTTCAAAGTGACTCAAAATTGAACCCTAAAAATCCAGAATCTGGCAACCTCCCCAAAAAAACATTAAAATTATTATTATTTTTTTCCCCAAAATTCCCAATCTCCATTTTTCCCAAAACTTTTCTTCTAAAAAAAAAAAAAAAAATTACTACCTAACATCCCCTCGACATTAACCCGCTAATTATTGGTACCCCAAAATTCTGAGCAACAATTTACAATAACCTAACGGCGTAAAAGTCTCTTACTACCCCTTCAACCGACCTTTTGCACCATTTCAACCAAAAAAACAAAAACAAAAAATGTACAATTTCTATCATTCCTTTCCTGGACCGATTTCTCTGGAAATGATGCAAACGAGGGCGACTAACGCAGGCAGGGGAACATGGACCACGGAAAGGAACGACGAAGGGATCGGTGTTTTCGGTGTTTCGCAGGGTTTTTCTCAGGAACTGACCTGGGTGACAACGGGGCTGTACTCGCTAGCTGTGGTACTGGCCGTGGATTTAATAGTTCCGACGTCGTCTTGCTGATTAGATGAAGACGACGAGGGCGAGGCCTCGTTGTTGGCCGGTGTCGTAGCGGGCCTACAGCTTCGTCTTCGCAAAATATTTTCGTCCCTGAGGAAATCGTGTCTGCCGATACTGTCCTCGGAGCGTCTGTTGCCGAAGACGATCTCGCTCTCGGTTTTCTCGCGTCTCGGCCTCTGGGGTCCCATGGGGTCCCGGCCGAATGAGAAATCCGTGAGCACCGGCTCGCCCGGGTTCAGGGCGTTGCTCTTCTTGCCGCCCAGGCTAATACCGGCCACGCTAATCTCGCTGCCCCGGCGATTGCCGCTGGCGAAGATGCTGCACCTCGAGTTATCGGATTTCTGGAGGTAGGCCGAGTGCCGGGTCGACGGGAAGAAGTCCGAATTCTCGCGCCTGAAGGCCCTGGCGAAGGCGTTGGAGGCGTTGGCCAGCTTGGAGTCGGACTCCTGCCTTCGGTGCACGGCTTTGAGCTGCTGTTGCTGCTCTTGCCGGCGTCTTGCCATTTCTTGCTGTCTCTTCAACGTACGCTCGTTGTTCGTCGATCGTTGCTGTTGCTGTTGCTGTTGCTGCTGCTGTTGCTGCTCCTCGGTGGGGGCTTTTCTATTGGAGCCGGTGGTAGACGAGGACGTGCCGTTGCTGCTGTTGCTGGTGCTATTGCCGTTCTTGTTGTCTTGTTCCTGTTTCATTTTATCCAATCTTTCGTTAAAGCCCTGAAAGAAGCGGGTAAAGTCCCACTCCTTCAGGAGCAGCTGCTCGTCTACTTCCGATCGACGATTACCAATATTACGATCGTCTGTCGTTTGATTATGTTTCTAGTCGAGGAGACGCGCGCACGAGCGGAGTCGGACGGTTTTTTTGATTTTGGAATGGTAACATTGGCGAAGTGGTAGTAGACGTACAAAAAAAAGAAACAAAAAAAAGAAGGTATGTGCGTGCGATAGATCAAATACTGCTTGGTGTGGGTGTGGGTGTGGGTGTGTGTGTATGTGTGTGGGTGGGTGTGTTTGTGTGATTATTCATTTTCACATTTTTGCCATTTTTTTTTCTGTATTTCTGGCGATACCCCTGACTGCACCTTTGGGCCCGCGCGTGAGAGCAACGCTCCACAGCGGTGGTGAGCGTCGAAATGGGACAGAAACGACAAAGCTCCGGTCCAAGCTGGGCTTAGAAGTTTAGCATCATGTGGTGCACCAGTGATAAGAACCGATTTCGGCATTCGCCGATTTTATGGCGCCAAAAATCGTGATTTATGGGTTTTCCGAGTGGAATTTTTATGGAATGACAAAATGAGACACTGAATTTTGTGCGATCGGCCCAATTAAATTTTTTCTTGAATACTTTCATGCTTTTTTTTTTATTTATGCATAAATGCATTTTTTTATTTGTGCATAAATGCATTTTCAGCAATTTTTTTATGCATAAATGCAATTTCGTGAATTTTTTTATGCATAAATGCATTTTCAGGAATTTTTTTATGCACAAATGCCCTTTCAGGAATTTTTTTTATGCACCAGTGCCTCGTTGTGAATTTTTGTTTATGCTCAAATTGGCATTTTTTCTTTAAAAAAAGAATGAAAAAATTGTAATTTTTCGGATGACATCGCGTTTTATTGAATCTCCAGGAGGATAATAATTATCCCCGGCTGTGATTTAAATTCCAGATTTTTTTATAATGAAATTTTTCGTTGCTGTCTCATCACCGTTACACCACCGTTGCGAGGCAGCCAATAAAAAATGATAGCGAATAGTGTATGGAGACACGCAACCGTAGCTTGAATCACGTGTGGGAGGAAGAATTCTCAAAAAATGCATCTTCATTATTATTATTATTATTATTATAATTATTTCAAATTCGAAATTAGTAAAAATGATTTCCCCGCAAGCAATCGTTTCGATTACGAAGAATTTATGGAAGAATTTCATTCGTTTGGCGCCGGTAGAAATCTTTATGTGCGACACCAACGTGGTGCCACCGGCGCTCGCCCGATAGTTTTACCCATGGCACCACCATGGTGCCACCGGGACGGCATAGGGCTAATTCTAAGCTTCGAACTTTCGAACTCATTTCTCCCAAAAATATTTATCACCTTCCCCTTTCCTCCAAAAATGGGGTAAAAATTAAAGATTTCAAAAATGAGGTTGGAAAACAAAATAAAAAAATTCTCCAGCTAATGGCGAATTTGAAATTCTGGAAATTTATAAATGAGTTCCTAAAATTGAAGATAAAATTCCCTTTGGGGAAGTTGATGATGAAAAAAAAAATAAAAATAAATAATTGAATAAATAAAAAGCTTATTTTTTCGAAACTTCATCACAAAGATAATTGCAAGCTTCGGTTACCAGCTATAATATGATGTGCGCGCTGCACTTTTGTGTGTTTGGTGCTAATATATAATATAAATATATAATATCAACAGGCAAATTGTGCACCACGTTTACGTTATTACGTGCTTTTTACGATTATAATAATACAATATAAATATTATCCTTTTTCTTTTTTTACTTTTTACAAAAGATCATGGTAGGCAATGGTTTGGTTCTTAGCTCCACGTTCTGCGGTTGGAATTAGTGAACCGAACACCAGAGGGTTTGTGTGTTTTGTGTGTGTACAGATAATAACAGAATTATGAGGAACCTGAGCTTCGAGACCATTTGTAACCTCCTTCTTCGTACATTTCCAGTCGAATGCGAAGAATAAATAAATAAATAATTGCACGAGCGCAAGTTGCTGATTTTCTGCATTTTCCCAATCGAGTCCAATTGCACCCTGGCTTGTAATTAAATTAACGGAAATTTTTGTATTTACTAATTTGAGGAAAATAAATTTTTATTCGAGTGACGAATTATTCCGAAATTACTCAAACTTAAGATTCATTTTTAATAATATTAAATACACATTTTTTTAGATTCAAAATCCCTATAATTGAATTTTTTAAATTTTTATTATTACATTCAAATTTGAAATAATATTAAATATATATTTTTTCAGATTCGAAATCCAAGTAATTCAATTTTGTTCATTCAATTTTTTAATTTTTATTATCAAATTCAAATTTTACTAATATTAAAAATTATGAATTAAAAAAAAAATTATATATTAATTATACAATATTATATATTAAAAATTACCAGATCATGTAATTTACAAATCCGCTGATATTAATAATTAATTTTCTCTCCATAAATATTCACAAAAATTTCCTACAAATTCTAGAATTTCCAAAATATATATACAGTTTATAATAAAAAAAAATGCTAATTAAAAAAAAACCTCGATTTTCTTCAAAACCAAGCCACGATGCAAATCAGAACATATTCACTTTAGAGAAAACAGAATTTCTGCAAAGCAAAGGCTCGTTCGTTCTTGTTTGAACTTCCAAGTTGCTTCTCGAAGTCGTCAAAAGGAGAGACTTTTTTAATTTGCCAACTTTTGCTCGGCTTTCCCCGAGAATTTGTGGGAAAAAAAAAATGTCAACATCGAGGAAAGTCAACCCAAGCGACATCAAATGAAATGAAACGGAATAAAAATGAAATTAAGTAAAGTAAAATAAAATAAAGTGACGTCAAAGAAAAGTTACAAACAGTCTCGACCAATTCGTGTCCTACCAAAGGAAAAAAAAAATAATCACACATTAAAATTTACAGCGATTACATATAAAATTACTTAACACGAATGGCAATAAAATATATATATATATATATCGATTAAAAACAACGACAACGATGGTGATAAATTTCAATAACCTTGTGTGTTGCTCGTGTGCTTATGCGATTTTTAAGAGGACGCAGGAAGACGTGAATGCAGTCAAATTTGATTTCGCAAACTGGAAAGGAATTTGTGAATTTTCTGGAAACTTCAGAAATTCTTTGCCAGCTTCCAAAGCAGTTTTAGAAACTAATTTGGAATCTCCATGACTTTCTCATTCCCTTAAAGGAGTTGCCGGGACCGACGGTGTCGGTTTCGTGTTTGAAATCTGTTGTTTTTTTTTTTTTTTTTTTTGGCGAATGACGTGACAAAAGACATGAGTGTAACAACGAGCTACTTTTTCTTTCTTTCAATGACTTGTCAAATATCGTTATCAACTTGCATGGACCAACGTGGAATGTCTACTTACTCGTTTCATGACTAGCGTTCTATCTCCGGATTCCTCCTCGTCCGGTGTCGGTGGCAACGGTCGATTCGGAGCACCTCCTGCAATAAATTTTAAAAATATATATATTAATAAAATCAAAATAAAAAAAACAATTGCTCTAAATAAGCATGCAACCAAAAAGATCTGAAATTTTTTCTTTTTTAATTTCCCGAATTTTCATAAATTGGCTCGGTGCATAATTAACGACGATTATTAAATGGACATTCAGGCAAAATCGTCGTCATTAATTGTGCACCGGGCCGATAATAATTGTAAAAAAATTAATTCCCCGTTATTTTTATTCGATTTCGGGATAAAAGTAAAATGTCAAATTCGAGGAAAAAAAAAAAATTGCAGCCAAGGCGTTACTAATTGCGACGAGCGAAAAATGAGACTGTTATCTCGCGGATTCTATCTCGTTTCGAGGAAGGCAATCGAGGCGAGATATTAAATAAATAAATATGTACTTTTTCCAGCTTCGAACTGCAGTAGACACTCGCATGGCTCGGACTTACATATTTTTGCTTGAAAAATCTACGGATTGCCGATTGATACTTTTTAGGGAAAGAAAATGCGAATTTGCATTTCCGGTTGCCTCCTCCTGCTCATTTACAACATGGATTTTTATTTTACCGGCTCATTCGAAACCTCATTTCGTGTAACGACGAATGCCAACTTTCTACGTCTCATTGTTACATCTGCAGCGAAAGAAGAATGTATGTCATCGCTATCAATAGCCGCAGATATAATTGACAAGTATTAACTGCTCGTAAGGTTTAAGTAGAACTAATGAACTAAATTTATCCCTGCCTCTCATTTTATTCTCTCCTTCCATGGATTCCCTTCGATTTAAGCCTCTGGTCGATATTATTTTAGAAGTCGACATTCCTTCGATCGATCGGTCACTTTGAGGCAATCAGGATTTTTCTCTCGCTTCGCATTTCCTTTCGATTAAAATTTTCAATTTTTGTCTTCGAACTAATATTTTTTGATCGATATTATTTTAAAAGTCGACCTTCTTTCGATCGATAGGTCACTTTCAGGCAATCAGGAATTTTTTTCTCGCTTCGCATTTCCTTTCGATTAAAATTTCCAATTTTTGTCTTCGAACTAATATTTTTGGTCGATATTATTTTAGAAGTCAACCTTCCTTCGATCGATCCATCGGTCACTTTGAGGCAATCAGGAAATTGTCTCGCTTCCCATTTTCTTTCGATTAAAATTTTCAATTTTTCCTTCGAACTAATATTTTTGATCGATATTATTTTTTTTTTTTCAAGCGAACACTATTTTCTTTGACTTTGCATTTTCTTACGGATGAAGATTTTCTAATTCCTCTCGAACTAACATTTTTTTTTTCATTAATATACTTTTTTCCAATCACTCGATTAGAATTTTTTCAAGCAATTATTATTTTATTTCTGCAATTTGCAATTTTTCGTACTTTCCTCGAACTACTATTTTTTGATCGCACTAATTTTTTTTCCCTCGATCATTCTTTTTCCCAAACCATCGAGTTTATATTTTTACCTCGCACTCGATTAAATTCAAAGCGACTAAAATATCCAACGAGTACGAACAAACGATGACGAGGATGATAATAATGAAATAAATAAAGTAAAAACGAACTTCGTTCGCAGAGATTTCCTACCTTTGGTCTTACCTTCGTGGTGAGAGTTTTGGGCATTGTGCGAAGACGACGATGAAGAGTCGGACGATGGTCTGAAAGGAGAAAATTCAGGACTGCAGCAGCCGATAATCGTATCGAAAAATGTTGCGACGAACGTTGGTGGCGCAAATTATTAGTCGAGGTGATTGTCGATGATGATAAGAATGATGATACGATGCGATGTCGGATTGATTGGGTTTCAGCAGCGGCAGCACCGGATGACGTTCGATTAACAAGCGGCAAAGCAACATGAGGAATGATTAGTAATGATCCAATGATTTTTTTTTTAGATATTTTGTCATAAAATATCGAAGGAAAATGTAGAGACACGAATTTCGAAATCGAGCTTCGAGGGAAAAATCTTACGAGCTTCATCGATCGATTCCGAAATTCCAAAATTCAAATTTTGTGTTCGAGTGATTTTGGGGATGGAAAAAATTTATTGGCTTCGATGCATTTTGAAAATAAAATTTGGAATGTCGAGAAATGCATTTTCACTGCAATTCATGATTTGCAATTTTTTCCTTTTTGGAAATTTTCTTTCACGATAAATTCCAATTCGATTTATCATAAATTTAAATTACAATTAACTAAAAAAATACAATAATTTAAATCCCAAAAAATTAAATTACGAATCATCAAGGGATAAATGAAAAATTGATAATTGCCTTCGATAAAAAATTAATTGACCAACGAATTTCCATAATTCTCCCATTCTTTGCCGGTAAACCCTCAACCCCCAAAAAAAAATTCCCAATGAAAGGAATAATTTTTTCCCGTTGTATGAAGAAGCGGCAAAAATCGATTTGGGGGAAGAAAAAGGGTTGAAAAAAAAAACTTACAGGGGTTTCGGTGGATCGCTGGCAAGTAGGGTACCATCGTTTCTGCTGTTGTTCCCGGTTGCATCCTCGATGTCATCATCGCTGTCGCTTTCGATCGACAGCGCCTAAAAAAGAAAATGCAGAAAAACTTTATTAACGAATCGATCGGCTTCCAATTAATTTCCAAATCTCCCTTGGTTAACCCTCTCACTGGCGGTAATTGGCGGTAGCGGGAGGGTTAATTCTCGGGAACCTCTGCACCGTTTTCCTCAAAAATCGAGCGACGAGGATCGGGGGGTGGGTGGGTTGTCGATTTGCAAAACCGTGTTAAGGGTGAGTCGGGTGTCGTGGGGGGAGGAAAGAAAGGGGTTGTATGTAATCTCTATCCGTGCCAGAAACAACGAACCAACGAACGTACCAACAATCAGAGGTAATTGCCACATAAAGAGGGAGAAATTTGGTATTTTGGGCTTACTTGATCGAGTATATTTGACGATTGCGACGGCATGGCTTTGTTGTTTTGATCGTTAACAACCGCGACGCTGCTCGTTGTCGATTGTACCGCCGACGAGGAAGAAGACGTGGGATTCTTGTGTTGTCGGTTGGGCCTTGGCGGGGCCTCAGGGCCCTGTGACACACCAAGCTCGTTGAGTTGAGCTGCCAGCATGTCCAAATCCTACCACCCACACGCACCACGCACATATATTTTAACCCCAGTTAGTCACTGATGATTCCAACAAAATAACAACCCCGATTCTTTTCGTTTTTCTTTTTTCTTTTTATTTCCCATTTTCAGTTTTTCCCATTAAAGTTAAGAGCCAACGATATTTTTTTTATTTATTATTTTTTGTTTGTTTGGTGTTATGCTACAGAACCAACGA
This sequence comes from Gasteruption jaculator, assembly GCA_949825005.1. NCBI lineage: Eukaryota > Metazoa > Arthropoda > Insecta > Hymenoptera > Gasteruptiidae > Gasteruption > Gasteruption jaculator. The sequence continues at coordinate 7,720,826 of OX463776.1, forward strand.
AAGAAACTAGTAGGTAGTAGCTTTCAATAATTAGCAACTGATGCCATTCAAAAGCTGAAGAAGGGGTTAGTGTTTCCTTTTTTTTCGGGTTTTTTTTCCCCTTAATGAGTTGAAATAATGAGAGGTGGTTAATAAAGAAATGACGGAATTGTGATCGAGTTTATGTGTTTTTGGATTTTGAGGTGTCGCGAGAGAACGAACTTCGTTTTTCTTTTGACTCAAATTATTCGAAAACGAAACCTGAGAATTCGAGGATTTGCAAAAAACTGATCTTTTTTTTTATAATGAATTTTATAATTAATTAACTTTGTGCTTAATTAAAATGTATGAGTGCATTATTTTTAATTACCAGGAGTGATACTTGATTTAAAAAAATTTCGGAATATGAAATTTGTACCCCTTTTCTTGGAAAATTTGGGAACGAGGAAATAAAAAATTCTGTAATTAATACTGTTGTTAATTAATAATTTAGGAAATATCTCGAAACTTTTAATTACGTTTTTGAATGCGAAACTATTTTTTTCTTGGCACTCGGTTTCTCGAATTTCAATTAAAAACAAAAAATCAATTAAAAAACGAAAGCTGGAGTTTCGAGTTTTTACAACAACAAAGAAAGAACAAATTATTCTTTTTTATTAAAAATGCTCGAATCATCAAATTTTGCCTTCACTTTTCGAAACATTTGGAGGCAAAAAATAGAAAAGTTGCATTCCCTTTGTTAGTAGACTTGTTAATTAATATTTTACGAAGTATCTCGAAAGACCCAATTTTGTTAGGTTGAAATTTACCATTTTTTTTTTCATTTTTGGCTATTTCTGAATTTTTAACGTATGGGTTAAAATGTTGGTTAGTAAGATAACATGAAATGAAACATGGACTTTTGAAAGTTAAGAGCCAAAATACCGAAGGATGAAATTTCGAATTTTATAATTTGAAAAAAAAAAAATTCGAAATATTTATTGTTCATTAAAAGAAAGCGATTCTAATAAAAAAATTAATAACAATACAGATTATTATTATTATTATTGATACTATTATTAAGGAAATCTGAGCTGTTTTTATATAATTTTTTGAGACAAAAAAAATATTAAGAAAATCGAATAATTTTTGTTTATCAAATTAAAAAAAATAATATAATATTTTGTATTATCGATTGAAGCAATAAATAATTCGAAAAAAAATAGTACCTCGATTTGCAAAAATTCTTGCTTCCAAAATCTCAATAATCAAATTCTATTTTCGAGTTCCAATAAAAAAAAAATAGAAAATACCCATAGAATCTGGGAAATTCGATGTATCATTAATTTGCCATACCTCTGACGGACAAACGATTGCTCCTAACTTGCAAAAGGCAAGTTCCTTTCGAGTTTCATGTTTGTGAGATCAAACGTAACGGGGAAAAAATGTAAGTTAAGTAAAGTTAAAGCGTGGATGCCGTGCGCAAGCGATAGAATGAGCTGCTGTTGCTGCTTCTTTTTCTTTCTTTTTTTCGTCATGTTTAATTATTTGTAAATACGATAAACAAATAACGAATAAAGGTTCGGAGCTGCAGCAAATCCGCGTGTACATTTTCTATGCATCAGGTCTTACCTCAGGCCTCCTTGGTGGCAGCTACAGTAGGTATGAACATGGAAAAAGAAAGAAAGAAAAAACATAAACCAAATACATTCCAAAGAACAGGAAAAAGGGGGGGTTTGTTACTTCTTTGTATCTTGTTTCGTGTTTCACTAATGAAGAACAGGTGAGAAAAAGAAGAGAAAGAGAGAGAGAGAAAAAGAGAGAGACATTTTAGTGGTAGGTAAATAACGTGTAATATATATATATATATATCAATCTGTGCTAAACGTGCACGCCAACGATGCAATAATGTAGCAAAGTCTCAGAAAGTGCACCAGAATGAGAAACAGCTTTGTTTGCGTGCAATGGAGATGTTTCAACAACAAAAAATATACAGTGAGTCTCGAGTGAAACGGGTTTTTTTTTTGGGCATTTTGGGTACGAATTCTAAGGTTTTTTTGGAAATTTTCCAGTGAATTAACGGCAACTTTACGCTAACGTTGATTTTTTTGGTGAAAATTCGGGTAATTTCGAATTGTTGTATTGGACGTGTTGGGATTAACGAAAAAAAAAAAGACAAAATTGTTTTTTTATTTATTCTAAGACACCTTCTTTTTGAATAAATTATAATTCTTTAATAATTGACTCAAAAATATTCGAACTGCTTTGGCTCAAAATTAGTTACTTCTCGAAAATTATAATTTTTTTAATTTACGAGATTTAATTTTGCTTCAAGAATTATTAAGTTGGCGCATAATTAACGACGATTTTTAACGTTGATAAGTACCAAAATAATCGACGTTAATTATGCACCAAATTATTCTTGAAGCAAAAATGAATCTTGTAATTTTCGAAAATTACAATTTTCATTTATTATCAATTATTTTTATTTCCAAGCGATATTTATTTACTATAATTAAATTTATTTATTTATTTCAATCAAACTCTACGACGAAACTAATATTTTAAAAATAATTCTTACTAATTTTTCCTCCATAAAAATTCCATGGAAATAAAAATAATTCTGACTAATTTTCCTCCATAAAAATTCCACAAAGAATTTCCAAAATTCTCAAGAAGAATCAAATTGAAATAAATAATATCGAATTTCTTTTAAAAAAAATCGTGTCAGAATTTCCTAAGATTTGAAGTTTCATGTAAAATTAATTGCCCAAATAAAAAAAAATTAATAACAATACCGAGGGAAGGGAAAAATCGAAAAGGAGGATAAGGATCATCGGTTTTCGGCCGCTTGAAGATCAAACAATTGTACCGAAACAATTGCTTACCATTGGTTTAAATACGTGGCTATTTCGCTGTGGAGCCGCTTGTCCACTGGAGCCTCCGCTATTACCTCCTCCTCCTCCGCCTCCTCCTCCTCCACCTCCTCCTCCTCCACCTGCACCAGATGAAGGTGTTTGATGATTAGACGGTGGCGTGGATACTTTGTGCGCTTGTCTCGGATCGTCTCGTGGTGTCGGTGGCAGTGGGCGCGAAGGTGGTTGTGGATCAGGCACCACTTTGTTATACAAATACAATGTTAGGTGTTTACATAGACCCTGGGAATTAAGGGAAGCGCACGTTTCTTTTGGCATAAGAGCGGAACAGTTTACCCAAAAACTTTTACCTGGACGTGGGAGTGGTAACTTGGGGGTGGGCCCCACTTTATTATTCTATTTGCTTTCCCGGAGCACTCTAAATTCCCCATTGCATTTTTTAGTACCCGATTTTCGTAGACCCTGTGCATTCGGGCGTAGTCTCTTTGGCGATTATCGTTATTCCACGAAATGGGATATTTAATTGAAAAAATTCTTGGAATATTCCATTGGAAGAAAAAATAATAATATTTAATTGAAAGAAAAAATCTTAGAATATTCCATTAAAAAAATAATAAAAATATTTAATTGGAAAGAAAATTGAAATATTCTATTGGAAATAATGGAATTTTTAATTTCGCTCCGCCTACTCCCCTTCCACCAATATTCGAATTCACTGACTCTAATTAATATTTTATTTTTATTTTAAAAAATGAATTCCCCAAATTTCGAGTATCCATAAATTTCTACACGGAGTGTATTCGATCGGTAGGAAGGAAGAAACGCGTTGCTCACCGATGAGTCTGTGCGGAATGGCAGGTCTAGCAGGTGGTCCAGGTTCGGGAACTTCCCTCTGTCTACCCTTATCTTTTCCCGAAGGCAGAGGTTGCGGCGCAATGTCTTGCGTCAAGGTCCTACCCTCCTGTATCTGTTGGAAATTTCGTCTCAGAGTGTCACCACCAGGAGCTTGGACGATCGAGGAAGGTTCCCCGGCCAAAGCTGGTTCGTCTTCCTCGTTCTCGCTGCCGCTGTACCGATAATCGTCCCTTTCTGTGCCGAAAAATAAATTAATTAATCCTCAATTATCCCAATGGGGCAATTTTCAATTAAGAAAGAAAAAAAATATATTAAACCTGAATTATAATTTATTTTATTTTAGAATTTTTTTTTGTATTTAAAAAAGCAACTATTGAGCCTCAAAAATATTTATTTATTGTTTTCCTGTTAATTATTAAAATCGAGAAAATCCTGGATCAATTTTCAATTTGCATTCCCCGAGTTCGAAAATGTCGATTCTCGTTTTAAAAAAAAAATTTTGAAATATCGTTACTGGAGCTTTTGCCGATCAACAGTTGCCATTGTATCGGGAAAGAGCTTTTTCCGCATGGAAAAAGCTCTCTTGCACATTTTGCATGTTTACCTTTCTCCTGTTTGCGCTTTTTGCATCGGTCGATATGATCCTTCAGCTGTATCCTTACTTGTCGTTCCGTCGGTTGGTCCCGAATAAACGGATGTTTCAATAACTGTTCCGTGTAAGGTCTTTGATGGTAATCCTTTACCAATACCGTTTCGATGAATCCGTGGAATTTTTTCGCCCATTTCTTGGATTTTAATCGCGGCGGTGGATTACGTGGTATCAAAAACAACGCCTGCAAAATAAATGCATAGTTAATTCTTTTTCTTTATTATTATTCTTCTCCGAACAAATATTCGATTTTACTTTTTTTTTTCTTCTAGAATTATTACTAGAATCTAGAAATTTACTGGAATCGAGTGGGAAAAAAAATCTGGATTTAATTCTGGAATTTAAATAATCGAGCTTCCGCTCGATTTTTTAATTTGAGGATTATTTTGAAAATTTGTGACTGTAAAAAAAATTGTTTTATTCCAAGAAAAAAAAATTTTTGGAAAAAGAGAGAAATTCTTGGGGAGGTGAATTTTCTCCAGGAACCAAGAAAAATATGTTTCCAGTTTCAAGTAAAAATAGAAACTTTCTTATTTTAATTGGCCATAGATAAATTTTGAATCCCAACGAATTTATAGATTCTCCAAAAATTTGAAATCTAATAAATCTAGAATTTTTCAAACCCGATGCAATTAAAAAAAGATTATTATAAGAAAAAAAAAATCGTAAAATGGAACTGAGAAAATTAGGAAAAGAAAAATTATTCTAATTAAATATTTCAAAAAATTAGATAAATCAGCGAAAGCTCGATCATTGAAATTCGATAATTGAGCAAAGGCTCAATTATTGAAATAATCCCGAAACTCGATAATTAAGCACTCGCTGAATTATTAAATTTCAAGAACATTTAACGACCGCATGGTTTAACGAAATTTCACTTCATATTCGAGTAAACATCTGCTTATTTTGAATTTAGGTCATCGATTGAAACAAGTAATTTAGTATTTGAAGAGACGTTCGCGTTCTCTGTGCTTTGGAACCGAGAGCTCGCAAAAGCAGCGCCGAATCATTCGATAAAACTTGTATCGGCCAAATTCCAAATTGATCGACCAACCAACGAACATTGAATATCCCAGGAAACCCGGACTCACCCTCATGGGATGCAAATCGCATAAAGGTGGTTGCGACTCGGCCATTTCGAGTGCCGTGATACCCAACGACCAGAGATCGCTCCTATTGTCGTAAGTTGCGTCGGGATTTTCATCACAGGCAATGACTTCAGGTGCCATCCAGTAAGGAGTGCCGATAAAGGTATTCCGTCGACCGATTGTTCGGTCCAATTGCGCGCTGACTCCGAAATCAACTGAAGAATAAAACGAAATTTGAGTTACTGGTTGGTTCTAAAAATTTTATCTATTTTTTTATTGGGAAAATAATTATGAAAATAATAAAGGGCAATAATATGAAAATAATAAATGGCAATAATACAAAAATTTATTGTGGAAGAATTACGTAGTTTTTTATTTAAAAAAAATTAATTATATACTTGAAATTTTGCCGGAGTTAAAAAAAATTAATTTTCCAGTTTCAAAATTTCAATTCAACGAATTACAATTTTTTGCCAACAATTTAAATGGAACAAAAAATTGAAAATTCGAAATCATACAAAAATGTTCAATATCAAATAGAAATAATTATTTTCCTCCAAATTTTGATACTACACCAAAAAATTTGAATCTCAAGAAATTTACAATTTCCCTCTCCAAAAAAAATGAAAACCAATAAAAAATTTATTGTGGAAGAATTACGTAGTTTCTTATATTAAAAAAATTAATTATATACTTGAAATTTTACCGGAGTTAAAAAAAATTAGTTTTCCAGTTTCAAAATTTCAATTCAACGAATTACAATTTTTTGCCCAAAATTTCAATGGAACAAAAAAAATTGAAAATTCGAAATCTCTCCAGGAACCACACGAAAATTTCCAATTTCAAAAAATATAAAAATTGAAACCCAATAAATTCATAATTTTCCAAACACGAGGCAATGAAAAATATAAAACTGTGAATAATTAATGGCATTTCTTACCGAGTTTGACTTCCGCATTGTCTGTAAGTAAAACGTTTTGTCCCTTGATATCCCTGTGAATGACTTTATTACTGTGAAGATAACTAAGACCCCTCAAGATTTCCCTGGAGATATAAGCGATCCACTCCTCCTTAAGGCTTTGACCCTTCGTCGATTTAACTAAATCGGTAACGGAACCGGCGCCACAGTATTCCATTACCAGCCATAATTGATCGTCCTTGCCAGGTGGTGACTTTTTAACAAAGGCCCCGTAGTACGTGGCTATATTCCTGTGGTTCGAGTACTGCAACATACAAGCGTAACGAGAGAAATTCATACATTTGCCACTCGAAGCGGCTGCTGATTAGTCTCCTTGTGACGTCTTATGTTAAATTCGCCGATACCGGAGTACCAAGTTGTATTGCGAAATTCCTTGAATCCATTAACGCCGTAAAAAGCCACTGAAATTACGTGTCTTTGGCAACATTCCTCCGAGCGTCCCAAAAATTAGAACCCAAATTTGGAACCTGGATTCCGAGACACCTTTTATTGGAAACTAGTAAATTTCTTTTTTTTTTTTCTTTTTTTTCCCTGTATTTCAAAATCGTAAAATCGAATTCTGGGTTTCCAGCAACAACAAAAAAAAAGAAGGCAGCAATTTGGGTCACATTCTCTTGAAAAGAATGGACAGGACGTCGTTGCGATAGAAAATAGAAAATTGTAGGTGCGTAAAATCCACACTTACCCTTTTCAACACGTTGATCTCCAATTTGATTTCCTCCTCCTCGTCCTGAAAAAGATAAAAAAAGGGTTGAATTCCAAAATATAGAATTTAATGTCATGTAAGAATTTTTGCTTTCTTCCAAAAATGGGGTAAAAATTAAAGTTTCGAAAATGGGGTGGGACAAGTCATTTCTAGGGGTAATTTTTCCCGTAGAATCGATTCCCAAGGTCAAATTTGACGAAATCCGAGCGGAAGTTGGAAAAAAGTAGGTTTTTTGAGGAAAAATCGTGTTTCCCATAAGAAATCTTGAATTCTGACAATGAAAATGGATTCCTCGGAAAAAAATACATCGAATATGGGTCTCCCGAAAGTGCAAAAAAATTTTTCTAAAAGTCGATTTTTTTGGGCATGCCTACCCCTTCCCCCAAAAATGGGGTAAAAAATAAAGTTTCAAAAATGGGGTTGGACAAGTCATTTCTAGGGGTAATTTTTCCCGTAGAATCGATTCCCAAGGTCAAATTTGTCGAAATCCCAGCGGAAGTTGGAAAAAAGTAGGTTTTTTGAGGAAAAATTGTGTTTCCCGTGAGAAATCTTGAACTTTGACAATGAAAATGGATTCCTCGGAAAAAAATACATCGGATATGGATCTCCCGAAAGTACAAAAAAAATTTTTCCAAAGTCGATTTTTTTGGGCATACCTTCCCCTTCCCCCAAAAATGGGGTAAAAATTAAAGTTTCGAAAACGGGGTGGGACAAGTCATTTCTAGGGGTAATTTTTCCCGTAGAATCGATTCCCAAGGTCAAATTTGTCGAAATCCCAGCGGAAGTTGGAAAAAAGTAGGTTTTTTGAGGAAAAATCGTGTTTCCCGTGAGAAATCTTGAATTTTGACAATGAAAATGGATTCCTCGGAAAAAAATACATCGGATAAGGGTCTCCCGAAAATAACTTTTAAAAATCCGATTTTTTCGGGCATAGCTTCAATTTCAAATTCGACAAACTCCAAATTGTTTCATTGCATAATTCGTTATTACACCAAAGAAAAAAAATTTCCCGCATTTTCAAATGCCTTAAAAAAAAAAGAACCCCTTAAACATCTCGAAACAATGAATCTACATCCGATTTAGACCACTTTCATAGTCAGCGGCACGATTACAGTAAATAAGGCGATTCAGTTAATGGGAAACATAAAAAGCAGAACGAGAAATCTTGCCGCTGATTTTTTTTTTTTGTTGTTATTGTATGTATCTACACCTCAGTCAGTTCATTACTGCAAGGAAGGTTGCGTTGTCGTGCGTTAAGTAGGTAAGTAGAGTCTCGAGGGAACGTTTACTCGCGCGTTACGTTTTCTGTGAAGGAAAGGAACACCTCGTGTGTGGTGTGTGGAAAACAGAGACGATGGCTTATTACACCAAGATTCGATCGACTGACTCTTTAAACACCACTTGGATGCCATTCTAAGGTTTTTTTTTACGCATGGGAACTGGCTCTTCTCGCGCGGCATTAGTACATATCTCACTTTTTTCGAGAAAGCCAGGAAGTTAGTTACCCACCGAATTCCCAGTTAATAATAAGTAACTGTTTCATCGTGGCCTCGCACATTTTTTTTTTTTTTTTTTTTCAATATGTTTATCCGGTAGATTATTGAGTTTATGTTAAAAAAAAAATAAATGGGGGAAAATAAAAATAAAAAAATTAAATTAAATTAAATTAAGTGGGAATGCTTAAATTTCGCAAAATTAAGAATTTTGCGAATTTGAAATTTTGCGAATTTGGAATTTTTAATCGATATTGAAACTCGAAAATTTCAATATTTAGTGAAATTTTGAAAAATTATCTAATCGCTGAAAATTCAATTTTCGAATTTTAAGAATTTGAAATTGAACAATATGGAATTTTTGGAATTCAAAAATCCAAAATCCAAATTGGAGAAATGTCAAATTGAACAATTTGAATTTTGAGAATTTAAAATTGAACAATTTGAATTTTGAGAATTTAAAATTGAACAATTTGAATTTTGAGAATTTCAAATTGAACAATTCGGATTTTTCGAATTTGAAATTCGGAAATCCAAAATTTTCGCAAGTGAAACTCGAATTTGAAGAATTTCCAATTCGAAAAATCCAAGTTGTTCCATTTAAAATTGCACCATTCAAATTTGGGCAAAATGAATTTCAAAATGAACAATTTGGATCCGAAGAATTCGAAATTGAAAAGTTCGAATTTGTACAATTTCAAATCGAACGATTTAGAATTTTAAGAATTTCAAATTGAACATTTGCAATTTCGGGACAACTGGGTTACGATATTGCGATAAGTTGCGATTCAGATGCCGAGGAATCTGAACTCAGCCAAGCAACAAAGGGTAAGAAATAATGCAAGAGTCCCAGCATCTGGAATGATTAATTGTACTCCGTTACGGTGTGAAGTCGTGTTCTTCTTTTTTTTCTCGGCTTATAAATGCTGCTTTTTGTTCTCTCAATAATTTCTTTCCACGTTCTGCCTCATAGATAGGAAAGTTATCGCTGCGCTGCAGCGAGAGGGGGATGCTTCAATATGACACACGAAACCATCCTAGAAATCATCATTTCTGTGAGGCTGCCGCTCCGATCTACACATTACATATGCATCGTATGCTCTTTCCATCTTTATCGCAGTTGGGATAGACACAAAGGCTACTTCCAGGAATTTTGTATATATGCCGCAGTTGCGATGATAGCACGAACATGTGCGAGTCCTCTCCCGATGATTATTTCCACTTCCCGTGTGTCATCGTTTCACATTGTTCTTCCCAACGAGGAATAACTGGACGTTTGTTCGTTCGACCGAAATTTTCTTCAGGGGTTTAATGGCACCGAAAGTGTCCGGTACAATTTAACACCCGAGGACAGGGGGGGGGGGGGTTTGGAGTAATTTTTGGGAAACCATGCGCGGTAATGGGGCAATGGCGGGATTTAATTAATTGGACAATTTGAATTTGGAGAATTTGAAAATTGAAGAATCTCAAATTGAACAACTCGGATTTTGGAAATTTCAGATTGGAATTTGGAATTTTAGGAATTTGGAATTGAAGAATTTGGAATTTTGGGAATTTGGAATTGAAGAATTGGAATTTTGGAAATTTCGGATCGAACAATTTGGATTCCAGGAATTAGAAAATGAAACATTGGAATTTTGGGATTTTGGAATTGAAGAATTGGAATTTTAGGAACTTGGAATTGAAGAATTGGAATTTTGGAAATTTCGGATCGAACAATTTGGATTTCAGGAATTAGAAAATGAAACATTGGAATTTTGGGAATTTGGAATTGAAGAATTGGAATTTTGGAAATTTCAAATTCAACAATTTGGATTTTAGGAACTAGAAATTGCTAAAATTCGAATTGTTCAATTTGAAATTGCCAAAATTGAAATTGATGAATCTCAAATTCCGAAAATCCAAATTTAAATGTTGACAATTCGAAATTTAGGAATTTGGAAATGCGTCTTACCTCTGTAACATCCATAACCTTGATAGCAGCCAACTGACCCGTTTTCGTGTGCCTCCCCTGGAAAAAAAAATGGAAAAACCATGCGTAAATATTTATGGAAATCTTAGAAATGACAAGATATAAATGAAAACATCCCTTCTCAAATTCTGACAAAGAAAAACACATGGAAAATAATGAATATGTAACATTCGAGTGACCAAAAATCCTCATTTATCTCCGTTATCTCTCCGACCAGGGTGGTTCCTTTGTTTAAATGGGGTGGTTTTATCAGTGGTTGAAAAACTATCGCTTTTAACCTATCACCCCAAAAAGTGGAGCTATAATCGTCCATTTTTTTTGCTATTATATCATAGGATTTTCAATAGTATAACCCAACTGTCCCAAAATCGAATATATTCAATTTGAAATTCCTAAAATCCCAATTGTTCAATTTGAAATTGCCAAAATTTGAATTACCCAATTTCAAATTTTTTGGATCCAAATTGTTCAATTTGAAAATCTTAAAATTCAAATTCCAATCGCTAAAATTTGGATTTCAGAATTTCACATTCTCAAAAATCCCAATTGTCCAATTTTAAATTGCCAAAATCTGAATTCCCCAATTTCAAATTTTAGAAATCCAAATTTTTAAATTTCAAGCTCTTCAAATTCAAATTTCAATTTCTACAATTTGGATTTTAGAATTACAAATTCTCAAAATCCAAATTGTTCAATTTCAAATTCCTAAAATCCCAATTGTCCAATTTCCAAATCCCAAAATCCGAAATATTCAAATTTAAATTACCAAAATTACCAATTGTTCCATTTCCAATTCTCAAGATCCAATTTCTTCAATTTCAAACTGTCAATACCCAAACGCACATTTCCCAGTTCCCCGAAACCACCAATTTTTTCGGTTTTCGAATACGGGAACCTACCGGACCCGAACCGGGCCCCCGTGAAACGGGCCAGGAATTGGAAAATGACATTTTATTTTTCAAGTATCCGCCTTAAGTGGATGCAACAAAACGTTTTTTGCGACTCCTCTTTTATTCATTGAAGCTTTGCGCCATTCGGGCATTCTATTTTATTTTGTTTTTTCGCTTGTATCAAAGTTGCAGCATCCCCGTTGACAATACAAAGCCTTGGGTGATGCACGGCAGAGCGTGCATCACCCAAGTAACTCATCCCAGTTTCCTTGTCTCCGTCGAGTAGTTTTTCACTTATTCAAAGAGAATCGGCTGCCACCGTTTTTTATCTACCCGCGTTCTCCTTCTCTTTCTCTTTCTCGCCGCATACCTTTTGTAAAACGCATCAAAGGGCTACATTTTTCTCCTTTTTTGCCCGCGTTTCATGTGTTTTATTCGATGTTTGTACCCAAACAACGCCACCGCGTGTCTGCACGCGTCCCTTTCTACCCCTCGAAAAACTCTCACTTTTCTCCCTTTATACGCAACAAATAATGAACTCGTTCTTTCTCATTTTCAGCCCAACTTTCCGAATATCTTGGAAATTACGTTTCCCCATATTGGAATTTTGGCACTTTCTTTCAAATTTCCAAATTTTAATTTCAACAAAACAAAAAATTGCTCTTCTTCTTTTTTTTTTTTTACCTAAAAAACTTCAACCCCTTTCTCGCCTAAACGAGCCCGGGGTTGATATAGGTGAGCTTCGTCCGCTCACCCTCTCTGCTGTAATTACTAAAATAATCAATCGGTGCAAATTGCTGCGTAATTGGCACGTCGCCAATTTCCATTTTACCAGTCCCGGTTAATGGCAACTTTGGAATTTCGAATATTAGGAATCGGTTCACGGGGTAATTTATGATTATACCTACAATTTTGTCTAACTCTCGAAGCCCAAATTTCGGTGGAATGACAATTGGGGCCAAAAAAAAAAGGTTCCGAGTGCCAGTAGTTGTAAAATAAAAAGGAATGACCATAAACGTTGTTGGTAGGCCGATGTTGAAGGTGCTCATACGCAAAGCCAAGGAATAAAGGAAAACTGTGGGGACATGTTTCAGATAAGGAGTACCGAGATAAGGAACTTTTTTTTTTATCTAACCGGATGAGAGGTACAAAAAGAAATACCAAACGATGACTACCTACTTCTGTGTTATTACCTTATAATCTACAATGTACAAAAATGGAAATTGCATAATTTGCCCCAAAAATAGGGTAAAAATTAAAGTTTTGAAAATAGGGATGGACAAGTCATTTCTAGGGGTAATTTTTCCCGTAGAATCGATTGCAAAAGTCAAATTTGGTAAAATCCCAGCGGAAGTTGGAAAAAAGTAGGTTTTTTGAGGAAAAATCGTGTTTCCCGTAAGAAATCTGGAATTTTGACAATGAAAATGGATTCCTCGGAAAAAAATACATCGGATATGGGCCTCCCGAAAGTGTAAAAAATTTTTTCCAAAAGTCGATTTTTTTGGGCATACCTTCCCCTTCCCCCAAAAATGGGGTAAAAATTAAAGTTTCAAAAACGGGGTTGGACAAGTCATTTCTAGGGGTAATTTTTCCCGTAGAATCGATTCCCAAGGTCAAATTTGATGAAATCCTAGCGGAAGTTGGAAAAAAATAGGTTTTTTGAGGAAAAATCGTGTTTCCCGTAAGAAATCTTGAATTTTGACAATGAAAATGGATTCCTCGGGAAAAAATACATCGGATATGGGTCTCCCGAAAGTGTAAAAAATGTTTTCCAAAAGTCGATTTTTTTGGGCATGCCTACCCCTTCCCCCAAAAATGGGGTAAAAATTAAAGTTTCGAAAACGGGGTTGGACAAGTCATTTCTAGGGGTAATTTTTCCCGTAGAATCGATTGTAAAGGTCAAATTTGATGAAATCCTAGCGGAAGTTGGAAAAAAGTAGGTTTTTTGAGGAAAAATCGTGTTTCCCGTAAGAAATCTTGAATTTTTACAATGAAAATGGATTCCTCGGAAAAAAATACATCGGATATGGGTCCCCCGGAAGTGTAAAAAATTTTTTCCAAAAGTCGATTTTTTTGGGCAACTAAAAAAATTCGAAAAAATCCTCAAACATTAAAAAAATGTCCTCAAAATCTTGTGGCTTGGAATTTCCAAGACATCGTCATTTCGAAAAAAAAAAAAAAAAAAAGTGGAAGGTAAATCGACGGAAGGAAGTTATGCGTTGATAATGAAAAACAAGCGACTCCATTCTCCTCTCTTGTATAATATGTCCTTTTACAGCCGGTAACACGTTTTGTATATTAATTTACGACGGTGTTCGGGGCGTACAACTATTACTAGCTTCGTTGCCGGTACACGCTTTGCGTATCAATACCATGCTGAATGTCAAAGGCAAAATCATTTGGTCTTTAACTTTATTAGAAAATGAGAGACGGACAGTGTGTGTACATGGATTGCGGGCGTTGTGACAAACATACGTATTTACCTACGTGTAAAACACGTGTCGGCAAGCGTTAGCTTTGTATCGAAAAGTTTCCTCATTGTACCTCCCCATCGAATTCTTCTGAAATGACTTGTCCAACCCCGTTTTCGAAACTTTCATTATTTTTACCTCATTTTTGGGGGAAGGGCCAATTCCAATTATCAAATTTTGTACTTCAAATTACGAAAAATTTACTCCAAATTCCAATTTTTCTAAGGAAAAAAAATTATCAAAAATTCGATCTGTTCAATAAAAAAAAAAAATGAATAACAAAAATTAAAAAAAAAAAGATCTCGACGGTCTCTACCCTACCCGCCTGCGAATGCAACCTGCGGGAAAATGGGAAATGGGAAATAGGAAATGGGAAATGCATTTAACCGGGAATCGGATTCGCAGGAAGACTGAGATGAGATGAGATGAAATGAGAAAATGGAACTCGGTCTCTCGCGTTGCGAGAATGAACGTGACATTGGAGGAAATGTTGCTTCTATATTTAAACTATTGGAAGAGAGCAGCAGCATGCGTTCGTCTCCGCTTTTACCGTTATTTTCGCCTCCAAGTCGTCATCGAATCGACGATTTTTCGGCCGAAGAGCTCCAGGTCGATTTTCTGGAATCCAGGATTTTCTCGTTCTTACAGTGCATATCGCTACGGACGTGACAAAGGAAAACGAAATTCCGTCTTCGTATGGCTCAAGTCTGGCATTTATACAAAATTGACCTACAATCGATTTTCAATTTTTTTTTTCACTTGTAGTTTTATTTTTACTTAAATTTGGATAATTTCAATTTTGACAATTTGGAATTTGAACATTTAAATATCAACGATTGAGCGCGAAAAATATAAATTTTGAAAATCGCAAAAATAGCAATTGTCAATTTCGATAATTCGAATTTTGAAAATTCAGACTTTAACAATCGGACGCAACAAATTCAAATTTTAATAATTACGTTTCTCAATGAAACCCAAAAATTTCGAAAAACGGGGAAACCGCAGCCTAAGTACGGCCGAAGTCTGGGATTTATCCAAAATTGACCCACAATCGATTCTATATTTTTTTAAACAAATCCAAAAATCGCCTGTCCCTCAATTTTCCGGTTCCAGGTAAAATTTTGTGGATCGACATAAACCAAAAAAAAAAAAAGGCCTGACAACTGCAACTTTGGATGCACTTTCTGAGCCGGTAAAATTAGCAACAATAAGAAAACCTTTTTCCCCGGCCCGTATTTTCCTCCTCCTTTGATTTCCCGTGTGACTGAGCAAGTCCTTCGATTCTCCGAAGACGAGTGAGTAAATAAATAAATAAATAAATAAATAAATAAAAATAAACGAACGAATAAATAAATATATAAATAAATAAATAAATAAGGGTACGATAAAAAGAAGGAACGTGTGTGTGTGTGTGTGTGTGTGTGTGTGTGAGAGAGAGAGAGAGAGAGAGTGTGTGTGTGTGTGTGTGTGTGTGTGTGTGTGTGTGTGTGTGTGTGTTAATGCACCGAATAATAAGTCCACCGGCTTCGTTAATAAATAACAACTGCGAGCGGTTAAGAGGCGCATATTTAAAAATAATGTTCCCCGATATTCCCTCGCTTTAATTAACAAAGTTGACTAATGAAACGCCGTTCTATTTCCGAGCGGATTGCACGCGATTGTGCATACCACCACCACCACCACCATCGCGGTACGAAATAAAATGCATTCTCCTCGTCCAGGGAGAGAGAATACCCACAGGTCTTGCGTTATTAAATTATTATTATTTTTTCTTTATTTATTTATTAATTATCGTAACCCGTTGACCCGGTACGATCGAGGTGCAATTGCGTCCCCCCCCCCTTTTTTTGGTTGTTGCAACAATTGCGCATGGAAGGTGGGCGTCTTGTGGAGACAAAAAGGGTCGAAGGGTGGGGCACACTCGTTAACACGTCGAGCGCGGCGAAATATTTTTGTGACTTCCCATTCGCGCCGCGTGGGTCGCAACGGTGCACGTCATTGCATTTGTCAGAATCGGCGCGGCCTGAACGGAAAGTTGAGCGCGGCGTCAAATTTACGTGACTCCCTATTCGCGCCGCGTGGGTCGCAACGGTGCACGTCATTGCATTTGTCGGAATCGACGCGGCCCGAATGGAAAGTTCAGCGCCGCGCTCAACGCGTTTAATGTACTTTCGTGTGTGATATATTAGAGAAGTACGACGGTAGGAGGCATATGTGCATGAAAGAGGCAGAGGAGGAGGAGGGGGAGGAGGAGGCCGATGACCCTCTCTGACGTTGATGACGGCACAGGATGAACAGAAAACGCGTGCTGTGTGCCCTCCTCTTTCTCTTATGCATTCATACGTGCCTTCCTAAACACGTTTTACACCAATTTATACCGTGAACCCAGCGGCGTCATTTTTCCACGTTCCGGCCGTTTCCCGACGTCAGAGACAGCGAATTCAATCATTTTTCACGGCATACGCCGGAGAACTTGGGAAGTTGGGGGATCGGGACACGTAGCGCGAATGGACGAAACTCGATTCGAAAATTGATTCGTGACGGGAGGAAACCTCTCCAATTTCGGAATTAGCGATCGACCTCCAGGTAGGTACTGGACTCGCAATTAGCGCGAGTCACGGGTCAACGGCGATGCCAACGGCGATGATAATCCGCCTCGAGATCCTGATCGTGTCCTTATTAGCATAATCAGCCTCTAACGGTATCAAGGTTGTTGCGTGTAAGCGACTACCGGGGTAGCCAAGACCCGAGCAGGATTGATAGAAACTCTCATTCAGTTCCGGGGGATAAATGATTGGAGGGTGAAAATTAAATCTACCCCTTCGCCAAAAATGACGTAAAAATTAGAAGAAAAAAAAATTTCCAAAAATCGATTTTTTTGGGCATACCTTCCCCTTCCCCCAAAAATGGGGTAAAAATAAAAGTTTCAAAAATGGGGTTGGACAAGTCATTTCTAGGGGTAATTTTTCCCGTAGAATCGATTCCCAAGGTCAAATTTGACAAAATCCCGGCGGAAGTTGGAAAAAAGTAGGTTTTTTGAGGAAAAATCGTGTTTCCCGTAAGAAATCTTGAATTTTGACAATGAAAATGGAATCCTCGGAAAAAAATACATCGGATATGGGTCTCCCGAAAGTGGAAAAAAAATTTTCCAAAAGTCGATTTTTTTGGGCATACCTTCCCCTTCCCCCAAAAATGGGGTAAAAATAAAAGTTTCAAAAATGGGGTTGGACAAGTCATTTCTAGGGGTAATTTTTCCCGTAGAATCGATTGCAAAGGTCAAATTTGACGAAATCCTAGCGGAAGTTGGAAAAAAGTAGGTTTTTTGAGGAAAAATCCTGTTTCCCGTAGGAAATCTTGAATTTTGACAATGAAAATGGATTCCTTGGAAAAAAATACATCGGATATGGGTCTCCCGAAAGTGCAAAAAAAATTTTCCAAAAGTCGATTTTTTTGGGCATGCCTACCCCTTCCCCCAAAAATGGGGTAAAAATTTAAGTTTTGAAAATGGGGTGGGACAAGTCATTTCTAGGGCTAATTTTTCCCGTAGAATCGATTCCCAAGGTCAAATTTGGCGAAATCCCAGCGGAAGTTGGAAAAAAGTAGGTTTTTTGAGGAAAAATCGTGTTTCCCGTAGGAAATTTTAAATTTTGACAATGAAAATGGATTCCTCGGAAAAAAATACATCGGATATGGGTCTCCCGAAAGTGCAAAAAAAATTTTCCAAAAGTCGATTTTTTTGGGCATGCCTTCCCCTTCCCCCGAAAATGGGGTAAAAATAAAAGTTTCAAAAACAGGGTTGGACAAGTCATTTCTAGTGGTAATTTTTCCCGCAGAATCGATTCCCAAGGTCAAATTTGTCGAAATCCTAGCGGAAGTTGGAAAAAAGTAGGTTTTTTGAGGAAAAATCGTGTTTCCCGCTAGAAATTTTGAATTTTGACAATGAAAATGGATTCCTCGGAAAAAAATACATCGGATATGGGTCTCCCGAAAGTGCAAAAAAAATTTTCCAAAAGTCGATTTTTTTGGGCATACCTTCCCCTTCCCCCAAAAATGGGGTAAAAATTAAAGTTTCAAAAATGGGGTTGGACAAGTCATTTCTAGGGGTAATTTTTCCCGTAGAATCGATTGCAAAGGTCAAATTTGATGAAATCCCAGCGGAAGTTGGAAAAAAGTAGGTTTTTTGAGGAAAAATCGTGTTTCCCGCTAGAAATTTTGAATTTTGACAATGAAAATGGATTCCTCGGGAAAAAATACATCGGATATGGGTCTCCCGAAAGTGCAAAAAAAATTTTCAAAAGTCGATCTTGAGGATCAAAGGCTTCAAAAAATTCACTGCTAAATTAAAAAAAAAAGTCCATTTGTTTCAAATGAAACGTCGGCTCCACTAGCGGAGTCGAGAATCTCGTTCTCTTGAATCAAGCTGATGAGTCATTTAATTAACAGCAGTTAAATTCAGTAAAAAAAAAATAGGTATATATCGTCATTGAGGACACAAGATCAAGCGAGCGACGACCATTCATGATATTTCGCGTGAATCAATGACACACTGTTACAGATGTAACGTGCAAATCACGTAGTATTTCCGTTATCTCGCTGTTTTCGGAATTTTCAGTTGTATGAGGCACGAGTGAATCGGCAGATACCCCCGCGTCTTATCTCTATTATTTATTTTTCGCGTTCCCGTGCATCGCTCTTATCAGTTATCGAGCGCTCGAGCGAGTATAGGTGAGCACTTCCCAAAAAATCTTCGAAATTTCAAATTACAATATTTCAATTTTTTAAATTCAAATTTTTGAATTTCAATTTTCAAATTTTCAATGTTCAAATTTTCAAATTTCAATATTTCAATATTTTAATTTTCAAATTTCGGTTTTCAAATCTCAAATTTTTGAATTTCCAATTCTATAATGCCAAATTTTTTAATTTCACAATTTCAATGTTCAATTTTCAAATTCTCAAGTTTCAAATTTGGAATTTTCAAATCTCAAATTTCGAGATTCCAACTTTCAAATTTTCAATTTTCAAATCTCAAATTTTCAAGTTTCTACTTTTCAAATTTCAAAATGTTAATTATCGAGTTTTCAAATTTTAAAATAACCAATTTCCGCATCGGGAGCTGCACGTTCCAGTGAAATCGTGCAATTTTCCTTGATTAGAAAAAAAAAACAATAAAAAAAAATTCTTTTTTTCCCCACCCAAAGGTTCCTACGGGAAACGAGCCGTGAAAAGCACGTGGCTCTGGCATAGATGGAATAAATAAAACAAAACCTAAGGTTCTGCTTCTGGTTCTGGTTCCGATTCCGGTTCCGGTTCCGGCTGTGGTTCTGTTTGGAAGCGCGAAACCACGGGTAGGTGGTACCTCCCGGGGTCGTGAAATTTACATACTCCCTCCTTTCAGCGGGAAATTGAAATTCGGGGTTGCGAAAATTGCAGCCTTGAAAATGCCCCTTTGCGGCACATTCGTGTGCCGCGTTCGCTTTCTTTCTTTTTCCGACGAAAAAAAAAAAAGAAAAAAAAATCCTCTTTCAGCGGAACCCCTCGAGAGGGAAACTCTGAAAGGCGAGTCTTTAAAAACAATTTTATTTTACATTATAAAATCTGAAAAGAGACTCGGTCGAGAACCCTCGCCTCGCCTCGCCTCGCTTTCCCAGCACATGTGGGAAACTAAGAAAGGTTTTTACTTCCGGTGTGAAGTCTCGATGACCTCTTGAAACAACCGCTTTTTCATATATATATATGTATATACATGTGTGACTGTGTGTATATATATATATAATATATATATATATGTATATTATATATGTACCTGATTCCTACCTACCTACCTCCTGGATCCAAGGACGACCTCGGGCAAGGAGAATTTTTTCAAGGTGAATCACATCACCACCGACCACCGACTCATTCTCTCTCATATTTTTTTTTTTTAGGATCTTCGAACTACAGGTGAGGCAAGTGCACACGAGCACGAACGCATGCATAGGTGAATGAAAAAGGGGAAAAGAAGAAAAAAGAAGAAGAGGAGGAAGAAGGAAAAAAAAGATCATATTTGTATCCCTTGGTTCTTTGTCTAGACCTGCATGTGCATGTGCATGTGCATGTGCATGTGTAATGGAAAGAAGTCGAGATATTTTTTTTTTTCAAATAAGGAATTTTAAGTATTTGGAAATTTGAAGTTTAAATTTTGAAATCTGTAAGTTTGAGATTTGAAAATTTGAAATTGGAAAATTTGATATTATAAAATTTGAAATTTGAAATATTGAAATTTGAAAATTTGAAAATTTGAAATTTGAAATTTTGAAATTTGAAATATTGAAATTGGAAATATTGAAATTTGAAATTTGAAATATTGAAATTGGAAATATTGAAATTTGAAATATTGAAATTTGAAATATTGAAATTTGAAATATTGAAATTTGAAAATTTGAAACATTGAAATATTGAAAATTGAAAATTAAAAAAAAAAGTTCGATTCTCGATATTCAAAGATTCGGCAAAAACACGAAACTCCCGATTAATCTTGAGGAGCACGAGCCACCTAATCTCCCATCGTCTTGGGTGGATGGCAGAGTAAAAAAGAAAACTAAACATTCTTTTTTTTTTCGAAACGTTTCTAAATTCAACGTTCCTCCAGGTTTCGGGACAGAATCGAAAGGGGAGAAAAAAGCTGGAGCGACTTCTCCTAAGGAAAAAGAGCGAAAAGGAAAAATAAACAAACCAAAACACAAAACCAGATGTGTGTTCCACGAGAGGAGAGAAAATACCAGTTGTTCTCGTTATTATACAAGAAAGAGGAGCAGCTACCTACTAAATGTATCTCATTTGTCTTCATTATTTTTATTTTTTTGTTTTTTTATATGCAGAATTTTAAAAAATTTCTCTCCCGAATATTCAAAAGTAAATATTTTCTGGGGTACCGATTTTATGCAAAAAAACGTATTTGGAAATTTGCAAATTTCAGAAATTCAAAAAAAAAAAAGAAAAAATATATCAGCCCAAATATTAAAATAATGATTTTTCTTTACCCAAAAAAAAATTAATTCCAAAGTTTATAATTTATGAAATACCAATTTTGTGCAAAAAGACGAATTTCTATGGGTTTAGAAATTTCAAAATTATCGAAAATCTAGTCAAAAGAATAAATTTGCCCCCCAAAAATGAATTCTTAAGTCAGAAAATTTAAATCCAAAATTTCTAACACCCAAAAAAAATTTTTAATTCCCCCTTATGGGGAAACCCATAGTCGTCCCTTTAATTCCAAACCCTCCTGAAGGATGAGAGGAATGAAATTGTTGGAGAAAAGAAAAAAAAAATGCAGGAGAGAAAATGCAACAGCGCAGGCCAGGAGGTAGGTATGGTGCGAGCCAAGCCAGGATATGGGATTTTCAAGCTAAAGGCAACTGCAAGGACGTATGGGGTTGCATGCTCCGGTGTTTTAATAGTTGGTAAATACCGGAGAGAATGGAAGAATGAAAAAGACGGCGTGTGTGTAAATATTCTATGTGCAAGTGAAAGGTGGGGTACCAAGGGGACACATAACAAAACGCGTACACACCATAGAGAATGTGTGGAAGGAGAGATATGGTGTCTGAAAGAGGAAAAAGAAAGGACCGAGACAACGTGCAATCGCGTGGGAGTTTCTGCCACATGCCAAGGTTCGCTCGACCAATCAAACTACATTTTATGGGAGATAAGAGAGAAGCCAGAAAGAAATTGAGAATTTTTTTCGATGGGTCGAGACCGACTTTCTAATGTAAAACACGTGGCAGCTTTCAAAAAGCGGATTCACAATATTTTTCATTTTTTTTTTTTTTTTCGTCCCTAGAACCGAAGCAATATTTTTTATTTAAGAAAACCCCATAAGATCTCCATAAGTGTGTGACGCCAAGTCTAAGGGTGGAATGTGCATCAGCTGATTTATGGTGGTACGATTGCCATCGAGGAAATTTTGTCTTTCGAGAGGTTTTCGCATTTCGAGGAAATTATTTCTCGATTCGAGACTCGAATGTGACTTTTGGGGAATTTTAATTTGCAATGAAACTCTTAATCCATTACGTTTTTATTAAATTTCGAAAGGGAGTTAATTTATGGGAGTTAATTTATGTATTGGGAATTTTTTTACAGGATTTTGGAACCAAAGAAATTTTGTGGATTTTTTTTTGGGGGATGAAATTTTGATAAATAGGAATTGCAATTTAATTGTAGGGAAATTTTAGATTAAACTTGAAATAGAATCTGTTAAGAATTTATAGGATTTTTAGAATCGATGGTGAAAAATTGAATCGACTGCGAACCAGCTGATCGTCGAAGAGGCAATTTTTCAATTTAATATAATGAGATTTTGCCAAATAGGGACTGTAATTCAATTGTGGGGAATTTCACACTGAATTAGAAGTATCCCTATTTCTTGGAAACAATTACTACCCCGTTGGCAATTGTTACCAACAATTAGTAACTTTTTGACACTCGTTCCCTAGATTTCAACGATACTCTTCGAGTTTTCCCACGTATTATTCCGTTTCCAGTTTTCTGCGCAGTTTATGCGACTATCGACATGACTATCTTTGTAAAATCGACGTCATCCTTGGAATGATCTAACAATTTGATACTTTTTGTTTTATAAGTCGTACTTATTGTGATTCACGATTTCGTTCCGGTCTGCAAAGTAATGGAAAGAAAAAAAAAAAGAAGGAAATATGTGATTTGCTGCAAATACCTTGTATACTTGTCCATAGGTTCCATTGCCCACGACTTCGATGAGTTCGAATATTCCGGCTGGATCCTGAAAACGAAAGAGAAACAAAATTTTTTAAAGATAATCCTTCATTTCACAATTTTAAAAATTAAATTAAATTAAAATTACACAGATAAACAGAAAATATTTTATAAATTCTTTGATTCCAAATTATTCGAACCCTTTTCTTCTTCCGAGAATTGTAATAAAATATCTTTCACCTTTCATCATAAATTAATTCTGTGCAAATTATTATTATTATTACAATTATTATAATTATTCAAGTTCCTCAGTATTAGAAATTATTATAATATTATAAAAATCCCAAACTTGGCGAAGCCTATAAGGAAAAAGTCGAGTCGCAGAAAAGCTGTTGGAACTTTCGCTGTCGACACGATTACTCTTATTTTCATTAATCTCGACATCGACAAGAAATCAATCCTTGATCTGATTTCCTTCGAAATCCACATGATTCAGAATCGGATTGTAAATATCGAGTCGGGATGGTTGCTGTAATCTGCCGTTTAAAAAGTCAAGTTTCGCTTCACGATAAACCATTTAAATCTTATCTAATCGCACAGGTGAAATTCTCCAGAAAACTTCCACTGCGATCTGAATAAACAGAGAACTCGATGAATTCGACTCGACTCTCCTCGCTGAAATAAAATAAACCTTCTTTCTAATCGCACCGTTCCTAAGGCGTTCCTCCAATTAGCATAAATGCCCAAAGAAATTTTTCGTCTAAACGACTCCCACGTACGTCTACGTTGAAATTATGATTAATGTTTCGTCGGAATAAAATCCAGCGAGCAGTTCCTCGAGTCGTCCACCGTCGAAAGTGGGATCTTTCGATAAGAGTGAAATTGGAACTCGAAAAGATTGGAAATGCAAAAATAATAAATGTGTAAACTCGAGTTTTCTAAATCTTCCACTTTTAGGAAGATTTTGCAAAATATTACATATTCGAGTTATCGAGAAGTACCAGTCGAAATGAAAGAATTCTGAATTTTTTAAATTTGTGATTCGAAAATCTTTATATTAGCGGTACGAGGATTTATGGAATCGGAAATTTCAATAATTATAATTTTCGCAAAATAAATTCCCAGAGATCAATTAAAAGTTGCGCCAATGCAATCTGTGCTTATCACCCATTATTTATTTAATAAATAAAAAAAAAATAAAAATCCTATTTTTGGCGAATTTCCACTGAAAAGAAAACCATGAATGGAAATCGTTAATTCTCGAAAATCGATTGATCGTTCGATAAAATTGAAACCCTACCCTTTTCAGCACAATAATGGGAAAAAAAAATTCCATTTCTGAGAGTCCAGCGACTCTCCATGCAATCATTAACCCCTTGCACTCTGCCCCTCCATGGGGGCATTCATTTTTCATTGCAATTTGCAACTGCATTACGAATGCAAGAATCGAACACCCACAAAGTGCGATGGTCTGGGTTTCGACATTGTCGCGTTCCAGAATCGATCAACGATCGATCGATCAGCTGCTGATAACCGGCAAAGAAACCGGAGATTTATCGCAGCTGGAACTGGAACTGGAATTAGCTTCGACTGGAAAAAGACGATTTGGAGAAAAGAAAAAGTCGGAATTATTTATTTTTTTCTTTTCGTTATTTCCTTCGAATGGAAATCAAGGGAAAGAAATTTAAAAAAAAAACAAAGGAATTTCTTTTTTCTTTTCTCCACATGGGGAGACATTCGTAGGTAGAATGCAGATGTATAATAAATATGCAGATACCTTCAGGGCGTTGAGGTCGATGTCGTCGAGCGAGCAGTTGACGCTCGGTGCCAAATTATGCGCCATCTTGATACACTACTCCCTCTCTCTTGCTCTCTCTCTCACACTCTTTCACTCTTTCGATCCCTGTATATTTTGTTAATTCATATATTTTTTTGTTTTTGAAATTTTATAGTTTATGGATGGATTTTTGGAAATAAACAAACGGATTAAAAGTTATAACAAAACATCACTGAGTGGCACTATTATTCTTTTCTTTCCCCCCTTCCCCCTCTCTTTCTGTTTTATTCTCTCTCTCTCTCTTTCCCTCTGAATTTTTTTTTCTTTTGAGATCAATTTCCAAATGTTGATAAAATAGAAAATAATCTAATAGGTTTCTTCTTTTTTATTTTAGGAATCTTTAATTGGATGGAATACGAGGCACTGGAATTCCAGAATCAATTGTTCCAGGATCGTCTGGGAAATTGATAAAATTGTATTTTTTATTTGTTTTTTTTTTGTAAATTAACCGCCCATTGAAAGTTAAGAAAATTGGAGATAATCAAGAAAATAACAAAATTTGGATTCCAAGAATTGGAAATTAAATACTGGATTTTTAATACACAACTTTTGGAAATTCCAAAATTGCAAATTCCAAATTCGTCGGAAATTAGAATTAATCCTACAAATTTGTACTCGAGGGTGTAACATTTTTCAACTTCTCGATTCTTTTTTTTTCAACAAAAACCTCGATTATTATAATTTCAAAACCGAGAGAGAGAGAGAGAGAATATTAAAAATAACCCATAAAAAATCAATTTCTCCACACTCGAACCCACGCAGGGGGTCCAATTTGTTCGAAATTGACGATTTATGGGTACCCTTAGAAATCTACACTTCCTCCATGGGGAAACCCCATGATAAGAAAAAAAAAAAATTAGCAAAGGAGGATAAGGAAGAATCACGGTAACAATCTTTCTTTTTCCTTCCTTCCTTCCCTGCTTCACTTTTTTTCTTTCTTCCTTTGAAAATTCACTCAATAAACAAAATCACAAAATTAAAAAATTCCAAATTCAGAAACCGACAAAGAGGGGGTAAAAAAAGAAGGGGAAGGGAAAAAAAAGAAAAAAGGAGAAGGGGGCACTCCAACGAAAATGAAAATTCAAAAACCGAGAAAGAGAGGGGGTAGGAAAAGAAGGAGGGGAAAGGGCAAAGCAAAGCAAAAGAAAAGAAAAAAAGGGGGAGGGGGTACTCCCCGTGGAAGGTCTCCTCATCCTTCAACCGGGGACTTCCTCCCTTCCTTTATTTTTTCTCTTTCTTTCTTTTTTTTCAAATTCACCGACAATGAGGGAAAATCAAAATCGCGATCCAGGAAGAAAGGGGCGAGGGGGAGGAGGGGAGAGCAGGGCAAAGTAGGGGACAAAAAAAATAGTAAATATCGAATACGAACGACGGTGAAATGCGTCGTTAGCGCAACAGCGCGATGGTATTGTCACTGGAGGATCGTCATAACGGATATGCTCTCTGGGAGAGAGAGAAAGAGAGCGTTATGTATGTGTGTGTGTATGTCTGCTAGCCAGACAAACAGACAGACAGACGGACAGACGGAATGAATGAATGGATTAACGAATCGCGAGAGCCCGACAGACACTGAACACAATAATAACGCGAGAGCGAGATTATTCGCTGGCGACGAAAACACGAGAGGAAAGGAACGGAACGGAACGGAACTGAAAGGAACTGAAAGGAAAGGAAAGGAAACGAAATGCACTACTCTCCTCTACCGATTCTGTCCTGTATCCGAATCCCGAACGCGAGCAGATCTTACTGTTATCGCCGCAGTGCCCGAACTCACTCGTTGGTTAATTCGTTCGTTTCTGCCAAGATTTTTACCCGCACGCCCGTATTTCCGAGGACTCCGACGAGTTGGAGTTGGAGTTCGAGTTCTTCTTCTTCTTCTTCTTCTCTCCCTTTTCCTCTTTTTTTTTTCTTTCTTTCTTTTTCTTTCGCTCACCCGTCCGTCTCGCACTCGATCGCCGGCCGATGCATCCGTCTCGCTCCTACCGATGGATATAATGCCCGCACCGCTACCTTCTCTGACGTCATCGAGACTGGGCTAAACCAACATGGCGGAGATCCTCGCCATGATTGCCCCCACTCCTCCGGCTCGCGTGTGTGTGTGGTGTGGACTCACCCCTTCTTTTTCTTCACGGGTTGCGTGGAAAAACGCGGAATTGGGGAATTACTCTTTTTTTTTATTTATTTATCTTCAAGTTGATTACCCTCGGCCTTTTTTCGATTTCGAAAATTTCACGAGGTTCCCGGTTCGTCGGCGAATTGGTCGATTTTGGCCGAAATCGTGGAATTTTCTTCTTTTTTAAAAATTTAATATCAAGCGAAGAAAAAAAAGGGGGAATTTTTTGTTTATTCGAATTTAATTTTATATATATTCTAATGTTTGGGAATTATTATGATTATTATTGCGAAGTAATTGTATTAATAATTATAGTTTGTAGTATTTCGATGTATTGGTATTGTTATTATTATTATTATTATTATTGTTGTAGCAATATTTATTATAATTGATATGATATATATTCTCAAATACTCGAAATAATTCGGAATAAATTGAAATCTTGCGCCGAACGAAATTCCACTAGAATGTAGAACATGGTAGAAACAACTATCCGAAATGGGGAATTTAGATTTCGAAGTTTGCGTAATCGCCAAAAGATGGCGGTGGCCGATAAGGTTCCCGATTTTACCCGCGATATTCGAATATAAATGTTTCGCGTAATTTTTCTTGCACCTGTTATCAATGTACTTATATTTATCAATTAGCGAAAAATTTTGTTTTTATTTCCAATATCGAGATTTTGATGAAAATTGTCTAGAAACTGTATTTTTTATTTTAAAATCAACGCATTTCAACCTAATCCGAATTTTTCTTTATTGATAATGATCTTTTTTCTCAATTTATAATATTCTTTTCTGCGCTAATTTTGTTACTAAAATTTATAAAATATTAACATTTTTGTTACTAAAAATCTGTTACTTGCGAATTTCGTTGTTTCGCATCGCAACACTGCCTTTGTAAAAAAAAAAAGAAAGGCGGGTAAAAAGTCGCTTTCCTTTCAATGATTTCGCAATTAAAAAGATAAACTTTCTTGTATTTCATCCATATCTTTTTTTTTTATCAAACACTAATAAGTATACGACTTTTTTTTTTAAACAAACTGTATATAGAATACATTGACTGTTGTACAAATATACTTTTTTTTTCACAAGAACAATTGAATAAGACTTAAGACCTAAAAACGTTAAATTGTATTATCGACAAGTTTCTTTTCTTTTTTCTTCTTCTGTTTGTTAACGGTTTGAATGTTATTACAAAGCCCATATAAATATAAACGAAATTATATGTAATTTCTTTGACTCGCGACACCTCCTTCTCTTCTACCCTTTTCAGTCCTTAAAATTTCACAATTTTTTCCCTTCCACACCCTCGTACTTTATATTAAATACAACGTTCTTTTTTGTTTGTTTGTTAATTATTAAAATTTGTTCTTTATATGTATGAAAAATAGAATTGTTGATATTTGAAATTAGCGTATTTGAAACATCGTGTGACGTATTTTCCATTCGTTTGCTTTTTTTTCTAATAAGTTAAATATATAAACAATGTATTTAATTAGTCACTTTTTTGTGTTTTTGTTTTTTTTTTTGTTATTTCCTTTCCCTCTTCGATTTACGATCAATAGGCAACTTTAGGCAATTCTTAAAAGACGAGATTATAATTACACCTATAATTTAAACGAAAAACACACTGATAGGAATTTCTTAAAAATGATTAATATAATATATTATATATATATGTATGGAACATTTATCGGTGTCGAAGCACCCGTTATCCAATTTCCTCGAATTTGCTTTTCTGAATTGTTTCATTGCAGAAAACCGGAAATTCGTAATTCGAAAGAGATTCCGAACGGTACCGGAAACGAATACTTTTTTTTTTCCATTGTACGTCTCCTCGAATCGTTGAACTTAATAAAAAAATATACACTCCGTTTGTTTCTCGCTACAGTATAACATTTCTCGAAATAATTTATTCGGTAAATTTGAGACGATTCTTGTCTTGCATTTAAAAAATATAAACTTTAAAAAAAAGTAACACGTTATAATCACGCGAAGCTCCTCGCGTT
This sequence comes from Gasteruption jaculator, assembly GCA_949825005.1. NCBI lineage: Eukaryota > Metazoa > Arthropoda > Insecta > Hymenoptera > Gasteruptiidae > Gasteruption > Gasteruption jaculator. The sequence goes on from OX463776.1 coordinate 7,749,436, forward strand.
GATTGTTTCAGACGTTATCGGATAAATATAAAAATTGGTTAGAAGCGCGTGGCGAAAAAAATAAAATAAAATAAATTATAAATTATCACTTACGACCATCTACGATTCGGAATTCATTTTGTTACATCGTAAACGTAGAAAAGAGGCTTAAGCGCCAGGTTTTTTTTTTCTTCTAAAAATCGTTCTCTCTTCGATCCTCTTGCCTCTTTTGTCAAAACAATCCAATATCTTTTTTCAGATTTGTTTGTTTCCACACTGGAAGCTCTTGAAATTCTTCTTTGGACATTCCTAGTAATTCCTAAAGGTAATGGAAAAAAAAATAAATGAGTTAAATGGAATGAGGCATTGCAAATTTCGCATATTATTAAAAAATTTGTAAAAAATAAAAAATAAAAATAATAAAAATAAATAAATAAATATCATGGTATCCGACTTTGGAAAAATACCTGAAAATGCTGCGGTGATAAATAAACCTCCAACCGAGTCGGATCAACTCCTTCCGGCAATGGTCGTTGCAGTAATTGAGCAGGTGGGTAAGTGCTTTGCGTTAATCGAGCCAGCTCGTCTTCCACCGATAACACTTCACCCGTTTTTCGACCATCCTGTAATGAAATTTGCGTCACCAACAAATTACGATGCGAAATTTCGCGGTCTTCCATTTTGAAGAAAATTTCGTTCCGGAAAATTTCGGTTTTCTCGAAATTCGAATTACAGGATTTTAAATTCAATAGGTCACCTCAAAAACGTTGTAAGGTAAAAATTACAATTTCTTCGAAAACTCTCGAAAATGAAAAAAATAAGCTGATGAATTAAAAAAAAAAATTGTTTAAAAAAATACATCGGATAAATTTTTTCATTTTCGGGGAATTTTGAACAATTTGCAATTTTTATCATACCGTTTTTGAGGTGACCCATTCAATTCGATTTTATAAAATAAAGAAAAAAAGAAAGAAAACGTACTTCGATATTCAATTCAGCGATATCGTCACGGTACGTCCAAATGGGAAACAAATTAGTGAACTTCAGAGGTTCGAGTCCAGCCCATACTAAGTACACGGGGAAATCGGTAGTAGCATCGGGATGAATACTTTTCCAATACTCGATCGCCATGGTCATGGCTGCTCTTCTCTCGGCTTGATACCGAACAGCTTTGCTACCGGTTTGCTCTTCGGTTTCGTCATCGGGCCACCAACCTTGCCACAGCCACAGTTCATTTTTATTGTCCAATAAAAATAACGCTGAAAATTGATCCGAACAAAAAAAATATATATATTAATTACATAGAATTCCAATTAATTAAATTTACAAAATAATGAGAAATTGAAAATACAGCAATTTCGAAATTGCAAAATTCAAGTTCGTTCGAATTCAAGCGAAGGAAAAATATTTACCTGGCTGATTGGCTTGATAGAGCTCGTCTTGTAAAAAGGGGAAAGGTGTGACATCATCGGCGCGATGCGGACAAAGTACTTCCGTTGCTTGAAATTCTTTAAATTCCTTAGTTATACTTGATAAATGGAACAGTCTGGGAGAATGGTCCTGGATTTCGTTATTTGTAAGAGGCACGTATAGTTTCTTGTTCATCCCACCCAAGGCTGGAATGAAAAAAATTGTTTTTAAAAATTCAATAGTCGACGTTTCCGTTGTGCAAAAAATGGTGCAACTCCATTTGTTTGATCCTCACCAGTGAAAAATTCGTCAGGTTCTTCCCCTTCGTTAATTTCAATGATTTCGATGTTTTTCTCCGTCGAGAGACCGGTTTCTTCGTTCCTGTTTTCCTTCAAGGCAGTAGCGGCATTTAAAGCATTCTAAAAAAAAAAAAATAGTGAAACAATTATTAAATAGAATTTCCTGAACGGAAAAATTATTTTTAGTTTGTCACGAATTATTTCCTTCTTTAGAGATCAATATTTTTAAATTAATTTTGATACAAGTATTATTTGATTTGTTATTTAATTGATTATATTATTTATTGAAAAAGGGAATAAAAAAATAAGATAGCAGAAAAATAATGAAAAGAAAGCGCAGCACCGGTGACTCACTGCCCTTGAAGGTGCAATTCATCGGTACCTTTCGAATATGCGGTAAAGAATTGGATCCATGCCAGACATAGATTCTCTTTTCTTCGGTATCGATTAACACAAGAGATCCTCGACTGCGAAGCTGACGAGTACTACAGGGTACTTCGAAGAGCGACACTTCAGTCTCAATAGCACCGCGGCAAATGTAGAGTCTCCATCTTTTCATCGTACTTTTATCGTCCGTCCTCTTTCCATTGTGGACGATCATTTTGCCGGAAAATAAATTCAAAAAGGCTGCCGGTTCGTAGCCTTGCACCAATCGTACCTGTTTCATCGTAAGCAAATTCGTTAAAAATCTAATTAGACAAAATTTAGTGCGTTTCTGGAATAAAATAAGATATTTCGCGTATTAACTTTAATTTTAATTTTTTTGTTTATATTCAAGGATTTTTCAAATAAAATCGAATCTACCTGAGGCCCTTGATCTCGATCCAATTCGATCGTGAGCAAAGCAGCCGCACCTTGCTCGTTCAAAGATGCATTTTGTCCCTGCCAGATGAAATACACCGAGCGATCTCGACCTTTGGCTGCGTGCTTCGACGGTTGTCCATTCAATTCTCGACCTAAAAACAATTTTTATTTTAACATTTTTTTTTCTGATCAATTTTTTATTTTTTTTTATTTATTTTTTTTTTTAAATTCAAATGTGGGTTTTGTTGACGTTAGTGTTTACCCGTGACGGTGACGGTGTACATCCATCGTACGATGTAACTGTCGGCTGAGAAAAATTGGCCCACCGACGACGTATCCAACAAAGTGTAGGAAAATTCGTCGATGTGCCAAACGGTAACGTTGATCGTGCTCACGACGAACTGCCTCATTAACTGGAAAAAAAAAGAAAATAAAGTAAATTTTTTTTTCAAATCAAAGCCAGAAAATCTAAATCTAAAAAATACAAAATTTACCCCAAAAAGGTAAAATACATATTTAGGCTCGATTCGAGTTTCTGATTTTTTTTGAACAATTTTTCAATTAAATTAAAAATTAAAATTCATATCGAACAAAAATAAAATTCCAATTCTATAAAATAGCGACTTACTTCATCATCGTACCACCCGACACCCCTTCCGAGATGGGATCCTTCCAAGATTAAATCCACGGGTGTGGAATTGGGTCGAATCAAATGCTTCACGTCGGATGGCTCGATAACGATCGTACCGTCGGTTTGCTCCTTGCCGCCGTCGTTGTCTTTTCGAACTTTAATAATCGTGGAAACATTCGGCCAGTCCAGAAACTTTTCTCGAAAAAGCACCGTTTCCACATGCTGCGTGAGCTTCGCCAACAAACACCATTTCGGTCTGATATGAGATTTCTTGAGCTCGTTTATCACAGTTGTCTCGTCGCTTCGTCTCCTACCGATCACGATCGACGCGTTTATGGGAGACATCGCGCAATCCGTGTAATCGTAACCTTCCTCCCACAATTCCATTGCCAATTGAGCGGCGATCTTCTTTTTACTGGCCGGTGCGGTTTTTCCATTCCATATGTACATTTCGCTTCCAAAATCGAAGACCAAAATCTGCAAAATATTATTACAGTTATTTTTTACTATTTTTCATCATAATTCGTACGCTCATTATTTCCCGAAGTCCCGAGGCGGAAAAAAAAATTAATAAAATTAGAATTTAAAAAAGTGGATTAACACAAATTTAATTTAAAAAAAAAGGCATAAAATATATTTGGCATTTTCTGATTTTTCAGATACGAATTTTTTTTTCTTTAATTAAAGACAATTTCGGAACGTTACTTTTTTTTTAGTTATTCTTGATAAGGGTTTCCTACCTTACTGGGATCTAGCATTTCAATTTTAGGCACGGCCCCCCAATATTTCTCCAGGGGCACCAATTCCTCGTCTTTGATCTCGTAGACCATGTTAGTGTCGATTACGGCGGATTCGTACAGTTCATCTTCGTCGGGATGACCGGCATCGATCACTAGGGAAAAAAAATCGGTATTTTAATCATCCGTTTTTTTTTTTTTCTTTAAAGTTAATGGGCAAACCCCGAACAGCGGCTACCTTCGTAATCGTTATTTTCGACACCGAGGTGCCTCCAAAACTTCCTAACTTGGCTCTGAGTACACGTGGGCTTTTCCTCGCTGATCGTTATCACTTGACTCGCCTGACATCCCAGGTCTTTCTTCTGTTGAATGCTCGCCGCTATTTCCGCGGCACGAGCCTTCTCGATAACGTTGGAATATTTGCCGATATAATTGAAGATCTGGAAATTAACCGATTATTTTTCGAATTATTTTCAGTTACAGCTTCAATTGCAGTTAAATATTTTTTAAAAGTTAATATCCTTGATCAAAAATTTCTTTTACTCATTTAATTGCGCTTGATTTTCATTCAATTGAAATTCCCTCAATTGAAATAGTTTTTTTAATATAATGAAATAGTAGAAACTGATTCGTCCCGAAAAATTTATAGAAATTCCAGTTTTTTTTTTTTTAGGAAAACAGAATTTTTACCTCCGATTTTGTGACAAGGACGTAATTATCGCCGCTATTGACACTCGCTGCCACGGGTTCGACCAATCTTACTTGAACGTGTCTTCTGCCTTTGACCAAAATCAGCATGAGATCCTTGTAAGGTCTTAATTTATTAATTGAAATATTGGAATCGGCAGCGTTTCGTAAAGTAATTGCGCTAAAATCTTCGGTAGAAGCCAATCCGGCCAAAGCTTCCACTGCCAACGAGGAATTCTTTGTAACTGCGTATAAAAAAAAATAAAAATTATTATTATTATTATCACTAAATTAATTATTATTATTTAAATAATATTAAATATATTAATAATTCGTCTACTGCGAATTTACGATAACGAAAATTTACAAAACTCATACTTTCTTCATTTAAAATCCAATTTTTCGTTACTTGAATTATTTGAAATTTATTTTTTGTCCTTCAATTTCTTGTTCTAAAAATTCCAAAGATTGAATTAAAAAAAATTAGACATTTATAGTAAAAAAAATATGCCATCGGATGGATCGAGATTGAAAAACCATAAAAAATAATGAAATTAAATTTGAAAACTTTCACAGTATTTCCTCTTATTTCAAATACGACCTTGACTCGAACGTTGTTTTGTAAATTCACATCGTTATCGATGAAACGTTGGATTCTACTCACGTTTCTCGATGTTCATCTGCCTCATTACTTTTTCAGCAACACCCGTTCGCACTTCGGTGTATTCGCTTTTGATATCGCTACGTGCTGCCAGAACTTTCAAAGGATTTCGAGAAGCGATTCGACGTTTCTGCGTTCGCACCGTACGCTTCGGTCCTAATCTGCAATGTGTAAAAATATTCAAATTTCCTTATCTCCCCGCGACAAAGATTATCCAAGGTGGACGAGTAATCTTCGTTATTGGAAAGTCTACCTTCGTGAAAATTTTCGTAATAGCAAATTAATAATAAAAAAAATGCTAAAAATTACTTCGAGGTTTGATAATTGGACTTACAATTGAGAGTATGACGTCACAGTGTCAAAATCATACTCGGATACGTCCAACGACTCGTTTTGACATTTCGAGACGGAAACGCTCTCGAAAAATGACGTAAAAGTTTCGTCGTCCGCCCGAGGAACGAAAACTGTGGATGCGGATTCCTCCAATCGGTTGTCCTCGCCTGCAAATTTGTTTATTTATCGTTAGAGCACGGGAAATTATTATTTATAACCAAAAAGTATTTATGAATTTACAAGAAATTGCTTTTGTAAATTTTTTGATTAAAAAAAATCCTCAAATATTTAGAAATATACAAAAATTGCTTTTGTAAATTTTTTGAGGATTAAAAAAAATTCTTAATATCTTCGATGAGTGATAATTAATATAGTTAATTAATTAAATAATAAAAAAAAATATTTACCACTATCTTCGCTGGTGGGTTCCGAATAACTTCCTCCTTGAACACTCGCAAAGAATTCTTTGCACGGACTTGTCGGAGTAGACGAGGTGTCTTTGGATAATCCTGAAGAGATTAAGAATAATTACACGTTAAATTACACGTCGAAATTTTGCAGTCGAAATAACAAAGCGATAATGCAACAATGTTAGAGCAAATAAATTTTTCTTTCCATTTTTTATTATTTCAGCAAAATATTTTTGTACCAAAAAATTTGAGGTGTTCCTTAAATTTTTCGTCGAGCTTCGATTTTTTAAAAATTCAAAGTATATTTAAAATAATAATATATATTTGAAAAAAAATCACAATTTTACCTTTTTTACCACGGAAACGTTCAGCTCGCGGTGTTTTCTTTTTCTTCCCGGCGATATTAATTCCACTCGAAGCTTCGATCAAAGGCAAAGGTAAATCCACGTGCAGGGATGCCTGCTGGATTTTCATTTTACCGGCGACTGAAAATTTGACGGCATCGGGCGCAGCTATTCGTTTACGCCAACCTTCGGTCGCAGATTCGAGTTTTTCTAAACAATTTGCCAGAACTCCTTGTTTAATCGTCGAATCCTCGGTCGCTGAATCCTACGAATCACATACAGAAGAAATTCTGCTTTATTTTATTTGAAATTGAATTAAATAATATTTAATTAAGATTTTTAAAAGTAAAATGAAATTCTAAGAACGATAGAGAAACAAAGATCGAAACGGTTTGGATCAAAATAAAAAAGATTTCGAATTTTGGAAATTGAAAATCAATATTTTTTGAGCGCAAAATTAAAAGCCAAGAAATAGAATCCAAATTTTAGGAAAATTCATTTCGTTGAAAGTTTTAAATTTAAATTTTATATTTAATTATTTTCAAATTATAAAGAAATTTTGTGGAAACGTCGGAGATTTTTCTAATGTTTTGAGTTTTTGGATTTTTGGAGTTTGAAGTGAAATTCAAATGAGGATCGGATGAAAATTAAATGGAAATAAAGAAAAATGTGAATTTATAAAAAATATAAAAGCAGTTTTATTTCCTGTACAATTTTTTTTGAAAAACCATTTCCAAAACAAGTCATTTGTCAAGAAAAATCCCAAAAATTCAAAATATTCGAGTACAAAATATGAAAATAGGAAAAAAAGAAGTTTTTTTTTCAGTTTCGCAATAGGATAGAAAAGCTCTCGATTCAAAACTATCATTTTCCTCTTTTTACATTTCTCTCCACTTTGATTCAAAAATCAGGCTCTGGTCGACAACAACTTATCAATTGTATAAAATTATCAAAACAATCAATTTGATATCGCAGAGATATAAAATCAATTTTTTCCCGAAAATTTCCGAAACCTGAAGGAATTTGCAATTAAAAAAAAAAAAAAAAACTTGTATGGAAAAATTCCCAAAATTGAAAAATATTTTCAGGATCATTAAAATTAAATATTTTATCGCCGTCGTAAACAATTATTACAACTTTTGTCAGAAAACCAAGTCTTTTTTTGCGTCCGCGATGGAAATCGAGCGAATGAATGAAAGAGCTACGTATCAAAAATCTTTGCAATGACTCAGAATTCGCACTTCCAACAATATTGAACATCTATTACCATTATCGTTAACAACCGTATCGACTTTCGCCCTTTCACAATACACTGGCGGAAAAAGAAAAAGCGACTGTGGCCAATTTAATTCTTTATCGAAAAATCAATTCGTCAAACAAAGTAATTTACAAAAAAAAATTAAAAAAAAAACAAATCTTCTCCAATGAAGAATCTGAGAAAATAAAAAAAAAAGTCTGATCGTCATAGAAATAATATTTGCAGAAGAAAAAAAAATTAAAAACCAATTTACCGGTAGGATAACTTATGCAAGAGTGAATTCCTGGAAAGTGCAGTCACCAGGATGCACTTGAATATCATTATTTCCTCGACCGGGGAATTAATTGCACAATTATTCGATAGGAAATTTTTCAAATCGCTCGATTTCCAAGATTAAATTTCAAAAAAAATTTTGAGAAACTCAAAAAAGCGTTCCCGCAGCTTTCGGAAATGACTCCTTCGAGAATCAATTGATGTATCGTTTATCGAACCGAAAGAAATCGTCCCTCCTTCGTCGTAAAAAGAGAAAAACAACTTCAGAAATACATACATTGTTTTCAATGTCTTTGTTGATCGACGCGATGGACTTGGGATCGTGTCCAGCATTTGTAACTCGTTTTTTCCAGTCGGTACTTCCACTTCTTTGAAGTGCCGCCAAGCGATCGGCAATACTCATACTTGGGCATTCTGTAACGTCAACTCCGGCGTTTCCTCCTCCGGGCATCGGTTGCGTTGCACTGCGGCAAAGGCCCGGTAAAGCTACGCCACCAGCAGCAAGTATTTGTCTCGATATCGTTTTACCTCCACGTGAGTTTGTATTTGATAACTCGTTGTTATCATTGCTTAGCGCGTGATGACTCATACTTTTTGATAAAGCGTTGTATCTAAAAATAAACAAAATTCAATATTCATTTTCCCGAGTCCTTTTTTTTTCCCCCTGCCAACAACAAATCGACGTTTCGTTCAAAATCATTCGACACCAACGAAGAGATTCCGTAACAGGTGTCTGAGAAAACACATGAAAATTTTTTTTTCTTGTCTTTTCCAAATTTTTCATGAATTTTATGCAAACTTATTTTTGTCGAATAAAGTTCGTTTGTTGTAATGGAATTTTTGGGTTTGCAGAGAATTTGCAGTTATTATTATTTTTTTTTTCATTTTTAATTCGATTTTTGGTAACTGGAAAATATTTTAATTGTATTTTTAAAGAAAAATGATATTTTATTTTTGGAAAAAGAGAAAATATTATGAATTAAAAATAGCATTTTTCTTCATCGTTACAGAATCTTCTTCTACTTTTTCTTTTGTGGTGTTCGAAATTAATTAACACCCACACTGGCATTAGACTCTTGACACCTAGACTTGCACCAGTGCGTCTATTTTGCAACTGCAAGTGTTAAAGCGTTAATTTAATTTTCAGAAAGGTTCGATTCGATTGTTAAATTTTCAGAAAACAAAAATAAATTCCTTCCTAATAAAAAAAATACCCTTCGAATTTTCAAATAAAATAAACTTCTCATTTTACATTCAAAAAAAATTTTTTTTTCAGCGATATCATAAAATATCGCTAATAAAAAAAATTTCACGAATCTAAAAATTACGAAATGCCCACTTTAGCAACCAAACGTGACGTCAGTTTTTAGTTTGCAGCTTGTAAAAATTTCTGAATATCGCCGCGGGCGATTAACTTCGGGAAAAAAGGAAAAAACAACAGCGGCGAACTCGGATTATCAGAAGGAGCGGGTGAAACAAGTCACGTAACGTTACCTCGCTTGTTTTATAATTGCAGCCTGGCGTCTCCTTTGAATAGCTTCATTTTTAATAATACTACGAACTTCCCGGCTGCCGGACGAAGTCTCGTCGTCCGAGGACTTGACTCCTTCATCGTCGTTCGCAACTTGGAGCCGATCTCTCGCGCGTTTTGGTCTTTGAAATGTAACCTTATCGATATTAACGTTGTTGTTCCCTTGAATTTTATCGTGATAACGATAATTATCATTAATATTTGACTCTAGCGAAGCTTGGTGATCCTGAGTTGTAATACTTTTTTGAAAAGAAGGCACTGTTTGGTTTCTCGATACGTCATCTTGTTGATCTTTGGCGACTTTACTCGGTTTGAGCGTTTTCTCGTCCTCTAGTGATTCACGATTGTCATGATTTAAAGGATTCATTGTTGCGTCGTCGCTTTCCAATCTCCCTGACGATGACGACGACGATGATATTGCATTGGTCTTCAGAATCGAACGTGGGTAAATATCACATGATTCCAAATTCTGAGGTGGTGGTTGTTGTTGCTGCTGCTGTTGATATTGTTGTTGCTGTTGCTGTTGCTCCTCGAATTCTCTTTTAAGTACTGATTTAATTAATCTAAGACCTTCCAATTCCGGACTCTTCGAACGTTGCAATATTTGTTGAGACGCTGCTGTCGCTGACGATAACGACGATGACTTCAAAATACTCTTTGGAACGTCATTCGATAATTTTGTAGGAACTGTTTGAGGATTTAACGCTTGTTGAGAACCCGTCGAGATGTGTCCTGAAACAGAATTTTGTTATTTTCTATTTTTTCTAATTTAATATGAATTTATATTTCGATTTATTTAGAAACTAAACCGGAAAATTATTTTTGTTTTTTGCTTCTATCGGGTTGGCATCTAAGTAATTGCGCATTTTTCCAAGTAAATAAATGACAAAATCGGCAAACTACTTGGTTGCCAACCTAATAATTACCAAAAAATTGAGATTATAATTTTTTTCCTTCTTTCTTCCAATTTCTCCTCCAGCAAATTTTTGTTATTTTATTTTAAAGACTCGAATTCTTTCTTAAATATATAATAACAATTTTTAATATTTTTGTTTTCTCTAAAATAATAACAATTTTAGCAATTTCCAAAATCGGATTTCCATCTGTCCAATACCCGAGAAATAAAATGGACAAAAAAAATTCCAAATTACCAGAAATCTCTGAGTTAAACGAAGACGCGATCCTCGAGGAAGCGACTTCGACTTCCTGGGACGTGACTGGCTGTGTTTTGTATCTCGTAGCTGGTCTGGTACGTCGAACGTTTCTCTCCACGTCGGTCCACGCATTTGTATTGTCATTGGAGATCTTTCGATTGAACAATCGAACCCTCTCGGCCAGACTCAACTTCGACGGCTCGTTGCCGTCGTCGTCGTCGTTCGACGACAAGCTTTGCTGCTGTTTCATCTCGTCCTCGTCCTTGCTCCCAGCGACTGCAACCGCAGCCGCCGCGGCTGAATTTCGTTGATTTTGTAACTTGGCTTCTTGTACTTCCTGATAAGTCACTGGTTGCGTATTAAATCTATCGGAACACTGTTCCTTCCTTTCACGGTATCTCTGTATACCCCTCGAACCCTTGAAATTACTTTTCTGAATGGTTTCCTTATTGGCGACATTGCTTCTCGCCTTCTCCTGTAACGCTTTGAAATGCATTGTCATTTTTGATACGCTATTACTACGGCGAATTAAATTAAATGTATCTTGAGCATCGCTACTGTCGGAACTATTTCCATCGTTTTTGTTGCACAGTCTTACATTCACTTCGGACTCCATTGTCAGGAAATCCGAATCGGTATCCGATTTATCCACGGATTTTATTTGCGTATTTTTTGAATACGTCGGTTCTGCTTGAAATTTTCCCGTTGCTGCTGCTGCTGCTGTTGCTGTTGCTGTTGCTGGTTTATTCAACGGACTGGAATAATGCTCTTTTTCCAGCAATCGAAGCGATTCCAAATTCTCCTGGTCGAGATCTGCCGGTCCTTGACTGAAATTTCAAGAAAAATACGGAATTAAAAAAAATTGCATTTTCTCTTTATTTAAAATAAAATAAAGTTTCATGTCGAAAGGATTTTTCTTTTTGGTCCTTCGATTTGACTTTACTTAAAAATAATAATTCGGTAATTTCGGTTCAGAAATTGAAGCTGAAAATTTAATTTATTTTCAGCAAAATTTTCCCCCCAAAAAAAAATTGAGTAATTTATGGGGTCGATTTTAAACACTGGAAATAATAATTTCGGAAAGAGATTGAACTGCGTTTATTTTTAAACCCTCGTCCCCGTTTTCAAAAGTTTCCTATATATTATTTTAGCCATCAGAGTATTTTACAATTTTTTTTTTCTTGGTACGAAAATAGCATTATTAGACTCATAAACTGTTATTTACAATTTCCTTCTCGTTCGAGCAACGACTCCATCGATCGGTCTCGGGATTTTCGTACAAAAAGAGCTTTCAAGACGTATTACCATAGGAAAATTGGGAAGAACGGTGATGTAATCAAAAGTTGGCGATGCGAAGCTCGTCTGTACCCATTAATCTTAAAATTTGACACACTCTCGCGCTATTCTTTTGCGCGTCTTCATCTCAGGAAATTAAATAAAATTTCAACATCGTGAAAAATTGACAAGAAAGTGCAGAAACTTAAAAAAAAAGTGCCTGATAATTTTCTTATTCGACTAATATAAATTCCAAAGGATTTTACCAAATAAAATGAAAATTAATAAAATTCGAAAAATACTATTTGTTTTTTTTTTCTTGAGAAAAATTTAATTAAAAAATATCTCACTTCCCAAAAATTGTACTGGGTAGAATTTAATTTAAATTTAAATTTTTATATAGAATTTTCATTTGGAGTCGACGCTTGTAATAAAAAAAAATAGGAAACTTCCCCAAAAAATAAAAAAAAAATTTAATTTTGAAAGCGACTGTTCTTGAAATTAAAAAAAAACGGTACCACTTGAAAACCACCTGAACTTTTATTATATGGCGATACGGTATTCATGCTACTTTCCAAAAGTGGATTCAACTAGGACACGCTCTATTTACTTTGATATACTCACACTTTTACGACATAAACCGAAACACAATCTATAAAAATAAACGTGCGTTAATTAACTTCGTTTGCTTCCCGTTCAAGCTTTGTATTAAATAAATGTCGAGCATGAAATTACTGCTGGATGTATAACAGTGACATCATCTTGGAATATAAATCTTTGAAAACAAGAGCAGCAGGAAAGAGTGAAATTTTGAGTTGTATAAAGCAGCGGACTTGAAATCTTACTGAATTGACGAGGAATCGCAAGAGGAATATACGTCTATTATTAAACCTGGCACAGAATCAAGAACCCGCCAAACTTATAGCCGCTATAGCTATATTCAAACTACCGAGCGAGAAAAGACGAGAGAGCGTGTAAACAATTTTTTCATTTGGCGAATTTCGAACTTCGCAATTCCTGCAAAATTCAATTAAACGCGCGGTAAAATTAAAACTTCGCTAATCAGATTAAAGGGGACATTTTAATATAGGTGTTTTTTTTCATCTGGGGGACGATTTTGAAATTTTTATGAATTTAAAGCCGATATTTTCGAAGGAAATTTCTTTCATTGTATTAAATTGGATTTTCCTTAAATATTTTCCATTTCCTTTTTGTTTTTAGTAACTCTGCGACTTTTAACTCCAATTTTTTTTTTCGTTAATGGAAGGAGACAAATGGAAATTGAAAAAAAAAATTAATTAAAAATTGGTATTGATTTTTTTGTAGCAGAAACTATAAATTCCAGAAAATTCAAGATTTGAAGGGGTCACCTAAAAAACGTGGTAAGGTACGAATTGCAAATTGTTCAAAAACCCCCGATAATGAAAAAAAAATAATCCGATGGATTTTTAAAAAATTCCATCCATTTAAAAAAAAAATTGTTTAAAAAAATCCATCAGATTATTTTTTTTTTTTTTCATTTTTGGGGATTTTTCAACAATTTGCAATTTCTACCTTACAACGTTTTTGAGGTGACCCATTTATTTAGAGTTTTACCTTCCCAACTGAAACAAATAATCTTTTCCCCACAAACAAATTAAAGGCGAGGAACCAAAAAAAAAAAGAATCTTAATTTATCCCCCAAAAAATACTGACCTAAAGGTAGGACTTTCCTTCGCCACGTAAACAGTTTCAATAGTATCAGTTTCAAGGTTTTTCCTTCCTTTGATCGAATGCCGAATATCTCTCAAAGAAGCCGTTTCGAAACTGTTCCTTTTCATGCTGCTGAATTCACTCCTACCACTGTCCTCCGTCTGTACATGACCCACACTTTGAGCGCGTTTCCTTAAAAATAAATCCTCGCTCCTGCTTTCCGCCTTTGCCTGATGATAATCCTCGGAAAATCTCAAGGGTCGATCGGCGTCCCGGAAACTCGACTTGAGAATCGGCCTCACACCTCCTTCGCTCCCTTCGAATCCGGAACACCTCGAACGATTTCTCAACATCGACAGCTTCTTGGGCGAGGCCACCGTTTCGCTTTCGTTGCTGGAATCCTCCTGCGAACTTTTCCTCGTACTTTTGAGGATCGTCTTTTTCGGTTTCTCCTCGAATTCGTCGGATTCGACGCTGGACTTCTTCTTCAAAATCGGCCGAGGCTCGGACGTGGCCTCGTTGGTCGACGATTCCTCCTTGCTCTGCTTCTTCTTCAAAATCGGACGCACTCTGTCCACCTCGTTGCTCTCAATTTCGATGGAATCCGAAACGAAAAAATTCATGGCCTTCGAGGTTTTGCGTTTCAAGATGCCCTGAGGCTCGGGACTCTGGGTTTGCCGATTTCGTTCCTCCCTGTCGTCCTCCCTCGACGATTTCCTCTTGAGAATCGAGGCTGGATGCTGTTGCTGTTGCTGCTGCTGTTGTTGCTGCTGCTGCTGATCCGGGCTTTGGACCCGAATAATTTCGTCCAAAGATGATCGTCTCTGCTGGTTCTTCAAAATCGGTCGGAAATCGAGCGACCCGTTTTCGTTGTTTTCTGCGAAAGTCACGTCCGGCGAGCAACTGCGTCGCCTGAGGATCTCGTTCTCGTCCAAACTGCTTCGTTTCTTCAGGATCCCGTGCCTCTTGTAAATCGTCGGCTCGATAACGGACGGCGAGAACGTGACCGGCAGGGTCGCCGTGTGATTCGAATTCGACGATTCCCCGTCGGTTTTGTGTTTGAGTATCGAAACCGGAATCTGTTGGTTCCGGGTCGCCGGTGCGACCTCTTGCGCCGCCGATTCCTCGTTCGAGCGTTTCAGGATCGACGATTTACTCGGCGACGACGACGACGAAACTGTCGTTTCGTGCTGCGGGTTCGTGTAGGTCGGAATTTGGGACGTTCGGTGTCCGGTTCGGGAAGTCAGCCTTTCCACGCGTTCCATTGTTGCCTTCGTCAACGCCGTCAAAGCATCCACTCGTCGCGATACTTCCGAAGCGCTTTGTCCGTCTCCGCTGGAAAAATTAGTATAAATTGAAATAATTTATGAAAAAAATTACAAAGGGAAATTTAAATTTAAAAAAAGCAGATTATTTTTTTTTTAACAGAAGAGTGGGATACGGTGGAAATAAAATTTTTTATAAAATTCATTTGGTAAATATTGCAAATTTGACGATATTCGATTTTTTTGGAAAAGTCTTTTTGCGAAGAGAAAAAAAAATGAGGAATTTTTTTAGAATCGCACCGAACTCAAATTTTCCCTGATTTTATTTTTTTTTTCTTAAGTAAGAGCCAAATGATTGTAATTAAATTGATCGACCCTCGAGTAACTGGAAGTTCGAAGCACTTCGGACGAACAAAAGCTAAAGACGCTCTTCTAAAAACGCTTGAAGAGCTCGTCAGCAAAAAAAAAGGAGAATATAATTTTGAAATTTCCATTCGAGTGGTGGCTGATTCAAAATGTCGATTGGAAATACCGATTTCACCTTATTCGTGCGGAGTGTGTATTCCTCGTAGGTATGTTCGAAGTCGGTTGGTGAATTCTCGATCTGGTTGGCTTTTGGCTCGGAGATGTTCTCGATTCGAGTCTTTTCTGAACAGTCGAAGGTGACGATAAGGTATGATTCCTCTCCGAAGGTATCGATTCTGATATGTAACCGGATTTCGCTGCTAGTCTTCGATTCCTTCGATCCGCAGCGGTTTCGTCTGAAAAGTAAGATGACAAAATGTTAAAGAAGTCAAGGATTGCCCGAAAAAGGAGCTCCGACTTTGTTCGAGCGACTTACGTGGATGTGAATTTTCAAGCACGGCTTCGGTATTATGCGACCGATTTAAATACGATTTACGTTTATAACTTTTATCTCTCTCCCTATTTACATTTCCTATGTTGCTGCTGTCTGAAGACATCGGGCTCTCCTGCAAGAAAAATATCGCAACGTCTGAGAGAGACATGAAATTGTTTCCCTCGAGTTTAGAAACGGAAGTGAAATATTGTGGGTCTGGAGTGGACTGGAATTGAGATTTTTATTTTTTAAAAAAATATGGGGAAACCCAGAAAAGTGTCGAAATGATTTGACTTTGTCGAATAGGAAATAAATAATTAAAAGTCGAGCTCCCGTCGAGTGCAAATTTCAGAGATATCGAGCTTCGACTCCTGTATCCGGGGTTGCGAGTGTGCCTATTTCCCAGAAATTTCGAGAACTGAGGGGCAACATCCGGAAAAACTTTTCAGAAGCTTCATCTCACTGGCACAAAATAATAATAGATATACACTCTTTGGAGAAACTGTTGTTCCGCTAAATTTAACATCCAAGCGTGATGCTAATAAAAGAATAAGGAAAGTTTGAGAGACTTGCACCGACCGAAGGAGTACTTCGAGAATTGCAAAAACAAATGAACCGTTAACCCGATCCATCGAATCGATCGGCTTAAGGTCCGAAGATGCAATGAGGAGACTGCGAACGGAAGGAAAAATGTCAAAGATGATTTCAGAAGAAAAGTGAAAGAAAAGTCGAATCTGTTTACTTCTCTGTTGGAGGAGACGCCAGCAGTTGTATGAGGATTCCAAGGTCCGGCCGAAGTTTCCGCAGTGGACAAGGTACCCGTTCTTTTTGAAGTCGTTATGCCAGCTGAAAACATACAGGGTGAACGTTTGGTCATTGTAGAAAATAGAATCGCAGGTATACGGCGTGAAATGAAAGATACGGAATTCTTTTGTATTTTATTTCTCCCGGTGTGAGAGTGCGAAGCAACTTGATGCTGTCGGATTACGCTATCGCTGTGTTTTATAAGACCGACGTGCACATAAATCTCTAAAAAGCCCTGCAGTTAGTCGGATTTGTTGATTACAAAACCAGCGTGTGCTGGAAAAATGTGAAAGTTGCTCGGATTCACCGGAAGGAAGTTATCGAACCGTCTTATCTTTTATCCTTCGCAAATTGTTAAACGAAGGATGGCTGCGAAGCAGTTTTGCACCGACTCGTATCGTTCGAGTAAAAAATTAAATTTTTTCTTAGCGAATTCTTTTTGGAATCGGATACTTTTGGTGATCACAGGTCGATCGAGCGAAGTCTTCGATTGCCATCGATAGGAATCTTTGGAGTTACATCGATGGAAATCGAGCAGTATTATTTTATAATTAGAGTTCGATCGACAAATTAGGGTAGGGGTGGAAAGCATGGAAGGGCAAAGACTGGGAAAAGTCTAAATCGGTAGAATCAAAAAAAAGGAGGGTATGCAAAAGGTCAGAAGACCACACATGCAGATACGAATACCAGAGAAAGATGTGGAATATAATAATAACTAATTTGTGGATATTTTTAGACATTCTTTGCTGATTACCACTGAGAAGTATGAGTCGATATCCGAATGATAATTATAAAATTTATTGGGATGCCGAGGAAGCTTCTCTAGATTTTTCTTTTAATTTAATAAAATAATTATGAAATTTAATATATAAAAGTGAAATATAATATGCCTTTGGAAAAATAAAAAAAAATTGTCCAGTTTAAGTATTTTCCTCCAGTCATTTTTTCAATGCACACCCTATGCAAAATAATAGCTACTATTCAACACTTGGCTGTTTACTGAAATAGCTGTGAATTAGATGCAAACTCGGTTGCTTTGGCGAAGGGCCAAAACGGTTCTCGAAAATTTTATTTTACAAATTGCACAGATAGAACGAACACTGACTTCTTCTTCTGTAAGATTTTATTGGTTCTGAATTATCGCTTTCCTTTATTCTTCTCCTTATTTATAACCACTTAAAAATCACTATAAATA
The DNA here is from genome assembly GCA_949825005.1 of Gasteruption jaculator. Taxonomy (NCBI): domain Eukaryota; kingdom Metazoa; phylum Arthropoda; class Insecta; order Hymenoptera; family Gasteruptiidae; genus Gasteruption; species Gasteruption jaculator. Next base: position 7,767,016 of record OX463776.1, read on the forward strand.
TAAATCATGGATGTTATTGACTCGTCTCACGGAACACAGCGAACCGCAAATTGCAGATTGTTGCAAAACAGAAAACAACAAGATTTCCTTCGCAAACTTGCATATCGAGGGAAGATAAATATGCAATTAACAGGATAATTTGTGAATAATTCATTAATTGATTAAGTAGCAGTGGATTTGTGTATATTTTAGTAATTTAATAACATAATATAAAAAATCAGTAAAGTAAATTAATATTAATAATGAAATTTACTTACAATTAGGGGATACAATCGAAGCTGCACGTAATCTAGAAGCTTTAGTCTCTCTAATCGGTGTCGTCTTAGTCGAAGTGACAATTTTACTACCTTCTTTTCCATCTAACGACCTAGGAGATACTCTACTGCCGCTTCTTTCTAGTCTTGCGTTGCTTCCTGTAACAACAAATGCAATATTCTTCAAACTTTGGCACTTGATTTTATTATTATTCATTCAATAATCAGATTTCGCATTCGCAGTTCGTGTCGACATCCTTTAATCGATCCTTCTTAATTTTTTTTTTTTAGGAATGCTTATTTCAATTTGAACTTAATTTCTTTTCTTCAAATTTGGGAAAATAATAATTATCGAGGAAATATTATCATCACCATAGGTACTTATAAATTCAAATACCCTCTCGAACACAAAATATTTTGCTCCAACTTCGTCAACAATTTCTTATTAATAACGAAAAAGTGAGGAAATACACTCACTAGGAGTATTCGAAGACGGCGAATTTCTTTTAGAGACACCAGCTTGCCTCGAATTACTTTCCATTCCATTGGATGAACTTTCTTCGCTCGCTGCCATCAAAACTGTTGCACCGGCTGCTACCATTCCTGAAATCGATTAAAAAAAAAAATCATAGCCAATTAGAAACCATCATCATTTAATAAAATTAACGCGCTGTAAATAAACCCTAATTGAAAAAGCAAAGACATTAAATATTGAAATACAGAAAACCAGCTCGAGTCTTGACGAATTCCATCGTTGGTTCGAGTACCTTTTTTCTCAATAAACGTCGGATTAATAAAAAGGTACGAGAAAGAGGTTCGAGTCGAAAACCTTGAGGTCTTTCTTTAGATATTTACGTTTGATTTCAAGGTATATAGTATTTCCATGATGGAAAATAGTTGTTTCATGTTAAAAGTCTTGTAGGACGTACCGAGTATTTCCAAGATTGGAATGTCCATCCTTGAAATCGTGTAAATATGGTGGAGAGGTTTTGAATAAATTTTCTGAGTGAATTGGAACACGCATTTTACTTCGATAGATTATGTTCTAAATAGCAGAAAGTGACAAATTTATACATCAATGACACGCTTCGACTGCATCCTACGATTATTCTATCGCAGCGAAAACCCGCATAACTTTTGCATAACCAGAAAATGTATCTCGAAAAACCTTATTTATTTATTTAAAATTATTTATATATCTTACATTAAAAACCTATTAATATAAATATCCTCACTTTTCTTAAACTTTTCCTCACTCGCCCTAATAAATAAATGTCCGCGTGCGATAAACAGGAAGTTTTTTTCCCTCGGAAGCATACGTATGTGCAATTTTAGAAGTCGACACTTTCTCCAGTTCCTTTTTGTATTTATTTATTACTCTTGTATATATTTACCTACACGTATCCTTGCATTCCTACGAAGTTTTCCTATTTAATAAATTGATAGTAACCGATATCAACTTTCCCAAACTTATCTAATGCGAATTTATACACGCACACGCTCGTATATTACAAATACACAAGCATAGTAGCCTTCGCTAAATCACAAATCGAATTATTCCCTGAATTACAGGAATTACAGGGTAATTCAGGTGCCTCGTTATGAGTCATCGATGACTCGTCGCACAAGGAATGCATTAAAATTAAGAAAAACAAAATCCTTGAGTTCCTTTCGGTAATTAACGTAGACATTTTTAACGTTTATTTTATTAACGACGTGTAATGATATATATTATCCATTAAATCGTTTTGCAAAACAAACTTTTTATACCTCCCGGTGTTTTATGTTGCGGAACGTCTTCGAGTTAGTGTGCATTAGAAGATTAAATGCGTTATTAATGCAATTTCAAAGTAATACTCGTGTGTGTATAAAAAAAAGTCTAGTTTTAAAATATGGATCTTCTTTATCAAATAGCAAGTTATCTCGAAAGCCTAGCACCGGATAAGGAATTTCCGGATGAATGAATTTGTAATGCCGTTAGAACAGCAGCGAAGTTAGCCGTAAATATTACAGCGTACCCATAATATTTTTTGTAATTTTAAAAAGAACTTTTTTGTTGCTTTCTTCAATTTTACATATAACGCATAACCAGTTCATGTATTTTCTTTTATAGATTTTTGCGATATTCTTAAAATTGAGTGCATTATTTTTATATCGGAGAGATTTAAATTTCTGTGAGTCTGGAAACGACGTTCGATGTATTTTGCATTCAGCTTGAAATTGCGACACTCTTTTCTTAGAAATTTTCAGAACCGTTTCGAAAATGTTCCGAGTTTTGGAGAAACTTAAAAACAAACCATTTTAAATTATACGTCTTTCCGGTGCGACGGGTTCTCGAAGTTTCCGAAAGTTATAAAAATAATTTCTGCAGCTTTCAAAGCTATAAAAATTTATAGGGGGCTATTTTTAAATTTAAAGCAAAATTCTTGGAATCTCATAAATCCAAAAACTCCTCTCGCTCCAAAAATTCTCTTCGATTTCTTTCCCAATAATATATTAATTACAATTACAACTCGGAAAATTGCTTGAACTTTGAAAACCAAGCGATTCGCCCCCACTTAGGAATTCCGAACAATTAAAATAAATGGAAAAACCTACACGACGTTTAGCAATTTCCATACACGAAGTAGAAATTAGAAATAATTTACGCATATGAATGCAACAACTTTCCTTGCAGAAATTGGATCAGTAATCACGAAATCATGACATTATGCCATTAACTCTATGGAAATTGCATCGCTTGAAATTTACAAAAAACACGTTCGCCTTTCTAACAACGTTAACGGCACACCAAATACCGGGGAAACTTTTGCAACTGTTTTAATTAAATTTCAGTCTAACAAAACGCGCATATTTCAAAAGGTACCTCGGTATCGATATAAATATGTACTTTCGTACATACCTATAATTATAATTTGGTCTTACATATAATTATACCGTACTTATAATTTAGTATGAGTATCGAAACCAAGAAAAAACCATAATAAATAATTCCGTTACCGAATCTCGTAACCCAATTAATTAAAATCGAATAGAAATTACTGCGAATTTTCATTTTATCTAAAAAAATGGTACTTTCTTACTCGTAAATAGGTACTTTTATAGACACATACTTATACAAATTTGTTGATTCCATCTATGGGGGCAAAAAAAAAACAATTATAAATAATTCCATTATCGAACCTCGTAGCCCAAAAATAAAATATTATCAAATTGAAATTACCACAAATTTTCAATGGATCCATAAAAATGGTATGTACTTACAAGTACCTATGTACCTAAACACCTACTGTAAGCAGGTACTTACATCTAGGTTCGTTAGACCCCAAAACTACTAGACTAACGAGAATTCTGTTGGGAATGGTCAGTAATGTAACGATTTCGAGACCTCGCGAAGGTTACGTCTGACTTCAAAACTAATTGGACAGAAAAAAAAAGGTAAAGAAACCAAAAATCACAGAGGAACTGCCTTAAAAGATAAGAATAAAGGTTTCCGAGGGAGAGAAAAAACTGAAACTTACTGGCTTGTTATCGATAATTTTGCCTTATACGTGTGACGTTGCTGCCATAACTTCGGTGGGGCAGAAAAACGTGATTGTTTCGAAAACGGTCGGAAAAAAAGGAACGTGGCGTTGCAATGAAAAATAGAAATAGGTACTTATTGAAAATACTACGAGTCGCGTTGTTATCATCACAGTCGAAATTGAACGTTGAATGCACGGAATTGGACACGCACGATCACCAATACCGATACACACCGAGAGGCTCGCTCACGCACGCACACACACGCGCGCGCACACCAAGAACTTGACAAAACAACGTAGCACCGCTTTTGTAAATGCAATCGCGATCGGACAGCGATTTTCTGCGAGAAACAACAAAGATCGGTACTTATTGGAACTTCGCGAAAGAAAAGAACCGACTCTCTCCGCGGAAAACCTTCTCTTTCGCTTCGAAACGGACCCCGAGTATTTATTTTACCTCTTCCACTTTAGATTTTTTTTATTTCTCTTTTTTTTTAAAGTCTCGCTCTTTGCTAAAAGATCTCGCAAAAGATTCCACGAGTATTACTCATCTCTTCTCCCGAGTAACCTCTTTCTCTCGCACACACTCTCTCTCTCTCTCCCTCTCTCTTTCTCCCTCTCGCTCTCCCTCTTTCTTTTTCTATGGGTTTGTAACACTTGTCAGTGTGTCACTTGGTGGTTTTCCGGAAAAAGAGCACCATTGCGCTTCATAGTTCGAGCGGGCAACGACAGGTGGCGGCAAGTCCTTTTTGGGGAATCGGGACCGAATTTGCGCGCGTCTATTTGTTGCGCTGAATTGAATTTTATCCGCGAAAGCGGCAAATTACTTTTGGCCAATAGCAAAAAGCTGCGATTTTTTAAATTTCATCATTCTTTTCAATTACTACAAATAACAGAAAGTTTTGGAAAATTGAAATAGCGGAATTTAAAGGGTGAAAGTATTAAAATATTGCTATAAAAATATTATATTGCTCAATTAGAAAAAAGGGATCAAGAAATACAAAAGTTCTGCGACGCGTACTTGAAATTTCGAAATTTAATGAACCGCGGAACATAAGTCCAAGGAAAGAATGATGGCGGCGGAATTGAAACTTCTGTTTCGAGGTATTGTTATATTTAAAAAAAAAAGGATATCTAGAAATTCTTTTATAAAACTATAAAATACAACTTTTTTACAACTATTCTTTTTTAAAGTCAACATTTTTATAATGAAAAATCAAATTGTAAATATGGAATGAAAGAAATGCGAATGCCGATGGCGGCAAATCTCCATTCAAAGCCCTCTGTGGCGCTGATTGGTACTAAAAAGACCGTTGAAGTTTGAAAAAAAATAACGGCTTGCGCGCGTGCCGCGTTATGTTTTGGGTTATTGTTTACAACTGCAAGTCCGCAAGTGCAAAAAAACATTAAAGTGACTTAAAAGTTGCTGGAGCACGTTCCGCCTGACTCGTTGAAGGTATTCAAATATAAATTCTTTTATCCAAAAAACCAATTCTTGAAATATTAGTCGCTACAACTCGAAAACAACAGACCTTACCTCAACATTTTTCCATGTATTTTTACACCTTCTATCCTAGGAAACCTAAAAAATCAACATTTTCTGACCTCGGGGGGTGGTGTCCACTTCCTCATCCGAATGTGACCTTGAGCTTGCTGGCCCCCCCAACAAGATGCAACGCGCGAGGCTTAAACGCATACGTAATGAAGCCAAGCAGTGCGAGAAGCTGGTGACCAACGTCTTCCTGAGGGTGAAGGCCAACAAGACTTGCCACCCCTTGGAAATGAAGAGACTGCGGGAAATCTACGAGAAGTTCGACGTCGACCATTTCTTCAACCACTTCCTGCAATGCCTGAAGGTTTTACTCTGCGTGGAACAGGCGCACCCGGAAGTGGACAACTCGCTGCTGTTCTGCGCCAAATTCGCCACGAGCCTCTACACCTGCGACGAAGACACCACGATGGAGGAGGTCTGTCCCTTCCTGGTTCGCATCTTCGACTTCCTCTTCAAGTCGCACTCCCACAAAGACAAGGGCATCAGGTTCCGAGTTTGCTACTTCCTCAACTGCATCCTGGACTCCATGGGCGAGAACGCTTACCTGGACGATGCCATTTACGACAAGATCACCGACAATATGACCGAGAGGCTGCTCGACAAGTCGCCCAAGGTTCGAACCCAGGCCGTGTTCGCTCTACATCGGCTCCAAGATCCCGAGAATAAGGAGTGTCGAGTCATCCAGATGTTCTTGTTCCATTTGGCGAAAGACCCTTCGGTGGAAGTCCGTCGAGCGATACTGAGGATGCTGGCGAAGACCCAGGATACCCTGCAGGCCGTGTTCAAGAAGATCAGGGACATCGACGAGTCGGTGAGGAAGCTGGCATACGAGTTCATCAGTAAGGTCAATTACGCGGCGTTGTCGATGAAACAGAGGGAGGAGGTGCTGTACAGGGGACTCAAGGATACTTCCAAGGTCGTCAGATCGACGGTGCAGAATAAATTGTTGACGTCGTGGTTGCAGTTGTTGGAGGGCAATTATATCCGATTGATGGAGAAACTGGACGTCGAGTGCGGAAGGAACACGGTGGTTCTTATGCTTCAGACGGTGTTTCAGTAAGTGTGTGTACCCGTTCGAAGTTTGTGTCCGTGGAATAATTTTAACGAGTAAAAAATAAAATCGATTTCGAGAAGAATATATTTTCTATCCGTAAAATTACTTTTCCTTAAAGAAAAAAAATAGTTTCGTAAACATAATGTACCTAATTAGCCTACGATTGAAAAATATTCAATTTCCATATTTTTGTAGATCGGAAGACATCAAGAGCCTGACCGATCAAGTGCAATTGGATCCAACGAGAAAACTGGTACCATTAGAAAAATTAACCAGTGAAATAGCGTTGTACTGGCGATGCTTGGTTCAACATTTGCACAAACTGTCGCTGGCCGAGCAGCTGGAGGAACTCTTACCGGAGCTGACGTATTTTTGCAATTACATAAAAGACTTCCAGGTTCACACGAGGAACGTGCATAAACAGTATCAGTCCCAGCTCACGTCGAAGTTTATTCTTCATCAATTGTTGGAAATAGCGTCGGTGTACGACTTAGCCGACGAAGTGGGACGTGAGAATTTGAAGAAACTGTTGCTGGACATCCTCATGTCGGATTACGACACGGCGGATATCATCAACTGCATTATCCGACAGTTGGAGAATATCTTCCCCGATAACAACGAACGGTTTAATGTGATATCCAATGTTATAAGCGACATTCGAATGGTTTTGAAGGAAAGCACCTTCGTCGTTCCCCAATTAACAGCTGCTCAAGAAAAGGAGCGAGATTTGAAGGTGAAATTCTCGAAAAAAAAAAATTTACATTTAAAATTAAATGTTTGCCAGGGTTTTTGTTATATAAAAATTATATAAAAATTCATATTTTATTGTTCATGATATTGCATTTTAAGTTTTACGAATTTCCTGGTGTAATAAATATTAATAATTGCAATAATAATTCGTTAATGATTTTCTAGAAAGCGCAACTTCAAGTGAAACGGGTAGAACTCGAGGAAGAAGAGTACCAAGCGACTCGAAATAAGGATTATGTGACAGCGGCTAGGATGAAAGAGCAAATTGAAAAAATCGAAGAGGCGATTAAGGCGTTGGAAACGTCAGTACCGGCACCGGTGATCGAGGAAGAGGAATTCGAGGAGAAAAGCGACCCAGTTACCATGAAAAAATGTTTGACGATTCTTTGTGCAGTGTTGGAAGGACATTCCGTGAGGGAAATATCTCCTGCTTTGAAACAGCTCCTGGAAACGTTAGCTTTCCCCTGCGCATACGTACGTTCGATAAATTGTTGCAACTTTTTCTTTTTTTTTTTTTTATTAATTATTATTGTTAATTGCGGAGTTTCGTGGCGGGGAATATTGAAAAATAATTTTCCAGGAATCTGTGGAAGATGTACAAATACTGGCGCTAAAAGCTGTCGGAATCGCCTGCATTTTTGACCGAGACTACGCGAAAAAGTGCCATTTATTGTTTTTCATGCATTTCTCCATCGAGTGCAAGAACAAACAGATTTGGGTGATCGCTTTAAAAGCGATCATCGATTTGCTTGTATTGTACGGGTTGGAATATTTTGAGATCGACCAGTACTCGGAGGAAAATTCAAGGTAAGAACCGATTAAAAATTATTATGGTGTTTTAAATCGAAATGAATTTATGGAAAGTTGTAATTTTAAAAATCACGATATTATTTATTTTTATACAGATTGCAACTATTTTCCTAGAATGCAAAATTTGTCTTTCAATTATTTTTGCAGATTTTTTGAATTTCATACTAAAGATAATATTTTTATTTTTGTAGATTATAAAAAGTAAAATTTTCGTTTCTGACCAATGAAATATTATTTCAGAATTTTGTTTAATGTTTATATTTCAATAAAACCTCAACTTCCAGTAAGCAAGTAGCGGAAAAACGGAGAAACGTGAAGTTATACTCCACAAGTATGGAAGATTGCGAGATAACTATGGATTCGCAAGTTTCCACGGGGGGAGCTGCTAACAATAACTTCATCAAAATTGTCATGGGTTTACTGGACAACGAGGTACGAAATATTTATTGCAATTAACGCGTTCCGTGCCGCGGCAATTTTTGAAGAATTTCCATTCAGGCCGCGTGGTGCGTATACGACTCACGCTTTAAAGATTTAAAAAAGTTGTGGCCTGAACGGAACGTGTAATATATAAATATTAAATATTTTCTACATTCATTATATTTCATTTTTTATATTCGCCAGAACCAAGAGTTAAGGACGATGGCGACGAAGGGACTTTGCAAGTTACTCCTGCACAAGAAAATCAGCGGACCGGGAGTTATATCGAGATTGATAATCCTTTTCCACAATCCCGTGAACGAGGAGGATCACGCGTTGCGTCAAAGGCTCTTTCACTTTTTCACAACCTTCCCGATGAGCGTGCCGGAGAGCGAGGAAATGTTCGAGCGCGCGTTCATCCCAACCCTGCAAATCCTCGCAAAGGCTCCGGAAACGAGTCCGCTCGCGGAGATTAGTCCGGAAAATGTCGCCACGTTTATCATCAGCCTCACGAAATATTACGTTCAAACGAACGGCTGCAACGCGGTTCACAACAACCTGGCGTTTGTTATTTTAACCGAGATTCTCGACCCGGCCAGCATCATCGAGTGGGACGTGCTAGTGTTTTCTCTGAGACACTTGCATGTATTTATCGAAGACGAAACGGACAAGAGGAATCTCGAGGAAGCCATTCAGAAAATTATCGAGAAGGTGAGGAAGAAATAAAATTTTTTAGCCGGCTAGCGCCGGTGGCACCACGTCGGTGTCGTACACAAAGATTCGTACCGGCGCCAAACGAAGGAATCCCGATCAGACACGATTTATTATTTTTTTTTTCCGAATATTGTATTTTTGTAATTGACGTATTTTTTTAACCGGTTTTCTTATATTTCTTTTTTTTTTCATTTCAGCTAAAGGACGAGGACCAGCGGCTGCTGCCTCACATAGAGAAATTCAAAGAACGTCTGCAGAAAGCGAATCCTCCTCCGGGGAACAACCCCGAGAACAACCCTCACACCCACACTGAGAACAGTGCCGAGCATACAGCTGAGTCCGAGAGTGAAAACGAAGGTGCCGGTGAATGAACTTTGTAAATATCTATAGAAAAAAAAAAACATTCTTGTCTCCGAAGAAGACATGGTACAAACGTACGAGAAATATTGTGTGTATATAAATAGAAGTGTAAATATATATCTCATTTAATGTGATGTTTAGGTGAAGACCGAACATCCTGTTGAAGGATAGACCGAATATCGTCGATGAACACAATCCGTGGATTTTCGAAATACCGATTTACGTAGAATACAATCCGGAATTTTAATCCGATTCTCCGATCGCCGTAATTATTAAGTACCGCGAGTAGTGTTTAACAGGAGGAGGAACGTGGATTAAGGTATTCTCTTCATTTTCTTCATACAATGAATTTATTTTCAACAATGGAACGTGTTTAACAAGAAACTTTTGCAAGAGCCGCTGGCGCGGCTCTTGCGCGAATGTACATATTAGGATTTCCACGTTGAAGTGAAGGTTTTTCTCTTTTGGTGAGAATTTGATAAAATCGTGCAAAGGAGACGTGGCATGGATCGGACGATATTTGTTGATAAATGTGTGTGTTTTTTTTTAATTAAGCAATATTTGTAACATAACGTAGACCGTAAGATTAGAAATAGGTACGAAAATGTTTTTTCCAAAGTGACAGAATATTTTTTTAAGGAGAAACGTATTTTATAAATGACGCCTAGCGAACAAATGTATTTATTTATTAACCAATTCTTTTTTTTTAGCCCACGTTTTTTCGCCAGTTAAATTTTCAGTGCAAAAAGCAAAGTATCCGGTATCATGCAAATGATTTTGTGCATTAATTGTCGCGAGTTTCTGGAAGTTTGGCCCGAGCGTGCGAATGACGTGGAATCGGTAATGTTTTATTTTTTTATTTATTTTTTTATAACGGATTACGCAACGAGGGCGTAAAATGGGCGAGTATCGCACGTGTCGGGTTTGTCGCCCCGGCGAAGGCGCCTAATGAGACGAGTGCGTTAGGAACAATCTACAATTAGTCAACAATTTTAAAAACTGACAATACTCGTCAATTTGAAGTCATAAACTTGTAATAGAACAATAACAATAACAACAACAACAGCAAACAACGAAAATTTATAATAAGAATATTGTTTAAATCGTATGGGAAATAAAATTGAGAATAATTCGAGTATTTCGCTTGCTTTCCTTGCGAATATCAAACGTAACAATTCTTATGGGACTAAATCTGAAAATTCACAAACCAAGTGTTGATGAAAATTGCGGTAGGAGTATTTTAATAAAAGTGGTTCCCCGAAGATTCCGAACTTCTCTTTGAAATTCATGGAATAAATTTTACGGGATAATTTTTTCAGGTTTCAGATCTTAATGGTGGTGGTACCCCCAATGCTTCCCATCGTGATGGTGGCCCTTCTCACCATGATCCTCATGATGGTGATGATGATGCTCTCCACCGTGATGCCCATGATGACCGTGATGATCGTGGTCATGGTGACCCTTGTCGTGATGACCGTGTTTTTCATGGTGATGGTCATGGTGTCCCTCATGGTGGTGGCCACCCTTCTTGTGATGTCCCTCGTCGTGATGATGATGGTGATGATGATGCCCGTCCTTCTCGTGATGGCCTCCCTTATGGTGATGATCGTAGAACTTGTGCTCTTTATGGTAATCGTCCTTATGGTGTTTATGGTGATGCCCGTGTTCCTTCTCTCCCTTCTTGTGTCCCTTCTCGCCGTGCCATTTTTCCCCCTTGTGACCGTGCTCGTGTTCATGGTGATGACCGTGATGACCCTTCTCGTCATGGTGATGCTTATGGTGTCCTCCGTGTTCCTCGTGGTGCCCCTCGTGGTGCTCCTTACCTGGTTTTCCAAAATTTCACGATTTCTCGGTACAAAAAATTCCAAAAAGAAAAAAATTTCAAACACACAAACATTTTAAAATAGCCCCATAAAATATTACTAAAAAAAAACGCTAAAAATTTGTAAAAAGTTAAATTTTATACTTTTGATTTGTATGTACTAATTTCTTTTTCCTATTTTCAGAAGTACGTTCTCTTACCATGATGACCCTCGTCTCCTTTGTGATGGTGATGATGATGTTTGTGCCCCTTGTGTCCCTTTTCGCCGTGTTCCTCGTGATGGTGTCCATGGTGTTCGTGCCCTCCGCCGTGTTCTCCATGATGATCGTGACCATGGTGATGGTGGTGATGGGAAAAGGCTCCTTCCGCATCTTCGTACAAGTAATGGTCGTGATGGTGATGTTTATCATGATGGTGATGATGTTTATCATGATGATGGTCCCCATGATGATCATGCTTATCATGATGATGATGATCTTTATCATGGTGATGATGATGCTTATCATGGTGATGATGATGCTTATCATGGTGATCATGATGCTTATCATGGTGATCATGGTGCTTATCATGGTGATGATGCTTATCATGGTGATCATGATGCTTATCATGGTGATCATGGTGCTTATCATGGTGATGATGCTTATCATGGTGATCATGATGCTTATCATGGTGATGATGATGTTTACCATGATGATGATGATGTTTACCATGATGATGATGTTTATCATGGTGGTGATGATGCTTATCATGATGGTGATGATGTGGATGATGATGGTGGTGATCATAGAGATCATAAAAATTCATACCAGCGGGAACTAAATCACTCTTCTGATTATTACTAACATGACTATTATTATTATTATTATTATCGAATAACGCTTGGACACTGTCAACCGACGTTTCGTTGTTGATGACGTTGACGGTGTAGGGCTTGTCATTGCCAATTGCGCTGGATAAACCGAAAGCCAAGGCGTTGAGAAGCACGAAAAGCCCCATAAGGGACTTGTACCGACCCATGGTTATGGTTTTTGCCGTGGCAGCGAATTAAAGTGAAGTAGAACCGTCGATCCTTTTTATGGTTTATCGTTGCAACGATAAATAATGAGGTAGAAGGGAAGATTTAGAGACACCCAACTGATCCAAGGACCGTTTAATCGAAGCTTTATATAGGCGTTGCGTCGCTGCACCTCCATTAGATATCTGGTATCGCCGATTAATACGTAATCGCTTTCGGTATCGGCAGGTGACAGACCTGGGGGTTTATTCATTTCGCAAACTGCCGGGAGCCGTGGAGTAGAGTCACACGACCGTGTCAGGCGCTAATGCACTCGTTTTTCTTACCCCATTCGTTGTTTAACGGTGTATGTGTTTATGTTACAGGTTGCATGGTGGATAATTGTGGAAAAAGTGTACGTATCGAGAAAATTCGGAGGAATTTCATTGACGACTGGAGCGTTTAAAGGGAAACTTTCGTGGATTTTATTGCGACCCCGGGAACACCAGAAAATCCAGTTGATCCGGTTGAATTTTTGGGGGGATTCTTTTCGGAACTTTGGTAATTAAAAAGCCTGTAAATTTTATTGCATAAAATTTTGAAGGGCAACGAATTTCTCGAACTTTGACTTTTTGAAACGGAGGCAAAGTCCAAAAAATTGTATAATTTGGCGAAAATTGCGAAAATTATCGGGCAAGCGCCGGTGGCACCACGTTGGTGTCGAAATTTCGAAATTTCAAAAGAAATCAATTAAGTAATTTTGTAAAAATAATAGTTGCTAATTAAATAGAGTCACTAATTCTTAAGTTACTACTAGTTTGAGTTAGTAATTGAAATTAAATTTGTGTTTCAGATTCGAAATTTCGAAAAAATCCGCCTTGAAGGAAGGAAGAAATTAAGCGGAGGCACAATTTTAAATCCTGAATATTTCCAATTTCGGATTTTCGACGAAATTCGTGGAGAACGAAAGTAAACAAAAAAAAGTTGCATTATCTGAAAAATTCCGGAAACCCCGTACGCGGCTCGGAGTGTTCGTGTCCGAGAGAAAACACACGGCGTTTGGACACACTGTGATTTAAGCAACAATTGATTTCAGCGAATTACATAACACTCGGTCATTGTGCGATTCGCGAGAGTTTTGCCCCAATTTTCAGAGCTCGTATTTTGCCGAGCAAGCGAGCAACCAAGCAGCTCACCCGACTTTCGCAATTTCGCTAACTGAAACGAATGATCTGGGAAAGGAATTCTTCGAAATTTTTTTTCCACGCCACAAAATGATTTCCTCGGAGTGAGGTGGCGAAGAATTAGAAATGTTGCCACTCCAGCAATTGTAGCGGTAATTAATACTTAATTTTCTCCTTTTTTTCCTTGGATCCCAAAAAAAGGCAGAAATAACGCGATGGGGTTTCTCGATTTAACAGATGGATGGTTGCCATGAAATCCGTGACAATGCAACTTTTTTTCCCCGAAAATCTCGTTGCCGAATTAATTGCCGGTATCGAAAAGTGTCTCAAATGAATTAAAATCTTTCTAAAAATTGCGCAACGCCTCCGGGTGACGGGGATAAAAAGATTGGAGTCGTTGCATCGCGAAAATTCCAGTCGCGTTGCTCCTTTTTGTCGGATCCGCTTCATTGAAGCCCAGATCTTGCGATGTTGGAGGAAGACCAACATTCCAGTCGTTAAAAATGAGAGTTTTGCTTCGGGTGCATTCTCTGTGTGCAATTATTTAATAGAAAGAATTTTTTTTACAAAAAAAAAAGGAATTATTTTATTTAGAATTTTTAATTTGTTCTTTCTTGTAATTATTTCTACCTTAAAAATCGGGTGCATAATTTTAATATTTAACAAAATTGTGTATATACATAATATTTCTAATTTTGTTTATTCTTTTCCAGAAACTGGAAGATTTTTGACAAACGACTCAAAATCCAAGAATTAACTTCGAATCCCCTCAGGTGGAACTGGAATTTCCCGGAATGAGAAGGAAGAAAAAACATAAATTTACTAAAATCCGGATTCTTTCCTGAAGAAAATCTCCAAAATCTGGAATTTTGAGAATTCGGAGTCGCCCTAAAATCCAGCAACGTAAGAATTTTCGTCTTAAAATTTCGCAAAATATTTTCCCACCTCAAAAATCAGATAAATAATCATTTAAATATTTTGATACGATAAAATTTTGTGGGAGAAGCAAATTTTTTATTTCAATATTTTTAATTTTATCTATATTTTTTTTTGGAAACCGAAAGATTTTTGACAAATTTCTATTTTCCAGAAATCATCCTGGAATCGTTGCTAAATGGGATTTCCTGCAATTAAAAATAAATGTTTGGACTGTTGCTGCATTTCCGAAATTCCACGGTCAATTTTGGCGATTTGAGTTGCAAAAAACTGAAATTGCGGTCGCGTCGCTCTTTGTAGGTACGTATCAGCTTTGATAACGAAGGTTTCTCCGTTATCTCGTTGGGTTTGCATCGCGTTTAGCAGCGCGCAAGTTATACAGAAACAGCAGCAAAATAATAACATCAGCAGCAGCAGCAGCAGCAGCAGCAGCAAAGGTTTGAAGATTCGTGATTGGCGGGATGGCGGGTAGTATGCGTTCAACGACTGCTGAGGAAAGTCGTTTCCTCTTCCTTCCAACGAATTCAAATTCGAATTTGAACGGTACACCGCGAAAATCGAACGAAGCGCGCCAAAAAAGTGAAATTCGACTGCATTTTTGGTGTGCTTTCATCGCAGTCTTGCGACTTTTCATACCTTTGCTGTTGTTACCGTTGCTATTCGCCACTGGGACCTGATTGTAATTTATTTTTAATTGTCGGATGGATTTTTTAAAAAAAATCGGGTGCAATTTTGAAAAATACGTGGTTTCCAAAAATACTGGAATTTCAATTTTGAGGATCAGTGAAATTTCTATTGAAAAAATAGAAACGACATTTTTTTTTTAATTCATTGAGTGATTTTGTAACATTTAATTTCACAAGCGATTTTTAAATTTTCAATTTAAATTTTAATTTTTATCCCTAAGCTTTCTAACGTTTCTCAATTTTTATAAACATCCAGTAGGACAAAAATAAATACATTTGGTATAAAAATAAATTCCACTTTGAGAGTAGCGTCGATGGGTGTTAAATTAACACCCAATGAATTTTTCAAGAGCAGTATTTTTAACACCATTGATTCTACTTTTAAAATTTACTTTTAATCGATAAAAAAATATATACGAATCGTTTAAAAAAAAATACAATAAAATTGGAATTCCTCCTAGAGTCAAATCGAACTCCCGAAGTTGCTTCTAAAGATAACAGTGACAAGAAGTAGCAAAAATAGACGGTCCGGATGTGTACATAAGCTTCTCTGTCACCAATGAGGCGCATATTTACACTTGTTGGATCGGAAAAAAAAACCAAAACAAACAAATAACGCGAATTGGTGTCGATTTTAAATTGCACCTGTTTTATTTAACACCTGATTTTTTTAAAAAGCAATGGGCCATTTTTTTTTATCTTACGATCGGAATTTGGCAAATTTATTCTGGATTAGCAATTTAAACAAATTGGTCAATTTTTTTATTCCAAAGAGATTGAATCGCAAATAATTTGGATATTTTTTTGCCGAGCAAACTCGAAATCCTCAATTGGTGGAAAAATCTAGGGTTCCAAATTTTCACTGTTTAGGAAATTTCGCAAAACCCGTTCGAAATTTTGCGACGCATCCATGCGCAAACTTTTTTTCTAGAAATTATGAAAAAAAAAAAAAACGGGGCAAAATGAAACGAGTGGGCAGAGTGGAAGAATTTTCGGGGTAAACAGTGAAAAAATAAATGTTACGTTTGCAGAAGGCGAATTGGAAGGACCGGTGTTGCTCGTGCTTGGCTCTATTTATACCCTTTCACACAAGTTTTACCGAGTCCACCCAAAAATATATTCACTGACTCCGTCAGCCGTTCCATTTTTCCCCGCGTTTGCTTGTTTTTGTATCGCGAGAAAAGAATTTTCGTGGCCGAGGGTCTCAAAACAAAAGCTTGGTATGAAAAAAAAAATGGCAGGGGATTTAATTTCTCAATTTTTCTTTACTTCCAACAACATTTTCATATTTTATAAAAATAAAAATAATAATAATGATAATAATGGTGTTAACAGTAACGACAGCGACCGGATGAGAAGGAAAGTGCACGTGGAAAATTTGTAGTAAAGTGTTACTTCGGACACGTGGGATGCTGCGGAATGAGTAGCAACAATCAACGTCCTATTCTGTCGCCAACAGCAATCAGGTGCAATGGTGATGCGGATACGAAGTACTCGAATTTGAAGGGTGCCCATCCTACCCGGGAGGAGGAGACCGGTGAAGTCAAGAAAGTGGGAAAAATTACCGTTCCCGTGAAAATCAAAAACGAGAACGCCGACGAGGAAATCAAGGTGCGTTTTGAAATTTGAAAAATTTTTCGAAATTTTTCAAATTTTTTTTCGTACCTCCTATGAAACTCCAAAATTAAATTTGGGGTTCCCTGGCTACTCTGGATCTAGGTATTATTTTCTTTCGAAAGATTTCTATGGGGATTGGATGGGAAATCCCTTGAAACGAATTTCACGGAATTTTCGGTATTAATTTTCTAATTCGCAATTTCGAATTTTTCAAGCGAAACTTTGGCGCCAATTAGCCCCGATCGAGCGAAAACGCACACGATTTTCGCAGTTTGGGTAAATGAAACATACGTATCCCATTTTTCCCCTTATTTGGAACACCCTTTTTCCCTCCGCGGCGTTATTTTTAGTGAAACTAACACGATGTTGGGTATTATCTTCATCATCGCATGTCATTTTGCAGTAAAGCCACTGGCTCTTTCTCTCACATGAGAAAAGTTGTTCCTTTTAATGAGTACCTCGTGATCGATGCTCGTTAAAATCGTTCCGAACCCATTCTTCTTTATGCCTCTTCCTTTGCATTTCCTATTTTTTCTTTCTTCAACTTTCAATGTTGGTCCGCACGCAGACGGGATAGCAGGTGCAGCCGGCATAATTTTCAATAGTTTTCAACTATAAACTCCGTTTTTCATTATTTCCGTGCACTCTTTATTACCGCAGTTTCTGTTTCACTTTTTCTCTCCTATTCACTCGAGGATTTATTTTTTTTTTATCATTCCCATTTTTTATCATTATTCATTTCGAAACATTTTCTTTCGTTTATTTTTCAAAAATTACGGAAATCTGGAAATTCAAATTGCTAATTAATAATTGCTAATTTCAAATTGCCAATTAAAAAGTGCTAATTTCAACAAATCTATTTTTCACGCTGCCGGTATATCTGACCCCTGATGAGGCTGCCTTCGTGGACCGTCTCTTTTTTCGGAGCTTCTTTCCTCGAATTTTTCAGCGAAAATTCGTGGTTTCCGTGAAATTCGAAATTCCCAGCGGTGTAATTAAAATTGCTGAAAAAAAAGGGGAGGGTATGGAATACCGTGAGCATGGCATATTAACATACACATATCCGTATGTTACGGATAGTCTTCGGCAACGCTGTAATCTCTGATATGGAAGCGAGAGGAGAGGAGAGGAGAGTGCAAGAGTGTCTATGTTACTCCCATACGCGAAGATGAAACGAGGATATAATATGGGAGAGAGAAACGAGCACCAGGTCTCGTGTTACTCTTCTTCTTCGCCTGATTTATTCGGAATCATAATAGACTGCAACACGACACCTTCCTACCTACTCCTCTCTTCTCTTTCCTTCCTTCTTTTATATTCACTTTATCCTGTTCCCCATTTTCTTTCCACGATCATTTGACTTTACGGTAGTTTCGAATTATCGCACGGATATTTTTGGGAAATCCCGAGCACATCCGGTGATAAATCAGGGGGCGAAGGGCGTCCCTCGCGCAAAATAATTGAATCAACTGGGAAATCAAATTAGTAGAGTAAAGGATTAATCGTTATTTTGGAGTAATCGGGTTTTTTTTATTTAGAAACATTTTTTATATATATTTTTCTGAATTATATTTTTGTTTACTTAATAATCACACGAAATAATCAGAAAATTAATTAACTCTGGGGGTAAAAAATATTCAGTAGGATTTACCCAAGAAAATAAAAAAAAAATCGTCCCCTTATGGATTTTGGAAATTTGAAAGAGAAATATTAGGGATCGAAAATCGGAAGAAAAAATCTAATTATTATTAAGTTACAGGATTTTTTCAATAATAATATTTTTTGTTCGAATTTTCGATGCCTAATTTTCTCTTTCAAATTTCCAAAATCTACGAGGGGACGATTTTCGTTTTTATTTTCTCGGGTAAATCCTACTGAATATTTTTTACCCCCAGAGTTAATTGATTTTCAGATGTTCAGAAAATTGATTTTTAATTCAATTAATTGATTTTCTTTTATTTTTGTGTTCAAATCATCTTCCAATGAACTTTGGAAAGCTGAAGTAAAATGGTGAAGGGAAGGATAAAAATATTTATTGAAAAAAAAAAAAAATAGGAAAGGAAGGAAAAGGAAACAATTACATCCTTGCACCCGTAAAACAATAAAAGTACCGTGGTTGTCTGAGAATAAGTTGAAACTGTACATGCAAATAGCAATTACATGTATTTCGTGATTATGTGAGCGGCTTAATACGGTGGGAAAAGGCACCTGTCTTGCAGACAGACCAATATTATTATATCATCCAGGAAACGAAAGAATTCGAGTGAGTGTTTCAATCCGAAAGGAAATTCCAAATTTCCTGCACGAGACCCCTCGAATTAAAAAAGAAAATGTCAGGGCCAGTAAATTCAAATTCCAATTAATCTCATTTATATTTAATTAACCAAAATTTATTAGCACCCAGTCTTGGTTTTTGCTTCCTGGTTCCAGAAAAAATCTATTTATATTTTTTAAATTATTCTTGGTGATGATTTTGATTTTAATGACGTTCCAAAATTTTGCAGGTCCCATTTAACCTTGGATTGGACCCGAGCCCCTCTCTCTCTCTCTCCTCTCTGGCGGTCGATAGAAAAATGGAAAAGCGTAAAAATTCGCTGAAAGCCGTGAAAGATAAGCGATTAGCGAGAGCTGCGATTCTAAGAAACGTTTCTAAATCCCACAGCATCTTTGCTATACTTCACGGGCATCCGATGTACGTACTATTTTCGTACGATTTATTTTCGGCCTCCCCACGTGGCTTTAACGTCCAATTTCTATACCGACTTCGAATTATGCATATGAAACCTTTGATGATTTCATTTCTTCGGAGATTCGTACGAGAATAGAATCGTTTAGGGAAAATTTCGAGCTAGGGACAATTTTTGGGAAATTTCGATTCAGTAAAAAGTTTCTAGAAAAAAAAAATAGGACACAAAAAAAAATAATTCCTACCGTTATGGAATGTCCTAGTGACATTTTTAGATTTCGTAGAATTTTTGGCACCAACGCCAGTTTATCCTTTTATTGTTTTTCTCGCGCTCATATATTTTTTTTTCCGGATTTTGCCTTTTTTTGGTAATTTACATTCTCGAGAATTGCAATGATTTCCCAATTTTTGCTGTCGCCTTGCCGACTCGAGCGAGACAGGATTTTTTTTTTTTTTTGAATTTCATCTCCAAATGACTTGGGGATTTTTCGAATTCGCGAGGGGTCAGAAATACCCCCCGATTTCGCGATTAAAACGTTCCCACAGTAGGACCCGGCCAAGATAGGGCACATTAGTTCCAGATAGTAACTTTAAACTGTGTAAGGCAAGCTCACTTCCTCAGATAATACCGTTGATGAAGAGAATTCTCGAGTCTCTTCTTTCAAAGAAATACCAGAATTTTGCTTTCCTCGAAACACGATCCGCCTGCAATTGCTATCGTTTTCTATCTGAACACGGTAAATTTCGCCACACGCACACAAATTTCGCGACTTTCGAATTTGCTTTTCCACGAATTCTAGGAAAAATTTCATTCCAACCCCTTTTCTTCAATTTTCGGTCAATTTCTAACCACCCCCAATTTCTCTATCAAGGAAAAAATTCGTTTCCTGGAAATTGGCAATTTTATATCCAGCAATTTCGGCCCAGCAATTTTTTCTATTTAAACAGAATTTTATTTTTGGCCCCAAAAGGGCCGTCCTGAGGTAAATAGAATGTTTGGGGGATTTTGGGATTTTTTTAAGACGAAATTTAAAAAAAAAAGGAAAAATTAATCAGTCCCAAAACCGCCCCAGCCAGTTTTCACGTCAACGTAAACTGTTGGCAGTCTTTTATGAATTTCGTGCTCGGCTAGGTGCAACTTGTTTGTATCAACTGCATCGCGTAAATCAGTAATTCAAACCGTTGCAAATGATCCTACGAGTCACTAACACACTGGGAAATATATATCCATCCTGCCAGTAAACGAGAGACCCGGAGAAAGAGAGGAGGCGATATCCTTTGAGATAAAAAAAAATATATATATATGTATATATTTTTTTTTAGTGAATGAAATTTCAATAATACCTTTTTTTTTTCAAAATCGATTGAAGCTTCGAGAAAACATAAAGGTCCCTAGGGAATTTCTATAATTTTTGGGAATCTGGGGAATTTTTCTGTTTTCTTTCCTCAATTTATGGAAATTCAAGTTCCAATTATTGATTTTGAAATCTTAGGGGAAAGAACCTTTCTGAAAATTTCTATGAGCAGGGAAAAAATTGAAAACCCCATTTCTTGGTTGGATTTGCAGGAATTTCATGAGAATATGCACGAGTTAAAAGTCGCAATGTGCATAAAAGCTTTTCTCTGTATGTAAGACCAAGGAAACTTAACACCTTGGCCACCTTGCATGCCGTGTTACAGACTGCTGACGTCACATTTCTCTAAAGATCAAAAATACATTGAAACCTGACATTGGGGTGATCAACCTTAACACCGTCGTTCGTAAAATCCACGATTTTTCCAAAATTTTCCAATTTTCTAATTCCATTTATTGATAATTTTTGAATTCTATCAATTATTTATTCATTAGGTAAAAATTCCATTTTTCGTTAAAGTCCAGAATATTTAATATTGTCTCTGGGGATTAAAAATTAATGAATTAATAAATACACACACATGGACAAACAAATACAGACACACGTAGAGCCGAATGATCAGTTTCACCCCTCATGATAGTTTATAATTTTTTTTTTGTAACATAAAGTTCAGATGGAATTGATAATAAGTAATGAAATACTTTATGCTTCGTTGCCATGAAATTTGATAGCCTGAAACCTATAGAAACGCTGTCTTTGGATACTTGTTAGTAACGAGTCTCGTTAACTATTACCACCGTTACTGCGATGAAATTAACAAAGTTAATTTTGCATCGTTACGACTTGAAGCTTGTAAAAATACGTAACGACAGTTTCCTTCCGCTGGACTTGCATCCATTAATCCTACAAAAATTTTCAACATTATTTGCATTATTTGTTATTTTTTTTTATATATATTTTTTGTTATTGGAAAAAAAAATTGGGTAGAAAAATTTCGAGAATTTTGTCTATTAATAATTTTATCTGGAATCCCATGAAATCAATGAATTAGTAATTGATAGTAATTTGTACAAATAATGGGTGCAGTGATTAATTAATAATAGGAGGAATAAATAAATTTTCAGACTTGCACTATTTTTCCTCTTTAATAAATTTTCCTTTTTTTCAAAAAATAATAATAAAATATATAAAAGATAAAAAAACAATATAAAAATAATAAAAATAATAAAAACAAAAACTAATAGTTGCACATAAAAATATGAAAATACAAAAATAGAAATAATAAAATTAAAAAAAAGATCAAAATTTCCAAAAATCGCAAAATTGCATAATCGCGTAATTTCGAGTTTTAAACGATTTTCAACCTGTTCCGGGTCGATTTTGCAAAAATTTCAAGACTGAAAATACTCGGAAAGTTTCGTCTTCCTTGCAATCGTGTGATTTCAGTATGTATAAACTTGTAGATAGAGAATCAAATGCAAAGAAGGCGAGGGTGTGGAGGAGTGTACGTGAATGTGTGTCTGCTTGTGTATGAATGAAATGGAGAGGAGAGAGAGAGAGAGAGCGAGAGGACGAGAGGACGAGAGAGGGGAGACGAGATGAAGCGCAAGGTGTTACGTTTCATCAACGTATCGTGTTTGAATTTCGCGGGCTCGGGGGATCCGATTACCACGTTTTGTTCCGCATATATTTAATGTATACACATGCACGAGTGTATGTATGCATATGTGTATATACATTCACACTCGTGTGGGTGAATTTTACTGTACGTGTAAAAAGGGATAAAACGTAGATTGGTATCATATACACGCGCGAGTGTGTGCGTGCGGGCGTGTGTATGTGTGTCTATATGTTTATCCCGTTTTTTTCCGTCATATTATTATTATTATTATTATTATTATTATTATTATTATTATTATTATTATTATTATTATTATTATTATTATTATTATTATTATTATTATTATTAATATTAATAATAATAGTAATAATAATAATAATTCTAATATGTATTAAAATTAAAATTTGCTGGTTACCGGTAAAAATCGCTGCCAAATTATAATAATTGTCCATTTTGAGAATTTTATAATTTTCAAGTTTCGAATTTTTTTTTTTTCGAAATTATAAAATTCCCATTTTGGGAATTTTGTAATTTTGGATCGTAAAAAATCAATTTCGAATTTCGAAATTATCAAAATTTACCGGATCACTAATTTTTTTGTTATTTTTTTTCCAAAGGGAAGCAGTCCATTTATCATTCCTTCTCTCTCTCTCTCTTTGTTCCTATATATATATTTTTGCGCGTGTATAGTATATATATATATGAATAAATATATACACGCGTATATATATATGTATAAATATACACGTACCCGCACACACCTTCTGCAGGACGCGATGTATCTCTGTACACGGTGTACGTATCGAGGATATCATGTGGCGGCCGGATCAATCCATTAGTCGGCTGGTCTCAGTTACATACTGTGCAACGAGCCTGCCTTTCTTACTCTCCACTGCCCGTTATTCTATACATCGTATATAATAATAGTAGCAATAACATACACGTCATTGATATATTTATGTGTTTCAGATCCTTTTTCATTTACCTAACTAGTTATTCCATAAGCTGTACCCGCTCGCCTGCCAGCAGCGAGCAACAGTATCGGGGTAATTGCCGGCAAAAGCCAAGAAACTGCTCCAACCCGCTTATCCGCGCCCCGAAGGGGCCAAATCTTGGTCCAAAGGGGCCACATCTTGGTCCAAAGGGGCCAAATCCTGGTCCAAAGTGGCGCCAAATTAGCCCAAAAGTACCCCAAAGTAGTGCCAAAGTAGGGCCAAGTCGCACCAAGAGAAGTCTAAAAAAAATTACAGCGATTTCGAAAAAACGAAATTTCAATATTTCAAGAAAAAGTTGAAAATCGCAATTTAATATAAACCAAAAAAAAAATTGCAACGATTTCGAAAAAACGAAATTTCAATTTTTCCAAAAAAGTTCCAAATTGCAATTTAATATTTGTCTAAAAAAAATTACAGCGATTTCGAAAAAACGAAATTTAAATTTTTCAAGAAAAAGTTGCAAATTGCAATTTAATATAAATCCAAAAAAAAATTGCAGCGATTTCGAAAAAACGAAATTTCAATTTTTTATCAAAAAGTTCCGAATTCCAATTTAATATAAATCTAAAAAATGATTTAGAAACGAAGAAAAACAAAAACAACTTCGACTAAAAA
This sequence comes from Gasteruption jaculator, assembly GCA_949825005.1. Classification (NCBI taxonomy): domain Eukaryota; kingdom Metazoa; phylum Arthropoda; class Insecta; order Hymenoptera; family Gasteruptiidae; genus Gasteruption; species Gasteruption jaculator. The sequence goes on from OX463776.1 coordinate 7,790,965, forward strand.
AATAATTCCAATTTTATCCCATGAAAAATTCCAAAAAGTGACACTTTTCCAAAAATATTTGTTTAATTCGTTCCTCCTCGTTTCAGGAATATGCAGCAACTGCCATGAGCGAGCTACTGGGATGGTACGGGTACGACAAGGTCGACATCAGCGGATGCACCAGGGGCCTGAATCTGGACCATTTCGCCCCGGCTGCCATCAATCATCGGCAAATGCTGGCGAGGACCTACGACCTGAAGAAACCGAGAACGTCGCCGCCCCCGCAGCCGCCACTTCCGAGGCATCAATTGCACTTATCGCAGTCCTCGACTTCGCCGCAGTTGAAGTCCTCCAAGTCTCCCCCGGGTCTCTCCGCGATCACTGGGTCTGCGAAAACCAGCAGCAGGCCACCCACCACGTCGCCTTTGTCCCTAAAAACTGGACCGGCCAGTCCACGTGTGCTGGAGAACAGCGATTCCGCCCCCGACAGTCCTGGTGAATATATTTTTTTATTTATTTATTTTTAAATGCCGGGGTAGAAATTTTTGTAAAAAAAATTCGAAATTGTAATTTGATATTGAAGAAAAAAAATTAGAGCGACCCCGAAACGTCGAAATTCCAATTTTCTCAAAAGCAAATTTCAAATTGTAATTTAATCTTATTTTTAAAAAAAAATTGCAGCATTTCGAAGTGGCGCAATACCAATTTTTTGAAATTGCAAATTGCAAAATGCGATTAGATATTATTTTTAAAAAATTTTTATGGAAAAAAAATTCCAAATTGTAATTTAATATTGATCCAAAAAACGTGAATTCCAATTTAACAAAAATCCAAAGAAAAAAAATAGGAGGCTCATGAAAATCGAGGGGATTCCAATTTTTGCGTGAAAAAGTTGGAAATTGCAATTGCAATGAATCCACAACCAAAAAAAATTAGAACGATTTTGGGAATCACGAAATTCCAATTTTATCCAAAAAAAGTTCAAAGATTGACATTTTCAAGTACTTCGGGTACCGTGGAAACCGATACATCGTCTTTGCCTCGAATTTCAGCGGCAAGGCTATGGAAGAAAGTAGGCAAGCGTGAAGTTAATTAAACGTTAAATGTTTACAAGCTCTCCTCCAACAAGTTTCACCGAGAAGGTCTTTAAATACGATGGGACGGAACAATACCTCGATAAATTATAGCGTTAGCAGGTAATTACGTAAAATAGACGATGATGAAGAAAACGACAAGGGCTGAAGTTCGCTGGAAACTTAACTTGAAGCACCTTCATGGGAAACCCGGCGAGTGTTCAATTAGTACTTTACCATCTTGCTTTCGTGCAACCGCCTTACCTTGTAATTACTTGTAGTAAGCCACTGACTTGCATTTTTCTCTTTTCGATCCGCGAGGAATAATTAAACCCGTGGTACTTTGCGGGAAAAAGTGCCATGGGATGATGTCCCAGTTGGAAATTGGACTATGGGGAAAAATAGGTCACCTGGAAATGAGCATCCCGGAGGAAAGGTGGATTTGAAACTTTCTGATTTGAAATCCTGCGAATTTGGATTTTCAAATTGAATCTGGAAATTGAGGCTAAATTGGAATTTAAAAAAAAAATTGGAATGCATTTTGGAATATTTTTTTCATCCCAATTATTATTTATTGATTTAATAACTGGAATTGGAAAAATTGAAATTTAATTTGATAACAAATCAAATTTGTTCGAAATCCTAATTACAAATACTAATTTTATAAATTAGCTCTTCAAAGAAAGAATTTGAAATTTTTAGTTTTGGAATTCTGCGAATTTGGATTTTCGCAATGAATTTGAGGCTAAAGTGGAATTTAAAAAAGATTTGAAAAATTGAAATTTAATTTAATAAGAAATGAAATTTGTTCGAAATCCTAATTACAAATACTAATTTTACAAATTTGTTATTTGAAGAAGGAATTCAAAAGTTTTCAAATTTGAAATCCCGAATTTTTCGCCTCCTATTTTATTTTCCAAATCACGAGAAAGTGTTTTGTCACATAAGAATGATTGGAAAATTACCTAGGAAATAATTGCAAGTTCGATGCTGCAATTTCAGCGTGCATTTAGCTTCTTCCAACAGTCGAACGGATTCACGATGCATCGGCCTGCAGAAATAGCGCACTGTAATTTAACACTCAGTCTTCCCTTGGTTCATTAATAAACCTGACTATGTTCTCCTGCATATTTATTTTGAAAGTGAGAAAAGAAAAGTTTTGCCTCTTGGGAACCGAATGTTAGCCAATTTTCACATTATTCGCATTTACCTTTTTTTCCCATATTTTTAAAAATTTTAAATGGAAAAAAAGAGAATTTTGAATTTAATTGTTTTAAATCATTAATGACAATATCCCAAAAATAATTCTATTATTTTTATTTTATTTTATTGCAGTTGTCTAGGATTTAAATAATTTAAATTCAATTATTTTAAATTATTAATGATAATATCCCAAATAATTGTATTATTTTTATTTTATTTTATTGCAGTTGCCTAGGATTAAATCAACCAACCAATCAATCAATCAATTGATCCCATGAAGGAGATTTCCAGGAAAACGTCGAATTTCGAATTTTCGCAATAATTAAAGAGTCGCATCCATCGTTGCACTGGGGGATTCTAATTAAACCCGTTGCAACAGTCGTACATGCATTTCCTCACGTAGCTGCATACTCACTCATGTAATACCTTTGCCCGGCAGGTGGAGAACAAGGAACTCGAGTTTCATGCGTAGCTTTGAAAAGCTAGCCTCGGTATGGGATCCCTCTAATCTCATCCGTTTGGCTTTTTGCAGCCTGCACTCGACTCCTCGCACTTTCTCCCTTTGGTGTCTCTGAGGAAAAGGCAGGTAATGGCTGGAAAAACGGAACGAGAGTCGGCAAACTTTCTTCTTCCTCCACCGGTGAAATCATCCCCCACACTCCGCATCATCTTCCGCTACATCTGATACCAGAATGTAGCAACAGTGAAGCATGCGAACGCTTGTTGAAACCCTAGAAGCCTTTCCTGGCGTAAAATGGTTCGGATGAGCAAAAGGTGATGCTGCCGACATATGAGGATCGAGCCAACTGTAATTATTCATCCAAGGCTCGCGACATTGGATGCTTGCTCTTGTTATCGTCGTCATTGAAAATAATAACAGGAGCAATGTGGGACAGGAGATGAAATTTTTTTTTTCGAGATTTTATCTCTCTACACTGGAGATTTTTTATTTACCACAATTTTCATTCTCGGGTCAAATTTGCTTCTTTGGTGGAAACACTAATTTTTGGGGTATTGGGAAAGGACGTTTTTTTTTTAGGTATTTTGGTAATTGGATTTTTGGTGGAAGAGGTCAATTTTTGGTGGTATTTCGATAATTGGGGTTTTGGAAGGATAGGGAATTTTTTGAGGGTGGTATTTCGGTAATTGGATTTTTTGGGGAATTTTGGTAATTGGATTTTTGGTGGAAGAGGTCAATTTTTGGTGGTATTTCGATAATTGGGGTTTTGGAAGGATAGGGAATTTTTTTTAGGGTGGTATTTCGGTAATTGGATTTTTTGGGGAATTTTGGTAATTGGGGTTTTGGTGGAAAAGGGAATTTTTGGCAATTGAATTTTTTGTGGAAATTCTGTTACTCGATTGTTCGAAGAAAATCCAAGCTTCGATGGTATTTTTCGTAACTAGAAATAATTCTCCAGGCAAAGAATTCCTCCAGGTCAGTCACTCGCTCGAAGGCTCTCGAATTGGTTTCAGAAAATTTCCTGGATATCGGAGACTTTTTCATTCCGACGAGTACCTAATTTCCATTTGTCGAAGTCGATCGATCCATCAGCTCGACACTTTTTTTTAAAGATGATCGATCGATCGGCTCGACACTTTTTTTTGAAGATGATCGATCGATTGGCTCGATACATTTTTTCGAAAATCAGAGAATTTCAGCATTCGCAGATTATCGGTCTCGACCTTCTTCGCTTGGTTTCAATAATATTCAGAATTTCAGGGGTTCGCTGCGCAATAGTTATCCGATGAATTTAAAATTTCCTTTTTAGCAACTGCAATTTTGAAAAAGGACAAATCTTTACCTAAATATCCTAATTTCCATTTTCCTTGTGTTTCCAGAAGGCGGTGCGACATGTTCCTGGTGCGGAAGGACAGGTGGGACCTGGGAGCCCGGAGGCGGTGGCAACAACGTACAAATTGCATCCGGGCAATTTTGCAGCGAGGCCTGTTTCGCCGCAGGACGGCGGGCGGCTTTCAAAAGGGCCAGAACTTGCGATTGGTGCCGTCACGTGCGCCATTCCGTCAGTTACGTCGACTTTCAGGTAATTCCTCCCTAAAAAAAATGCCTCTCAAGACCCGGACCGTGGACCAATTTCTATTTTTTTTTTTTTTTTTTTTTTTTTTTTTTTTTTTTTTTTTTCGTTCCAGGACGGCGAGAGCCAACTCCAGTTCTGCAGCGACAAATGCCTCAATCAGTACAAAATGAACATCTTCTGCCACGAGACCCAGGCGCACCTGGCCCTGCACGGGCTCACGAACGCTGCAGCTGCGGCTGCGGCGTCATCGGCGGGCCTGGAACCCGCGGGGAAGGTCAACGGGGTGGGCAACCCCAACTGCGGCGGCTTGATCACCCCCGACCTCTGGCTTCGCGATTGTCGCTCGCCACCGCCCAGTCCGGAGCCGGAAATGGACCTGGTGGTGGACGACGATCCTCCTCTGACGAAGGACCGGTCCTACCAAAGGCCCCTGCTGCAGAATCCCGCTTGCCCTGGTATAAAATGTGTCTTGGAAATTTCTAAAAAATTTTCTAAAAAAGTTATGGTTCATTTTTTGAATTTGAAAAAAAATTGACTGTTGCAAAAATTAAAGAAAAATTAATTTCCACGGAATTTTCAAGAAATTTCCTATTTCCACCAGGTTGGATGGAGGAGAACCCGAGATCGGCGCTCCCGGCGGCCACGAATCCCCACAATCACCACCATCATCACCACCACCACCACCATCACCGCCTGAACCACCGGCGGCGCAATTCCATCTACGTCCGGAACCGGTTGAAGGCGACCCTGGAGAAGACGAAGGACCGGGACGCGGAGACGGACGTTGAAATCGCCTTCGACGGCGTCAAGGACGTCGACCTGGACCGGAAGACGACCGAGGACATACTGGGCCAGGATTCCGCCAGTTCCCGGGAATCCCTGGAGACGAAGGAGCCCAAGAGCGGCCGGAAGCGGCTGAGGATCGCCAGGAGGAGATCCGGGGGGTCCCCGTCCTGGATCTCGGATCCCCAGACGCCTCCCAGACTGCCCTCGCCGGCGAAGGTCGGCAACCGGTTCAAGTACCCGCCGAATCTCACGCAGAATCCCCGACAACCGGTCGCAGCTGGAGTCGCGGCGGCTCCAGCTGCGGCCGCGGCTGACGCTCCGGTCGCGGCCGCGAATCCGGGCTCCGTCCCGTCGCTCTTGCCACCGGTGACGATCCTGGTGCCGTACCCCATTCCAATCCCCATCCCAATCCCGCTGCCGATCCCGATCCCGCTGTTCGGGAATTTCGAGAAATACTTTCCCAGTTCGAAGGTCGACTCCGACTCGGACGTGGCCGTTCCCGAGGATCTCTCGTCCTCCAGGTCCAAGGCGGAGTCCGCCTTGGGCCAGGAGGAGAAGGGCCCCCATCGGGATCGGACCGAACCCGGGTCGCCGGAGCCGGAGAAGAGGAGCGAGAGTGCCTCGGTGGACTGCGGCAACGACAGCAATCCAGAGTCTTCCCTGCATCAGCAGAACCACGCGAAACCTATCAGGAAGAGGCGCAGGGTCGAGAACCCGACCCCCGAGGGTGGAGGCACCGGCACGGGGACCGATTTGTCCCTGAAGAGGGACAAATCCGTCGCTGCTTGATACCCGGGGAGGTTCTAGTTGAGTCTCGAGTGTTTCGGTAGGTTTGCTCTCAAGGTGCTTTATCGTTACTATCCAGCCTCTGGACGAAAAATGAAAATCAGGGATGTTGGTGACTCCTAATGCCAGGGTACTGCTGAAATTTGCTGTTTCGTAAATTACTGTTGCGATAATTTGCTACTCGGGTTGTAGCAATTCGGTATTTGGTAAATCGCTGCAGCGAAAATTTGCTATTCGATAGATTGCCAGTTCGGAAATTCGCTATTCGGTGGTTCGCTCTTAGGGAAATTTGCAATTCGATGAATTATTGTTGCGATCATTTGGCATTCGGTCAATTGCCTCTGCGGAAATTTGCTATTCGATAAATTGCCAGTTCGGAAATTTGCCATTCGGTGGTTCGGTCTTAGGGAAATTTGCAATTCGACGAATTATTGCTGCGATGATTCGCTGGTTTTCAAGATCACGCGAATTATTACCAAAGATTTTCGTTTTTTGTTCCCGGTATCGTTGTATCATAATGAACTTAAATGTGTTCTACTTCGTTCGTAAATACAAATATTTATGCAAAGTCAGTATTGTGAATAAAGACACGAAATCCATTCTTAAAAGGAGCTTCGATGCTTCGACCATTCGAAAAGACCATTTTCTCGAATTATTACCTCTTTTTTGGCATCTCCCTTTTCTTTTATTTCTTTATTCCATTTTTTCTTTCTTTCCTTTTTCCTTAAATTTACTTAAATGAGTAACTTAACTTAAATTCCAAAATGAAAGGTTTCCTCGATTGTAAGCTTAACATCTACACAAAATAACACCGAAACGGTACAATCGTGTTGCAAAACGAACTCGACGTTTGAAAACACAAACATTTTTAGGAAAATGGTACATAAATTATAAATCTAAGGGAATAACTAATTACAACATACATTCTGACTCTCCGGACGAATCGGTTGTCCGTTTCTCAGAGGGACGTCCGTTCGAGGCCTTCGGAATAACAAGACGTGAGGTTCTGACAAAGAAAAAAAATAATAAAATAAATAACCGGTCCATAAATATTCTTTCGCAGCTAAAAAATTTGGTATATGGTGGAAGTGACTTTTTTAATTAGTCAATTTCCTATTTTCTTTTACTAACAAATTTCGGGCTGCAAAGGAAGAAAAACAAAAGATTCCGATAATTCTGTAACTATAGAGTGTATTCCCGCACCTGGACCGTGCATCATGTAATGAACCCATCCGGGACTTTGTTGGACGCCCAAATTCCTCCATTCGGTTTCCGTCATTAGGTGAGATTTGGGTACATGCTTCGCCATGTCCGCCGGTAGAATAACGTGCCTAGGATTTTAATATTTTTTGTTACTCCAGAATTTACTCGATCGAGATCTTTTAATTTTTATTGTTACTATTATCATTATTATTATTAAGTTGTAAAAAATTCGTTACTACTTTAGCAATTCAACAAATTGAAAAACAAATTAAACACAGAAAAAAATAATATAAATAATAGTAATAATAATAATAATAATTTTAAAAAATGGGAAATTCTAACCTATACTCGTAGAAATCGTCGGAATATTTTTCCGAATATTGTATTTGATCGACGGTCATGTTGCCGGAAAAAAATTGTTGACGCTTTCCTTGAAATAATTTCCTCCGACGATTTTTTCAATTTATTGGAATTAATATTTTTTTCACTTTGCCGCGGTAAACATGAAAGAAAGGAAAACAACAATAACTTTTGTAAACAATTGCGAAAAGCTCGACGTGGCGCATGCGCAGAAAAGTTTTGAAAGGAGTCGTAGATCGAAGAGGTTCGCGTATTCAGCGACAGGTGTCGCCTATAGCGGTTCTTTCTCCTCGAAATCTCCCCTGGTAAGTAACAAAAAAATTCCAATTTGCGCATTTTGAACAAATTGAAATAAATAACAATAAATTTATTAACGATTTACGATTTTCGCGAGATATAATTAAACAACTGGTTCCAATTAGAAATTGGTTCGTGGAAATCCCGCAAAAGTCGCGTTTTTGAAGATTTTGCGTTTTTGGAATAATTTAGATTAAAAAAAAATGAGGTAATTTTGATTCAGGATAGATTATTATTATTATTTTGATATCTCTTAAAATGACTTAATCCTAGATTTTCGCAAGACTTACGTCACTAATTTGTTCAAATCATTGGGTCGGTGCGTAATTAACAAATTTTACTTATTTAGTCGACCTCCGAAGTAACCGATCTCGATTATGCACCGACTCGATACAAGAAAGTTTGAGTAACTGTAACTAATTCCTAATTGTTGTTGCGCAAAATTATCATTATTATTATTAGTATTGTTATTCTAATTAAAAGTACATTCGTTTTCTCGTTTTTTTACAATACATTTTTCAAAAATATAGCGGCTTCGTACTCGAATCTTTGTACTTTTGTCGAAAGGTCGAACTCGATCGAACGAAAGAAATTATAAAAGTACAAAAGAGAGGAATTTTGCGATACCTTGCAGTATTTTGTATTTCAAATTTTCCTTGTTGTAAAAATAAGGAAAACAAAAAAAATGGTATTTCATCTTTAATAACAATAGGATAAGTACGATATCGACCTTGAATCGATTTTCTCTCGCGATCTATCGATTACGAATTGTATAAATATTAATCTAAAAAGAATAGAGCAACAATTTTCATTTTCCTGAGCGATAACAGTTTGTAGCATCCACGTTCTCGGATTTTTAAAAACTAGTTAACAATTAGTTTCCCTCGGTCCGCTCTGTCGCGGGCCGTATCTCGAATTCAAGAATTTATATACAAATGTCGGGTGGTAAAATAACACATGGAAGATAACTAATCGGTAAAATAAACTTAATTGCTCTCTAAACAATAAATAACAAATCTTTTCGTAGTCGAAATGTCAAAGGAACTGTCTCCGAGTCATCGAAACCTTCTCGATCGTCAGCGATCGTTATCCCTGGTGGAAAATATTTCTTTTGCGGTTTCAAATTTGTTGCAAGAAACTTTCTGGAAATTCTTGGGATTTCGAAATTTGTCCTTGATTTGTCAAAATTGTTTTGAACATTCTTGGAATCGCATAAAATGTATTTTGAAATTTTCCCGTTAAATAAATATTTTCCCCCAGGGATGCTTCTCGATATTTTCCGATACGAACGAACCAACGAAAGAAATGCTCGATCGTCGGCACGACAAACGACAGTCTTGGGAGTTCGATAATTAACTTAAAAACCATTATTTTACAACGATTCCAACGAAAAGTTATCTTCTAATTGAAACAATTCAAAAACAACTTCACATATAATTGACACTAAAACGCTATTTTTCTAAATCAAACAATTGAAAATTTAACAATTTCCTCGACTTCGAAATCCACGAACTCATTTTAAGTGTTTCAATACGGGGTCGGTCTCGAATTCAAACGATTCAAGGATGACTCGGTCTTCTTCAAGATCCACGTTATTTCAATTGTTTAAATAATAACACAAACTTATTTTTCCACTCGAACGATTCAAGAAAACAATTTATCAAAATCTATGAATATTTTTTCCATGATTCATCGAAAAACCTGCTTTCAAATTCCAAAACTAAAAAAAAAAAAAGACCAACTCATCCAAAAAGACCTCCCCATTCGAAATTCCTATTTTTTTTGGTCTAATCCAAAAGAATTAAGTCCTTTATCACTTTTGTCTAATCAAATTTCCTGCTCAACGCGCCGACCATGAATCGCTGTCATCCGCAATGGCGCGCGCTGTAAACAACCGATTGGACGCGTATTTGCGTCTTATTTAGTCACAAAGCGTTGAGTTTTCGACACCCGGCAACCACCTCGTCCAAATTTTTCGCGTTCGTTCATGTCTTCACCGTGGCATCCCCGCCCAATTCCGCCTGGATCTCGTCCAGGCTCTTGCCCTTGGTCTCCGGCACCACGAAGAAGACGAAGACGGTGCCCGCCAGGCAGATGGCCGAGAACAGCCAGAAGGTGCCGTCCGCTCCCATGGAGTTCTGCAGGTCCACGAAGGTCTTGGTCACGATGAAGGCCATGAGCCAGTTGAAGAGGCACGCGCTGCTGCCCACGACGCCCTTGATCTGGGGCGAGAAGATCTCGCCGATCATCATCCAGGGTATCGGTCCGAAGCCCAGCGAGAAGAGGATGATGAAGAGGCACACCGACACCAGCGGGATCATGCCGATGGAGCTGACGTCCTGGCCGCTGTTCTTCAGGTGGAAGAACACCCCCAGGACCAGGGTGGTGACGAACATGGCGACGCTGGACACGAGCAGCAGCAGCTTCCTGCCGAGCCGGTCTACGATGAGAGTGCTGACGAACACCGCCATGACCTGCATGGCTCCGACTATGATCGCCGAGACGGCCGGCTCCAAGTCGGCACCGGCGTCGGCGAAGATCTGGCTCACGAAGAAGATCACCGCGTTCACGCCGCTGAGTTGCTGGAAGAACATCAGCCCGAAGGCGATGACGATGCCGCGTTTCGCCGCTTTCGACTTCACCGCCACCAGGAAGGACACCTTGTTGCGCTCGGCCTCCGCCAGGGACTCCTTCTGGGCGCGTAGCTCCGGCTCCACGTTGTAATCGGCGCCTCGGAGGCGGATCAGCGACTGTCGTGCACCGTCCTCGTTGCCCTTCTTCAGGTAGTAAATGGGTGTTTCGGGCATGAAGAAGAAGACGGCGCAGAAGATCAGTGGAATAAGTGCGGAAATGATGGACAGGACGAACATCTTGGAGTAGGGACCGATGACGTAGGAGAGGAGGATGCCCGCGGTGAGGAGCAGCTGGAAGTAGGAGCCCAGCGAGCCCCGGATGCTGCTCTCAGCGATCTCCGCCGCGTACATGGGAGCCGTGACGCAGAAGGCGCCTCCGCTGAGGCCGGTGATGTATCGACCGACGAGGAAGAGCAGCACCGAGTCGGCCCAGATGATGAGGCACCAGCCGATGACGAAGGGCACCGTGAGTATCAGCATGGCCGGCTTGCGCCCGATGAGGTCGCAGAGCACGCCGATGGGCACGCAGATGGTAGCCGCGCCCAGGTTCACGATGGAGGCGATCCACGAGAACTCCGCCACCGAGATGTCCATCTTGTACTGCTCGGCCAGGTCCACGCCGTCCTTTCCGGCGGAGGAGCTCCAGGCGAGGACCATCCCCGCGGCGAGGGCTCCTAGAGTGGAAGCCAGACCGGCGACGTACTGGGGCAGCTTGCGACCTTCGGGGAGGGCATCCTCGCTGGTGGTGGACACCAGCGTTTGCTGGGATATCCCGATGTTCTTCTCCGCTGGCATAATTTCTTCCTCGTCCTTTTGTAGCAGAGGTGTCCTTTCCGATGCCTGGAACGAGAGTCGAAGTGGAAATGAACATTTTTGCTCGTATCCTTTGTCGAAGATAAGGTTCGATAGGAAGCTGGTTGAATTCGAGAGTCGAACTCGAGAACTGGATTGGAGTCGATGGAGTTCTATAGTTTCCAATCGGGTTTTTTTTAGTGTTCTCTGGGTAATATTGGAAAATTGGAAATGTGGAGTTATTTCTTATAAAATTTTGTATTATAAATTTTATAGTATAAAATTTGTGTTATAAATCTCTAAAATCGTAGTATAAAATTTTGAGATTCGAAGTCGAGGGAATTTGGAAACATTTATGGTAATTTCATGGAATTTTATACATATCCAGAAATTTATAAATAATTATGTGAATGTAAATTTCAATATTTCTGTAAAATTATAAACACAAGGATTCAAAAATCTGAAAAATATTTTTAGGCATTTCGAGTAATATCAGAAAAATTGAAATAAGCAGTTTTTTTTCTTTAATGAAATTCCGCTTCTAGAGGTTTTGAAATTTTTGGAACTCGGAAATTATCTGTAAATACAAATATTTATATAAAATTCCAAATGCATAATTTATATAAAAACCCATACAACTTCCATACATTTCAAATATTAATAACAAAAAAACAGAATTCCAATCGGGATCTATTTTCATTAAAAATTGCATTCTTTTGCTGAAAATTCAAATTTCGCGCATTTGCGCCTCTTTAATACGCGCCATAATTCTTTCATGCGGTCAGAAATTGGCAACTTCCTCGTTCCGTCTCTAAAAAAACAGGGCCCTAAGGATTCAGGCATTTTACGACCAACTTTTAGTACCGAGTACCCACAAATCATAATAAGTGTCACTAGTGGGTGCCCCAGGCGTTAAAAGCATGACACGTATACTCCTCCCCCCTCCTCCCCCTTTTTATACAGGGACGAGCCCATCTCTAAAATCCCACCCTGAAGAAAAAAAAAACAACCATATCTTATTTTATTTATTTTCCTTAAAACTGATACATACATTGTGGCCGTTTGCGCGACTCGACCCTGAGCCATCGTTGATAACGATCATCGTCACTCTTTCCACGTTATCCTACGTATCTGTAGAGTGGTGACTCGAAAAATATATAATATATAATTGCAAGAATTAAGAAATAAGAATCGTCCACGGAATTCCTGACATGTTATGATTCCTCGTCAAGAGCCACTGACTAGACCACTTGCGCTGCTGGAAAATTACCCAGCTGTTATTATCTATGAGTCCCAGAACCTGACACCTATCATTCGTTCTGTCCTCTATTTATCAAAACAAGAGTGACTGACAAGCGTAATCTACAGTCCGAGTACGAGAAAACGCAATTACGGCTGTTACGAGTACTTTGTGCCGTGACGTCACTGACGAGACAATCAAATTTCGAACTTGTCCAATGTTCGTTGCGTCCGCCGTTACAAGGAAATACAATATGTATTGAATTTTGAATCGATTTCGAATAATTGACGAAAAACTTGTTGTGAAAATTTGGAATTTTGGAAATTTCGTAATTATTGGTATTCGAAACATTTTAATCGCGCTTTTCCAATCCTACGTCATAGGACCTGCGTAGATGCTTCTGCGCAGCGAAGTGATGATTATCGTTTTTAGAATTTTTTTTCTATGAAATTTGGCTACTTTAATTAATTTATTACTAGTTAATTTATTTAATATGGGAATTATGGGATTTTTTTGCACCATGATCCGTGGGAAACTTAAATTTTCCGCTTGCAATGGCGTAGGTAACGGACAGAATCGTAAGACACTGCTGCCATCTTGCTCTTTACCAATGAAATGCTTTCTTTGAATCGTAAAACCGCGAATTGGAGCGTAATTTTAAATCTTCCGTTTTTTTCGATGTAGATTCTGGTTTTTTTTATTACCCTAGGATGCATTTTTATAACCAGGACGAATACCGTCACCGATCGTACACCCTGTATAATGATAATTACAAAACATTTTCGATAAAGAGAACAATAACAAGAACAAAGCCGTATAGTAATATACACATATATGGATAATGAATGTATGTACCGTTTGTCTCGAATCAGCTTGAAAAAACTTTGATTGTCTAACACGAAAGGGAACTGAATATATAATGGTGCAAAAAAGTCGAGACAAGTTCATTTATGAAAAGGGATCTCTCTACAAAAGTTGTGAAATCCTATAACATTAGACAAGCTCGTTTTTTCCATTATGTCAATACGAAGTAATTACAAAATGGAAAGAATTTTTTCTGTTTACGTGATTAGAACCGGTATTGAACTTGTCGGGCCCCGAACCCAAACGATAAGCAATAAATATCTTACAATTTAACTTATTTTTACCGCATTATGAATTAGTAAAGATCAGATTACATAATAATAATATGAATAAATTATACATCATACTCATAATCATCTGAATTGTTCGGGGGCCAACAAGTTCAATACCGGTTCTAATCACGTAAACAGAAAAAATTCTTTCCATTTTGTAATTACTTCGTATTGACATAATGGAAAAAACGAGCTTGTCTAATGTTATAGGATTTCACAACTTTTGTAGAGAGATCCCTTTTCATAAATGAACTTGTCTCGACTTTTTTGCACCAGAGGTGTTTTTTAGGGGGATTTGTCTCCTTTTTGCAAATATTATTATTATTATCGGCTTTATATCTCGAGAAAATATAAATAAAATAATACATAACGTGCGTCGGTAAGGTAAATTTTCGTCTTTTGGATATATTCGGAAAAACAAAACACAATCACTGAATGCCTAGGGCCTAGCCCACCGTTGAGCTGTACTACTGATGTTACAGACAGCGTGTGAGTGTGTGAAGGCTTTCCAGCCGTGTATGTACACAGAACGCTTCGGCTATTTGTTATGTGTGCGGACCTAGTTCGGTCGAGAAAAGAGACACGGTAGCGCTCTCGCCCAATTCATAAATGAACTTGTCTCGAGACACTACCGTGTCTCTTGATTGCGTTAGTCCTCGGATTACAAATAATTCACGGCCATAGAACCGTGTAATTATAATCCCTGGTTCGTTAAATAATACTCGTTTCTCGCACGACTCTTTCTTTTTTTTTTTGGTGTGAGTAATCCCATCTTTTTTTAATTATCACGAAGAAACTCTTAGAGGCTCCTCTCGAGAGGTAGTACAACAACAATTTTGTTATTGTTCATTACTTATTAGTAATTTTTTATTATTATCAATTTTTTCAACTAACTTTTGCTAATTTTATTATTTATATTTTTATGAACATTATTTCAATCTCATTGTTAATCAATTCCTCAATTGATTATAATAATAATCAAGAAAAAAACTTTTTTATCTTCAACTTTGCATTAGGCGAGATTCGAACCCACGACCCTCGACGTACGAATCTAACGCCCTACCCACTAGACCAACGCTGACCTATAGAAGGATCTTTATCCTGTTTCCATATGACCTGTACACTTATTAGATTTTCTTACTAATACATAACAAAAAACATTGTAAAAAAATGCGAGAAAATTGTTAATTTATAAAAACAAATTTCCGTTCTAATTAAAAATCACAAATTCATTACCATCCGGCTTTTCAACATCCGGTAATTGATTCATACAAAAAGCTCCCTTATCTTGGCCGACTAAAACTAAAATAACATTTTACTTCCAATGTCATCTTTGTTTAGATTTCCAAAGATTTACCTCCGTTGTAATTCATGTTCACTTACTGTCGGCACTTGCTCCTGCATAATTCATTAACGAACGTATTCGTCGCTTGGAAAGAATGAAAAAAAAATATATATTCGAGATTCGTATGTTATTGTTGTTATTACCATTCTTTGTGGTATTTGAAGCCACCTGTGTAAGCTATTATTAAACGTTTCGATACTTAACGATGATTTGCACGTGGTTAGTAACGTCAAAGTTGACAACTGCGAGGATACATGTACTCATTTCCACTCGCGTACGTTTGCGTTCCACGTGAGGATTATCTCCGCGACAATTGCGGGGACGAAACGTTAATAAATAATATCCCTCGCGAGTTGAAACCGACAATCATTGGAGCCGTAATTTTTTTTTTTACTTCCTTTTATTATCCGCACGTGAGGTTTCCTTATCAAAAAAAGAATTCCGATAAGGATTCCTCGATGCTCAGTCGCTACTGCGCAGCTTGCTGACAAGCGCATGCGTCGCAAAATATGCGCGGATGCTTCTGCGCAGCGAAGTGGAGCTAAGTGAAAAGCATAAAATGAAAATGCATTTTTATCAAAAATCAGCGCTTTTTGATAAAAGAGTGACTTTTTTTATGTTGTTTTGACAATTAAGACGTATTGTATTGCGTTCGTATTTGCTCGGTGCGTTTTAAAGAATGCTAATTTTATAGCGTAATAAAGATAAAGTAGTAGGAACTTGCCAGTTCACCTGAGGATCGATGAAGAAATATTGTGAAATGGAAATTGTGGTTTTTGTGGAAAATATTAGAGTGAAAAAATATTCAAAGTTATTTCTAGTTTATTATTTAATATTATCCCATTTAGGTAAAATAGAAATTATTTGATTTCTGGGCATGGGTCTTCGACTCAATTGTTCGAACTTCGAAGTCGATCGATTTCGACCCGAACGATCTATAATTTTAACTAGATTTTTAGATTTTCATTTATTTATTTTATTTAATTGTCATTTATTTTGTTAATAAGGAAATCGGACGAATACTTTTCTGAAATCCTGCGACCGATCGAGCTTCGAAGCTCAAATTTCCAAGATTAGACCCGAACTTCTTTTCCGAAAACTATAATTTGGAAAAACTACAAACTTCGCTATCAAATTTTTTAGGAAAAACGCTCCGAAATAAACATTTCCATATAGTTATGCAACTTTTCGTCTAATCGACACACAGAAATCTCTAACCACAGAGGATGTCGTTATTATGTCATAATAATGCTGTAAGCTTCCTGCTTATCGTTCTCGTAACACCTTATTCTTATCGTTCGGCACTGAATGTTGGGAACGTACTGAGATTTTTGAGTCGAGAAAAAGTAGCGAATCTTATTTTTGGTGTAAACGATATTTACCGAAGCTTTCGAATTATCAGTGAATCATTGATTTTGTTTTTCGACAATAGTATGGGTTGGCTTTCATTAGGAATCCCAGTGTCGGGTCAGTTTCCGAATGACGTTTCAATGAAACGCACAAAAGAGCTTCACCTTTGACGATCCTTTTTAGTGTCACCCGGAAACACTTCTCTACTCTTTTTTAGTTTTGCTATTAGCAGAGGTGAGATGCCAATATAGATATAGTAGTACCTTGAAATTGAACTACCTGTTTGTCTGTTTCTTTTCCTGCCTACATATACATATACAGCAATCTGTGTGTGAATGCAAATTTTATCATAGGAAGGAAAGACAAAAAATTGCAGAAATTGTGGATATTATGAATTTTGACAAAAAAAATAGAAAATCAAGAAACAACGAATCTCAGAGTATCGAGAAAATTTTTAAAAATACAAAAATTTGAGAATATCGACGTGATTTCAAATTTTACAAAAACTGGGGAAATTTAAAGAATTACAAAAATTTGAGAACATTGGCGTAGTTTCAAATTTTACAAAAATTCAGAAAATTGCAGAAAATTCTAACACCACAGAAATTTGTCGTCTGTGGCACGAATAAAAAATTAAAAACAAAATCGTGCGATCATTTTGGATGATACCGATAACAACAACAACAACAAAAATTAATAATGAGCGGAAGTAGGTCACAGCTCGGATCGATTGGGCTTTGGTAAATATGTGCATGTGCATAAATGATGGATTGCAAGGAAAAAAAAAAAAAAAACAGCGGAATCTATCACACTGATAGATCGAAACCCGATGCATCGCAATGCAGTGGTTCGATGCAAGGGTCAGTACAATGTTATGGATAAGAGAAACTCGAAATGCGTCGTAGCGAGTTTCCACGCGATTGCAAAGAAAAAAAAAGGAGGAGGAGGCGAGATCTGGATGCATTGTAATTTGCATCGATAACAGGAATTCCTTATCGCGCGGATTTTCACAGATTTCCTTGCAACTCGCGACTGCAAGCTGCACCGAGACCGGTGCAACTGCACCGCAACTGGCACTTGCTCGGCACACGGCCCCTGCAATCAGGATTTTACCTTTATTGCCACCGACAAATTAGAGCCGTACTTTCTCAGAAAGTCATTACTCGCGAGGAACTTTTTTTTTCTGTACCGGCAAATTATGTGCACTCTTTCAGGAAATAAGAGGTAGACCTACATTCGGACCAATTTACCAGCATGAAAATCGCTCCGTGGAATGCGGAGATCCGTTTTTAGGGTTTTCTTGCGACTGGAAAGTCGATAAACCGGAATTTCGTGGGAATGAGGGTGTTTTTTTGATGGAAAATTAATTGCAGAAATTATGAAATTTGAGGGAAACATGGAAATTCAGGAAATTGGCCATCTCAGAATTTTGAGGAATTTTGAGAAATTATAAAATTTGAGAATATCGACGTATTTCTCCAAATTACAGAATTTCAAATTGGCGTATTTTTAGAATTTTAGAAACGTATAATAATTTTCCACAAACTGCAGTTACTTTCAAAATTAAGTAATTTAATAATTTTTTTGAGAACCTTTCTAAATTATGACCTTTTGTTTTTATTCGAATTTCTGTGGGATTCCTTCACGTTTTAAAAATAAGTGCCTTCATTCGGAGGAAACTCTACACGAAAACCTGCTTCCCATTTTTTTTTTTCCATTCATAATTACATAACAGCTGAGTAAATAAATTTTGTTGAAGCCCATATACGAATTCTTTCCTCATTACGATATGCATTTAAATATCAGCAAAACTAGAATTCAAGGTATCCGTCGTTTTTTTTTTTCTTTAAGTAGAATTTTTTTGTCATGGGAAAAAGTGGTCCTAAGGTAAATACCTGGCCACGATGAGTATCATAAAATATTGTTGGTGTTATAACGTTTCACAGTAATATTAACAGGAACATTATCCTAAATTAAAGAACAAAAATTCCAAGTTTTATAAAAATTGAGAAAATTACAAAAATTCGGGATATTTTGAACTTTGAGAAAAACATGGAAAGTTAAAAAATTGTAAAATATCGGGGAAAATTTATAAAATGATAAAATTTGAGAATATCGACGTTGTTCCAAATTTTAGAAAAATTGAGAAATTTACAGAAATTCAGGGATCAGAGAAAATAATGGAAATTCCAAAAATTGGAAACCCAAAATATTGGGAGTATCTGAAAAATGATAAAAAATTGGAAATTATCGACGCAGTATCGAATTTTATGAAAATTACAGAAATTACAGATATTCAGGAAATTACAAAATTCCTTCAAGGCTCTTGACTTTTGCTTCAATGTAAATTCAAAAAAGAATTATTATCACCTGCAGTAGCAGAAAAAATTGCGGATAATAGGGAAAATACTAAAAATGATAGATAAGAAAAAATTACATAGATAGAAAGCTATTAAAAAAATAAATTGAAAGATAGAAAATCTTTTTATATTTTTTTTTTGCAACGGAAAGATTCACCAATAATCATTCTTATTTTTTTTTTCTTATCGTTCCATAGATTTTAATCTCTAATCGTGACCAAAGTCGATTCGATTAAATTTGTTGTATCGAGATAGGAATAAATTCGTGTAAGCGTTACTATTGTTTTCACCGTAAAGGAAAAATTTCTGAATCGATATGTCACGTTTGCGGAGCCAAAAATCGATGTCAGTTGTTTTGTAATTTTCCATTAGGCAACAGGAAAATTGTTCGTCGACGAGTTATGTCGATCTGAATTCCATTAATATCGAGACTCGAGGAAAAGTAATTGGGAATTAATTGCAAGCCATGTCGATTTCTTATCGAATTTCGGATATCGATTGGAAACGAGGATCCTCAAAAAGTATTAATAAAAATGAAGTAGCAAACTGAAATAGCGAAAAAAAAAAAATTCGAAATGTAAGGGGATAAGATAAGATAAGGCTAAATTGTAGTCGAGAAAATGACAACACCAGAATAATTTGCAAAAATAATTTACCTGCGGTTTCTATTGATTTTTTTATTGATGTAATAAATTTTTCTATTTTATTTGGACTGAATTTATTTATTTATTTTTTTTGGGTGTATGGGTAATTTTGGAAATTTGTTCCTTTTGTAGATATTTAAATTATGATTTTTAAAAAATTGAGAAATTTTTTTTTATGTTTCTCGGTTTTTATAAAACTCGGAATTTCATAAAATTGAGATTTCAATTTGAAAAACCTGAAATTTGAGCTGATGACCCAATTTCATAAAAAAAAAAAAAAGTCTCAAAGAAAAATATCATAAGTGGAAGGAGAGAATTGGAACGCGAATTTTAATGCTGACGATTAAAACACATTATTATGTTTTCCCTGGCGTATCAAAATTGCGTTACGCACAATTGTTTATTTATTACAACATCGCTTTTACGTCGTCATCTTTTCTCATATCTTATATGTTTATCTCACAGCTCCACTTTCCTTTTTACTTTTCCTACACATTTTCATTTTCCTCATTTTGCGAAAAATCAACAATTCATTTTTTTATTCTTCTCAAGAAAAAAAAAATCTGAAACTTGATCTATAAAATCCCATATTTCAAATTACCAATTTTAATCAATACTAATTTTTAAATAATACTCAAATAAAATCTGGAAAATTGTACAATCTGAGAAAATTGACGTAGTTTCGAATTTACAAAAAATTGTATAAATTCGAGATATTATGGAATTTGAGAAAGCGATGGAAATTCAGCAAAATTGTGAATATTGGCATTTTTTTTTCCCATGAAAAAAAATTAATCAAAAATTTTTTTCTCAGGGATAAAAATGAAAAATCGGTATTGGAAATTCCTGGGGGGGAAAAAAAATTGAGGCGAAAAATTACGGGTTCAATGTAAAAAAAATATATTAGATTCGCCTTCTTTCCTCAAGAGGAACGAGGAAAAAGCGAATCTCACCTGGATTTCGAAACTCTAGATAAATATTGTTTCCTCTGAAAGGCATTCGCCTATTTTTTGAGGTGTGTCCGCCGATCGGGGACCGATTAAAAGGCCAAACGATGGAAATTTCGAGTCGTGACGTCGCAGAGTGCAATTTTATCTATCGAGATTAGGTTCTCACAACAAATGTCTTCGAAAATGGACCTCGAAAACGACGGCTCTGCTTAGCTCTAATTTTTTCCTTATCATCTTGATAAGTGTAATAACGTAACGCTAAGCCGCGCGTGATTTACGCTGATTGCACTTGATCATAAATGTACAGTTACGCGGTATTACAATTTTTTATGCAGGTAAAAATCGCTGTTTGCCATTGACGTAATGGTTTGATATCGAGTTTCCAGCCAAACAATCGAGAAAAATTCAGAAAAATAAATATTTCTCTTAAATTGCAAAAATTCGCGCACGCGCGAAACGGGAAATTTTTATAATTATCCGAATTTGAATTTCGCCGAATGAAATAAATTAATTTAAGAAAGCCCTCAGCGGTTACTAATTTAATTCCATGCTCGTTTCTGAGCAATCGAAGGATACTTTTATAGCTGATCAATAAAGAATCATTGCGAATCGATAAGCCAAATCACTCGGAATACTAATCGAATGGACATTCGATGCTCGATATCGAATGAACATTATCGTTTTTATAATTAACATCCGAAAGTGACCAGATATTATATTTATTATTTTTAGAAAAGTTATAGAAAATTAGAACCTATTAGTATTTTTTCATTAAATCAAATAAAAAATTTTCATTTTCATTTATCACCAAAAAGGGCAAAAGCTAATAATAAAATTAATGCAATATTTCCAAATTCTTAATTTTTCCTTTCTCAAATAATTTAACCCCCCCAAAAAAACAGCGAATTTCAATTTTTATCGACAACCCTCCTTTTTGAAAAACGCCAATTTTAACACCCACCGCACCAACTTAAATTACCATAATTAATTTTCGAAAATCCAAATTCACCAAAATGGGGTTTCCCAGAAATTCGTTAAAATCCAAAACTCAACTTTAATCATAACAATGCAAATTTCAGCACCAATGTTTTTTTCACCTACAAAGTTTATGCGTGATTTGTAAAAAAATTTGTAAAAAAGAAATTAAAACTACTAATAATATTTTTAAAAAAAAGCACTTTTTGCACTCACTTATTATTTCTCCCCGTGATTAATTAATCCAAACTCGTCGAAAAAAAATATGTATATATATATCTATAAATCCGTTGTTGAAACTTGAGTAACAATTAACAACTGGGATTAACGAGACACTTGTTACCGAAAGAAAACTAATCCATAAATGTGCTTTACGAAGTCCTTTAAATCAGAAAGACGTATCATCCCTACTCGAGTTTTACAACTCCCACTGTTTTTTCTCCACTTCGACTTTACAATGGAATAGTGGGGAACGAAGTTCTCGGGTTTTTTTTTTTATCCACGACTTTTCTATCAATTTAATAGGAAAGTGGAGACTTTTATCAAACTGTGCAATTGAATTTTTTTTCTTTTTTAAAAACCAACGCGAAACCTTGGGGAAATCCAATGGCGGCCTTGATCAGGATTAATTGGAAATTTAATAACTACAAAAAATCCATTTCTGCTTTTCAAAAATTATTTTAACGAACCCAAATTCGAGTTTCTTTTGATTTTTGAATATTTGAAATTTCGAAAATTAGTATTAGCAGATTTGGGATAATTAGTATGATAAAATGAGCGATTTAGTAATGAATTACTGCTTAAAATTAGTAAATTGGTATTAATAAAATAATAATAATTATAATCGTAATAATAATCGCAGTCTATGGAAAAAAAAATTTTGAGGAATTAGCCTAAGGGCTAATAAAATTTCCATTGGACTTCGATTTTCATTAATTCTTTTTTTCTTTAATTTCATTAATTTTTTTTTTTGGTAATTAGATTTTCTATAAATAGGAATTTTTATTGTCCCAAATTTTACTAATTTCTAGAAAATTGAACTTTTTCTTTTTATCAACTTCAAATTTCATTTGATTTCCATAGAATTTTGTCAGGAATTTTAGAATTTTTGAAAAGAATAAAAATTTATTTGAAAATCCACGAAATTTTAGGATTCAAGGAATTTCAAATAATTTAAATTCCACTCAAATAATTCAAGTCGGTCCCCCCAATACTGGCTCGTAATATTACTGTTTTAACTCAATACCGGTCTATCGAAATCCATTATCTCAGGGAAAACTGATAAAATCAAAATGAGACCCAATAAAACATTAATCGGAGGGTCCTAGAAAAAAAATGGATTTTTTATCATTTAATCTCGAGTTTCATATCTGTAATTTCTAATAGATTTCAATTTTTGTCCGGCCGGTTGTTCCATGGAAAGTCCCTATCGCTATCCATTATTTACCGATAAATATCGGTTCGTTAAAAAGTCGTTTTTGGGCGATCATCGGTGCCGTCTTGGCTACGGCTTGGAAAAATCTACCTGCTCTTATCTCGCCATACTCGTTAAGTAAAAGTGTCACACAACTCACATTTCTTCGGTAAACCCGACGATTCCTGGAACGATAACGGTGTGACTGGCCCGTCCCGGAATTAGAAACCTCGTCCCTCGTGCCCAGATGCGTGGGCGTCACGACCTTTTCGACCTGCAACGAAAATGTTCCATTAAATTCCATGGAATTCCTCAGAAAATGGTGTAAAAAAAAAATAATTCTTCGGGAAATTACAGAAAAATAATTTAAAAAAATTGGCTCCAAAATTAAAAAAAAAAGGAAATTGTTACAAAATTCTACAAAAGAAAAAAAAATTCGTTATAAAATAATTGAAGAAAAATCTGCCCCAAAATGGAGGAAAAAAATCGTTACAAATTAGCTGTAAAAAAAAAATTCGTAATAAAATTGGATTATCGAGATTTCTTAAAAATAAAAAAAAATGATATAACGAAAATTGAGTCACTGATAAAAAAATGTTAACGAACCGATAATTTTCTGACTCTCTTGGATTCCCTTCCAAGTCATCCTCTGTAAGACCGGCCAGTCTCTTTGAATCATCGGAAGTTGCGCAAACGAGATTTTTAATAAACAAATTGCAGGAAGTCGAGCATCTGCGGGAAACAAAAACAATCATTTGTTTACGCATTTTCCAATAAATATTGGCAGCTCCATTTTTCCATGTTTTCTGAATTCCAGTGACGCAGTGTCGATTTTTTTACTTTTTTTTTTGCAATAATTATTCCGTGGAAGCCTTATCGCTATCAATTCTCGATATAATGGAAAAAGGAAAAGAAGCAAAGAATTAAGGAATGAAGTGCATCGGAAAACAAACAGTACGTTCGAAAGCTAACGGCTATGGAATGCTTATGTTTAACAAAGGAGACAGGAAAAAGAAAACAGACGATTTCAGCGAAATCTCTGAATTTCTTCTTTTTTTTTTAATTGTTATTATTTTA
The DNA here is from genome assembly GCA_949825005.1 of Gasteruption jaculator. Lineage (NCBI taxonomy): Eukaryota > Metazoa > Arthropoda > Insecta > Hymenoptera > Gasteruptiidae > Gasteruption > Gasteruption jaculator. Next base: position 7,814,604 of record OX463776.1, read on the forward strand.
CCGGCGATTATTTTAATTTTTAACGGTTGGAAATTGTTTTTTTTTTTGTCGATTTATCGGTTTTATTGAAAATTGCAGACACGAATTCAAAATTTCTTCGGTTCTTCTGTGTTTCAATATTTAATTGCATGTAAAATTAAAAATTACCAAAATTAAAAGAATAAAAAAGATAATAAAATGCAATAAATGCTTGAAATTAAAATAAAAAAGAAATTCTTGATCAAATGGAATGAAAAATAATATTTTTGAATTCTAATAATTTTGCGGTTGAATGTAAAATTGACAATTTTTATTTTGCAAATTTATTTTATACACGAATTTTCTCGTGTTTCAAGAAAAATTGCGAATTTTCGAAAAATAGGAAATTCCAGCGCGAACTGCGGCTGCAATTTTCATTTTTTTTTTGCCGATTCGACGGCAAAAATAAAATAAAATTGGGTTGAATTTATAGAAATTCTGGTATATCATAAAAAATTTGTCATATAATGCAACAAAATAATCTGCAATTTTTTTTTTACCAATTTCGCCGCAAGTGGGTTCCAAAATTTCGGGGTGACAATTGCCCGTGTCGTTTCCCAAATTACACAAATTTTCTATTTCTGGTAGATTTTTCCTCTCGGTTGGAGGCCTCGCGTGACGTTTCCAGGCACCGGGCGGTAATTTTCCATGGGGGGGTTTTTTTTTTTTTTTTTTCATCAATCCCTCTTGGCTGAAAAAAAAAGAACAAAGGAGGAAAAATTAGAAAAAAAGAAATACGTGAAATGGCTAGAATATAAATACATATAAATTCGTAATCTAGAAAAGCATCGATCAAAGGCTCTCGACTGGTAGATGAAAATCGCACGAAAAAGGCCAATAATAAAAGGTTTCTCGGCGATATATCGTAAAGATAAACTATGAAGAAATTGGATGGATAAGAGATCGTAGATAAATAGGTCGCAAGAAAAAAAAAATGATGATGCTCTTCGATATCGTCGATTTGCAAAGACCAATCAATTAACGGGAAACTTTCGTTTCCGTGTTACATGTTACAAACTACACGCAATATATATATATGTTTTTTTTCAAAATTGTTAGGATTCTGATAATGTGGAACAAAAATACGTGCATGAAATTGCAATTTCAGAACGTATTTTTATTCCAGCTCTGGGACAAATAAGTCCCTGTAGTAATTAAAATTTTATTGATTTATGGAGAAATTTTTTTTTCTATTTTTTTCTTTTTTTTGTTCTATCAATTAATTTCAAGTTTTGATTTTCGAAAAAATTTCATGAAGAAAAATAAACAAGAAAAATTTTGTTTCAGGTGAAACCCGATTTTTCAAAAAATAAAAAATTCTTTTGCATGATATTTTTAGTGGAAAGTATCAAAAACTTCGAAATTTTTTTTTTCCAACGTTCGACTGGAATAAAAAAATTTTTTTATTCCCAAATTTGGAATATAAATTCAATATATATAAAATTTGGAATATACAATATTTTTCCAAAGTATCACTGGAATAAAAAAATTTTTGTACTCCAAATTTGCAATATAAAGTCAAGAAATATATATAAAATTTGGAAAAGAAAATTTTTTTCCAAAGTTTCACTGGAATAAAAAAATTTTTTTATCGTCCCCCACTCGCCGGGGGACGATAGCGATTGACGATAGGCCCCGTTTCACTCGCTTTCCTTTATCTGCGAAGGAACTGACGATTCGTTATCGCTGATGGCTCGTAAAAGCGAGAAGGAGGGCGAAGATGATCCGTCGACTTGAAAAAAATATCGCGAGCCGTGCGATTTATCTTTGATCCTTATCAGAAAATAACTCCAGCTCGCGACTCGCGTTGTTCCGCTGCGAACACGTAGGCCCCGAAGGTAAGAAACTACCTGGTCATTATTCAACGTGTGTCATCACAATACAACATTGGGCGGCCGGAGACACGAGTTTTTACGCCTTATTAAATCTTGCATCACGTTCCAGAATTTCGCGATGAGCTCGCACTCCTGAAAAATATAATACAATATTTTTTTTAATTGAACAGTTCCCGGGGGGTCATATCGATTTTTTTTTGTCCCCGGAGATTAAACGAATCAGCCGGGTTTCGAATTTTCCAAAATTTTGGGAAAACCAGAATCGTTGGAATATTTTTTATTTTTTTTTTCAACATTTTTTTGGAATTCTGATAATGTGGAATAAAAATACCTTCTGAAATTGCAATTTCATGAACGTATTTTTATTCCGCATTATCGGAATCCTAAAAATTTTGAAAATAAAAATATTCCAAAACTATTCCATCAATTCCCACTCTCTCAAAATTTTGGAAAATTCGAAATTGCAATTTCATGGACGTATTGTAGTAATTTAAATTTTATCAATTCATGGAAAATTAGATTTCCATCAATTAGTTTCAAGTTTCATATAATTTCCCTAGAATTCCCTAGAATTTAATTTTCTAAATAGGCAAAGAAATTTTTTTTTCAGCCGAAACCCGATTTTTCCATAAATAAAAAATTGTTTTGTATCACATTTTTGCTACAAGATATTAATAAAATTCGAAATTTTTGTCGAACAATGTTTTTTTCCAACGTTTGGCTGGAATAAAGAAAAAATTTTTTTTTTTCATTTTTCCAAATCGAAATCAAAAACTCGCCTAGTATCAAATTCCTGAATTAGAAAAATTTTAACAAATTCCGTGTTTTTGTTTTCACTTTTGTGATACAGTTTTTTCATTTTTTGCCTTTTCGACACTTCCACGAGCAGCCAAAAGAAATCTTGGCGATCACATCTTGGAAATTACGCTAACGGATATCGCGAGACGTGCTTGGGATTGATAATTGCCGTAAATCCCAAAATTTCAAGGACCCCGCGTCTCGTTTAACATTCCGAGCATTTCGATCACCTTGCCTTTGGTTTTCTAAGCGATCCAAACCAGAAAACGCCCGTTCTAGATTTCAATTCGGTTGTACCATATTTTTTTTTTGGCCAGAAAGAGAAACTTTCTAAAAAGAAATTTCAAAAGTCTCGGGACGAGAAAGTGTTCTTAGAAAAATTGTAAAATTGGCCCCAATTTTTTCCTTAGAAAAATTGGAGCCAATTAATCGCATCTTAAATTGACACATTATCGGCTTTGAAAAATTTCAAAAAAGGCTAAAAATATTTTTGGCACCTAAAAATAAATTTTTAAAAAATCCAATGAATTACAAATTTAATCGAGAATCGCTAATTAATTATTTTATCTTTTCCCCAACATTAATATAATATCATTGATAAAAAATTTCAAACGATTAAAATGTCGATTCCAAATAATCCAATGAATTGCAACTTTAATTAGGAATTTCATTCCTCGTTAATATTTTTCCTCTTTTTTTCGGATTTCAATCATTTGAGAACACGCTAAAAATATTTGTCTCCTTGGAAAAAAAAATTAATAAATATTTCATAATCCATCCAATTCCCAAGATAACGACGGAATTCGATAAAAGAAATTTTTGGTTCCTCATTATTTTTCCAGGAATATAATTACTATTTTTTTTTTTCTTTGATTGCACAATATTCGACCGAATTCGTTAATTAATCCGAAAAAAATTTCGACAAATCGTTAACCACGGCCGGAATTATTTGAAATAACATCGACAAAGAAATTTGCAAGAGCCGAATAAAGGATGGTGAAAATTTTGAGTGTGAAGTTTATATATATATTTTTATATGAACTTACAGTTTTCGCTTTTCTTAAAATTTAATTTGAACATTTTCAGAAGTCCTGACTTCCAGGTCTTTTCCCTTCACCATCATCACGTAAAACCGCCTTCGGTTCGTTTCGTTTCATCAATCCATCAACCAACAGACGTCTACTCGTGCTTTGCCGATTAACCCGAAGCCGATATCGAATAATCATCATTCATAAAATCCTCTTACATTTTTTTCATTCTTTAAATTCATTTGATCCTTAACGACGACTTTTGGAAATTGCAATAAAGGCGGAGGCAAAGAATCAAAAAAAAAAAAACCATACCAAACGCAGAACCTGCAAATTCACAAACAAAAGAGCATTTGAAATCCAAAGAAAAAAAATGAAACTGAAATGAAAAAGAAAGCTACGGATTAAATAAAGAAGAAAAACAATAAATAAATAAGAAATTGACACTCGATAAGAGAATTCTCGAAAATTAATATCCAAAAGTTTCTTTATAAAATTATTGTAAGATTTTCAAAAACTATGCTTGTTCTTTTTTTTTTCCTCTTCGATAAAATAATTATCTTCAGCAAAGACTGTTTTTTTCCTTATAAATTCTTTAGTTTTTAATGACAATAAAATAAGAAAACAGTACAATAATATTCAGTTATTAATTTCCAATCATTCGAATAAACCATTCTTACTTGTGTCAATGCATTCTCTCTCTCGCTCTCTCTCTTTCTTTCTCGTCTACGAATTTTCCATCCTTTTCCTCAAAATTTGTAGTCGCGGACAAAATTTCTCTTCGACTTTCGCAGCTGTTACTTTCCTTTCTCCTCTCCCTCTACCGTCTTGCTGTTAAAAACAAAATGATTAGTAACCAATTAAATCAATGAAATCGAATTCTTCAATAAAAAAAAAAAATTAATCGTCGGGCAATGTCAAAAAATGAATTAATGAAAAAAAAAATAATAATAAAAATTTATCTGCCGTTACTGACGAAGACGACGAAGACACGATTTGTCTTTTCCCGTGAATGTCGGAAAGAAATAGAAGATTCGATAGTTTGCGATAGAAACTGGGTATTTTTTATTAATCTTTTTTGTTTTTTTTTTCTTCTTTTGCCTCGTTCGTTTTCGTTTTTTGTTTTCTCCTTTTTGTCTTCTTCGTTCGTACGTTTTCCTCCTTTTCTTTTTTGCATATATATTTTCTTCATATAGAATATATAATTTTATATATATTTATAATTCGCATATATTTTTCTCTGTTTCCATCATCCCATTTCCCAATGAAATAACAACAAAAAAAAAAGAGAAATTTTTTTTTTCCCCGTAAAAAGAGAGAGAATCAAGCTGTAGAACGAAAAGATTTGAGATTTCATGATAAATGTTTCCGTTAGTTAGTTAGTTTGTTTGCTCGCTTGCTTGGCAAATTTTTCTTCTTAAGTAAATCATCGATGAAATTCGTAACAAAGTGAGAAAAAAAAGGAATCTTTTTTTTTTTCTTCGAGAAATCTTCTTCCTTCGCACTTTTTATTATTTATTTATTTATTTTTTTTTCATCATCGTGATCCTCTTTTTCCCCTCTTAATTTTCATCATCATCATCATTATCATCATCATCATCGTTATCAACCTTTTGCTCTTCTTCGCGACACATTCGCACATTCGCGCATTCACACACACATAACATCCGTGGATCCGTCCATCACAAAAAGTCGAATCTCGAAAGAAAAAAAATATATCAAAGAAAATATTTTTCTCTCCGTTCCCTCAAGTTTTGTTTTTAATTTCTTCTTCTTCTTCTTCTTCTGTTTTTTTTTCTTTATTTTAAGCTGCGTCCGTTCGGTCGAAGTAGTGTGTTTTTTTTTATATCGAAAGTTTTTTTTTGTGTATTTTTACGTTTAGTCGACAACCTTGAGCACCTTTCCAATTGCAATCGTTTTGTCTGTGGAAAGAAAAAAAAAAAGAATTAGATTTGGAATATTGAAAGAAAGAGAAAAAAAAATTTAATTGGAATTACAATTTTGAAAAAAGACCCCCAAAAAATTTATTATTACAATTTAAATACGGAAAAAAGGCAAAATAAATTAAAATTGAAATATTAAAAAAAAAAGAAAGCAAAATAAATTAAAATTGAAATATTAAAAAAAGAGACCAAACAAAAAAATAATGAATTGGACGGAAAAGCAAGAAGAAGTCGGTGAAAAATCACTTACTTTCATCCCTGAGGGTAAACCGTCCCATTTGAGGAAACAGATTGAATCTTTCAAGGCAAATAACACCAGCGCATTCGATTCTCATGATAGCGACCTGATCCTGTTTGACGAATCTCGGCCGCGTTCTACTTTTCTCACCGGTTTTCTTATCAACGAGACAAATAAGCGCTTTCACGGAAACCTCCTCCGCCGCGCAGTGTATATGCATCACCGCGCTGTAACCCGCGCAGATGATGCTCTTGTGTTCTAATATTACAACCTGGGCGTCGAAAACCTTGCCGGTTTTAATAGGATTATTACTATCGCACAAAACAAAACCCGGACTCACGTCCTCCTCCTCGATGCCCTTCAACTTTATTTTTACATTTTCACCAGGTCCCACGGATGTCACTTCCTCGTCATCCGACCACAGTTGGTCCACCGTCACCGCCGTCTGTCGAGAAGAGAAAAACGAAATTAACGAATTATGTTTTTTCTCGATTTTAATATTATCAATTTTGGCGCCGGTATAGATCTTTATGTGCGACACCCACGTGGTGCCACCGGCGCTTGCCCGATACCACCTAATGGCGTAGCGTTAATCAAATACAAATTAGCGAGCACTTGCAAAATTATATATTTTTTTTTGGAATAATTAAATTAAATGAAATAATATTTAATTAAATAGTTTAAAATCCTTACCCTGTTTGGCATAACGAGTAAAGACTGTCCCTTCTTTGCCTCACCGGCTTCGACCTTTCCCATGACGACGGTACCCATATCCTTATATTTGTCGACAATTGGCATAATAAATGGTCCGTTACTTTTACGATTGAGGGATGGTAGAGAATCGATGAAAGGTATGAAAGGTGGTCCTTTATACCAATTGCAAAGGTCTTCGGGAATCGGATCTTTCAAACCAATGCCAAGTTGCCCCGATACCGGCATAAACGTGAGGTCCTTCGCCGGGTTGAATCCTAGTTTACGGAGATACGGCAGTATTTTGTCCCTGGAAGAGAAAAGAAACGTTGAAATTCGGTGTTACAAATAATTACATGGAACAATATTCGCAATTTCTTTGAATTTCCCCGTTACCATCGACTCACAAAAAATTTTATACAATAGTAATGTAACAATAAATAAATGTATCGACTTTTCTCGGATGGAAAATTGGAAAATATATATTTTACCAAAATAATTGGCTGCTAAAAATACCGGTACGAGGGAATACGAGTAAAATGCAATGCGATCGAATGTACCAATTATTAAATTATGTAATTTATTAATAACACGATTTTATGTATGAAAGCCACAAAATTTCAGATAACGAGTCGTCGAAAATTCGCGACTCCGGGTAATCGATATCGATTCTATTACTGACGTTGAATATTGCAAATTATTTCTTTTTTTTTTTTGTTAAAATATTAATAATTATTTTTATTATAAAATTCGAATCACTTTTGTTTATATTTCATTTCTCTTCCCCTTAAACTCCAGCTACAATTATAATTCATGAAAAAAAAAAAGAAAAAAGTCAGTCACCTGCATTCGTTGTATCTTTTCTCATCCCACTCGACCGTCGGGTCATCCATTTTATTAACTAATACAACTAGATGTTTGACACCAGCAGTTTTAGCGAGCATCGCATGCTCTCTCGTTTGTCCTCCTCTGTCGAAACCTGTTTCGAATTCACCTTTTCGCGCTGATATTACGAGTACAGCCAAATCCGCTTGTGCCGCACCTCCAATCATATTCGGTACAAAACTTTTGTGTCCTGGTGCATCTAATATAGTAAAATGTTTTCTCTCCGTTTCAAAATACGCTCTGCCGACTTCCACGGTTTTTCCCTTTTCACGCTCCTCCTGGTTGGTGTCCAAGGCCCAACTCAAGTACCAGGTCTCTCTGCTTCTCTCCTTGGCTTCTCTTTCGTATTTTTCTAGTGTTCTCTTATCTACCATTCCCGTTAAAGCCATAATTTGTCCACCGATCGTTGATTTACCCGCATCTGTTTACAAAAATCGTATTAGAAATGTGCACTTTCAATATTAATTATTATTTATTAAAGAAAATTATGAATTATTAAATAAAAATTAATTATTTATTTTACATATTTGGAAATTTGTCCAAAAATTGTTCGAGAAATAATATAAATATAATATTAATATATTATTAATAACGTATTAAAAATAATATATAATATTAATATTCTATATACGGCAATAATGTATAGAAATACTAAAAATGGATAATAAATAAGTTTCTAGTTAAGTCAATCCCTAAACCTGAAAATAAACAATTGATTTATATCATGAGAAGCTACGTCTGGACATAAATACACTGTTACGTAACAATGGAGTTGATAATAGTTGCGAATATGTTTATTTTAGAAGGAATCTCACCAACGTGTCCGATGAAAACAACGTTAACGTGCTCCTTTTTGCTCTTAGTGTCTTCCGCAAACTTCACAGGTTTCTTTTTTGGTACTTTCACCACGAGTTCTTCGTCGTCTTCATTTTCACCCTGGAAAATCGTAGGAAATGTAATTAGATTGGAAGTATTTCAAAATAAATTTAAAAGTAATTCCTATAATAAAAATATTTAGGGATCATCCGATATTTGGAAAATTACACCCACGTCAAAATAATACATCCGAAATCAATCGCATTGATAAGATATATATCGAATCTAGTTACAACTGAATTCCATATTTTTTTATTCAATAAAAAGAAGATAACGGAAACTTTTTGTGCCAGATTCCGGAAGAAATTTATTTTATACTTGTAAATTTTAAAAAACATATTTATCATGGTAAAAAATTGAATTCGGAAAAAAGGCTTTCGAAAGTCAATTTACTCTCGAGGCTCGGAAATCCAATTAGTTATTTATTTTTTCAGCTTCGACTAACAAAAATTAACACCAGAAAGTGAGTCGAAGCCACAAAAGAAATTTCTCGTTTCCAAAGGTTACGAAATAATTTTAATTCTTTTTTGCAATTAAGTATTAGTGTAATAATTGAAAAAATACCTCTTCGTTCTCCGATGCTGCAAGAGAATCTCCATCGACGGCTGCTTCCTCCCATGAATCGGCTGGTTGGTGCTCCGGACTCGCATTTATTTGCTCCGAAGAAGTATCGATAGGAGGTACGACTACTCCTCCGCCAGTAGGTGGTTCTTCTACTCGAGTCCCAACCGGATCGGGTGGAACTGCCGGTGCAGCGGCTCCTGTAAAAAGAATATCTTCTAAATTTTTGGAAAAAAATAGGATTTTTATTTTTCTGAAAATCCTTCAACTTATGAAGATTCTTTTTCTAAAAAATCAGGAAGATTTGTGTTAAGATAAATTTTCCAAATTGGAATATCTTGGAATTCATTTCGAAGTCCATCGAAGTCTCTCTAAAGTATTCGACAGACGTATATAAATCTTCGGATACCACAGGAAAACTAAATCTCTCGAGAGAAGGAATGTCGAGGGAGTTTTTGCCAGCGATAGCATGGGTAACGGATTATGCACGAGAAACTGTGAATCACTCTCTGTACTGTTGAATATTCTTGCGGATTCTGACTTGGAAATATTTAGTCACACGCAGATAAATCATTGGTGAGTCAAGACAGGAGGAGGAAACATTGTTAACTTTTCATCGACATTTCAATTAAATTGTTCTCGGTCGATCCTAGCGCGGTTCTGCGAAGTTCGCAGGATCTACGAGTATCCTCGCGAGTAAGAAATCGAACCTACAAATTGTAATAAAAATTAGAGATTATATAAAATTTAAATAATACTTTTTATATACTAAAAAAAATTTAAATATATTAGGGGGTGATAAAAAAAACAAGGATTGTATAATTTTCTGAAAAATTGCATTAATAAATGGGGGGATGAATTATGATTTTGTTTCGGAAACAATTTCAAATTTTTCATTTATTTGGGGAAGAAGCCGAAAGGCGCGTAAGGTCAGAAGTTCATGGGAGATATCTAATAAAAATAAAGGTCAATCCCAGAATTGCTGATTAGAAACGATATCAGTGGAAGCCTATTATTATTTAAAATTATTATAATATTAATAAAATAATATTATTTAAAATAGAAAGAGGGATATTAATTTTTTGGAAGTCGAGGTATTTGTTTACTCCCATCATTTTTAACTAGAAGCAGAAAATTATTTAAACTAATACTTTTTCACAAAAATTGATAAGCTTCGAACTCCAAAAACATGAAATAAATCTTTTTTATTCAATTTTCTAAAAATTTTTTGTATAAAGAAAACTGAACTTCAATTGTATTTAGAAATTTTGAAAAAATACCGAATCTTTTATTTCAACAATGAAATGAAGGACCTTCGTGGACCATTAAATAAAAAGAATCCTTCTCGTGAAATTTCTTCCGATACGTTAACATTCGGAAAAGGGAAACGTAATCTCCCGAAGTCCGAGGTTTCATCCCCGAATGAAATCTGGGTTTCGATATTCTTTATATATATCTCGAGAACGTACCTAAAATTGAACATGTTAAAAAACCGATACTTTCGAATCCAAATAAACTGGTAGCAGCGACTTTAATTAGACACAGTTACACAAACCCGTGGCTCATATGGTAACTCAATGATGAGTGCTCTTATATAGGAGATTCTAAATTTGCCTTTCTCCTTGATATGCTCCAACATACCAAACTATATCAGGGTAAGATTCGTTACACGAATCCAAAAGTATCCAGTTATTAATCGGTAAACAAATCGAGATTCCAGTTATATTTGCTTCGAGTCTATGATCACGGATCGATGGAACTTTCCCTACTTCAATTCAAAATTCATTGAAAAAATATTTTTGGAAAAATCTATATAACATTTCAAGGGAATGGTGACTTTAAATTGCGACCACATGTTCATCGACATAAAAAAAATTCTGTTCACCATCGAAGGGTTGCGAAGTTGATATTCTTTTACAAACAAAACTTATTTTGTGGGACAATTTCGAAAGGTTTGCGTTATCGTTCCGAAAACGAATCGAGACTTAAATTACTAGAAGTCGCTTATTTTCTAATTCGATCCAAAATTCTTTGGAAAAACGGACTCGGAAGGTACCGACTTAACTCGAAAATTGGAACTTGCTTCTCTTCAGATTTTCAATTCGACATTGACCTTGACACGCAAGTATCTTCGGTACATACTTCCAAAAGCGAGACCCTACACTTGAAAAATTTCAAACTTAAAACTCAAACTCAAAATTTCACTCATACACGGACGACTCGAAATCCAACTTTGTTCCCTGGTAACACCGAATGTTCCTAAACGACTCGAAAATTGCCTACTTACTCCTAATTCTCCCAGACTGGGTCGAGTAAGATCCGTTTCGCTTGGAAATCGTGAAAAAAGCGTAACGTAGCCATACGATTCCTAGTTTCGAACTTACCATTTTTCGTCGCACAGGACATTTCCAGAGTTTCTAATCCCAAAACGAAAAAGGCACCAAAAAAAAAAAAAAAAGAAACCAAAAAGGAAAACAGAACAGAACAAAAAAAATTGAAAAATAGAAAAAAAGAAAAGAAAGAAAAAAAGGAAAAAGGAAAGAAAAAGGACAAGAAAAGGACCTTTAATCGCAAGAATTCAGTGACCACTGCGGGAATTCCTTTCACATCCTACTGCTAGCGACCAGCGAGTGACGAAAAGGGGAGAAAAAAGAAAGAAAACGATAACACGTTTTACGTTTTGACGCAACGTGGAAGTTAAACATTAACGTATCGCGACACATAGATAGGTCCCTTTGTAACGGTACGAAATCGAACGTCCGTGGAAATTGGACAAGGTATCGCATGGAATCGGCGGCGCTCCCGGAATCGGAATTGGAATCGGCTCGGGCGCTGAAAACCCGGGCAATAAAATAACGACTCGCTACTAACCGTGATGTGTCTCGGGGGGCATGGAGATATTAGCATTAGCGGTAGCTGCGGCAGCGGCGGCGGCGGCGACAGCGGCATTGACGATAGGTGCTGTGCTCGCTGGTGTATCGGTGAGCGCTGTTGTGTTCTGCGACGGCGAGCTGATGCAGAAAGAAGGCACGAATTCCGCCGCGTTCACGTTCAACGTCGAGAATTTGCTCTCGAGCGATTTGTCGCTCGTCTGGTTGACGACCGACGTGGCGTTAATATCGCCCGTATTATTATCGGCTTGCTGTTCCCACGAGTCCGGTGCTATGCTGTTCGCCATATTTTTATATCTTTGTGTGTGTCTCTGTTGCCTCGTTTACACGAAAGAGAGAGAGAGAGAGAGAGAGAGAATGCGCGCGTATGCGTGTACGTGTGGTTCGTGAGTGTTCCTTATATATATATATATATATATATATATGTATATATATATGTATAGATGTATACGTATGGGTAAAAGGAGCGAGAAGACGGGAAAAGCTGGTTGGTATCTGTCCGACTGTCCTTGTTTTCGTCCCTTTTCTTCCGTTCGTTAGTTTTTCCTGCTCGCGGTTGTTCCCTGGACTCCCTTGGATCGCAATTTCTGGGTAGATTCGGCGAGAAACGCAGGAATTCGCTCGGGGCCGCACGTGTTGGACTTGGCGTTGGACTTACGGTTAAAATTAGGACACCTCGACACCGCAATGACAATTAGGACGGGGTATTAAAAAAATATCTTGTTTTTTTATTATGTCTCCTGCGGTCGCTCGCGGCGTGCGCTGCGCTGCCTGCCCGTAACACACTTTTCGCACCTCACACTTTGCGCACTGCACGCGCCTCTATTGCTAGCAACAGCAAAAGCAGGATATAATATAACGTTATCTCGCTCTTTTCTTCGAGCCTCCGTCTCACTCACTCTCGCTCCCACCCGCTCGCTCTCTCTCGCTCCAACTTACGGGAATCGCCGAACCACACCGCCGTGTTAGTCCGCTGCGCTTATTCGCTTACGCTACTGCCGAGTGCCGCCTGCCGCGTGCGCGACCTCCGTCTATCAGCCGCCGCCATTTTCTTTTCCGCCACCGGAAGGCTAGTCAAAATCCATTCTGGACTTTTTTTTTTTACGGTCATTTTTCGACACTTTATTCCCCCGCGGTTGCCGATTTTTGGGGAATTGGGGATCGGGGAGACGCGATCGAGAGTCGCGCACTTTTTTGCGGGATTCCTTTTTTCCGTACTTTTGAATTCGCGGGAACCACGGCAGGGTAAAAGAGAGACTCTTGGCTCTAACGGAAAGCCCGGGGATTCTGGATAAGTCTGGTTTTCTTTGATTATCGGTATCAAGATCGAGAAAAAAGAAAGTATTCGCTTTTTTCAATGAGCAAGTAACGCGGTTTTTGAGGTTAGTTTCGATATTTTTTGAAATTGGAAGAAAGAAAAGGTAACAACGTTGGTTCTAAGGGAATGCGCGGTAATTTTGAAACAAGCGTTTTAGGGGGTCCAGTAATTATATTCGATAGTATCGAATCGAGTTTCGCGCGTCGATTTCTCACTCGACGAATACCACCGTGGCGGTAAAATCTGCGGAACTCTTTGGTCCGTGACATATAATTTTAATTAATTATCAATAAGTAATCATATAATTGCATGATATTTGGTATTAATTTGATATTTCATTCATTATTATAGGTAATTATGGAAATATCTGATTACTATCTATATATATATTGGTATTTTATTTATCTAGAAAGAGACAAATTGAATAACGATTCTATGAATTAAAAAAGGATCGGCAATATTTCCGATTTTTGTCTTTTATTATTATTATTATTATTATTATTAATGCATAAAAAAGAGAAATCAGCAATTTAATCAACGTTCAACGATAAAACATCGATACTCGATTAATTTATTTTCAATTAATTTTCAATTTTTTCAAAAATGTCCCGATCAATTGAATTTCGAAACTCGTCCGGGGGAAAACTCGCAAGGATTGATTGGAGAGTTGCGTTCCGGTGCCCAGCGTTCTGGAAAAGGAGGAAAAATAGGAGCACCGTGTGTGTTAGAAAAAGACAGAGCCAATACCGCCGATACTGCAGAATGCAGATCGGTGGAACAGAGAAGAGGACCGAATTGGCAGCGAGGGAGAAAAAAGTCCTCCTGCAAATGGCGTCTCGCTTATTTATCTCGGCGGAGGAGCGACATTGTTGTTGATTTTCCGAGAAAGGACGAGGGAAAAGGCAAAGAGTGAAAGCGGAAATGACCGAGCGCGAAGTCACCGTGTAGCGAAATTCGAGAGAACCAAAGCCGCAGATCGGAGTTTCTTGGTGGGTTCGAAGGGAGAGAGGGAGAGAGAGAGAGTGACACCGCGGGGTAAAAAAAAAGCATCATGTCGGTGACAAATAACGACGCAGTTTGGAAGAAGCTGCCGTTGTTCCGAATAACAGTCATGCATATTTCCGAGAATCAGGCGAAATTCGAGACGATGTTCGGTTTACCGAAGATCGACAGTTTGGCGTCCTTCCACGATTTCGAGTCTTTCTTAGTGAGTATAGTCGCGAGTCCAGAGTTCGCAGGATGTTTCTTGTATGTGTGAGAGCGTGGTTGAGAATGTTTATATACAGATAAGGAAGAAAAAAACATAACACGGATCAGCTGAGCTACACCTGGCCGATTGATAAGACTCGAGGCTGACCAGCGAAGGTGTAAACAAACCCCCTGGAATTTCAAAATTGTTTGATGGTGTTGCGGTTGTAGGAATAGAGGGGGATGAGGGATGATGAAATTTTGGATACTTTGAAAAATATATAGGATATTGGATAATTAGAAATTATTTCAATATTTAAATATAACATCGAATAATTAAATTTATTATTATATTTATTGAATTTACTATCGTCGACTTATAAATTATAATATTTCGATTGGCGAAATTGATTATTGGCATTCGAAGCGCGATTTTGATTTTTGTGCTGCCACCATTTGAGTGTATTATTATTATTTAATATAATTTACCAGAAAGATCAATTTAAATTTGAATGAAAATAATTTTTATAACGTATAAACAAAAATAAAATCAAAAATTTGAAAAATTAAGTTTATTATAATAATTTTTTTTCCATAAAAACAATTATTTATTTCAAAGTTAATTAAATCTAATCTATTAATTCTACTTTCCACCATAAAACGCTATTAAAATTAATGCATGACCAGAGATCGTGCGTGTACCGAGTAAAGATCTTAATAAATTATTACCTACATCGATTAACGTATTTTGCAGGTACAAACCGCAGGCATTGAATCGCCGTATCAATTTTTCTATAAAGACTCGGAATCTATGAAACCCATAAAGTCGAACTGTGAATACGACGAAGCTTTCAAGGTATTTTATTATCATTCAAAAATCGGGTTATTTTCCATATATTATTAATTCCTTCGCTTTTGCAGTTCATCAAGGAATGCGCGGAGCAAGTGGAGCATATCGAGGTTTTCGTCAAACACTGGGTGGACAAAACGCAATCGTCGACGAACGATTCCACATCGGAGTCTGCGATAAAAGACATAAATTCCACGACGAACTCGCTCGAGGAGGAGAAAGATACTCCTTCCATCTTAAATATTTCGAAGGACGAAGATCAAGTTCCTTCGTGGTTCGACTCTTACATGAAGAAAGTGAGTATCGATATAAAAAGATCGAGCGAAAAATTAGAAATAAATTCTCAACGATTTCTTCGAAAACAGGTGAAAGATGAAATCATCGAAGAGGTGTCGAAGAAACTGACCGTGACCATCGAGGACATTTTCAAGACTCACCTGGAAATCGGCCAAGTGGACTCCAACAAAAACGCGTACGCCGAGGAGAAAAAAAAACTGAAACAACGACGAAGGAAGAAGAAGAAGAGCAATGGAAATCGCGAGTCGAACGACGCCACCGAGAACAAAACGATAAAGAAGATAAATAGAATCCTCGATAACAAGTTACTGCAGGAGGAACGTATTCGAATGTTTCTAGAGTCCAGATTGGGTCGCAAAAGGCCCGAAGGGCCGTCGCTCAAGCCGATGGGCAATTTCCTGTCCTTCGAGGGATCCGACAGCGAGTCCAGCGAGGAGAAAAAAATGGATTCGCAGTCGGACTCGAACAACGAGCTCGACAAGAACTTGGATTACGAGTCGCTGGAGTGTCCCAAGACCGAGATGGGCAAGGAAGTGGACGAGGAAAATCTGCTGGAGTCCGACAGCGACAATATCAGCATCATCTCGGTGACGAGCGAGATCTTGGACATTTGCGAGGGAGATTTCGAGATTTTACCGACGCTTTCGGTGGCCGAGAAGGAGAACCAGGTGGAGAAGAGCGACGAGAGGGCCCTCGAGTCGCCGAGTTTCGAGCTTTTGTCGGAATCGCCGTCGTTGTCGATCCATTTGGAGGACGACCACTTTTCCTTGAAGGAAATCAAGACGGACACGACCTCGGCTTACGTGATCGACATCAACGGGAAGGTTTACAACCAGATCGTACGCGAGGGAGCCATGATCGATTTGACGAAGTGCGAGGATGACAATAAAAATCTCTATTCCATGAAACTGGACGATAATAAAAACGCGGATTTATCGTACAACTTGAAACCATCTGGTGACAGTCAGTTCTGCGACTCCAGCGAATTGGCACAAAGCTTCCATTCGCATACTACTTCGGCACCCGATGCTTTCTACGAGTCGAAGCATCGCTTCGAAAGGGAAAGGGACACTGCGAATGCGAACAATGACAATGAAAATGGCAATGCCAATGTCAATGCCAATGCCAATGCCAATGCCGATGCCGATGCCAATGCCAATGCCAATGTTAATGCTAATGCGAATGCGAATGGGAATGGCAATCCGAGGAAGAACAAGAGGAGCTTGAGTTACGAGAAAAACCAGGAACACGAGGGGAACGAGAAGAAGTTCGAGGACTTCCAGCGTAACAACAATTATCATCACCGACGCAGCAGCTCCAACGAGTTCAACGGCAACCACGCTTTCAACAGAAACGACCAGCATATTATTTTGACGGAAGTCCTGGGGATCCATGCTCTCCATGTCCTCACCGGAGTCGAGTACGTCTTCCAAAAATTCATGGGTACAATTCGCAACGGACAGGTAATTTTTCAAAAACAGTGAAACCGAATTTTCATGTTTTTTCCAAAAGTCGAATTTTTGGCCGCCCCCCAAAAATGAGGTAAAAATTAAAGTTTCAATAATGGGGTTGGACAAGTCATTTCTAGGGGTAATTTTTCCCGTAGAATCGATTGCAAAGATCAAATTTGATCAAATCCTAGCGGAAGTTGGAAAAAAGTAGGTTTTTTGAGGAAAAATCGTGTTTCCCGTAAGAAATCTTGAATTTTGACAATGAAAATGGATTCCTCGGAAAAAAATACATCGGATATGGGTCTCCCGGAAGTACGAAAAAAATTTTTAAAAAAGTCGATTTTTTTGGGCATGCCTACCCCTTCCCCCAAAAATGGGGTAAAAATTAAAGTTTTGAAAATGGGGTTGAACAAGTCATTTTTAGGGGTAATTTTTCCCGTAGAATCGATTCCCAAGGTCAAATTTGACGAAATCCTAGCGGAAGTTGGAAAAAAGTAGGTTTTTTGAGGAAAAATCGTGTTTCCCGTAAGAAATCTTGAATTTTGACAATGAAAATGGATTCCTCGGAAAAAAATACATCGGATATGGGTCTCCCGGAAGTACGAAAAAAATTTTTAAAAAAGTCGATTTTTTTGGGCATGCCTACCCCTTCCCCCAAAAATGGGGTAAAAATTAAAGTTTCGAAAATGGGGTTGGACAAGTCATTTCTAGGGGTAATTTTTCCCGTAGAATCGATTCCCAAGGTCAAATTTGACAAAATCCTAGCGGAAGTTGGAAAAAGGTAGGTTTTTTGAGGAAAAATCATGTTTCCCGTAAGAAATCTTGAATTTTGACAATGAAAATGGATTCCTCGGAAAAAAATACATCGGATATGGGTCTCCCGAAAATGCCCAAAAGTTTTTTCCAAAAGTCGATTTTTTTATATCTAATTGTTTTTTCTTTCTGCTTCCAGAGGGAATAAAGGCGGTACGAACTTCGTTGGAAGCTTCGGCGGAGACTCGAAGGAACTTTTGATAGTAGTTTGCATCGATATAAGCTTCAATAAAATGATTTGCTAACGCTAATAATAGCTATTAAAAAAATAAGAAGGAGAAAGAAAAATCGTTCGTTTGTGCATTAGAATCTTCTCTTCGTTCGAAAAGGCTGCAAGAGATAAATGATAAGTGAATAATTTTAGAATTCCGCTATTAACTTTAGTCGTTTACAAAAACGGGAAATCCGATGGTTAAGAGAAAGTTGTGATTCTAGAAAGTAACGGATTCGAGAAGGAGATATGAAAGGTATGTTAATATTTTAACGATATTGCTAAATCGATTGTCGATTGTTAGCTAAATAATTACTAAGTATATTGTAGATATTCCGAATTAATATCATTCTTCAGATCAATGAATATTCGATTGATGTGCTACGTTTATCGGTAAGACTGTAATTTGATCGACTGTGTGATTGGAACGAATAAAGGATAAACTTTCCTCTCGAATTAAAGCCTTTTTCTCCACATTCCATTTTTGAAAATTAAAAAAAAAATTTAATTTTCAACTTTAAGGATGTAAATATTGAAAATCCTGGAATTGAACTTTCTGATTACGAAAAATGTTGAAAATACTTTTGAAAAAAAAATAATTAAAATAAGGAGGATTTAAAAAAATTTTTTTATAGATAATTTCAGATGGTTCCAGTAAGAAAATGGAATTCAGTTTCATTCAATTCCCGGTGACCTGAGCGAAAGAGGAAAATGGAGAGAAGATCGTGGGTGATCGAATTTTATTAATGCCAAGGCAGTTTTCTTTCCCTTTTTAATTGATTTTTTTATTTAACCAGTTTCACTGTGTATTTATTTATTTGTTTTATTTATTGTCATTAGAGTCAACTGGAACGAGTTGCAAAACCCACGCGATCCTCGACGATACGAATTCCTCGATGCGAGAGAAAGTGGAAATCAAGGATGTCAACGATGTAAAAATCGAGAATTGGGTCAATCGGGATCGAAAATTAATGTTGAATCAGGTAACAAAAATTATGAAAATTAAAATCGACACAACGCAGTCACGGAAAATTTTTAATTGGATGCTAAAATAATTTGATGAGATTTTCAATTTTTTTTTTTTTTTTGGGAAAAGCCCAAATGTTAAAATATTACAAATAATAAAAATTTTAAAATATTTTACAAATACTCAGTTACAAAAATAACAAAAATAAAAAAATTTTACAATAATTATTTATCAGGTTGGTGCATAATTAACGACGATTATTTTTATTTATTTTTTTATTTATTGAAACCAGAAAAGTTTACAGTGGTAAACCCTACAGAGGTACTAATTTACCTGTGCGTAGATCCGGCGTACAAACTTACATACTAACTTATATACTAATAATTTGTTGAGCAAAATAGAAATTTTTATTTATTGCACTAGTGAATAGCACTTTGAACATTGTATAAGAATTTTCTCCCCCTTTTTTCCCCCCTTTTCTTATTTTGCATGAATATTAATTTAATAATAAATATTTCCCTTGAAAAAATATTTTGGAATATTAAATATTTTTCAGTAAAAATAATTCTTATTTTTTATTAATTTTCTTCTCGGTGTAATTTTTAGAAAAAAATCGATACAGTGGTAGAATGATTATTTATTCGTAAAAAAAATGAAGTTTGTCGACTTTACATTTATGTACAACGCGTTGAGTTACTTTAACCTGGAATTATTAAATTCGTGATTCCGGTACAATTTATAAATACGTAGATATTTAAAAAAAAAACGGATTTTTTACAAAATCGTTCGAACTATGAATTTTACAAAATTCTACTTCTTTCTAGGTACAAATACATACATGGAATCGATTTGGTCCGGAGCAACCGAAACTGAGCCGTTGGATTCATCTCAGTAGTCATTCGTGAACGAAGGATTCAGCGATCCTTTCTTTGGTTCTTCCAAGGGAGTGCCGAGTTCGCTGTTATCCTCGGAATCCTCGAAATTTTCGACGTATTTATAAAAATAGGCCATCACACCGAACACGATCATGTCTAGGAACATCAAACCGGCGAACAGGAGAAATTCGAATACCTGAAAAAAAATTTTTTTTTCAATCAGAATCTGGATCGACGAAGAAATAATCCGTCCCGTGGTCAGAAAATGGTTAGTGCGACCCTTTAGAAAGAAAATTTCTTCTTAAATTTGAAAAAATTTGGAAAACGCCATTTAATAGCAAAAAGAGATTAATTTTTTTTTGTTGGTAAAATTGAAATTACCAATTTCATTTTTTACATAATTTTTATGTTTCATATTTTCTTGCCGAATCGCCTGCATTTGGCAAAAATAAAATTAGTAATTGGTAAGATTCTCATAATTCGTCATATTTCAGGTCCTTCTGGTTCGAAAAATCTCCACACCTTTTGCTAAAAAAATTTCTACGGAAAAAATCCTTTCTTCGTGAGCATCCCGCGCTTACCTGTCGGTCGAAAAGCTTCGCCTCGGCGATGATGACGACGATGAGGTTCCCGAAAGCCACCGCCAGCAGCCAGCCGGCCTGCAGGAGAGACTTCATGCTGACCGGGGCTTGGGAGAAGGCGAATTCCAAGCCGGTGATCGAGAACATGATCTCCCCCATGGTGATGACGACGTACTGCGGCAGCAGCCACATGATGTGCAGCGAATTCGGCTCGGTGATGGTCAGGACCGCGGCCGAGCTGGTGCCCGCGAAGGAGTAGCCGACGATCGTGTAAACTCCGCCGATTTTCAGCTCGACCCCCTTCAGAGCGGGTCGATCGTCCAGCAGGATCTCGTAGTTTCCGGCTGAGATCTCCTCCAACCCCGTGTCGTTGAACTCCGAGGATACGTTCAACCGCAGGTTGGTCTCCCCGGAAAGGACGAAACTGGCGGTTCGGTTTTCCTTCCGCGGCACGTAAATTAATGCGCGCATTTTTGGTTTCGTGGAACTCGATTTCTCCACGTCGTCGACGTATTGGTGGAAGTCCTGGTCCAGCAGCGTCACGTAGGACGTGGCTTGGGCGTCTTTCAGGACCAGGGAGTCTGGAACGGAGCGAAATTGAATTTTAATTTTCGCCAAAAAAAATTCAAATTATTTTGCAGAAACGATTTTATTTATTTCTGCCAAATAATTTGATATCGGAATTTTTTTTTAATTTAATTTTTTTAGCGGAAATTCGGCGGTCTTACGTTGGATGTATTTCGGAGCGTTCGGGAGGCCCTTGGCGATGCAATCGCTTGCGTCTGCTTGGAAATTCACGATAGCCTGTCCACTGGAGGTATCCACTTCTTTATTGGTCCAGACGCTGAGGCTTTTCAGCACGAATGTTTGGTTCTCCAAGGTAACGTTCATGTCGCACGGCAGCGGGTTGAAGAGCCTTAATTGGCCCGTGCCCGGTGTCGGCACGACGGCGTACGTTTTCTGGCGAAGAAAAATATTTTTTGGCCCGATCAGAGCTTGGGATATTTTTTTTTTTAAGTTGATACTTTAATTATTAATTTTTCTTTTTTTCGTTTTCTAAATTTTACAATTTCCAGGTGACGTGGAATTCAGGGCCTACCTCCAACTGGAACTCCACCAGAGCCGAGATAACGAAAGACAGACACGCGAGCAGGCCGCCAAGCGTGAGTTTCTTCAACGGCGTGTTGACGATCCGGAATTTGTTGAAAATCGGATAAATGACGCTCTCGAATATCGGGATGAAGATGATGATGAACAGGGGGTTGAACACCTGCATCTGATCGGGCGTCAAGCTCCAGCCGCCCAAGTTGCCGTCCATCCGCGTGGCCTGGAAGATCCACCTGGACGCTTGCTGGTCGAACAGGGCCCAGAAGATCGGCAGGGGTAAGAACATTTTTAAGACTCGGAAGGTCGCTTTTATCTCGTGAATCAGCCTCGCGTCGTATTTGTCCTCCGCGTAGTCCAGCCAATGCTCCTTTTTCAACTTGCCGCTTTTCGATTTGTTGGAAATCGCGTACTGGAATTCGAATTAATTTTCTTCTTTAATTTTTCTTTACGATCGAAATTTGAAATTCTCAGAGAGAAGGTTGAATAATTGGCAGATTTATCGATTCTCCCCTTTTTTTTTACAAATATTTGCTGTCATTTTATATTTTAAATATAATTGGAAGTGATTGATACGTGAAAAAAAATGAAAAAAAAATTGAATTACCAAAAATATCGGTCGAAAATAAAAGCAGTTATAAATAATCTTCTATTTAAAAAATTTTTTCTTTTCAGAGTAAATTTGGATTCGGAAACTTACTCCCACGCATTTGGAGACATTCAGGACAACGTTTCCTTCCGGTTTTTTGATTTTGTAGAGAGGCTTCCCGACAGCGAAAATTACTAAAATGAGGTAAAATCAATTAACATAAATTTTATTATTATACAAATTAACGCAATATTTATCGTTTTAATCGAATCGCATTAAATGTAAAAAATGAACTTGCCCCAATTTCAAAAATAGCGGCTCAAATGGTAAGAATTAGAATTAATTAATATATTATGTATTAATTATTATTAATTCTAATTAATATCTATTATTAATTATATATTATTTATATTATCAGTTATTAATTAATATTAATTGTATATTAATACTAATAAATTAATAAATAACACTAATATCGATTGCCTATTTTTTTTTTCAACAAAAAAAATTCAAGATAAAAATAATTTATTTTTTTTTCACAGTCAAGAAAAAAAATTGAGAAACGTCGATGGAAGGGCAAAATGGCACTTACCGATGGAAACGGTCATCAAAACGGCCGGTACCAGGAAAGCGAGTGAGAAACACGAGGTCATGCCGAAACATTGGACGTTGTTCCTCAAAATCGGCGTCACGAAGGTGGCGATGAGGGACCCGGAGTTGATGGCGAGGTAGAAGAGCGAGAAGAAGGAGATGAGGTATTTCTCCTGCTGTGGAAGAACGAACTGGTCACCGCCGAAGGCTGACACGCAGGGTTTGATGCCACCCGTGCCAATGGCGATCAGCAGGAGGCCCAGGATCGAAAATTCCCTGAAATCGACGATTTAGCGATTTTTCTCTGGAAAAGGAAGCGGAAATTGGAGAAAAAGGGTTGATTTCCTACCTGTCGGGAATTCCCAAAGGCGGTGTCGCGGACGCCGCCAGGAGCAGTTGCCCCAGAGCGTAAACGATGCTCAGGTAGAGGATGGTGCGGAATTTGCCGAGCCAGGAATCGGCGATCATGGCACCAAAGACCGGGAAAAAGTAGGCGAACATCGAGAACACGTGGAAAATCACCGTGGCCGTGTTCTCGGCGTACCTCAGCTGCCTTTGAAGGTACAGCGAGAGTACCGCTGGAAAATTTGGAAAATTTTGAATTAATTTGTCGGTGAGGTGAGTGCCAGTGAATGAACGGAATTTTTTTTTTTTTTCTTTCTTTTACCTTCATTCGGATAAAAGAGGAGGGGTAGAATAATTTAAATAAAAGAGTAGGAAATTAATTAGAGCAGTTTTTGGATTATTTAGAATTTACGGGAATTTTTTTTAAATTATTTTAATAATAAAATTTAGTCTCTGATAAAAAAAATAAATATGTACTAAATTATAATTCCTTACTAATAAAAATTAATTCTGTTATTTTTATAAGTAAGGAATTATAACTTTTAAAAAAAATAAATAATAGAAAAGGATTTTTCTTTTATTATTTATATATTGTATATTTCGTTGCGTTATTTTTTTATCAGTAGACTTTGAAACTCTTTTATCCGTTTGTGTCGTGAAATCATTGTATTGCGACGAAGGTTAAAATAAAGAAAAAAAAAAAATTTTTCTCCGTTTACGTGGAATTTCTCAGGCCGTTCATTAACTGATTTCTCTATTCAGTGAGCGTTTATTTCAATGCCAAAGGCTAATTGCTCACCCCGCATGCCGTAATACGAGAATCTCTCGCAGAATTCATTGCTGATGATGAAAAAAACCGATTTCGGGTATTTCAGTTTCTGAAACAAGAATAATTGGGATCAAGATTCAGCTTTTTCTTTTTTACAATAATTTGTTTTGATGATTTTCGTAAAAAAAAAAATAATAAAAATACTTGGACTTAAAAAAATGATCGAGTCTAGCCGCGGCTCGTTGAGCAGTTGAGGAAAAATCGTCTAAAGTTTTGCTAATCGTTATCAGCTCATAAATTCACGGTCGTTTTCACATTTAAATTTAAATTATCATTAAATTTCGCATTTCAATTATCATTAAAAATTTGTCACTTAAAATTGCATACCTAATATTAATAAAATATTTATGGTTTCAATAATTTCATTAATTTATTTTAATAATAATAATGTAATTTGATTTTGAATAATTTAATATTCCAATTAAATGATATTTTTTTTTCTTATTCCAACAGGTTTTGCGTACGGGGCTTATGTCATCCCGAGACTGCCTGGAGGATTCACCTACGCAATAGAGCGTTTACGCGTACAGGTGTAAAAAGGCAGACTCTTATTTGCGCTCGAAGGCAATCGCAGCTGGAAATATTATCTCGACGACGAGGCAAAATACGGCAAATATGCAAATGAATGACACAAAAACGTCGATGGCTCGGCGTGCCGGCTGAATTCGTAAATGATGAGAAAGCAAAGTCGGTCTTCTTACCGTGGGTGGGAGAATCACGACATGCCCGCATATTGTCAACAGTTATTGCAAAACAAGTGGAAAAAAAAAATCTCACGTGTAAAAAAAAAGGTATGATCCAATTGCGTGATTTTTTTTATGGTCAATATGGATTTTTATCGGGATTTTTTTTTTGTTTGTGGGAAAAATCAATAAGATGATTCTCAAAATTTTTTTGAGAATCTGGGAGTTTTTAAGACCAGAAATTGACATGCACCAATTTCGAAAAGCAGTTAATTCTCCATTGGCTATTTTTAATATTTTTCCTAATTTTCCATAATTTTTGAAGTTCATCGAAAAATTAATGGGACCCAAAAACATTTCTTGGGAATTTTTTTTAATGGGTATTAATTGTAAAACCATAAAAATCCGTCAATTCTGCAACCCTTGAATAATTATTTTTAATGGTCTTCCCTAATTCTAAGAAATAAAAAAATAAATGAAATTTGAGATTTATTTTTCGATCAGTTAAAAATTGAATTTAAGCGAAAAGCTTAAGAGTCCATGAGATTCGTATGGCAATTATAACCGGTAGAAATGACGGGTTGCTCCCCGAGGAATTAGTAAAGTGGTTGACATTAGACTATTAATAAAGTAGACGCAATTAGGAGCCAGCCAATGACCCAATTTTTATCACCGACACATGTGCGAAATACACATATTCGACAATCTATTGATCATTCCGCTATCAAGCGACACCAGATCTCGTAGCTTCCCAATTCATTAATAAAAACACGAGCCGGCTTTTTAACAAACCCAATTCAAGGTTACTGTAAGAGAAAATGTCTTTGTTTTATGCTCAAACGACGATTTCTCCACATATCACACATATATATAAAATACACAACAATTTTTGGAATTTTTTAAAATTAGAAATTTTTCAAATTCCGGATAGAAGAATTTTCAAGGTCAGGAAATTTTTATTCCTGATTTTTTAGATATTAGAGTAATTGAGAATTGAGGATAAAAAATTACAGTAATAATTATTAATTTTTTGTATCAGTAAAAATATAAAATTAGAAAAAATAATGAAAATTAATAAAAATAATTATAATTCAATATTTAATTAATTTATATACATTAGATGATTATTTTTTTTAATTCTTCTTCTAATTATATGCCTAGAATTGAGAAAACGAGGGGAAAGAAATATAGAAGGTTTACCTATAATTAAATTAATTAATTCACATGCATTGGAAAATTATTTTTCCTACATTTTGTAATTCTTCTTTTAATTACATTCACGTAAAAATAAAAAAAAACAATTATTACTGCAATTTTCTACTATTAATTGAATTACTGTAATTCTTAGGAAATCAGGTAAAAAAAAATTGGATGGTTCCTGTAACTTCAAAAATTCCAAATTTGGTAAATTTGAAAATTTGGGATTATAAAATTAATTTCTACACAATAGAAAATTATTTTTGGTACCTTTATAATTCTTTAAATTATATTTATGGAGTCCAAAAATTGGATAATTGCCAATACTCCATTTTTTTTCTTATAAAATGCAAAAGAATCCAAAATTCAATCCATCAATGGTCAATAAATTATTGGACATTGGCTCTCCAAAATTCTGAACACTCGCGAATCCCTATTTAACTTTATTTCAAAAAGGGGGAAAAAAAAGTATCATAATCCGGGCGAAATCCTCCAATTTCTTTTTTCGCACTCGACTCTAATCCGATCAATAACCGGTCAATACTTTCTCTTACAGGTGGAACTCGCGTCAAACACTGGCCAAGGCTGGCCCATTTCCAGGCTGGGCCTCTGAAACTGCGTCACTGCACACACTGGGCCCGCGAACGGGCAAAATCTAATCGGAAATCGGCACACATTCTTCCGGCGTGGAGCTCTGGCATGGAAAAGTGAAAGCGAGCGTACCTTTGGCACCTTTTGCTCCCGAGTCTCTGCAACGAGTGTCATGTTGTCGAGGTACGCGTGAAAGTTAAGTAACCCGACTGCTGACGACGCTGGGTCTGATAAGCTGCGATGCAACGGAACGGTCCCCTCAGAACTGCATCGTTTTGGAGAAACGAGAGTCCAACGAGCTACCGATTCACTGACTGACTGACTGACGAGAGACTAACGAGTGACTCCTTACGTCACATCACCTCTGGCTCGTTTAACCGCCGTTCTCGTACTAAAAGCGAGCCGAGGTCCGTTTGCTTGCCTTCTTCTGGACTGTCACTTGCCTCGTTACTGTCGATGATGACCCCCGAGGCTGAATCGCATCGATGCAGGCTATCGTGCATTTTTATGAATTTTTTTTTTTGTTCGAGCCGTTCCGATAAATGCATCGACAGAACGAGACAGAAAAAATGTGGAGTCGCGCGAGAAGAGATAAGGTGAACGGCAGGAAAACCTCGATTATGCACAGGAATAACAATAGGCAGCAGTAGAAGGGACTGAAAAGAGTAAACTTAGGCTCGGAGTCACGATTTCAAATGATCTTTGGGGTAAAAATAAATTCACGCTCTTTTTTGTGGTTCCTCAGAGAGGGTAGAGGGGAAGAGAAGAGAAATAGTATCGGTGAACGGAAGATAAAGAGAGATTTGGTAAAATTGGAGAGGCCGGAGGGGGTTTCTTGGCACGCGAATGTATGCCGCAAGTCTAGTAATCGTGGTTCTGTGTGGGAGGAATTTTTTTGAAGTCGATTCAAAGAAAATTGAGGTTCGGTAATTTCTTTGGGAAATTTTCAAATGGGTTCAATAACAAAACTATAGAAATCGGGAAAATTTGGAATTTTTTTTAGTGACAGTTTTGAAGAATTTTCGTAATTTTCGAAATTTTCCACAATTTTCTGGAATTTATATTTAGAATGAAATTGTCGAAAAACGTTCAATTTATTTACAGTTTATTTTCTACAATTTAATTCTAAATACAAATTCTCGAAAATTCTGAAAAATTTCGAAAATTACGAAAATTCTTCAAAACTGTCGCTAAAGAAATTCCAAATTTTTACAGATAAACGTATCAGGAAATTGAAAATTGTTAGTACTTTTAATGGTGGGTTCTATCACAGAAAAAATAAAACCCCATTAAATTTCCATGTCTTTAAAAATGACTTTGACCAACAATTTTTCAATTACGTGGGTGCAGAATTTATTCCTCTTCAATTTTTTCAAACTCTTTGTCACTCCAGCCTTCGTTTTGTTAATTGTTCTACTGCTGCATTTAATTGTAAAGCATAATCGTAGTGAACCCGGTCAACCTTGGCTGACATAGTCGCGCATTCTTCAACAATCACTCTCTCGATGGTAAACCGCGGAAACCTTTGACGCGAATTAATCGCAAGTTTTACACGAGATAAGGCGACACCGTTAATTCCCCTTGTTGAAAAAGAATCGTTTAAAACGAAAGGAAATCCCTGGAATTTTTTATCTTTTTTATATCAGAGTCATACAACTCGCGTCGTGGTTATTGTCAAAATTTTGAAAAAATTCCTATTTTACGGAATAATTATTTTATCGGTGAATTCCAATGAAATCGGTAATTCTGTGACGTCACTGAAATTGATAATTTCGAATATACGCGATTATTAATTTATTAATGATTATTCCTCATATTTTGAAAAAAAAAAAAATGATATCAGGGTGTCCCATAAGTTTCTTCCGCGCCACTCATGTATGACCTCGAGCCGGAAAGGAAGAAACTTATGGGCCACCCTAATAGGTACATTTCTCAATTTTTATAAGAAAGGAAATTTTATAGAAAAATTATACAAATTTAATACATCGCTACTGGGCTATTTTAGAGATTTTTCCGTCAACTTCAATAACGTTGTTTGAGTTATTTTTAAATCTCGCGAATTTTTTTGTCCACCCAAAAGACACAAAGTTTGATTTCGGATTTTGCAATTTTTTCTTTTTTTACGAGTTTACCTTTTCTTCTCCATCCTCTTCAATTTCATCATTTCCAGGGTGTTCTGTAAAATAAAAATTAATCGGGGAAATTAGTCCGCCAAATACCACGAATTGGGACAAAATTAGTATTATTATTTTGATTTTGAACACGCCCCGGCCCTTACAGCATGATTTTCAAATTCCTCGCGATAAAAATAAATTTCCGTTGTTCGATGGATTAACAATCACAATTTGGATCGTCGATGATACCGAGATCCGACGATTGTGCCGTTATCGGTTCAATTAACAACGTTGTTACAAGTGAGATAACGTATCTTGGTCTGATATAAAAAAAATGATTGAATTTGTAACACTTCAAATTAAAATTTGAGTCCCAAAACTATTTTATTAATTAAAATAAAACAAATAAAATTTGTAATTTGAATCTCATTGGAAAAAATTGTTAATTGAGAAGTATTATTTATTTAATAATAATAGATCAAATAAAAATAGGGAAAAATAATAAAAGAAAAATAAAATATAATTTTTGTCACTATCAATTATCCAAAACGGTATTTTATAAAATATAATAATTTTGAATAATTAAGAAAACGAAATATTCGAAAATATTTCATTAAAAATTAATTCAAACTAATTTCTTTTTTTTTTTTTAGCAACTCGGGACGACTTGGTATTGGTCCAGACGGTGGCTGCTTATCTTTAAAAAAGAAAAGGAGATCACTGCTGTTATCACGACCCACATGTGAATTATCGGACCGAGAACCGAGGAGTCATTACGGGGACACCGGGAGGTAAAAATTTTTCTACAAAATCCGCACCTTGAATTCCCTCTTGCCTGGAAAATCGTCTGCGTCCATTATCCATATTTTCCAATTATTTATTAACTTTTTGTGTCCCGGGATTCCTACACTTTCTCTCTTACTGTTATTCCAACGCGAGGACAGAGAATTCCAACACCGTCTTACCCGTGATTTTTCATCGCGAGTACTAACGCCCAAATGTACGTACAATAGGTGTCTAAAGTCTAATCGCTAACTGCATCTTATCACACACTCATTGCAGCCTCACTTATCTCTTCGCGACACATGTCCGCATAGACATGTGTATTTGAAAAATTGCCCTCAATCGGCATCAAATGACGACCTTATCGCACGATACCTTACAATCGGTGATAAAAAGCAATCGAATTTCTTACCTACGGGAATTACTAATTAATAGGCCTTGAATCCAACTGATTTATCGAATATTTATCTGATATATATATGTATAAGAGATAATTAAGTCAATTTAAATGATCATTTTTTTTCTTCGTTCGTCAGAGAAATCGATTCCAATTTTGGTCCTTCGCTCCAATCGGTCCTTTTTGAATGTTTTTTTCTAAGACTATCGGAGTCGATCCGCACTCGATCTTGGAAATTTTGAAAAAATGACAAAGGAAGTTCGAACTCGACCGATCTGTCGAATACTTATTCGATGTAAATAAATCGAGTCGATTTTTAGCGAGTGGCAATTTTTGCATTAAAAGAGCAAATTTTAATGAATTTCTGAATTTTTCTTCCTTGGAATTATTATTTTATCAGTTAATTCCAATAAAATTAGTAATTTCTTTGACCTAAAAAATTGATAATATCGAATATACGCGGTTACTAATTTTTTAGTGATTATTCCTTATATTTAAATAATATAATCCAGTCTTAGCCTCGATCTCGAAAAATTTCTTACGAGAATGATAAATTCGTAGACTTCGAACTCGACTCGACTCGATTTGTCGAATACTTACTCGATATGAAAAATCAAGTAGATTTTCAGTTTCGAGATAATAGAAAAGTTAATACATTATACTTGAAGTTAATAACATTGAGAGTAAAAATCCAAAAAATATTATATATATTTACAAAAAATCATAAAAAATATATATTTATAAAAAATCATACCAAATATTTGAAAAAAAAAATAGGTATCAGTGGGAAAGGTAGGTTTCTTTATTTTCATTATCTTTTTTCTTTTATTCTTTTTCGTTACATTTATCCTTGTTCGTTGCGACTCAACGATGGTATCTGCGACTCCGGGATCTCCCAAAAAAGGATCTGGGGATAACGGTTGTTTTTGGAAGATCCCCGGTTGTCTTCATTCCCTGTCTTTCTCGCTTTTTCTATGCAGAAAGCAAAGGAAAGAAAATGCAAGGGAGGGGGTTTCCACTTTCTATATGCATTCACCCATATTCTCTTTCTTCTTTAGGGTGTCCCATAAGTTTCTTCCTTTCCGACTCCCGGTAATACATAGCGTGGCGCGGAAAAAACTTATGGGACACCTCAATATATATTTCTGTATCAATTGATTTTGTAATATATTATTATTATTATTATTATTATTATTATTATTATTATTATTATTATTATTATTATTAGTACTACTATTATTACTATTACTATTATTATTATTATTATTATTATTATTATTATTATTATTATTATTATTATTATTATTGTTGTTGTTATTGTTATTGTTATTATAGGAACAAACTTGAAATTGGTAGTTGCGTAAAATGACACACGCATACATATACATATATATATATATAATAACGCGCGTGTGTTGGGTGAACACATATACGTTTCACCATTTGCTCTATATACATATACACACACACACACATCTGTAAAGAGCAAAGCAGCAACACACAGGAGTGTTAAAGGACCGACCACCACGGTAGTATGCATACGGCATAGGGGAACACGGGATACGGTGTTGTGTTGCGGGGTTCGCGCATTAATCACTTCTCGCGAGGTCACTCGCTATGGGATTCGAAGTTAATCGGTTTCAGGGTGACGTCGACGTTGAATTGATCTGCCCGATTTGTTCAGGAGTGCTCGAGGATCCCGTACAGGTAAAGTGCACCCACCTGCGACCCACCTTTTCCAAGGGAATCTCGCCTCGAGGGAAACCTGCGACCTAACCTCAATCGCTCCCGAGTGTACATACATAGGACCTTTTTAATTTTTTTTTATTTGTTTACTCGTTTCAAAGAAAGAGAATGAGAGTGAGAGAGAGAGGGAGAGAAAAGCCAAAAAAACTTCCGTGTCCTTGCCGGGACTGTAATTCTTCGGGAAAGCGCACCTCGATTTTCAAGAGCCAAGAAGTGGGATCCCCTGAATTTCATTAAGAAACTTTCCATTCTAGAATGTTTCTTTTGTGTTCCAAAAATTTTTGTGGGGCAATTTTTGGTCTGGTGCTTTTTTTTTTCCATTGGCCCACCTACTTTGTTGTCAATTTGAATTATTTGTTTTTTTGTAAAAATAAGTTTTCTACAAAATCACTTTGTTTTGATTTTCACAGAGAATTTGCAGTTTCTTACTTTGGATTTATTATTTTTTGTTGTTCTTGTTATTATTATTATTATTATCATTATTATTATTATTATTATTATTATTATTATTATTATTATTATTATAGAAAATTGGAATATTAAATTTTCGAATAAAGATTCTTCGATTCTTCTCCTGCCGATGAAATTCGAGAATTTACATAAAAAATTAAGAAATAACAAACTTCAAAATTGATTAATTATTAATTTTGAATATTTAAACAAGGATTTTTTTTTTCGATCTTCTCGTATCAACGAAATTTAGGAAATTTCCATGGGAAAATTGAGATTCTAAATTTTCGAATACCGATTTTTTCTTTTCTTTTTTTTTGTTCTCGTACCAAAGAAGGCAAAAATTCAAATTTTTCTCAATTTTTCAATTCTTCTCGCGCCATTTAAAAATCGGCTCGATCCGTTTCCTTACGATCCGGAGCTGAATTTCAATTTCCGAAACCCTTTCGATTTCCAGGCACCGGTATGCGAGCACGCGTTCTGCCGAGTGTGCATCAACGAATGGATCAATCGCCAGCCCACCTGTCCCTTGGATCGAACGCCCATCACCTCGGCGCAGCTGCGACCGGTGCCCAGGATCCTCAGGAACCTGCTGGCGCGACTCTGCATCGGCTGCGATAACGTCATGTACGGCTGCCAGACGATAGTGAAGCTCGACAGCCTGGTGTCCCACCTGGAGGAGTGCGAGTTCAATCCCAAGAGACCGATGCCCTGCGAGCAGGGCTGCAGCCTGGTGATACCCAAGGACGAGCTGAAGGATCACAACTGCGTGCGCGAGCTGAGGAACCTCATACAGTCGCAGCAGCAGAAGATCACCGACATGAGGCGAGAGCTGGGCGAGCAGCAGTTTCAGATCAACGAGCAGAAACGCGAGATCAACCTGCTGAAGGACTTCATGAGGGCCATGAGGGTGTCCAACCCCGTGATGAGAGCCATCGCGGATCAGATGGAACGCGACGAGGTCGTCAGATGGTCCGCGACCCTTCCCCGAGCCCGGGTCACCCGCTGGGGCGGCATGATCTCGACCCCCGACGAACTTTTACAGGTGTGATACGGGGCTTTTCTCAAAATATTGGAATTCGTGCATTGGAAAAATAGGAATTATCGATCCGATTTTTGATTTATATTTTTTTTTATACTAATTTCTTTTTTTTCTTTTTTTTTATATTTCAATTTAATTCTACAAATTCTAATTTCGACGTTTCTTCTGTTCTCTTTCCAGACGATGATCAAGCGAACCCTCTCGGAATTCAACTGCCCGCCGCATGTGATCGACGAGCTCATGGAGAATTGCCACGAGAGGAAGTGGCCACCGGGTCTGAATTCCCTGGAGACTCGACAAAACTCCCGGAGGCAGTACGAGAACTACGTGTGCAAACGAGTGCCGGGCAAACAGGCGGTGCTGGTGCTCCATTGCGACAATACCCACATGCCCGAGGATATGATGGTGGAACCGGGGCTCGTGATGATCTTCGCCCACGGAATCGAATAGGAGCCGGTCGAGGGCAATAAAGGAGAGCGATTCGAGCAACAAGAACTTCATTTTTCGGTGTCTCTTCTTCTATTTGTTTTTTTTTTGTTTTTTTTTTGGTTCGAAGAGAAGCGGATAAGGGAGCGATTTGCACAAATAATCCGACATCCACTGATTTTCATTTTTCTTCGTATTTTTCCTCGTTGCGACCGACGACCAGAGAGAGAGAGAGAGAGTGCGAGCGAAGAAGAAGAAAAAAAATATGTTTTTTTTTTGCATCGATGCGAAGGGAAATTGTGGTGAAATGCGTCTGGGACTGGAAAAAAAAACTCTGTGATATACATAAACTCGTGAGACAAAAATTCCCAAATATGCCGCTTAGTGATTTTACGTTAGCGAAATTCCGATTTTACCTTCTTTCTCTTCTCTTTCTATTTTTTTGTTTTCTTCGTGACGTTCCGATTGTTCAGAGGAGAGGAGGAGAAAGCGATTTTGGGGATTTTATCAATTTTTTTTTTAAAGTTTTAAGTACATATTTTTTTAAAAAGCAGATTTTTTTCTTTCATCGATATACACGATTATTAATATTATTATTATTATTATTATATTATTTTTATTATCATACTTCTCATGTTCCATTTTCTGATTTTTTTGTTTGGTCTCCGATACTAAAGACATTCGACGAGAAATCGGATTCCCTCTTTTTTTTTTTTCCATTTCGTGCCCAAAATGTACCGAAAATACAAAGTTCCCATTGTTTTTGGGAACTACGATATTTGAGTATTTGCAATTTCAATTTTATAAATTTATTTACTAATTCTGAGAAAAATTAACGATTAGTAAACCTTAATCAAAATTTGGATTTCAAATACCTCGATCCTCGAATTCGTAATTTCGATTTCAGTTTTTAAACAATTAGGAAAAATAGAGAATTCATAATTTTTTTTATATGAAGCCTAATTATAAACTAATCAATTGGTTATCGATTATTAATATACCACTTAAAATTGAAATTTCGATTTTTAGATCAAAGTACCTGTAGAAAAAAAAAATATTTCAAATCTGAAAATTGACAAATCCCAAGTCCATATTTTCAATTTGAGTTTCCAAAGAAAAAATTAAGAAAAACTCACCAATTTTTCCCCATTTGAAAATTTCCCCCGTAACAGAAAATTCGTATTTTCGGTACCTTTTCAGTCTGATCGGGATAAAAATAAAATGCGAAGTAATTTTTTATACAACAAATCTCGATACGTACAAGGATCGTAGCTCAAGTGATAAAATAACGAAATAGATTTTCTTTTTAACGTTTGTATCGATTGGTGGAGAATAAACGCGTCAAATTAAGCTACTCACTTTCTCCCCCCCCCCCCCCCCCCCCAACTTTTCTAATTATTTAATTATTATTATTATTTTTTTTTTGAAAAATATTTTCAGAAAGATTCTCTACTTTTTTTTTTCTCTTCGAAGCATCGGCTCCTTACCTACCTGAATTTTGTAATTTTCCCCAGAAAAGGGGGAAAATCGTCGAAAATCGATTAAATCGTCGGGCAGACTCCGGCCACGACTCCGCCGTAGGCCCTGTCCGGGCTGGTTTGGATGTGCGCGTTGTTGATCATGATGTTCCTGATGCAACCGACGTACTGCGCGTGAGAAACGCTGCCGCGAAGCCGGCTGCTCAGCATCGGATGGCCCCCGATGAAGATCGGGTGCTTGGAGAGCACACCGGCTATGTTCTTGCCACCGATACCCGGTGGGGCCTCCTTGTGGTCCACCGAGAGCAATACCGCGTTCTTTTGTTTCACGGCTGAAATAATAAAAAAAAAATGTTTTTAATTTTCGAATTTCACATAAAAAAAATCGGTATTGAAATTTAAAAAACAATCGGTATTGAAATTTAAAAAAAAATCGGTACTGAAATTTAAAAAAAAATCGGTATTGAAATTTTTTAAAAAAATCGGTATTGACATTTTTAAAAAAAAAATCGGTATTGAAATTTAAAAAAAAAATCGGTATTGAAATTTAAAAAACAATCGGTATTGAAATTTAAAAAAAAATCGGTATTGAAATTTTAAAAAAATCGGTACTAATATTTAAAAAAAAAATCGGTATTGAAATTTTTTTAAAAAATCGGTATTGACATTTTTTAAAAAAAAATCGGTATTGAAATTTAAAAAAAAAATCGGTACTGGAATTAAAAAAAAAATCGGAGCGATAGGAAATTGGAAGATGGCCCTCACCCCTGATATTGTGCCAGTTGCCGTCGCACAGGTAATTCGGTTTCGCCGGGACGAAGGTGGTCTCGATGGTTCCTTTGATGGTTTTCACCAAAAATTTGATATTCCCGTCGATCATCTCCAGAACGAGGTAATCGCGCTTCCCGTGAACGGATAACAAGTGCCCGGACGGCGATCTCGGTTTAACGTCCATTTGGATGTTGACGGTACGGCCGACGGTGAATTTGTCCACTGGAAATAAAAAAAAGGTTAATTGAATTTTTAAAAAAATATAGAGGCTTCGAGAGAAATTTTTTTTTTTTAATATGATGAAATTTTGGAATATCCATATTTCGACACTCACTGGCTCTGAAGAAGTTGCTGCCGTTTCCTGGGTAGAAGAACAGCCCGGGTTCCACGTATTTCGTGCAAGGAAGAATTCCCAATTTTTCATCCGGGTTGTTCACGAAGTACCCGTTCATCATAAAGTTGCCCATGCATCCGGCAAAGGATTTGTTGACTCCCTGGAAGGTAGTATTGAGATTATTACAATTAATAAATTTTCTAATAATCAATTAATTAGACGATTCAATTGTCTAATTAATTGATTATTAGACAATTAACAAATTGTTTAATAATTAATTTATCAGACAATGAAATAATTGTTCATAAATTTTCTAAAGGAAAATCAAAATATTTCAATTAAAATTCTGAAATTTCCATTCTTTTTTTTGAAATTTCAAAATATTTCAGTTTTTTTAAAATTCCTTACAATGATCTCCATGACTTCGGAGGACCTCTCCGGGAGGATGCCACCCAGATAGAACGGTGGAGTTAAGGTCATAGTCGTGGCCTCCCCCTGGGAGGATCCCTTGGATATATGGTGGTCGTCGATGATCAGTTCCCCATAATTGTCCTGTCTCTTGAAGACGATCGTGTGCCACTGGTTGTTGTTGATCTTCGGTTCTCCAATCAATTCCGCGGCTCCGGTACCGCAATTGAACGTGTAATGAATCTGCGGAGAAATAAACAAAAATAAATAAATAAATAAATAAATAAAATTGGGAATTCTTTTTCCGGGACGTTTCGAAAATTTCGAACTTTGAAATTTGGGTAAATGGGGAAAAATTTTTCTGGCTCAAAACTGATGAATAATCTAGTGTATAATAATAATAATAATTTATTAGAGATTTAATAATAATAATTTAATAATTATTTAGTGATAATAATTTAATAATTATTTAATAATAATAATAATAATAATTTATTAGAATTTTAGAGGTTCTTACCACTCCGTTTTTCATATAAACAGCGATATAATTATCTCTGTTCGTATTGGACCCATAGAAAATGATCCCATCATCCGCCATGGTTTTGATATCAATTTGGAAATCGTAATCGGTTTTGTACCGTCCATTGAGCGATCGGTACTCGAATCGGCTATTTCTGACCGCACCTTTGAATAAAAAGAAAAGAGAAAACATTATTTTATTGCCTCCAAAAAAAATATTTCAATAGTTTCTTTCCTAAAAATAATTTTTTTTTAAATTGCAATTAATTTTGAAGAAAAAAGGAATTTGAAAATTCTTGTATTCGAATAAATCGACCTGCATAAAAATTAAATTACCGAATCTCCATTCGGTGTCAACCGCAGGTTCCTGGGCCGGATGATAGGGAAGTTTGCAGCCACCGACCCTTTCTATGGGAGGTTGTAAGGTGGTAACACCATCCCGGTCGACTACAGCCACGGTTGTTGTTGTCGTAGTAGTGGTGGTTGTTGTTGTCGTTGCCGGGGTAGACGCCGTGGTGAAGGTGGACAACACCTTCGGTCCTCTGCCCTCCATGTGAGGCTCCTCGGTCTCATCCGAGTCTATGTAAATGTCCGTGGTGTCTTCCACTGGTGGATAAATTTCATGGTAATCAATTATTTTTCCGTTTCACTGCATTTTTTGGAAAAAGAATAATTAAAAGAAAAAAAAATAATTTTACCGTTTGTCTGATTCGGGGGTAACGTAATCGCGTCGAAATTGTCGTCCGTTGGGGGCCACAAAGTTCCCGTATCCTGCTCCGCACCTTTTGCTACAAAAAATAATGGTTTTTAGTTTAGATAATTATCGACCCTTAATTTTTTCTTTTAATTTCAGAAATACCATGGGAAAATTCCCAATTTCAATTTTTCCCATTAAAGTTTCTATAAATTTTCCATTTGTTGGCACACAATTTCCAAAAATTCGATATTTTCCCATTTTTCTCACTTCGGTAAAATTTAGAAAATGCAGTAGAAATTTTTTAAATTCATTTTTTCCCCATAAAACTTCCTATAAAAATCCCACGAAAAAAGGATAACATAAAACCTCTAAAATTCGAATATTTTCCCATTTTTCAAATTTTTTTTACTTCATTAAAATTTAGAAAATGCAGTAAAAATTCTTAAAATTCATTTTTTCCCATAAAAGTTCCTCTAAAAATCCCCCCCAAAAAAGAAGGAAACTCACGTTGGTCCCCTCCCTTGCACTTTCCAAGGAAAGCGTGGAGCTTCTCGGTCCTATTTGCGAAATTAACAATCGCCCCGTTAACGGTTGCGTCTCCTATGCAACCGACGAAGGGTTGGTACCGGCCCACCCTGGCTCCGCTGTTAATTATCGCCTCCGGGATTCCACCAATATACAAATTCCCATAGAGGATATGCAACGGGGGCGGTGGCGAATCGGTGCTGTAATTTTCGGTATCGTCGATATCCAGTCGAAGGTATTTTTCGTTGTGCGTCGCGGTGACGACGTGCCATTCGCTGTCGTTGAACCTCATCCCGACCGGGCTGCTGCGGAGCTCCTCGCCCTGGCTGTCGAACACCAGGAGGCCGTCCCGCAGCGACAGCGAGCTCGTGACCGTCTGGTCCTGGTTCGTCGCGTAGAAGATCAAACCGTTGTTGGAATTCGTCCGGAACTTGAGGTTGATTTGCAAGGAATTCGACATCGAGACTCCCGGGTACTTCAGGTACCCCGGGTTGTGTTCCTCGAAGGAGACCAGGCTGGCGAACTGGAAAAATTGAGGTATTAGAAAAATTTGGAATTTTTATATATTTTTATTTTTCTTAGAAGTTGAAACGGAAATTTTGGATTTTTTTTTTATAGAAACGTGAGAAATTTGGAATTCTATGTTTTTTATCTTATGGGTTTCTATAGAAATTGAGAATTTTCTATAGAAATTGTAAAAAATAGATAAATAAATTTCATCAAAATTTTAAAATAAATAAATTAATCAAAAATTCCCATAGAATTTTAATTAATTTAAATATTTTATCATTTTCATAGAACCCATTTATTTTTTTTTTGTGAAAAAAATTGGAATTTGGAATCAGCCAAATTTCGAAAAACATTGTCAACACAAAATTCCCCATTTTCCCCTTCATCCAAAATACCCCAAAAACTCGAACCTCCCAACCCGCACTGGAAACTCACCCTCACTGGGCAGCCGGGCATGACCCCGAAGGCTTGAATGTTCCTGTTGAGGTCCAGAGAGATATCGAGGATCACCACCTCGTCGATGCACCCCTCGAACCCGGACCGAGTCGCCATCGGGTAGGATTCCGCCACCGGAGGGGGCAAGCCACCGAAGTAGACGTGGTCGGAGGACGCGAGAGTCGTGCTCTGGCCCGGGACCTCGTTCTTGTCCATCATCGCCCCGTCGATCTTCAGGACGCCGATTTTCTCCAGCCTCAGGGCCTCCAGGGCGTGCCAGTTGCCGTCGTTGAATTTCTCGCTGGACTTGAGCACCAGCTGGCCCTCACCCAGGTCGTACTTGTACTGCACGTGACCGTCCTTCAACTCCAGCGCCAGGTAGGTCTTGCCCTTGCCCATCAGGTAAATCAGCCCGTCCTCGGAGTAGGTCTTGAAGTTCAGCTTGATGCTGAACTTCTTGCGATCCGCCGGGATCTGGGAGTTCTTCTTGCTGAGGATGGCGAAGCCGTTGCTGTCGAAGCGCAGGCCCGTGCTGGGCTTCAGGTTGATCAGCTTGTCCCTCTCGGTGGCCGCGTCCCGGTTGTTCTCGCCGTCGACGAAGTTCCAGAAGGACACCGGGATGTCACCGATCACCAGCTCCTCCATCTCGCCCTCGAAGGACGACGACGTCACCGCGTCCTGCATCTGGAAGGACGAGGGGTAACCCCCCACGAAGAGCTTCGAGTGTTCCTGGTCCAAGTTGAAGATGGAATAGGGCCCGGGCAGCACCTGCTCCATCACGAAGAGCTCGTCCTCGCCCTCGCCCCGGTCCTCGCGCACGATCAACTGCACGTTCTGGCCCGTCCGGTCCACGATGATCTGCCGCCAGACGTTGTCCGACACGAACCTGTTGCCGATGATCCTCTCGGGGCCCGAGCCCAGGTCCAGGATCAGCACCGGGTACCCGCTCTCGATCACCAGGGCCATGAAATCCGGGCTCTTGCCGCGCAGGGAGCCGGTGGGCTTCGATTTCTCCTCGTTGCCGAGGTACAGCAGGAAGCCGTTGGTCTTGTTGGTGTGGAAATACAGCGACAGCTTCGTCGACGTGGCCAGCAGGGGCAGGCTCTCGGGGCTCTTCAATTCCAGGGTGGTGTTCCTGTAGAAGGTGAGGCCGGTCTTGAACCGGTCGGCCTGTTCCCTGGCGTTGGCGATCTTCAGCCTCAGGCTCTCGATGGCCCTCTGCAGGTCGTCCCCGGACTTGTCGATCCTCTTCTGGTTGTCCCCCAGGTTCTCCAGCAAGCTCCGGATGTTCGGGACCACCTTCGTCACCGAGTCCAGCTGCTTCTTCGCTTGGGAAATGTCCCGAATCGACTCCGCCGAGTCCTTCGACAGGGTCTTCACGGTCTTCAGGTCCTCCGGGATCTTGCCGATCAGTCCCTCCACGTTGCCCATCGCGCCCCGGAGCTCCCCGGAGACCTTCTCCGCCTCCTCCGTGGCTTCCAGCACGAAACCCGAGGACGTGGCCGGGATGTTGGCCAGGATCTTGTCGATTCGGTCCAGGTTCTCCAGATTCTCCAGGTTCCTTAGCTTCAGCTCGTCCACCTCTCGGCCGCGCTGCGACTCCAGCCGGAGCTGATCGTCGGCCTGGGTCTTGGCCAGGGCGTCCCGGGCGTCCTCCAGCAGCTCCGAGCTGCGGTTTTTCGCGCTCAGCATCCGCGTACCGATGCCGCTGGACAGCCTCGTGGCGTTCTCGGCGGCCCTCAGCGCCTCCGCGGCCAATTCCCGGGCGGCGTTGATGGATTCCTCGATGTCGCGGTAAGCGGAGACCGCCCTGACGGCGCTGGTGTTCCTGGTGTCCGTCAGGATGTCGTCGATGTTCAGCGACAGCTGGTAGAGGTTCTCCGCGTGGCTCTTGGCGCGTCTCACCGGGTCCCTCACGTCCGCCAGCGAGTTCTCGTTCTCCAGCATCACGCCCTCCAGGCTCGCCAGGGCGTCCTTCACCGTCGACGACTGCACCGCGCTCAGGTACACCGTGGAGTCGCTGAGCAGCTCCAGAGCCTCCTTGTTCAGCGCCTCGCCGGATTTCAGGTCGTCCTGGGCCTCCAGGGTGGCGTTTTTCACGGTATCGAGGTTGCCCGTGTCCACCGCGACCCTGTTCTCGTAGTTGAGCCGCCCCACGTCGCGGGCCAGCGCCTCCGCGCGTTTCGTGATGTTCTCCAGGTCGTCGATCTTCCGGCTCACGTTCTGGATGCGACTGTCGTAGGTCTCCACGAGCGCGCTGAGGTTGTTCACCGGGAAGTTGTACTCCAGCATCTCGGAGACGAGGATGTTGGCGTGATTCGTCTGGTCCAGAGCCTCGTCGCGGAAGGTCACGAAGGAGACGGACTTCAGGTCCTTCAGGATACCCTCGGCCTCCTTCAGGGCGCTGTCGACCTTCGACCCGGAGTTGATCTGGATGTTGGAGGACAGCTGCTGGACCTCCGAGACGATGTCGCTCACCAGGTCGATCTCTCGCACGACTTCGATCTCCAGATCCTCCATGTCGTCCAGGGTGTCCTCGGCGCCGTTGCGCCAGCGGACGCTGTCCTCCTCGATGTACTTGGCGCGCCTTTGCTGGTTGGCCACCTCGGTTTCGAGAAGAGCCATGTTTTTTTGCAGGGGTTCGAAGTCGAATTGGCTCGGGTCCAGGAGTCTCACCTCCGGGTAGAGCTCGTTCGCGGTGTCGTTGATGAACTTCAGGTGCTGGTGGGTGAAATAGCCTTCCACGACGGTCTAAAAGGAAAGAGAGAGAGAAAGTGGTGAAATTTCGAAGTTTTGGAATTTTTAAATTTCGAAATTTTAGAATTTCTAAATTTCGAAATTTTAGAATTTCTAAATTTCGAAATTTTAGAATTATTAAATTTCAAATGCGAGCCAATTTTGGAATTTCCAAATACGAAATTCGAAATTCGAGTTCCACGACCGCGAGAATTGCAAATGCCTCAAAAAAAAAAATAATAATCACATTGAAATTCTCGAAGACGGGGTCGAGTTCCTCCAGCAGCTGATCGGTGACGTCCAGGAGATCGTGGACGCAGGAATCGCAGGCTGAGCATCCCTCGTCCTTGATGAGCACGTTTCTGTGAGGGCAGTGATCGCACTTCTCGCCGATGACTCCCGGCAGGCAGGAGCACTGGCCGGTGGTGGTGTTGCAGGACACGCCGAAGGAGTAGCCGGTGTTGCACTCGCAGGAGACGCAGCCCTCGGGGCCGTAGTTCCAGTACCCGGAGATGCACTTCTCGCACATGCGACCGGTGACCCCGGGTCGGCATCGGCACTGGCCGGTCTCGTCGTCGCACTGGCTGCTCTCGGAGGCCTCGCTGCAGTCGCAGGGCTTGCAGCCGTCGCAGGACTCGAATCCGTAGTGGTTCAGGGCGCACCGATCGCACTTCTCGCCGATGACGTTCTCGCGGCAGTGGCACAGGCCCGTGTAACTGTCGCATTTCTCCATTCCGCAGGAGTCGCAGATGCAACTCTGGCAGTCCTTGCGCTCCACGGCGTCGCCGAAGAATCCGGGTTTGCAGTAGTTGCAGGCCTCCCCGTAGGTGTTGTTCAAGCAGTGCCGGCACTCGCCGGTGATGGAGTCGCACGAGCCGATCTGGTTGGTGTCGATGTTGCCCGAGCACTCGCAGGGTTTGCAGTAGTCGTTGGACACCTCGGGGTTCCCGTAGTATCCGGCGGCACAGGCTTCGCAGCGAGCACCGTAGTAGCCTGGCAGGCAATTGCAGCTGATCTTGTTGCCCTCCTCGTTGACCTCGCAACTGGTGGCGAAATTGTTGGAGGCTATTGGCAAGGGACAAGCGCAAATCAGGCAGTCGGTAGGGGTACCGATGGTGGCGTTCCCGTAGTAACCTTCCTGGCAGAATTCGCAGTGGTCCCCGGTCGTGCCGTTCTTGCAACCCTGCAATTGCAAAATTTATTAGAAAAAATTGCAAAATTTATTAGAAAAAATTGCAAAATTTTAGAGAATCTCATTTTTTTTTTTTTAGAAAAGTTTCCATGAAAATTTGAGAATTTCTCATACAACCTCTAAAATTCCACATCCTGGGTTTTTCGAAATTTGAAATTTTTGATTTTCTAATCAATTTGGAATTTCCATTTTTGTCTTAAAAATTTCTTTAAAAATCCTAATATTGTTTTTTATAAGACCTTGAGCATTTTTCGTTTCATGGAAATTTTCGGAAAATTAATTCGAATTTTAAATTATTTTTCCCATGTAATTTTCGAGATTCTACGGGAAAATCAGATTTTTAGTTTCTCTATGGTAAAAGCTGTTCCATAAAAATTTGAGCTTCAGGAAAAATGCTATAAAAAGAAAAAAAAAAAGGGAATTTGAGTTACGCACATGACAGATTCCAGTGTGGACGTCACAACTGTCGGCGTGACCGTTGCACTGGCATTTTACGCAATAACCCCCGTGCGGTCCCGAGGAGACCCTGTAATACCCCGGAGCGCATTCCTCGCAGGACAAGCCTTCGTAATTCGGTGGACATTGACATTGCTCGACGCTGCTCGCAAGACGCAAGATGGGAGAGTAAATTTCAGTGGTTGTGTCCAAAGTCACGTATGACAATCTGCAATTGGAATTAATGCAATTAATTAAGAGTATCATGGATTTTTATATTTTCGCTATTAAATAATAATTGATTACAAGTAAATAATTATTATAATTTATTTCATAATATTTATTTTCAATAAATAAATATTATTCTAAATAATATTATTTCGATATTATAATAATATTGTAACAATTATATTTTAAATAATTAAATAAATAAATATTATGTCCAATTACTACCCCAAACCCCACGACCCGTTCCCTCCCTTACTCACGTGGTATCGATCGTCTGATCCCAGTACGTCTCCCTGATGAAGATCCCCCTGAGATCCTCCAGTAACACCATGAACTGCTCTCTGGTCACTCCCAATTTGTTGGCATTCAAGAAATTCGTCTCCACCAGCTGCACGGAAGCCTGGAAATCCGTGAACGAGGGTGGCTGCTCCTCGGCGTAGTAGTACAAGACCGTATCGGCTCCCAGCAGGATCACATCCGCGCCTCCGACGGCGTTACCGAAGGGCCCGGTCGAGTACCGGATGGTGTAATTCAGGAACCCTCCGTAGGAGTCCAGGCGCTTGCCCAGGTACTCCGGGGGGGCGACGAAGTAATTGACGCTCTGGGAATTTCCGCTCAAAGTGTTGACGACGCCGGTACCGTTGACCTCCCTCAGCTGAGCCTCGTAGGTGACGTTCGCCAGGTCTTCGGGGGCCTTCGGCTTCACGGCGGTCAGCTGCCAGCCTCTCATCGTCATCTGGAACACCCAGTAGCGACTGGTGGAGCCGCATCTGTTGGTTTTCCCGAAACAGAAGCACTCGGTGCATCCCTCGTCGTTGTCGGCACGCAAATCGAAGGTTCCCTCCTTGCAGACGTCGCAGGCCAGGCCCTGGACGTTGGACTTGCAGAAGCACTCGGCCGTGCTCTGGTGGCAGATGTCCTGGGTGGTGCCCCGGGTGTCGCAGTCGCAACGGTCGCAGTAAGGGAACTGCGAGAACCCGGGCAGGCACTTGTCGCACTGCCGGCCGTAGATGTTGGGCTTGCAATTGCAGGTGCCGTTGAAGAGGTCGCACTGGAGGTCGCCGTTGACGACCCCGAGGGGCGAGCAGTTGCACTCCTCGCAGCCGATGATGGGATGGAAGCCGTAGGTGCCGCTCTCGCAGCGGTCGCATTGCTCCCCGGTCACCCTCGGCGGGCAGATGCACTCGCCCCGTTCCAGCTCGCAAATGGCCGTGCTCGGGCAATTGCAGCGCTTGCAATCCGGGAACCCGTAGTAGCCG
The DNA here is from genome assembly GCA_949825005.1 of Gasteruption jaculator. Taxonomy (NCBI): domain Eukaryota; kingdom Metazoa; phylum Arthropoda; class Insecta; order Hymenoptera; family Gasteruptiidae; genus Gasteruption; species Gasteruption jaculator. The sequence goes on from OX463776.1 coordinate 7,859,332, forward strand.
GTCTTGCAGATCTCGCACCTCCTGCCGATGATGTTGGGCTTGCAGGGGCACTGGCCGCCGAATTTCTCGCACTTGAAGCTCAGCGTGCCGTCGATGTCGCAGTTGCAGGGCAGGGCCCGGTTGTTGTAGTTGGTGGTGAGCGAGAAGATCGAGTCCCGGCAGAAACCCTCCTCGGTGATGTTCACGTGGAAGTGATTGTTGCCGCACTTCTTGAGGAACTCCTTGGTCTGATCGAACTGGATCTTCTTCAGGAGGATGGGGTTGTACTGCTCGGCCGGCAGCACCAGGATGTAGTCCAGCCAAATGCCGTTGCCGATCGGGTCCTTGAAGGTGATCACGGAGTTCTCGATCAGCTGGAACTGGCGGTTCCCGTCGATCTGCCGAACCACGCTCCTGCAGCCGCTGTTGCTCGGGCAGTGGCCCACCGGGACCTGGGGGAGAAAAAACAAATCCGTGTAAATGAAATGCCTTTTTTTTTTAAAGGAAATTCCTAGAAAATAGCGGATTCGCGAAAAATTCATGGCCCACCTTGGCTTCGTAGAACTTCCCGTTCTGCAGCAACACCTCTAGCTCGTAATCCGGGTAATCCGGCTGGTAATAATGAACGATAAAGACGTAATCTCCGGGTCGAGGGACTTTCGCGGGGATGTCGACCATCGAGTTGTCCCTGTTCAGGTACACGAGTTTCGTGGCGTTGTCGTAAATGCCCAGGGGCCTGAGACTCGACTCCGCGCCCGCGGTGGCCACGTTGGTCTCGAACTCGATCTTCTTGGCGTCCGCGGCGTCGGGGAACTTACCCTGGACGCACTGCCCGTTCTTCCGGACGCACACGGACTTGGGTTTCACGTAATCCAGCGACCACTCGTCGAAGGGGATGGCCACCAGGGAGATCACGGCCACGTTGGCGTCGGTCTCCCCCGTGAGGATGACCCCCACGTAGTTCGAGGAGAAGTTCAGCACCGCGACGCGTCCGTTGGTGTCGGTCACCACCTGCCGACAGACGCTGGTGTACCTGCAGGGGTACAGCGTGACCTTGCCCTTGTCCGCGGTGTTCACGACCTCGATCATCACCGTCGAGGTCCTGGTCTCCTCCCTGGGGGTGACGTAGATCACGACGATGACGCTGGGGATCCCACCGCGGGACACCCTCAGGTCGAAGTGTATCCGATCCTGGCGCTCGTTGATCAACGGGATCTCGTCCTCGCCGATCTCTCGCAGGACCTCCCGGTCCGTGAAGTACTCGGTCAGGGGGATCCTGGCGCTTTTCTCGGCGATGTAACCCCCGGCTCCGTGGACCGAGTCGAATCGGGTGAGCTGGGGGTACCCGTAGTGACGACACAGTCCCCGGTAGCCGACCTCGCAGGGCACGTTGACCTCCTGGGTGAGAATCGTGGCCTCGTAGTACTCGGCCGGCAGGAGGACGAAGTAATCGAGGAAGAAGCTCTTGCCGATGACGATGCTGACGGACCAGTGGCCGGGGTTCATGACCATCGCCGATGGAATGTTGTCTCGGGGATCGGCGACCGTGACGAAAGCGGGTTTCTCGCTGGGTTTGAAGGCGACCTTGAAGATCTGCTCCACCTCCGAGGGGTTGTCGGGCGTGATCTTGATGGTGCCGAGGATGGCCTCGCTGGTGGGGTTCACGTAGCGAAGCACCATCCGGTAGAGCGAGGACTTGTAGATGTCCACGTTGACGATGATCTCGTTGAGCAGCGACGAGAAAATGGCGTAGCCCTTCCAGCTGTAATTGGGGAACAGGTCCTCGGCGAAGCCGTAGCGCACTTGGCTGTTGCTGGGCGTCCTGCCGTCTTCCACTTCGTACTGGAACTGGTGCAGCGTGGGGAAGTAGTGGGCGTTGAGGGGTTCCTTGCAGGTGAGACCGGTGACGCGGGCTTGGCACAGGCACTGTCCGGTTTGCTTGTCGCAAATGGGGTTCACCGAGCCTCCGATGTCGCAGCCGCAGTCTGAGGAGCGAAATGATTGAAGTGTACTGTTTTTAATAATTTTAGAATTTTATCGACGATTTCAAAAACTTTTTGCAATCGATCATTTTTTTATGTTATTTATTTTTTATTTTTCAAATAAAAAAAAAATTTTTTTTTAACCATTGCGTACCTGAACAGCCAAATAGATTGTCCTGTTGCAAGTTGTAAGTTCCATCGATGCAACGAGTGCAGCCTCTATCGGTGACTCCGGGTTTGCAGATGCATTGGCCAGATTTCGTGTCGCATTCGGAGATGCCGCCGATCACTCCGGGAATGTTACATTGACATTCTGAAAATTGCATGAAAAATAAGCATAATTGTTTATATAATTATAATTACAATAATAAAATTAAAATTATAATTTTATAATTATAATTATAACTTTATATAATTATAATAATAATTGATAATAAAATATAGAAATTGCGTTAAATTTAAAAAAAAATTATTTTAAAATAAATCCTATTTTAATATGAATTAATAATAAATAAAAAATAAAAAATGACCTTCGCATCCTTCGGGATTCGACGCCTGGAGGTTCCAGTACAAGGGTTTGCACTGGTTGCAGATTCTTCCCTCCACCCGTTCCTTGCATTGACACAATTCCCCTGCCGGTAGTGAACCGCAACCCATGAAAGTCGCCAGAATTCCCGCGGGATCGCAATTGCAGCCCTCGCAGGTCGGGAAATTGTAGAATCCCTTCTTGCACTGGTCGCATCTCGCTCCGTCGAAATTCTCGCGACACTGGCATTTGCCCTCCAAGTCGCAAGACACTCCGATGGAACCGTGACTGTCGCAATTGCAGGCTAAAATTCAACGATTATCGCGAATATTATTAATAATCTCGTTATTTTTATTTTTATTATTATTATTGCGGCAATTGCACTTACCAATACACTCCGGGTACATGTAATAACCGGGACTGCACTGGTCGCAGCTCTTGCCGGCGAAATTGTACAAACAGGAGCATTTTCCGGCACCGTCGCAACCCACGGAAGAGGATCCGATCTTGCTGCAATTGCAAGGCCGGCAATTGGGGTATCCGTAGTATCCAGTGATGCACTGGTCGCACCTGGCACCTCCGTAACCTTCCTTGCACAAACATCTACCGTCCGATTTGTCGCAGATTCCGGGCTCGGCCCCCCTCGCATCGCAATTGCAATCTGCAAGAGTGGATAAAGAAAAAAAAAGAAGATTTTAATAGAATATCAATGGAAATAAAAAAATTCGAAAATGGACAACTTACAGGTACACACGGGGAAGTCGTAGTAACCATCTTCGCAAACGTCACAGGTTCTGCCTCCGTAGTTGCTCTTGCAGGAACAATTTCCGGAAACGACGTCGCAAATGTCGTTTTGGGAGCCGATAGGATTGCAGCTGCACGCTGAAAAAAATCAGAAATTAAAATACAATTTTTGTTATTTTTTTTTTAAACTAATAAATAATAAAGAAAAATAAGTATTCGTAAAATTGTAGATTTTCAATTATTTTTTGTCTGTGACACGATTCACAAATTTTTTGAAGATGCAATTTTTAAAAAATTCCAATTAATCAAAAAAATGGATTAAAAATGTGCGAATTCAAAATCTTACATAAACATTCTGGGAAATTGTAATATCCTTCGGTGCACAAATTGCAATAATGCCCAGCGTAATTGGGCTTGCACGGGCAAGATCCTTCGATGGCTTCGCAATGGTAACCGTCGGTTCCTTGAAGATGACACTCGCAAGGTCTGCAATTGGGGTACCCGAAGTAACCGTAACTGCAGGCATCGCAGTTGGGTGGCGTGAATTCTTTGCGACACTCGCATTTGCCGGTCAGCTCGGCGCAGTTTCCGGTGGAGTTGGAGTAGTTGCAGTTGCATGCTGAAATCATTTGATCGTGAAATCGACTATGAATTTAATTTACAAAAGATTTCGGGAATTTTAGTAATATTTTTTTTTAAAAATACGTACGTTGGCACACATCCGTTTCGTTCAGGAACTTCCCTTCTGGTCTATAGAATTTTTCCTTACAGCGATTGCAGTTGATACCTTCCGTGTTGTGTTTGCAATTTTGACAAATACCTCCACCTTCGTAGTTCCCGTGAATGTCTAGGGATAAATGCTTCTCGTCTATGTCCGCATCGTAAACGCATTCGTCGGAATGACCGAAGCAATTGCAAGCTGCAATTGAAAAGAAAATTCTAAATAATTTTATCCGTAATAATTTATTAATATAATTTTAATATTAATTAATGTAATTTAATTTTATTTTATTAATTTCATTGAAATAATAAATATTCGAAATTCGGGAAAAAAAGGCCATTGACTTTTAAATATTTGAAAAATGACCCAAAAAAAATTAGATTTTCTTCAATTATTGTAAATGAATCAATAAAAATCAATATAAAAATAGGGTAACAAATAAATCCAACGTACGTTCGCAGACGAATTTCTTGAAAGCAGTCGATTGTCTCCATTTCTTTTGCTCGAATCCTTTGCAGCAGGTAGCGCACTGTGGCCCGCAAGTGTTATGTTGGCACGTACATACTAATTTCTTTGGCATACTGGGATCCTTTATGTCGCAAGTGTCCGCATGACCGTTGCACATGCACCGACCACCGATGCTGATGTCCTTGATGGAGTAGAAATACTGCGAATTTGGAAGACAAAATTATAAAATTACTAAATATCAAATTTTGAATTTTAAAAATAAAAAAAATACTATAAATTAATCTAAATTAAATATATAAAATTAAATATATAATTAAAAAATACTATAAATTAATTCTAAATACTAAAATCAATAAATTAAAATAAGAAAATTAGAAATTTACCAATAAAAAAATAAACCCATTTTTTAAAATTTTCCTATTCTTCCAAAAATATCTATCAAAAGTCTATCGAATATCCACGCGAGGGGGCAACCTACCCTCCGGGTAACGGTCGGGTCCTGGCTGGCCACGTGCATGAGATGTCCCAGCAAATTCTTGGTCCTGAGGAATCGGAACCGGACGTTCGTGGCCCTGGTCCATTCCTGCAGCAGCGTCGAATTGAAGTAATGCTTGGCCGAGGGTCTATTGTTCAGGATGGAAATGGGGATTTCCCCACCTTCCAGGGGCACGATTGTCGAGTATTCCGTGATGCAGGTGACGCTGTCGTCCCGGGTGATCGGGGCGCGACTGTCCACGCCGAAATACGTCAAACAGTCGTTCTCGGAATCGGAGAAATACTGCCAGGGGGTCCAGGTTTTCCCGTAATCCTTGGACTTTTCCAGCACCCACAATCCCGGACGTGGGGAATTTCCCATCCTGACGAAGACGTAGGCTACGTGGAATTCCTAAAAACGGGAAGAAAAAAAAATTAAATTTTTATCCCAAAAATTTGAAAATTTAGTTTTTACCCCAATTTTTGGGGAAAACCCGAAAATTCGACACCATCCCTTAGAATTATTTATATTTACGCTTAGAGACGAAATAAGAAAAACGGGAGAGCAGGCAAAACATATGCGTGACTCCAAGAAAGATGAGGGTGGAGTTTCGTGAACATGTGTGACCTTTTCTTTCTTTCTTTTTTTTTTGGAGCCCACATGTGCCAGAACGGATGCTGGGTACCCGGTACCTAACACTTGGGAAGATAGAGTTTAGGAAGATTTTCTTCTTTTTCATGTAAAAATTGCAAATTGTACAAAAACCAATTAATTCAATTATATAAAAATTTTTATTAAATTAAATTATATAAAATTATAATATATAAAAATATTTAATTTGATTTTATATAAATTTAATTATATAAAATTATACAATTAAATAATAAATGAAAAAAATTATCCAATGGATTTTCTTTAAAAAATCTACTTTAAAAAAATCTATTCATTAAAAAAAATTGTTTAAAAAATCCCTAAGGTAATTTTTTTTTCATTTTCGGGGGTTTTTGAACCATTTGCAATTTATACTCGGCAAAGAAAAATATTGGGGCTCAATATAATCGAAGTTCCACAAAATTCCAAAAATGTTGAGAATCTAATTTCCAGTTGATGGAAAATAAGATAATTCGGATGCTGAAAAAAAATTCGCCATAAAAAATTGGGATGAGAAATAAATTTCTGTGGTTCAGAGCTGCACGGGGTATTTTTAAAAATGATGTCGAAGGAGAAAGACAGGAATAATCGTTACAGATACATCGAAGATCCTCGACCACATCGTCTGTTTAAAAAAAAAAAATAGACGACAGGAAATGGGAGAACGATAACATTGTATGAGGCGTCTAAGCAACGGAGTTGCAGGAAAAGCATCACCCACGTCTGCCCGATAAACGCTTATTCCAAACAAATATGTAGATAAACGGAGATACAGAGAGGCGATTTTTTCTTCGATGCTAACTATTCATTGAAGTCGTCGTAAAACTAGATTTCATAGCCTCGGTATTTTCGGCTTCGGCGGAAGATTCCTTCTTAAAATCACGCATATGATGACTAATTGGACTGGAAATGAATATTTCAAAAATATAATTAATTCTTGTAATTAAATTGAAGAATTATATTTGAAAATATTTAACGTTTACAAAATGCATAATTAATTTACAAATTAATTATGTTGCAAAATTTTATGAATTAGTTTATAAATAAATGAAGCAAAGGGTAACTTTTGCTCCATTTGTCGAGATGGTGGTCAACTTCGAGGGATTTGTGGGCAAAGCGAAGCTGATTTTTAAGGATTTTGTATAAAAATTGCAATTGATTGCAATTCCCATTAATTTGCAATCTTCTAAGTTCCTTTTTTTTACTAAAAAAAATAGAATATTAAAATAGATAAAATTTTATTTTTTTTTTGGGGGGGGGGGGGGGTAAATTTAATTGAAATAGTCTATGCTCACCTGTCCCAAATTGATAGTAAGGTTGACCGAATTGTACTTCATGCCTCTGGAAAGTGGTGGAGATTGCCACCAAGTTTCCATGCCGTCGACTGCATATTCCGGAGGATGCATCTTCTCCGGACTCTCCGGGTCGCAGTAGTCGCATACCTGCAATTATGCAAAAAAAATTGCATGATGTAACATAATTGTTTGAAAAAATTTGAAAATTGTTATTTTATTTCCAAGAAAACTGATAAAAAAAAATAATATAATATCATAGAATTTTTTCAAAAATTTTAATAATATTCCAGATTTATAGAATTTTGAAATTTTAATTTCTGGGGATTGGGAAAAATAAAATAAATATATATCCAAGATTATTCTGCTTCAGTAGCTATTTATGTTAGCCCAATTTCCTAATACAGTCTCGGATTTATCCAAAGTTCTGTGAAAAAAAAAAATTATATTTGAAGTAGGAGATAAAAAAAACGAACGGATGTGGATGAAAGAAAGAGAACGTTATCGACGGGGTCATGTCACTCGTTATCTCCGTCTTCTCCAATTTTATCATTTATGTCCGTTGCTCCCGTTAACCGCCATAAAGTTGAATTTTAGAACCCCATGGAGCAACTTGGTATTTCCAGTTTCGAACAGGTTTCGTAGAAACCAATGAAAAAATTTATCTATCTTATTTTGAAGTTAATATTATATTTATAATTATATTAGAAAATTATTCTACTATAAATTAAAAATTAAAAATTAATAATTTATATAATATTAAATTAAATGTTTTGATATAATTTATATAATTTAATTTAATAACAATTTTTATATAATTACAATTAATAATCAAATCAAGAAATAGTTTCTAACAGTTAATGAATATCTATTTTTCTGTTCGCTCGGTGCATTCGGTGGAAAATTTATTTATCCGATTTAATGGGAGACACATGCTTTAGCCCAGTGGCCTATTCCCTATGGTCCAAATCCTCTCCTTCTCTCTTTCATGCTTCCTTTCTTCCTTCCTTTTTTCTCTCTTTCTCGTTTCTCATTCTTTTTCTGTCCTGCCTGTTTCTACAAAAACGAAGAAGAAAGAAAACAGCATCAAAGCCCGGTACCTACAAAGATCTTTCCTTTGGGATCTTTTTCTTTGTCATGGTGTTCCTCTCTTGCGGTATTGCCAAAGAAAGAGGAGGCGAAGAAACGGGAGCTGGGATCTGGGAACATCATCTGGACCTAAATTCCTCCTCTTTAAAATCCTCCCTCTCTCTCTCGTTTGTTCGCTAATTTTTTTCGGAGAAACGTATTTTATGGGGATTTCATGGAGTTTTACATCTCAAATTAGAAAATTAGTTTTTCTGGTAAAATATTTTTACAATTGAATTTCCAAATTTTTGGTAAATTTTGTTTTTTCTAGTGGTTTTGAAATTTAATTAAAAATATATTTATATAATTATTGTAATTTTATTTTCTGCTATTATTATTATTATTATTATTATTATTATTATTATTATTATTATTATTATTATTATTATTATTATAAGGAAAGAGAAATAAAAAGCTTGTTACGATAAAGAAATGGAATTTCTACTTTTGAAGATTCGGTTTCAGGAGGAAAAATAAACCGGTCAGTGAGACGAATGTATGTAATATCATAACCACGGTGAAGATATCTCGGAGTCTTACTTAGCATTACGAGATGATAATAATTTTAATCGGAGCATTGCGCCTACCCCCGACGATACCGCCGATAACCCAAACTCCGAGGGGCAAAGGAACTGTGTCTCTCAAAAGTTATATAAATGCGTCTATGTTTTTTTTTATGGGATTTCTAGAATTTCATCTATTACTTCGGATTGGCCCGAAAAGCTGAAATTTTGTTTAACGGAACAATGTCGAACCTGTTTTCTCATCTTTTTTATTCTACATTTCTTGAAAAATCATATTCCAAAAATTCTAGGAAACATCAAAAATATATATCGAACCCAGTAAAATTGATAAATTATTACTGAAAAAATTAAATAATTAATATATTAGTAACAACACTGTTACAGAATTACATATAACTTAATTATATTATAATTTTAATAGTAATAATAACAATAATAATTGTTTTTCTTCTTATTATTATTATTATTTGCATTCCCATGGCAATTGTAGCAACTGCAATGGTCCCAACTGCAGTATCAGTACCAATAAAAACATCAATACAATAACAACACCACCGCTAAAAAAGAAGAAAAAAAATAACTTGTAACTCACTAACCTGCCCCTGGATGAGATTAATGTCTTCATTTGGATCCGTGTTCGCGCCAACGAGTTTACAATAAAGCTCAGGACCAGGCGTATCCACACCGCATGTGGCCGAGGCGATGATCTCCTTGCCCTCGGCCAAATTGAAGTAAGGGGGTGTGAGGATCTCCGCCGAAATCTCGCCGATGATCGAGAGAAGGACGATCAACAACGGGGGCACTTTTTTCCTGGACAACATCGTGTGCGGTCCAGCCTGCGATTCCACGGAAAATTCCCTCTCGACTCAACTCTGCCGCATTTATGGCTTTTTTTCTTTGGTATCAATTGATAATTGGGAAAAGAAAACGATGAGTATTCTCCTCTCCGCGGGTACTTATTTCAAAAGGCCTCGCGCGATTGCCGCCGCTCGACTCGAATGTAAACTCGAACGGCTACCCAACGTGAACTAACCGGCCGAAGACTGACCCGAGAAGGGACGAGAGAAGGAGGCATTCATGGAAACCACCAATCGGAGGCCGCCTCTACTCGCACGAGTGATGGAGGGGTAGCATAAGTGGAAGAATTCGGCCAAGTCGCGGGAGGGCCGTGTTATTGTTTTCCGAAAAGGGCTGATCCGAAGGACGGATCAGTAGGTTTTGGTCACATTGTTGTTGTTGTTGTTATTATTTTAATTGGAAATCTATTTTTTTGTTTATCAAAAATTGTTCTTTTAGATTTTGAAAAAGCCAACATTCTGCCACTTTTTAGCATTATTATTATCATTGTTGTTGTTGCTGTTGTTGTTATTGTTATTATTACAGCTAGAAATGCATTTTATTTGAAGCAGAAAGTCCCCCTTGGTTTTCAAATCGAGGAAACCATCGACCGCTGCGCCGCCTACTACAGATCCTTCATCGCTCAATTTTCAATTTTTCAAAACGCGTGTACGCGAAATCAACTGCTTACATTCATTTTCTATAACCGAATATAGTTTTTGATCGGGCCGTAATTTAACGTTGAATGTAATTCCTCCCAGTCGTACAATAAATAAATAAATAAATATACATAAGTGTTACATAAATCATTATTAGATGCGGTCTGGTTGCAAAGACAATCTCGTCCGCGACGACGACATCTGCCGACACGTCTTTCAACCACATGACGATAATTCGAAATTTCGTAATCGTTCCTAATTTTTCTCTCAAGAAAAAAAATAATTCCTCTTAGATAATCAATTCGCGTTTACGTCAGTTAGTCGATTCACCGAAACTAATCAATTATTCTTGTACGAAATTCCTCAGAGAAGTCGAAGAATTCCGAAAAACGCGAAAATCAACGGTTTCGCGCTTCCTAGTGCTTCCCGCGTCCGCGGCAGCACCGTCGCGGCGCAAAAGCGAAAAGTGAAACGCAAAGCGCGGATCGAGACGGGGGCGAAGAGGGGCGCGCACGCAGCATAGCGTAGCGTAGCATTGCATTGCATTGCATTGCATCGCATCGCATCGCACTGCATTTCACGACTGTTGTGTCGCGTGTCGTAATTCACTCTGTAAATATTGATTCGCGATGTGAGAAAAAAGCCTTTTTTTCGCCCCGACACGGCCGAGGATGACTCCGAACACTGACGCGCACTCAAACGGTATCCGATTCGATCCTATATTCCCATTTTTTCTCCGAAAAACTTGCACTCTCACGTCTTGCTTCACTGACGGACGGAGGGACGTTTGGACTCGGTGCAATCCGAAACGTCAAATCTCTCTCTCTCTCTCTCTCACTCTCGCACCTCTACCTTCTTCCCTGGCATTCGCAGTTTCGTACCCAATGGGGGCCAACTTCAACTCAACCCTCCGTCCCTCTTTTTTCCTCACACACACATACACACACCCGGGGTTGAACGCCGAAGCATCGGTGTATTAAGAAAGAAAGGAGAGAAAGACAAGGAAGAGAAAAGTGCCGTTTCTCCCGTTTTCCATATTTTTGGATCCCCCTCCGCCTCTAAGGGCAGGTAACACTCGGCGGCGAGATCAATCGGTGCGTTTCGAATTCCCCGTGACCGTGTCGTCACAGTGATCCCTTTTGTGTCATACTTACGTGCCTCGAAAGGGAGGTTGCGAATCGCGATAACGGAAGGGTGAAAGAAAAAGAGAGAGAGAGAGAGAGAAAGAGAGGGCGGCGAGCGTTCCGCTTCGGTGTGGCACGAGAGCAAGTCGGAGTCGGATCAAACCTAGTGTACTTATGATTAGTTTAGGGCTGATACTCAAGACAATTGCAAATCGCATTTCCCTTTTTTTTTTCAATTTTTTTTTGGAAATTCATTGGGTTCCTATTGTGTTTTTTCGCGATAGTTTCAATTAATTTGACTTGAAGCAAAGTAAAGTAACGTTCCCAAGAAAGTGTTGCACGATGATTTCCTTGTGGAACGTTCGAAGTGGTTCTTGAATCGATAGGGTTCGCGAGCAGGAAGTTTCCGCCGTCCGGATACTCCTCCGGGCGGATTTCCCACGGTACCTGTGTGTGCACCTGTACCAAACGCTCGTACGTGAAACTAGGGAAAGAAACGTGCTCCATTTTTGGGGGGGATGTGAGTCCGTGAATTGTGAATGTTTCAATTTTCAATTATAGACTTCTCTTCCCTTTTCTTTTTTTTCCTCCTTTTTTGTTATATGTTGTTTGTAAAAGTTAACACCGACAATGAGTGAAATTTGGAAATTATATAGAAATTTATTATTATTATTATTACTATTTTGGGGTGTTTGCCAATTATTTGTGAAAATTGTTATTTTCTGGATTCCGTAAATGTCATTTTCAGGGAAATTTACGATACTTCAAATATTTCTATTTATTTCCGTTGTTCGACCCAATCGAAACGTCGAGGGGGATATTCGAGAAAGAAATCCATTGTTTTTTGAATTTCATGTGAATTATTTATTTGCAGAGATAGGTGGTAACGAATTACGGAGGTGTTTGGTGGTTCTCGGTGAATGTTTCTATTTTTGAAGGTTTATAAATGTGATTTTCAGGGAAATTATTGATACCTCGAGATTTCATTATTTTTTTTTCTTCATTTTCCCCCTTTTTTTTATCGATCCGAAGGGAGTTTGGGAACCAAAACCGTCACATTTTTTTGAAAATTTAATTTTCACAGAAATAATTTGCAACAGGACTAGCAACTTTATTTATAACGTTTCTTATTTTTAAGGAAATTATTTGCGACACACTTAGAAAAAAATTACTTATAAAATGTCGTTCGGGAGGTTCAGCGATTGTTCATAAAAAATTTTTTTTCTATTGAAGGTGGAAATGTCTACCGATGTCGTCACTCGCAGCTTCTTTCTAAGATGAAAATGGACCATAAGGAATCGAGGAGCGAGGAAATTGTGATTGATGAGAATTTGAAGATCGGGAAGGAATCCGTTGTGTCCTTCATTGGTCCTCTTCACGATTGGGTAATTTTTGCTTCGTTTTTTTTTGTTTCATATTTATTTTTGAAACAATCGAACAAGATTAAAAAATAATTGTACAAATCGTTTCAACTTTTAATACTGTCGTAAATAAATATCGCATTTTATCGCGTTTTCTGTAAGTTATTAATAGGATCCATTGTTATCTCGTAGTTATGACTGCGTTTATCATTGAAACTATTAATCACGGATACTTCACTGCGTTCATGCGATACTTTAAGTAACGCGAATGATGGCAATTTAACTGTCAATTGCGAGGAAAAAGCTTCTGGCGAGTGCTGCCGTTTTATAAATTACTCCAACATCTGTAGCTTCTTTATACTCTTTTTTTTCTAGGAATATTTAATAAGATAGGGAATTTTATTCTAATAAAGATAATAAATAGTAGCCATCGACCCGGTGCTCAAATAAATTCGCATTTATTAAATAAAAGACAATTATAAATTATTATTAAACAAAGATAAGTTGAAAATAATTAAACCAAATGGAAAAATCCTATTTCTTCGATTTATTTTAGACGATACCTGGAATTTTGAATTTTAGTCTCGACAATTTTCAAATTTTTAAGATTTTAATCGTTTTGCTACAATCGCTCGGAATTTAAAGGCACTTTTATACAAATTTTACTATTAAAAAATAAATTTCCAAATTTGTAAGCGAATTCAATAAATATTTTTTTATCGGTATACATAATGGCGCAACTGATCTTTTTAGGCAACAATGGGACACGATAAAATTCAAAGGTCTCGAATTCAGTGAAGTTTGTTGGAAGAAAAGTTACTCGACGGCGGTAAAAATCACTCAGAGGGATATGGATTCACCGCCGTCGTGTTCATTGAGCGCCACTGGACCATTAAGCGATCTTGGTAGCAGTGGACTCGGCGGCTCCATATCCAGCGATTCAGCGAGGGCTCAACTCGCCATTGAGGTGATTTCAAAAATCAATTTTCAAAAGTAAACCCCTTCCGAACCCAAAGAATCCCCAATTATCGATTAATTGAATTTCTTTTACTTCAGAAATATTGAAATTAATATATTTTATTGGCAAATGTTCCATTAAAACTTCTGCATTCTTATTCTTCTCCTAAAATTCAAGTGTCAGAAAAATATCGAAACTCATCGAACCCATTGCAGATGCAGGAAAGCGATCTGGAGAGCAAGTCGCTGTCCCAGGACTCGTTCGACTACTCCGATGGGATGTGCGGCGAGAATTTCAACACGTTGAAGAAAGGACCCGGCTGGAACGACCTGGACTCGAAGTTGGAGGTCGAGGTGGAGACGGTGGTGGACGTGCGGGCCATCAAGCCACCGCCGGAGTTCCAGGACAGCCCGTCGCCGCCGGACTCGGAGGAATCCCCGACGACGACGGCCAAACGCCCGGAATGGCTGGACGAGTTCGCCGAGAGCCTGGTGCAGTCGATCCTCGAGGAAGCCTTGGCCATTTCCTGCCGGATCTCCTGGCCCGAGGGTCGGATCGCTTCGGAGACTTGCCCTCGAGCGCCCCGAGTCTCGCGCAGCGTGAAACGCAGCATCTGGTCGGGCCAGGATTTCCTCAGCGGCGCCACCTCCGGCGGGTATCACGCCAACGGGTCCACGATCACCATCACGCCCTACAACACCCTGAACCGGCCCAATTCTCGCAGTTCCCTGGCGTCGTCGCGGTTGTCGAGCTCCCACAACTCCATTAACACGACGGGGCTGAGCCACAAGGTCATCGACGACAGCAGCTTCATAACGTCGGCGATGTCGCACGATGTCCTGACGACCAGCGAGATCAGCGACATGTACAACGTGCCGTTCGACTCGGACATCTACACGGTGCCGATCGACGTGGTGCGGCCGCTGCACGACTCCCGGACGCCCCAGCGACCCAAGAGGCACCGTCACCACCGGAAACGACGGAGAAACGTCTCGGCCTCGTCGCAGAGCGAGCTGGAGGCGCACATCCAGCAGGCAAGGCACTATTGCGGCAAATCGCGGGCCATCACGCACGTCATCAAGTCGCAGCGGCTCCTGGCCGAGGTCTGCTGCAACGAGGGCTCCAACGGCAAGCGTCACAGCGTCCCGGGGACCTCGGGTCGTCACTCGACCCGCAACTCCAACGGACACATCTCCCACAACATCGGCGAGCCCATACACATGACCCTGCACGAGGTACGGCAGTACCTGCAGACCCTGTACTCGAGCTCGAGCGACTCCAGCGAGAAGTTCAAACGGGAGAAGAGCACGACCACCACCACGACGACGACGACGAACGTCGTCGTGGCGTCGTCCAACCACTTGACGGTGTCCTCGAAGGCTGGTGCGTTAAATGTAAATAATAATAGGTATAGCAATCCGCACACGGATTCGTCGACGGACACTCCGATCTCCAATAAGAGCGCCACCAACGGGATTATCCACAATAATAACAATAACAACAACAATAATATCAATAACGTCGGTAATAAGAAGACGAAGAAGACTTTTGTAGCGATTAAACATAAGAAAGTTAGGGAAGACCATCATCATCATCATCACCATCATCACCATCACCATCATCATCAGCAGCAGCAACAGCAACAGCAACAGCAGCAACTGCAGCAGCAACAGCAGCAGCAGCAGTTGCAACAGCAGACGCAGCAGCAACAGCAGCAACAGCAGCAGCAGCAGAAGGACAACAAGAACGACAACGACCGGGAGAAGATGAAGAAGAGCCAGAGGAACTTCTCGCTGAACCTCAAGCAGACCTTGTGCAACATCTTCCGGTTCCGCAAGCTCGGCTCGCCCGATCACCTGGCCGAGAAGAGGAACAGCATCGTCCAGGGCGAGATCGTCGAGGAGGAGGAGAACAACGTCGACGGCGAGCAGCAGAGCAACAACAACAACAGCGCCGCCGTCAACGACGTGGAGAATCAAAAGTTGCCCTTCTTCAAGAGGGCCCTGCCGCCCTTGCCGAAGGCCCAGGGCCAGGTCGGCGTGGAGCAAGCCGAGGACGCGCTCACGGCCATGGTCAAATGCGATTCCCCGAGTTCCCTGCAGAACCTGGCCATCCCGCCGACCATCCCGAGGTTGGACGAGGACGTCAGCAATAACGAGGATACCAGTATGGATTTTGCGGCTAGTATCGAGAAAGTCAAGGATGTAAGTTTGCGCTTCGGGGTAGGCAATTAATTTTTTTCTTGTCTGGAAGATGATTCTGATTTTTTTTTAATTGTTCTTTCTCTGAAATTTGTGATTATTATTTTTTTTAACGAAATTTTAAAGATTATCTAATTGGTCTGTCTTTAGGCTTAAAATTCATTCGACTCGGGGTAAAAAATTCAAAAGTCACTCATAAATCGCGGTTTTTATGTTTAATAGTATTTTTATATGAACAAATATTTTTCTTGTTGGTTTAAAAAATTAAAAAAAATATTTATTGTCAATTTACATCTTTTTTAAAGTATTTTTATATGAAAAAATATTTTTCTTCTTAGTTTACAAAATTTTTGAAAACAGTTATTGTCAATTTCGTTTTTTTTTAATTCCATATTTTCCATAGTTTAATTAATAATATTCTCGTTAACAGTACGGCTGGTATTGGGGACCGATATCGGGAGAAGCTGCCGAAAAGATTCTTTCGAACGAACCGGATGGATCATTTATCGTCCGGGATAGCAGCGACGATCATTATATCTTCTCCCTGTCTTTCCGATTGAACAGTTGCGTGAGGCACGTAAGGATAGAACATGATCAGGGTAAGAAAAAAATTTGAATTTACTTGAATCCTATCGGGAGCTACATTTTTTGCTAGAATTTTTCCAATTTTTATTTACAATAATTCCTTGAATAAAATCTACAATTTTCTCATTTATTATAAATAAAAAAAATGCAATTCTCCATTATTTTCTATGAACGAATAAAAAAAAGCTGAATTTTTGATTCTATTATTTTATAAAAATTTGATCAATAATAAATTTTCTATGGAAACCGAAGCTGAATTGAATTATTAGAATTTCACGACGAATTCGATACTTGGCATATAAAATTTCTGTTTTTTTTTTCTTTCAGGTAACTTTAGTTTCGGCAGTTGCACAAAATTTAAATCGCATACGATAGTGGATTTTATTGAAAATGCTGTTGAACATTCACGTAGTGGACGTTACTTGTTTTTCTTACATCGAAGACCAGTCTTAGGTCCCATGAGAGTGCAATTGTTGCATCCAGTATCGAGATTCAAGCAGGTGCAAAGTTTGCAACATATATGTAGATTCGTCATTTTGAAAATGGTACGAAGGGATTTGATTCCGACACTACCTCTGCCGCGACGTCTTATCGATTATTTAAATACACCGCATTATTATAGCGAACAATTAGCCGAACAAGACGATAGGGCCGAATCGCCGGTCAGTTCATCCACCGGTGAATTAGAGAAGATTTGTTTTACACCGCAAGGCCTATCGTGAAAGCATACAAACAAATCGTCATTATCTTCTTTTCTTTTTTCTTTTTTATTTCGCGATTCTATTTCTTCTTTTACGTTTTGTTTTTTTTCCTCCTTGTTATCATTATTATTTATTTTACTATTATCGTTATTTCGTCGGTGGATTTCCACTTTCTTCTATATACGAAACCGGAAGTGCTACCAAATATACGTGAAATAATAATAATAATAATAATATTAATAATAATAATAATAATAATAATATTTAAACAAAGTAGCTGTTAAGCTAATGTCAATTTCAATATTAACGTAGGTTCGTAACTATTTTATGTTTTGTTTATATATTTTATTTAACTTACTTGTGATATATATATACTATATTTTCAACCGGAAACGTTACTGAACATTTTTGTAAACAAGTGGCGTTACGTATGAACGAGCATTCGATGAGTCAGCGATGCTGAAAAAGATAGGAGTTATGATGCGGTCTCTTTTTTATTTCTTGAGTAAAATACATTTTTGAATTTCACAGGAGGTTGAAATTTTCTGCAAAAAAAAAAATTGGAAGATTTAAATTTGTAGGTTTTGAAAATTTATAAATTATTTTTGAATGTATTGAAATTATTATATTATTTTCAAAGAAATATTTAATATTTCTTTAAATAATATCGAATTAATATTTATTTAGGACAAACGATCATCAGAAATATTTTTTTAGCAAAATATATTTTGTTAGAATTACACTTGAAATTTTCGTATACAGAAATTTCGAATTTTCAGATTTTTTTTGAGATCAAAAAAAAATTAGGGAACTCGAGTCGGCAAATTTGCAATTTATTAAATTCTGCACAAGTTTAACGAAAAAAAATCTTACAGTGCAATAAGGAAAATGCAAAAAAAAGGTTTTAATCAGATCGACCATTGGTTGCATTCTGCGACAGTCATCTGAGAAACGAATTCATTATTGAAACATTAGAAGTCATTCGAATGCGACTTATTACAATTCAAGGCGTGACCGTACCGACAAACGTTTCTCGCATATCGGTGCCACTTGTTAACATTTTTAGTGCCATTTCCGGTTTCGTGGATTTGTTTAGAAGCCTCTTATAAATCCATCGACGATGAATTAAATTAGCTTGAATCGAAACTCGTTCTCTTTTCCTTGATTTCGGGACGCGAGGAGTCAAAAAAAAGACTGAGAAGACAATTCGAATTTGTTTTGGGAACGAAGCTTTAAAATTGAAAAAATCGACGAATTTTCAAGGGGTACTAATTTTTTGTTTGTTAATTTTTAAAATTTTAATACGTTTTAGAAAAGGAAAGAAAAAATGAAGAAAAAAAAAAAGAGTGAGGATGCTAAAACTTACGCAACTGAGCTTTACAAAGAAGATTGAAATTGAATCGACTTGAATTCGATTAATATTAATGAGACAAGACTGGAATTATTATAAGATTGGAAGAACAGGAACGAGTTGAAAATTCAATCGCGATTTAATTGCATCCGATGTTTTATCGTCAAACGAAAGAATGGTGCGAGCGAGAATTTGCGATGAATAGATAAAACCAACAAATTGTGATCTCAGACATAATCGTACGCACACACGTAGACGGGGAATGTTGTAGAATAATTCCTTGGTTGTCTATTGTTATAAATTTGCTTCGGTTTCGTTGTTACGAAATTCTTTTGCCTCTTTCTCTCTTTTGCAATTTCCATTGGTTTTTACGTTACTCGGAGTTAGAAGCGAGACGGATAAAAAATGTGACCGCGAATCTCTTAGATAGATAAGCATTTAAGAAGGAAAAAAAAATAAAAATGAATAAATAAATGATTAGGAGGTAAGAATAATAATGAATAATTTAACGAATAAAAGCGAGAGAACGGGAAAATGCGGCAATAGAATTTAGAAGATGCGTAACAAGAAATAAAAAAAAGGAATACACTAGGGAAAAAAAACGGTGCGAGTGAGACAAGGGAGTTTTTTTACAATGGTCATTATAAGGATGGTGAAAAAAAAAAGAAGTAATAATTATAATACTTAATTGATTATGAAAACGTAAAGAAAAAAAAGGTGAAAGGAATACAAGGAAGCGGATGAAAAAAAAAAAAAAGATACAAAGAAATTGAAAAAATAGTACTCGCGATGATAATGTTGTACGAATTGAGTACTATTGTATTATATAGTATATGGGATTCATTAAATGATTAATTATAAGTATAAACAAATGAGGTACGCGAGGAAACTGGGCATTGACGCTTTTTGGAGAGATTCGAATTTTTTTCAATTTTTTAGAACAGAAGTTACAGTTTTTAATTATTTTTCCATTTAGCCAATTTTTTTCTTTTCGTTTCAATTCGACAATCGCATTTAATTTTTTGTTGTTGTTATATATCCGGACTGAAAATAACTTTTTCTGAAAAACGTTTTAAAAAAAATGACATTGGTATTTACAGTAGTTTCATGCTTTTGATAAGATACCGGTTTTGCGACTGCAAGCTTTCTCGGCAAGCCTAGACGCTATATGTAAAAATAAAAGCGTCAAACACATATATTGCAATTTTTCAAATTACAGAAAAAATTAATTACGATGCAAATCTTTGCTAATTTTGCAAAAGAAAAATTCGATAGAATTTTTTCATTTTTTTTAAGTGTGGAAAGTGCAGAATTTCATAATTTTTCTATTTTTGTTGGGGCCAAAAAGCCGATAAATGTTTTCAAAATGCGTCAGTTCCCAGTTTTACGGCGTAAAACGATGACGAAAGCGCGTTAAACGAGGAATAAACGTCAGGGATACATTCTTTTTTTTTTAATTTTTTAAAATTTTCATAAATATACTTTAGCCAAATGTAAATTGGTTTGGGAAAGTCAGCATTTCTTGTTTAAATGGAAGTACTTAAATTATAAACATAATTTTCACCTGGTTTCGTTCTAAATTCTAAAATTAAATTTGGTGTTAAATTTTTTTCGAGAATTTAGAGGAAAAAAATTTAAAAAAAGAAGAATGTATCGCTGCCAAACATTGTACGTTTCTTTTGTATATTTTACACATTTAATATATACATATTATATATATATTATATATATACATCTCGGGAAAAAGAAACAGAAAGCGATTGTTTAATAGTTAATATTACATATTATGAATTATTGACGCTATTTCATTATAGTTTATTGATGATAAATAACGCGAGGAAAGAGACATCTAATGCGCACATTATTGGGGTTTTAACGCATCAGTCGATTCACATTGTGTGTTTCAATATTTTCAGATGGTTTCCGAAAATTCGAACCATCCAAAAATCTGCAGAAAAAATTTAAAAAAAAACAATTTGGTTTTTCTAATTTTTGCTTTCACGTAAAGTCAAACGAGTATGTAATATTTATTTTCCGTTTATGACACAATATTTCTCAAGGATTTGTCACGTCCGCGACGGAAGTATCGAATACTCGATACTTCCTGGCCATCCGAGTATCCCGTCACGTTGATCGTCAACGTGACGGATCTGCTTAGCGTCGCAAGAGGCCCTTATCGCTGATATCAGCATCTTCGCGGGCCTACTTCGGACGCTGAGTCCCGCCGTTGGGCACTCTCGTTTCCGCGCTCGACCCGCTCGTTCGACCCACGCGTTACATGGTGTCAGAAGTGGGATGTGAAAAAATTTTTATGTATATACATGGTGTCAAAAATAGTTTTGAAGAAAAATGAAGTATATACATAGTGTCTCAAGTGGTCGTATAAAAAAGAAGAAATATAAATTAATAAAAAAGAATAGAATAAAATAAATAAAACGCGAACAAGTAAAAAAAGTTAATAAAACAAAATAATAATACAGACAATTAATCAATAAAAAAAACAAAGAAAGAAAAATTAATAAAAACGTACAAAAAATAATGAATTAAAATCACATATTTTAAATGCAAAATAGACCAAAAAAAAAATAGACGAGACAAATATTATTACAGACAGAAAGAATAAAGACAAAACAAGACAGTGTGATAATAATTATATAAGAAGAAGAAGACATAAAAAAAAAACTACGATTACCATCAAAGGACAATTGCAACTATAACGACGGAAAATATAACGAGAAGGAAGGACGAAAATTTCATGGTAACTAATTACTAGGACGACAAAACTAAGGACAAGGGAAATATAATATACAGAAGGACAAACATTTAAAAGAAATAAAACCCAAAATTGAAAATACATTAAATATACACTACTCTGGTAAGTGAAATTTACATACTTTTACACGATCTTAATTGAACTTTTGTATTAGTCAAATTTCTTAATCCAAGTTTCACAAAATAAAAAAGAAATATTTTTGCAATTTAATTTCTAACAAAATTACTCAAAATTTGAATACTAAACTTAACTTTTGTAGAATCAAGCATAAAAAAAAAAAGATAAAAAGAAATTTGACACTTATATATTCTGTTGCATGCTGCTTTGCCTTGCATCTCAATATACAACACTTATGCTGATAAAATGGTATTGCTCAAACAGTCTATTTTATAATAATAATAATAAAGACAAAACCTAAATTAGCCTTCAATTATTATTGGATAAATTATTATAGAAAATTATAATTCAAACAAATTGATTCCGAATTCTGACTTTTTTTTCAAAATTCCCAAAAACGAAATAGATATATTGACATTAATCATATTGACATAAATCATTTATACATCTTGAAATTTATTAAAAAGTTACAACTTAATTCTCTTATTATATTTATAAAATGGCAAATGAAACTCAAAATTCAATAAAGTTTAGTGATATTAGTGAATATATTCCCGCGTTCGATGGATACAATATGCCCATCGAAGACTTTTGCGAAATTTGCGAGACGGCACAAACAATTCTATCAAAATCGGACAGAACGAAATTTATTAAAGCACTACCCTTGAAACTGACAGGAAGCGCGAGACAACAAATTTTTAACAAAACTTATAACACTCTTTCGGAATTACTGAATGACCTTAGAAAAGTATTTAGCAAGAATTTAGAAATATCGGATCTTGAAATTGAATTAAAAAGATGTAAGCAACAATATAATGAATCGGTATTAGATTATACACATAGAATCAAAAGAATACTAAAAAGAATTTTGAACATGATAGAAAATACATACAATAGGAAAACCAACGAAAAATTATTAGCTGTACAAATAGCAGAAATGAAAGAGTTAGCAAGAAAAACATTTATTCGCGGATTAGATAACAGAATTCACCACCTAATTATTATTCTAAATCCCAAAACATTTGAAATCGCAACAGATATAGCTTTTGCAATAGAACGAGAATTACAACAAATACAAAAATTAAAATCGTCTAACACCAATCCGGCAGTAGAAACATCCAAAGTTAGATTTTTAGAAACGCATTCCTTAAATGACACATATAAAAGAGAAACTTGTGCTTTTTGCGACAAAATAGGTCATAAAACAGAAAACTGTTTGGAATTACAAAAATATAAACGACAGGAAAACTCTCGAGACAGTAGAAATAGATACAATTCCTTTGACGTACAAAATTATTCTAGGGAAAAATTTAATCATTATCCTGGTAATCCTCGCGGAGAATTCAATCATTTCCGTGGTGGAGAAAGAAATTATCACAGAAACAAACATGATTATTCTAGGGATAGATACGACACATTTCGAGACGAATATAGCAATTCAAATGATAATGTAAACAATTTTCATCATTCGGATTATTTTCAGAATAAAAAAGACAATTTGACGGAATTTCATTCTACCAATAGGAATATATTTCCAAATGAAAATTTTCGGAACGAATACGACAATACGAGACACAGTAGACCCGATTCGCATAAAAGACACTTTAAAACAGAAGATATAATGATCCATGAAAAACCAAAGATAGGCTTCGCGGAAAAGCGTGACGCGAAGCGAGAGTCAATAGAACAAATAAAGCCTATCCAAAGTTTTAATATCAAACATGAAATAAATATTGATAATAAGCCTCCATCGATAATATTAAAATCAAAAAATCTAATAAATGAACAAGCACAGTTCCTGATAGATTGTGGAACTGAAATTAATTTAATAAAAGAAATAAAACTTAAATCGGACGTCATAACGTTTCCCTCACCGATTTACGAATTAAACGGTATTACTAAAGGCAGCACTAAAACTTTAGGCAAGTGCATAATTGAAGTAAATTCGATACCAACAGATTTTTATATTGTTCCGAATGATTTTCCAATTCCAGCAGATGGTATTTTAGGTAATGAATTCTTTTGGGAAAATGTGATAGAGTTATCATATGCTGAACGGTGCATCAAAATGAATGAATTAAAAATTTCATTCGTTGAATCTGATAAAGTTATTTTAGCACCACGAAGTTCTAAACAAAGTCCAGTTAGTATTACAAATACAAATACAAAAAAGGATAAGAATGAAGAATTTTATCAACTGCATTTGGATAATTCTATGGACTCAAAAGAAGACACAAAGAGGCCACAACTAGCTGCCAAACCCGACACCACGAAAAACTTTAGTGACACTACGGATCAAGAAATTTGGAATATCGAAAATACAGACATCGAAACAATTAAAAGAAAACAAAAACCATTGAAAAAATTAAAATTGAAAAGAAAGAAATTACAAGAAAATATGGAAGAAGGAATTCGTATTATAAAAGAAAGTGAGAAAATTAAAAAGACGAAAGAAGATAATGAAGAAGAAACTGAAGAATTAACAGAGCAAATAGAAGAAAAAATGATTAAAGAAGAATTTTTGGAGCAGTTAGGAATACCAGAGACAAACAAAGAAAAAGAAGCAACAAAAAATCAAAATATTAAAAAATGGGAAGAAGAATCTTCACAAGTTGATCAAGCGCCAAAAATTGAAACAAAGGCAGAAGTATATGAACCGGTACCAAAAGGAAAAAGGGTCTATCCAAGAATAAATATAAAAAGAAATAATAATAAAATGGCCGAGGAAAAGAGCCTAAATGAAATAAAAATATATGAAGAAGAAGACCTGGAACTTAAACTTGCCGGAATAGGTGCTAGCCCGCCAAGAATTCGCGCTGAAGATCCAATAAAGAAGATTGAAGAAATATTGTTGCTAACAAATCAAATTCCAAAAGGAAAGAACTACAATTCTCCAGCAACTACAACATTTAAATCTCCAGAAATTCGAATTGAAGAAACACCGACTCCTACATTTAGGTCTCCAGAAAAATTTACAGAAGATATACCAGCACGAGACGTAACTCCAAATTTTCGCTCTCCAGACGATTGTACAGCGAAATTAATTCAACTAAAGACGACCGACCAATTTTCGACTACTGAAGAAACAAACATAAACAAATTGTTTCAAAAAGCGACTGAAACAAGAAAGAAAATCGCGAATATCGAAGACGTTACGATTACAAAAAATATAAAAATGAAGCGGTCAAATATAATTACAAACATAATAAACATATCATTCATTATATCAGTTAATTGTTCGCTTAACATGTATTTTGGGAAAGTTTTAACCGAAAAAGTGATTATGGAACAAGATAAATTATTGAAATATGACGTGGCAATAACAAAAATAATGATTCCTACCAGAAGAATAAAAATATATTTTGGTCTAATCTGTAAACAACACTTTTCAGATGATATAATATTACAAAATATCACAAGGTATTTCCAATTTTATTTTACGGACTTGGCAAATTCTATCAGAAACTTGACAGAACATTGGACAAAGACAATAGCAACAAAATTGACGAATAAATTAAATGTGTTTCGAATCATCCATACGGTTTAGTAGAATATGTACAAAACCAAATACATATAATTATAAAATGAAAATTAAACACAATACGAAAAGAATTTATAACTCAATACAAAAAAAAACACATTCGTTTTCTTGAAATTTAACAAGGATTACTGCAATGTGTATCGATAATGGAATCACACTTATCAGAATACGAAATCGATGCTAGGATTTTATCGATATTCTGTTATTCGCCAAAAGTGGACAAGTTCACCAACAAATCTAGTACAACATTGTACACTGAACATACAATTTGAACACACCATTTGGGAAGAAGTGAAAATTTTAATTACGAAAACATAAATCAACAATTTTCTGAAGCTCAAACGCAAAATATTCAATCAAGAGATTATAAAAGAATGGAGTGGTCTAAAATTTACAAAACAAATGTTTGGAAAATTTCGATTTAGAGATTACATTACATCTATAAGATTTAAAAGTATAAGAATAATACATTATGTTCAGCACGTGATAAAAAGCAAAAAACATTACCATACTAGAAAATATAAATTAAAAGCTAAAGTATTGCAAAAGAATGACGGTTTGGAAAACGTTTTGACAGATTGAAAAATACTTTACAGTTTTCTACAATATTGATTAGTACTATTCTCTTGATTTTGGATTTAGCACGCAAATTTTCAATGCTTAGCAATCTTCACTGTGTAAAATATTGACGTACTCGTCGAAAGACAAAGAATTAAAAGAAATTTATAACTGAAAATATAGAACTATGGGGATTGTCAACATTATCAGGTGAATATTAACGCTCATCTCTAATCATTTAAATATATAACTTCAAATTGAATTCAAAAAACGTAAAGCAATATCATATTTTCAGAACACTATTCAAAGCTTTTCTGCCTCTAAAACTCGCACGAACTATTAAATACTTACAGCAAATATCAAGCATGTTACTTTATTATGATAGTATATACAAATTAAGATATTCTTCCTACAGAGAAAAAATCCTTCCGACGATCCAACATTAACATACCAAACCTTCTACTAACACCCCCCAAAACACTAATGATTTAGATTGTTTCAGGCATACAGAATACATTTATAATAAGAACGATTGGAATTGAAATTTTTGGAAATAAAGACGATTAAGGATATAATATTAACCAAGGAATACAACCTATATAGATAACAAGGACATTACGGACAAAACTGAGACGAATACACTGAAAACATAGCAGACAACGTATCATTACCAAATTTATACTCCTACACTACAATCCTTCTAACTGTTGACACTCTACTAACCATCCCTACTACTAATCAGATATTCTGTTACAGATAATATGTATTTGCAAATATAAATGAAAAATCAGAGGAATTATGACCAAAGGACACCACACAAAATGGAACGAACAGAGAATAACTGCATCGAGCCACAGCTATATCCATGGTACTACTAAAAAGAAAATCCTGAGACGAGCTACGATCGACAACAAGACCAACCGCATTGGACCACGGCTACATCCGACATTGATAACTACACCTGCATCCGACCACCCTAGGACCGACACAACGAAGAATTAGATTAAGCTCGCGACTCATTATGTTATTGACGATATTTTTGCAAAAAAAAAAAGAGAGAGAAATTATGTATCATGCGATAGAATCGATGCAGGAGCATCGATTTTCGGTAGGGGGGGAGTGTCACGTCCGCGACGGAAGTATCGAATACTCGATACTTCCTGGCCATCCGAGTATCCCGTCACGTTGATCGTCAACGTGACGGATCTGCTTAGCGTCGCAAGAGGCCCTTATCGCTGATATCAGCATCTTCGCGGGCCTACTTCGGACGCTGAGTCCCGCCGTTGGGCACTCTCGTTTCCGCGCTCGACCCGCTCGTTCGACCCACGCGTTACAGATTTCAATATTTACGTGTGGATGCATAAAAATGAGAAATGATTTATTTACTCGAGTCTATTTGTATACTTATCGAAAATTTTTGTAACGAGAAGTATACAAATAGATTTTTTTACAGGATATTTTTTCCTTCTGATCGTATCTTTTCTTTTTAATTTTTTCTTGTTCCTTTTTTTTACTAGTTAAAATTCCCAATGTGAAGCGATTGATGTTAGTATTGATAATGAAAACGTTAAGGAATTTTCCTTTAAGAACTGGTTAAATCTTTTTTTTTTTTTTCTTAGATCGATAGCTATAACAGCAATATTGAAAAGCGATATTTTATATAATTTGAGATTTATATAAATCGGGAAAATAATTGGCTGATCAACAAATGTAATTTGTTCGGTTAATTCTCGACAGATTTATTAACAGTGTAATTTATTCTGCAATTTTTAATTCTTCGTAAATGGACAAAGTAATTTTCTTACACAGAAAATCGTGGATTTTGAAAGAAATTTTTTGGGAAATGTTCGGTTTCCTGGAAAACTTCCTGAAAAAATTTCGGAAAATTGAAATCACGAGTTGATACCGAAGAATTAATTAATGGGCCCATTTTTCCGTGAAAGGAGACGGGTTTTCCAGTAATTATTACATAAGCGTGATGGACTATCTGTAAATTAAGATGGTAAAAAGAGGCAAATAACGTCCGCAATTATGGGAATTTTCTTTATCTTTTGATGTCACGACTATTTCTAGAAGTCAATGAGAGATAAATGGGTTATAAAAACTTTTCATATAAAATTCTCACAATTTTTTCAATTAAAGTTTACGTAACACGAGAGTAGGTGATTGCAATTTAAAAAAAAACAAGAATTATTTTTTATCACTCCCATTTTCCTTTCAAAAGAAAGATTTCAACTTTCGAGAACAGGGAGATATTTGAATCGCGTGGCAATTATTACATTTATTTTTGTTATTTTTTTCTTAGAATGTTTATTAATTAATGCGATTAGTATCATTTTTGTTGTTGATGCTATTGCTGTTATCGCTACGAAACGATATCGTTATTGTTGCTGACTGCGTTTAATAACAAACAAAAAAGGAAAACACCCACAACAAACAACAATAAAATCTAGTCATAAATAATATTGCATTATAGGGTAGACTTTGGAATTGTTTACTAATAAACGTGAAGATACATGTAAAAGAGTTGTCACTACCCTTGGCGAGCCATTGTTTTTCTTTTTTCTTTTTATTTCAAGGGATGGAAGCGAAAAACGAGTGGAAATTTAAGCTGCAAAAAATTTTAATTATTTAAAAAAAGAGTATCTGCCAATATTGTCATTTCTGTAGCGAAGCAATCGACAATTGCAGTTGCTCGGAAGGACCGAAGGCACTCTTCGATCCAAATATAAAGGTTTCGTCGAATGAAAATTTTGAAAGAGAATTTTTAAAGCGACTCGAGGCTCTCGATTGCTCGGAAACTTTTGTAATCGGATCGGACTTCGACTGGAAATTATTTATGTCAGTCGATCATTTATTTTTGTTCGATAATTACCAATATCGTAATTTCTGTAGCGAAGCAATCGACAATTGCAGTTGCTCGGATGGATCGAAGGCACTCTTCGATCCGAATATAAAGGTTTCGTCGAATGAAAATTTTGAAAGACAATTTTTAAAGCGACTCGAGGCTCTCGATTGCTCGGAAGCTTTTGTAATCGGATCGAACTTCGACTGAAAATTATTTATATCAGTCGATCATTTATTTTTGTCTGATTCATGAGAAAATGGGGAAGAAAATGAAAAATTGAAAATTTTTGTTTCCTTTTCTTGTGAATAATGAGCTAATATAATTTTTTTATGACGACCCATCAATGACAATCAAACGAGTCCTTCAAATGCCATGAGAGAAGTACGTCCGTAACATAAAACTCTCATAATTTTTTCTCATTTTTTTATTTAATCTTGCGTGAAACGCATACAAATCATACGTAACATTAGCATCCGTCTTCTCGGAAAGACTCATTGATAGAGTAAAGAGAAGGGACGAGAATCGAGTTCTCCTTCCACTTATTATCGATACTCCCTCCTGTTAACATTTATTATTTTTTTCGTATAAAGCTTTGATGTGATACCGAATGTCTCCAGTTTTCTCTTGACCGTCCACTTGTGGAAATTTGCCAAAATGCGTCATTATCTGACCCTAGCCGTGATACTTTGTATCGCGTTTGCCGGATTCTCGTCAGCCAACGAGGAGACTAAAGGTAAAAACAACTGAATTGTAAGAAATTGTTTTTTTTCCATCGTTCATCTTTTATCTTATTTTTTTTTATTGTTATAAAAGATAGAGATGATAATTATTGGATGGAAAGAGATCGATACTTTTGGAAAAATTGGAGAACAAGGGAGGAAATTTATGAATTTGACAATTTCTGAAACTTGGAATTGTAATAAAATTTGCAAGTAATAATTTTTGACAATTTAAATTTGCTAAAATTATAATTTTACTATTTTAGAAGCCAAGTCAATTTTTTATCTCATTTAATAGAAAATTAAAATCAAATTTCAATTCGACGTTATTATAATAAGAATTTTTAAATTAAAAAAATTAAAAATTCCTCTTATCATTCTTGCAATTTACTAATATTTCTGTTAAATTGTTTTTTTTTTTTTTCAGAATGCGACAAATCCAAATGTCCAGGACCTTTGAAATACTACGAAGACCTCAAATGCACTCCGGTCTACAAAAATCCAGGAGATTGCTGTGCCATCAAATACAATTGCGATCACTTGAAGAGCCGTGATCCAAAAAAGTGTTACATCAATGATCACGAGTATGCCATCGGGGAAGCTCTGAAGGACGAAGATAGAAATCCTTGCGATATTGGCTGTACCTGTGTCGAAGGACAAAACGGAGTGTAAGTATTAGTATTTTGTCACTGTTTTAATATTGACTCCTCAAACGTTGAATTATCCCTGGAACTGATATGCAAATACGGTATTAACTTTCCTCGACACCATGAATATTCATCAAGTTTTGGAAACTAGTTTGCCTGCGAGGATCAGAAAGACGGATTATGTTGTTACTCGGCTTCCGAATACATTTTTTCGCTTTCAGTTCGGTCATTATTTAGTAATTTAATTTTTTTTTCCTCGAGAAGAATTCAATTTTTAAATTATGCTGCGAATAATGGTAAATATAATTGGTTGCGATCGATGAAAAATTCAATTTTTGAATTATGCTCCGAGTAATGAAAAATATAATTAGTTGCGATCGATGAGAAATTCATCGATCGATTAAATGAAAAATCCCTGTATCGAGAGAAATAATTAAAATCGGTGTGAGAATTTGAGTTCGATTGATTTTCTTTCGATCCATTATTATTTGATAGCGAAGAAAGTTTGCGACGAAAAAGAAAATCAAAAGTTCCAAATGACAAGAATTTAACCCTAACAAATATTTGTTTCAGTGCTAATTTCGTGTGTGCTATTGTCGATTGTTTTGCACCACCTTCAAAGCCAGGATGTTATAAACTACGAAGTGCAACGGATTGTTGTGCCTCCCGAGAAGTGTGTCGTAAGTGCATCGATATCAAATTTTTTGTTAAATTCATTGAATTATTATTAAACTAATTTGGATAAATTTATAATTTAAGTAGTTATTCAAAAACTCTATAAAATGATGAATTCGCAATTTATAATTACTAAAAAAATATTTATTGTAGTAAAAATAATTCTCGATGATTACATTTAATATACCAGGCGAGTCACCAGTTATTATCACCTAGAATTTTTGTTTCAAGAACTTTTCTACCACTATCATACTTTCGGAGTAATTCAAGGTGACAATAACTGGTGACTCACGCTGTTTATTAGTATTAACCCGCATTTAGATTTAAGATGGCGTCGGGAGGAGGTGTGCCTCCCGACAAATCTAATGAAAAATTCTTTAAATGCCATCCAAAACAAAAATTTTCAGCACTAGTGTGTGTAATATGTGAAAATGTGTATCATGTAAGTGACTTTAAACAATTAGTTAACACGAAAATATTGAGCGACACTCTTGTTATATGCCCTGAACATGTGGATGAAGTCAACCTAACCTCAAATATTAAAGACGTGGCACTGAACCATGCCGCTAGATTAATAATAGCACAAATAAAAAATAGTCAAAAACAAGAATTAAAAAAACAAATTTTGAAAGAAATAGAAGAGGGAAGAGTGGAAGAAGAAAACCGCAGTGAATCATCCCACGTGGATAAAGAAGATACAGAAAACTTAAAAATTGAAAACAAACTACTTAAACAGCTGGTTACAGAACTTCAGGAAAAAAATGAATTACTAAAAAGACTATTGGAAAAAGAATCTAACAATAATATTAACGCAAACCAAAACAAAAAATCTTATGCAGAGGCAATGATAGGGGACCCAAGGTCAAGTGTAAAGCCAGCAAAAAAACGTGTACCTAAAATAACTATAAAGAAAACTAATAAAAATGAGAGACTTACTACAAAAGAGTGTGTATTACACTACCTAAACAAAGACAAAAATATACAGACAAACAGAGTTCACATCAAGAATGAAAATGAAATTACGGTCCACTGTACAAATGAAGAAAGTGTAAAGATAGCTGAAAAGTTACTAATAGGAAAGTTATCCAATAGTTTCAAAATTGAGAAAGAACAACTCTTGAATCCCAAAATTAAAATTGTTGGATATGAAAACTTTCTCAAAACTGATATGGAAACTATGGAACAAGATATCAATAATAGAAATTTTAAAAATTATAATACAAAATGTAAAGTGCTGCATGTGTACACTAATAAAAAAACAAATCTACAAGGTATTATTGCCGAAGTCTCAGCCGAACTGTACAAAAACATAAAAGAAAATAACAATAAAGTGTTTGTGGGACACCAAAGGTGCAAAGTATATGACTTAATTAATGTAAAACCGTGCTATAAATGCGGGAGATTTGGACACAGTGGCTCAAAATGTCACAATGAACTTAGATGTTTAAGATGTGCTAAGAACCATAACACTAATAGTTGTAATAGTGAAAATTTGAAGTGTCTTAACTGCTCATATAGCAATGATAAATACGGGACAAGCCTCGACATAGAACATGTAACGACTGACAGTGACACGTGTACAATACTAAGATCTAAGATAAGGAAACTTATTGATATGACTGATTACCCGGCCATGCCTGAAATACAGAAGTATGAAGAGAAAACAGGTAACCCTTACCGGTCACAGAAAACATTAAGTGCTTCAAAGGTATCGTTAAATGTGAAACTCACGAAGAACAGTGACAGCCCAACAACATCTATACTATGGCATAGAAGCAAAGATGGGAACTAACATGGATTTTCTGGATTTCGTACAAGATGAAAATAGCGTCGATGATATACAAGCTCTCAATAAAAACATTTCCTACAATAGTTTAATTCTATATGTAAATATAAGAAGCTTAAATGCTAACTTTTCTAAACTTGAAATACTTCTAGAGGGCCTGAAAATTAAACCCATAATGATTATATGCTCAGAGACCTGGAATCTAGATTGTTTTCAGTTCTTTGCCTTAAATGGATATAAAAGCTATTACAACAACAGTTCTCTAAACAAATCTGATGGAGTAGTTGTTTATATTAAAGAAAATATTGTTGAAAATACTAGCATTGTAAAAATTGGCAGACTAAGCATACTTAATACTAAACTAACAACAAAAAATAATGAAAATCTCGAAATCTCTGCATTATATAGATCTCATGACTTGCCTGAACCGGAATTCATTCTGAATATGGAAACATATCTACAGAAAAAGAAAAATGTCAAAAATCACTTTGTAGTGGGAGATTTTAATATTGATATACTACAACTCAGTAACATTAGTTTAGAATTTATAAATAACTTATTGGAAAAAGAATATTCACCTTGCTTCACAAATGTAACGAGACCATCAGTAAACAAAAATGATGGGACTTGTATTGATAACTTCTTCATTAAAACTAACACAATTAATTATAGGCCATACAAACTCCTAGAGCTAATCACTGACCACTATCCACTTTTGGTAAATTTTGAAAACAGTCTCTTAGAACACAAACATGAAGACAAATATTCCTATGTAAATTTAATTAAATTCAAAAATACAGTGAGCACAAGGAACTGGAATTTATTAAAAATACAGAAAGATGCAAATTTGGGAATAGAATCACTCATTGCAGAATTACAACTATGTATGAACATGGCGAAAGATACAAATAGGGAAAAAAGTAGAGGTAAATTAAAACCTAGGAAAACATGGATCTCGAAAGGCATTATGATCTCGTGTAAAACCAAAGAATTTTTGTATAAAATATGGAGACAAAATATAAGTAATATCTCTCTTAAAGAAGAATATAAAAATTACTCGAAAATATTAGATAAGATAATAAGAGAGGCCAAAATGAAATTTGAAGCAAAGGAAGTAGAGTCACGCAGCAAAAACCCTAAAAATCTATGGAAGTATGTAAATAAGAAACTAAACAAAAAAGAATCTTGTAAGACAAACATAAAATACATCTGCGATGAAAATAATAAGAGAATTGAAAGTACCAAGGAAATCGCAAATTATATGAACACATATTTTTGCAAAGTAGGTGAGAGGATAGGCTGTAGCATAAAAAAACCAATGAACCCCAAATTAAATCCACTAAAAACGAACTTCAACACAATTTTTATCAAACCTACAACTCATATAGAAGTGAAACAAATAATAAACAAGATGAAAGAAAAATCGGGTGGAGTTGATAATATAAATGTGAAAATGCTAAAAGCTATCTCGGGAATTATAAATGAACCTATGGCCTATTTTTTCAATCTGTGCATTGAACAAACTATATGGCCAAATGTTCTAAAAACGGCGGATGTAGTACCTATACACAAATCAGCTGACAAACACATAGCATCAAATTACAGACCAATATCGTTAATATCGAATATTGCTAAAATTTTAGAAAAAATAATATATAACAGAATCTATGAATTTATATATCAATACAAAATACTAAACAAACAACAATTTGGATTCGTCAGAGGAAAAGGTACAACAGATGCACTAAATTATATCACCAACATAATCTATAATAATCTAGACAAAAGTAAACCTTTAATTACCACATTTTTAGATTTGCAAAAAGCTTTTGACACGGTCGATCATAAAATATTATTGGAAAAACTCTATAACTATGGAATAAGGGGGAAAGCCCTAGAATTACTAACAGACTACTTATCAAACAGACAGCAAAGAGTTAAATTACAAGATGAGCTAAGCGAGTCACATATGATAACGACAGGAGTCCCACAAGGGACAATTCTAGGACCTTTGCTTTTTGTGTTATATGTAAACGATTTGCTGAATAATATGCCGGAAGGTGCAATTGTGTCATATGCAGATGACACGGTAATTATGTCTACTGGAGATACCTGGTCGATTGCTCAAAAAGAAATGAATAACTTCATGACTTATGTGAGTGATTGGCTAGCAGTAAACAAACTCTCTTTAAATGTTGCAAAGACAGTATACATGACCCTAGGTAATTACAAAGATAGTGTTCCTGAAGAAGTAGACATAAGAATACATGATAGATCTTTAACTAGGGTAGAACAGTACAAATATCTGGGAATTATTTTTGACTTTAATTTAAAATGGGATAAACATATAGAAAGTATTATTAGCAGGACCAAATATCTTATATTTATTTTCGCTAAACTTACTAATATCATGCAAACAAAACCTTGTTAACTATATACTACGCTTTCTTCCATAGTATATTAAACTATGGCATTATAGCGTGGGGTGGTGCATACAACAATAACTTAACCTTACTCCAAAGACTACAAAATAGGATACTAAAAGTAATATACAAAAATAATATTGAGAATGAAAATCGTCCTTTAAGCATAAAGCAGAGTTTTTCGTATGAGTCACTAAAGTATCATTACAAGGATTTGAGAAACAAATACATAATGATACAAAGAAACACACGACATAAAAATATACAACTACCTAAGATAACTAAGACAATAAGTAACAAGAATAGCTACATAGCGGCCATAAGGCTTTTTAACACCTTGCCAAATGAACTAAAAAACATAGAACGAACTGTAATAACTGTTAATAGGAAAATCAAAGCATGGATTAGGTCGAACACTCAGTAAAACTGAAAAAATTTATATACAAATGTAAGTAAAGAGTTACTTTATGTACTTATGGGGGAAAAGAAAAAAAAAAAAAAAAAAAAGAAAAATAAGAAAAGGGGGAAAAAAAGGGGGAGAAAATTCTTATACAATGTTCAAAGTGCTATTCACTAGTGCAATAAATAAAAATTTCTATTTTGCTCAACAAATTATTAGTATATAAGTTAGTATGTAAGTTTGTACGCCGGATCTACGCACAGGTAAATTAGTACCTCTGTAGGGTTTACCCTGTAAACTTTTCTGGTTTCAATAAATAAAAAAATAAAAAATAAAAAAAATTTTTATTTTTCTCCAATTTAGCTGAAAAACCAGAAGACAGACCGACCTGCTTAGTCGATGGCAAAACTTACTTGGACGGAGAGTATTTTGTACCGAAAAGCGAACCCGAGAAAACCTGTTACTGTGGACCGAATTACAAAGGTTCGTTTTCGAACTACCAAAGTTATTAATTAATAAATTGTGCAATATTAATATTGTATTTATAAATTTATACAGGGTGGGTCGCCACATTTTGCCATTTTGCCATTACGCATAGCAAAATAATGGCCAAATGTGGTGACTCACCCTGTATAATTGTAATTGGAGGAAATTTAAAAAACAAAAGTCAAAATTTATTAATTGGCTCTCTCGTTACAGGGGAAAATGTCGAGCCTTTCTGTATGACACCAAAGCATTCCTGGTGCGGAACCGAATTCCGACATGCTGCTGATATCCATGACAAATGTGCACCGGTTTATTACAGCAATCAGTCTCCACAGACAAGCTGCAGTGTCGCATACAGATGCCGTAAGTTATTTGGAATTATCATTAAAAAAAAAAATAATAATGTAAAAAGATTTTAATTCCCTGATAAAAAAAATTATATTTCTCGAAAAACGCTACAGGAATTTAAATGACGAAAATTGAAAGAAATTAATAATCAAATTAATTTTAATTAATCAATTAATTGCACAAAAAAGGAACCAACAAAATATTTATTTTATTTTCAACTAAATTCATTTTTACAGAAAACAACAAAGACGCGGTAATTCGCAAATCAGCCGATGAGGCGAAATCCACTGGAGAAGAAGGAGGTACCGATGCGACCAAGGATCCCACGATGACCTGCGAATTCGGTAACATGACCCTGGCACTGGGGGATGAACTCAGTCAGGCCACGGATTATTCCTCCGTCTGCGTGAAATGCACCTGCGAGGTGCCACCCGTGCCCACCTGCCAACGATTGCCGGATCAGGAATGCGACGTCACCGTCCACCCACCCTTCAACAATTAATAATAATAACGATTAATAATTGATCAACATCGACGGGATATCAAGAGTTTTGGATTTTCTCAAAGGAAGGGCGCCCTTTGTAGGCCCGCTCGATGTAATACCTTACCCAGTCCGCCCGTTATAAGGC
Organism: Gasteruption jaculator; assembly: GCA_949825005.1. Taxonomy (NCBI): domain Eukaryota; kingdom Metazoa; phylum Arthropoda; class Insecta; order Hymenoptera; family Gasteruptiidae; genus Gasteruption; species Gasteruption jaculator. Next base: position 7,895,549 of record OX463776.1, read on the forward strand.
CTCCATGCTATATTTTAGCCATTCCGCTCGTTATAAGGCCGCTATTGTTACAATAGCGTCTAGGAATCTCGTACACGACGCTTGGAATGTGTTTTTTCTTTAATATGGAGAGCTATTGTTTTTATTTTTAAAGAAAAAAAAATATATATATCTATTAAATAAAAAATTTTTAATATTTATATTGAAAAATGGAAGCCTTTTTATTATTTGAGGGAAAAAGATGGAATATATTTGTTATTATCGAATATTAATATAACATTATTCGAATTTTACCTTTTTTATTAAAAAAAAAAATTTTTTTGCGATCGAAATTTCTTTTATTAAAATTATTTGAAATAGAAATTCCAAAATTACCGATAAGTGGGTTTCCTCTATTACCATCTACAGTTTTCTATTTTATCGGTCGAGATAATTAAACTGCAAACTGTGCCATCTCGCGGCAGAAATTAGTAACTACGTAGCGGAATCACTCCGAAGATACACTATTATTATTAATGGTTCCTGTCCATAATTACTATTTTATAATAATAATAATAATATACAAATATTGCATTAATGCAACTAATATTATTATAATTAGTACCATACTAATATTATCCCTAAAAATAATATTATTAGCCTTGTTATTGAATACATATTTATTTCCTACACATACGCATTTACACACTTCGACTTCACACACTAACAAATTCCTATCTTCTCTTCTCCCCTCCACTTTTCCAGGCGAAAACCGTTAAATTTGAAAAAGATCCCTTGAATGGAACGAAGTGGAGTTGATTGATAACCGCGACATCTGCCGGCAAGAATCTCAATTACGGAGCGAGTTTAAACGGATTCTCAAGCGCGAGCGTTCGGGTACATTCGGAAATCAACCGCCTCGCTTCGGGTTCGCGACCTCCGCCCTTCGGCCAGTAAAGGACAGAGCGACCTCCGCGGCGAATAACGGAACGACCAGTTCGGCGGATAATGAGGATTGTGGAAGAAATAAAAATAAATGAAACGTGCATGAACGTGTTTTAACGTGTCCGTGCGTTTACAGTGTCTTACGAACGTAAATCCTGCCAGCGGGCAGCTGTTATCTGCGACATACATGCATACATATATAAGAAACTCGTAGGAGATTTTCAGATTCAGTAGAAGTTCAGTTCGGGAGAGGAAAACTTTACGTCAGAGTTTCGTTGCTGTTCGATTCATTGATTTATATAGTATATATACTTATTTATACATATACGTAGAGATATATATATATATAGATATAGATATAGATATATTTATATTTATTTATTTATTCTGTGTGTGGGTTTGAACCCTTTCGTAACACCAATACCAATATTCATGCCCATACTACTGTTACTACTACTACTGGAAGCTACTGTAGTACTCTCTCTGCTAACGCCGTTTACCAATTTTGCGATAGGTGTGTATTAGTATTATCATTATTATGATTACTATTTCATTGGCGTAGATCCAAGGGTTCTCAAATTCATTGTTTCAATTGAAAGTGAAATGCCTGCTTTACTCATCTCATATATATATATATATATACATATGTATAATTCGCAAATGCGTGTAATATATATATAGGAAAACCTCAGTCATAATAATAATATTATTATTATTATTATTTTTATTATTATAATATTATAGTAATAATAACAATAATAATAATAGCAATAATAATAATAATATTACACAGAATAGGCTATAATATATTATTATAGAATAGAATTAGAGTATTATTATTATTATTATTATTATTATTATAGTATTACTAGTAAAATTTTTTAAATATATGAAATTATTATGTATCAAAATAATAATATTATACATATTTCAATTTACTGTAATTATAATATACATAATACGTATGGGGAAAGAAAAGAAAGAACAAGAAGAAAAAAAAATTTTTTTTTATTTGTTTGAAATGAACGAATTTGAGAACCACTGGCGGAGCCGCCATATTTGACCGGTTCCCTTCGAAGAACTTGGGGCATAAACTATACATTCCTTTTCTCGCAAACTGTATAGTTTATGCTCGACGTAGTAAAATTCACTATACGCGCGCTATGCCCGCTCGTATCGCATACACACACGCACACATGCGCGCGCTCAGTTATATGTATCTATGAGAAGAGCGGGCTGTGTGTCGAAGGGTCGCTCTTTCTCGTAAAAGCCAAAGCCAAAGCGAGTGAGTGAGTGAGTAGAGTGAGTGGATTTTACTACGTGGGACGCGTAAGGGGGACCTTGAAATCGGCGGTTTTCGGTTGTAAGTTGTACGCTACGCGTAAAAACGCGAGAAAGGAAAGAACGAACGAACGAATCAATCAAGGGTTTCTCGCAGTCTCTTCGTTATTATTTTCTCTTTCTCTCTCTTTCTTTTTTCATAAAAATCGCAGAGTTTCAACATGAGCTCCTCCCTCCTGCCGATCGCGATCGCGTCGAATAACATCGGTATGTACCACCAATTCAATGAATCCACCAATTACGAGGACACGTAACGAACGAAAATGCTACGTTTGTCCTCGTAGATTTCTTATTTTTGTACTTTGATATACCGGATATTCGTCTATACAGACGCAGTGAGTCAGGGGTGGAAGCGGAAAGGATCGGATTATTCCAATGGTTAGTACGAACACGTTTGTTTATTTTTTGTAGCTTCATGTACACGTACATGAACTTTTTTTTAATATACACCCAGTACACTACATACACACACACACGCGTGCGCACGCGCACACACACGCCATCATACACAGCCTCACACATACACCATCCTACAGTCTCACACATACATGTAATTTGTATATTCATGTAATATGTATGTCATTATTATTATTGTTATTATTATTATAATTATTGGGAATATTAATTTACATTTGGATACACTTGGAATCATTTTTCGATTCGAAAATCTCGACTTCGATAAATTGAATTTGGTGCGAATTTGAAAAAAAAATCCTGAAAGATGAAAACAATTAAAATATTTTTTTCGAAGGCTTTGTTTTTGTTTCTTTGTAATTTTTCCAATTCGAATTTTCCTTAATTTCGCATTTTTTTAAACGCCGCAATTTCGTAGTTTGTCCGACTTTGCAATTTTTCCATCCTCGACATTTTGCAAAGTTTGAAATATTTTGTTCGGCTTCTAAGTAAGACTCTAAGCGCTTGGTTTACCTCTTTTTTTTTCGAGCTCTTTTGTATAAATTAAGTAACGGAAAAAGAATCAAGTTCGCCCTTATTAACTCCCGCTTGGCATTTAGAAGATTCCTCCGACTCGGAAGACGACGAAACTAGAAGAAGGAAGGTAATATGTATGAGGAAAGAGCGAACTTTCTTCGTACGACTCAAAAGCGAGTCGCCTCTGCCTACCGACGAAGACGACGAGTCCATCCACAGCGCCCAGGAGAAGGAAACTGGTAATTAAGCATCTCGTTCCCACGGGAAATCCTTTGTTAGCAAAATCCTGGCATTAATTCACATTTTATGCAGGAATTTCAATTGTTACCGTCTCGCTCTGCGACACACGGTACCCAAATTTCCGAGCAAGGGCAAATTTTATATTAAGAATTTGCAAATTACGAAATTCCAAATTTCCTAAATTCAAAATTATGATATTCCAAATTTCCAAAATTCCGAATTATGAATTTCCAAAAGCCCAAATTACGAATTTTCAAATTCACGTGTTACGGATAAAAATAAATAATCAGCAATTTATTAATATTTCCTCTCATTATTTTCAGAATACGTGAGAGATACGTCGGATACGTCGACTCAAACCTTTGTATCCAGCAGCGATAACGAAAGCGTCTCGATGCACTTGGAATACGAAGTCGCATCGCTTTCGGAGCCAGAGAACGACTTCGCCGACGTGGTTTCTTCCTCGGACCCAGAGGTTCGTCCAATTTTTAATGGTTTCTTAAACATTTCTATCACTAAATTTACTTTTTGTTTTCTATTTGAGGCCCAAATTTGTTGCTCCTTCTAATTACGATATTTTCTACCAAATTTTCGATCCAAGTATTTTTCTTAAAAAAAAATAGCTGATTTCTAAAAAAAAATTCCAATTTAAGAATAGTGGGAATTAGTAACTAATTTTTCTTTTCCCATTTTTTGCAGCACGATATCGTGACCGTGGGTCTATTAACCGCGATCTGCGATTCCGATTTGGGCCTGGCTGACGATAGCGACGATTCCAGGAGCTCGGTGGACAGTGAAATTGGAAAAGCCGATTACTGGACCTGCGTGCAATGCAATACGCGAAACAACAATCCTCTGTTTCGCTATTGCGAGAAATGTTATCAGGTACTATTGCCTTAAAAATAATTTCAATTTTTCTTTTTTTTTTCAATTTTTCCCATTTTATCAATTTCGTCGATATCGGATTTTCATTATTCCAATTTTATTTTATTTTATATTTTTATTACTCATTGTCGATTTTTTATTTTTTAATTTTTTTTATTACTCAATATTTTATTTTTAAAAAAATAGAGAATGTCTAGAAAATCGAAACCGAAGTAAGGCAATAAATTAAAGGACGACGCTTCTCGAAAAAGGTCCAGATCGAGATTGACTATTAATAGCCACGCCGAGGACTTTTAAATAAATCTTGTTCGTACGTTTAAACGATTCTATGACGATTTACCGGGGAATGGAGTCACCACGGAAAGCCTCTCGAGTCTTGTTCGAACAGGTCGAGACACTCATTGTAATAGAATATAACGGGATGAGTCAACATTTCTCTAAACATTTCTTCTTTTTTTTTTCAAGAGCAATACAAATAATACCGAGAAACACTTCAAGTGGCTTTGCCATCTGCGAGACATTAACGCTCGAAAGATATTCCTGAGTACTTTGTAATGAGGTTTCAGGAAAAAAAATTAAAAGTCATTTTTAAGATGGATTTCCCTTACAGTTAGGCGAGAAACGGAACAATAAAATCGCAACGTATTTTTATTTCTATCATTGCAAAGTATTACACATTTGAAGGATTTTGTTAAACTCGAGCCTCCATTTTTATTGAAAAATTACAATTTTTTTCTCAAATTATCTCTTCCTCGCGTTTCAATTCGAAATTCGTTGATTCTAAAATTATAAATTTGTTCATTTGCGAATTCGAATAATTAAAAGTGCGTTAATTTTAATAATTCAATTTTTAGGAATTTATAAATCACAAATTTCGTTGATTCTAAAATTATTAATTCGTTCATTCGCGAATTCGAATAATTCAAAGTGCGTTAGTTTTAATAATTCAATTTTTAGGAATTTAAAAATCACAAATTAGGTATTTTCCGAATCCCGGTAATTAAAATTTCCTATTTAAAAAATTCCACATAATTCAAAAATACCAATAACAATTTTTTTAAATAATAATAATAATAATAATTCAATTTTCAGTTACGAAAAAACTTTTTCCCGCCGCGACCGAGGAGGAGGAAACGTCGTTATCGTCGGGATTCCGTGAAACGACGAGAAAAATCGGCGAACAAGCACGAGATCACGGCCACGGATTCGGGTTTGGGCTCCAGCCAAGGCAGCACCAAATCGTCCTTTTCCTTGGACCTGAACCTCGGTAACGCGGTGAGCTCGAGTTTGAACGGCGCCTCGACGCCGACGTCCACGAGCGTGACGCCGGATTCCGCGGAAACGCCGGTGGCGTTCGCCAGCATCCCCACGGTTTTCGACAAAAACGGTCGCTTCGACGAGGACCTTTTGCGATCGAACGAGGAAAAAAAAAACCACCCCGGCCACGGCGACGACGACGGCGGCGGTGGTCGTTCGCCACCCGAGTGCGTCTCGATAGAGAAGCCGAAGGAGGTGGAGGTGGAGGAGGAGGAAAACGCGGAACCCGGAGAGAAATCCATGTGCCTTATTTGCACGGTCAACCCCAAAAACGGCGCTTTCATCCACGGCAGGAGCCTCCACATTTGCTGCTGCTACAAATGCGCGATCAAAGTTTGGCGCACCACGAAACACTGTCCGGTTTGCAACCGGAGGATCACGAACGTCCTCACGGCGTTTTACACGTAGTTTTTTTTTTTCGGTCTCCTTCGAAACGTAGGTTTAACGACATTTAGGTATTTTTTTTTAATTGGAGGAGGAGGAGGGGGTGGAGGAGGTGGTTTGAGAATTTCTCGCTGAACTTTTTTCCAAAGCGGATTCTGAGAAATTGATTTTTATGAATTATTTCGAAGTTTCGAGTTCATCAAAATAATGTAGGTTTTGTTTTTACGAATTTTGGAGAGCCGATAGATTTTTTTTTTTTGGAAATTTTCCGACGAAGCGGTGTCGTATTTTTTGAATTTTAGGATTCTTTTTTTTAAATTGGGTCCGAAAGAAAAAAGAAATTATTTTTATTTTATTTTTGTTCCACGAAAATTCGTTCCGAGAAAAAATATTGAAGCTGAATTTCAAATTTGGATTTTTTTTAATCGGATTTTTTTCTTCTTGGAAAATTCCAAATATATTCGCAATTATTATTGATTATCGAAAAGGGGAATTATTATTTTCACAAATATGACGTTTCTTTGAAAACGTAGAATAGGTAGATTTCAAATTTGAAACCTCGATTTTCCAAGAAACAACGGATCGAATAAAAAAAAAATGTGTTTTAATTAAATTTTTTAATTAAAAAAAGGGGAAAAGGCCGTTACGGGTTTTATTTTACGCGTTAAAAAAAATGGAAAGAAATAGCGGTCGGAGGGAGTGTCGTGAAAAATAGTACGGAAAGAAAAAAAAAAGAAATTCTAATTTGAAAAAAAAATATTTCAAAAAATGGGAAGTTCCGATATTTCAAATAACGACGCGGAACAATATTTTTGTGTTATTGGAATTTTCTTAAAAGAGATAAACTTTTCATTTACAACATTTATTTTCAAGTAATTGAAAAAAAAAAACTAGTGCAAGAAAACTCTATTTCTCTATTTTTCTATAATACTTGCTCGGAGAAAACGGAAAATGTTTAACCCTCGACGTGAAATTTTCGAGGCAAAAAGACGATTTGATGTATAAGAAGTTTCTTTATAGTACAAAAAAAAAGTGTACAGCGATATCGCGGGAATGAAAATATAATGATTGTCGAGATAAATATATATTTAGGCGGTAGATTAGATTTAATTGAGAAGAAATTTCATATACGAAGATGTTTTATTTTTTTTTTTGCGTTGTATTTAATATTATTGTTCATTTCCACGTTATCGCTATTGTTTCAGTTCTATTTTTTTTCTTGTAATTTGATAGAATTACAACTAATTTGAAAGTTTATCCAGGCGATTAAACAAAAAAAAGAGTTTCTTTTAACCGAAATCGACGCCTTGTCGTTTTTGCAATTTCAAGGATATTAAAAAACGAATTACGAAATTAATTAAAATTAAGTTTGTTTGTAAGCAACGTTTTTGTTATTCCAAAATTTGACGATTTTCGTTTTTCAAAATTGATTATTTCCAATTTGAAGGAATTTTCGATATTTAACAGATTATTCTTAAAAATCTTTAAAAAAACCTGAAATTTTTTATTCCAAAATTTGCTTTTTGCAAATTTTTCCTCCACGTTAAAATTAGCAATGGTTGCCCTCTGGCGGGGAAATAAATCGTTACGATAATTATCATTTTAATTAGCGATCGGTTACAATTACAATTACGATGCAATTGCAATTACAATGAAAAATTCGCTAGATTCCTAGCGGAGGAAGAGACTCGTGTCGCCCTCTAGCGGGGACCTCACGACTTAGAGTTTGAAATTTCGTGATGTCGGTAACCAAGATTCCTATAAATTGGCATAATTTTTATACGTGTCTCCCTTTCTATGTATGCGTGTATGGATATATATATATATACAGTACACACACGCGCATACCTGTGCGGTGTAAATATATAGTTGTTACTAATGCGCGCGAGTGTGTGTGTGTGTGTGTCCCCACATAGTCGGTGTCGGGAAGAGAAGCGACCAATGATCGTGTGGTTATCCGACCGACACACCCTTTGCTCGCTCGAAATGTTGCACGATTTTTCTTGTGTGTCAATTGTAACACGATCTTAGAGCGATCGGGGGGAAAAAAGAAGCAGGAGTGCAGCAGCGGTAGCAGCAGCAGCAAGCAGCAGCAGCGCGCGATCGGTGGTTCGATCTTTTTGTTACCGCCCGTTTTTTTTTTTTTTGGCCGATTGTTAAGGTTCGCGTATTTGTTACCATTATTTGGATTTTATGTATCCGGCACACATCCCGAGTGATCGATTATCTCACGGGGTTCGAAGAATCAGCTAGTTACACGCACCTACGAAATCGACGATGGTGAGTCAGAACGATAATATTCGCTCTATTGCCGCAAAACCAGAGAAAACAATAATAATAACAACGAAAATTAATGGATTTCATATAAACAGAGAAAAAAAAGTGGAAACCCCGAGGGGGTAGTTTCTTTTTTTTTTTTTTCTTTACATGGACCACATCCAGTTCCAACGGAATGTCCGTCGGGGCTCTAACCTACTAAGTATCGGCCCTACTGGTAGTATGCGGTAGTATTACTACTACCAGTAGTGCCACTTTCGTGTCAAAATGGCGTATATGGTTGCAGGGTCCCAGGTTGAGCCCAGGGTTACCTGTATTTTGATGATTGCCAACCTGGTTTCCATTATTGCAGACATATATATATATATATTTTTATAGGATATTTTTATAAATAGTTTATAAGTAGTAGTAAATGTAATTTATAGAATTAGATTCAAAGGGGGGGAGGGGGGTTAGTTTTTTCCACCCCTTATCTTTTTTGGGTCTTTATGAAAAAAAAAAAGAAAAAATTATAATTTTTGTTTTTCGAGGTTTCGATTATCGCAGATACATATATTTAAGTATATAATATAGTATATAATATAGTATGTAATATAGTATATAATATAGTATATAATATAGTATATAATATAGAAGAAATAGGTAGATAGCGAATTGGAAACCTTGATTTCGATCGGGAGGCATAGAAGCGGGTGGATATTTTGTGCGACGAAATAATAGTCGGCCGAAATTGGTTCCAGACGGAGCAACAAATGGACTGTGCATTAGACTTAATGAGAAGACTGCCACCTCAGCAAATCGAGAAGAATTTGAGCGATCTCATAGACCTAGTACCATCATTATGCGAAGATCTATTATCTTCCGTCGATCAGCCTTTAAAGATAGCTAAAGATAAGGAATCCGGCAAAGATTACCTTTTATGCGATTACAATCGGGATGGAGATTCCTATAGGTGAGCATTTTGTTGCATTTCGTTTAACAATTTCCATTTGGTTTCGAAGGTTTGAGAAATATCGTGTCTCGAAAACTGGATTTTATCGTTTTATGAAAATCAATTGATTTAATTCTATTTATTTTTCTGTTTTGATTATTTATTATTATTATTATTATTGTTACTATTTTTGTTGTCATTTTATTATATAACATTAATTGAAAAATAATTAAAAATCCTTCGCTCCAGATAATTAGGATGATTTTTAACATTTTCAAATTTTTATCCGGAACGAACGAAACGAAAACATCAAAATTTCAGATCCCCCTGGAGCAATACCTACGATCCACCGCTGGAAGATGGATCGATGCCGTCCGAGAGACTGCGGAAACTGGAGATAGACGCTAACCACGCCTTCGACCAGTATCGAGAGTTGTACTTCGAAGGCGGTGTCTCGTCGGTGTATCTGTGGGACCTGGATCACGGGTTCGCCGGTGTAATATTAATTAAGAAAGCCGGAGACGGCTCGAAGAAGATCAAGGGGTGCTGGGACTCGATACACGTCGTGGAAGTGCAGGAAAAATCGTCCGGCAGAACGGCGCACTACAAACTCACGTCCACGGCCATGCTGTGGCTGCAAACCAATAAAATTGGTTCCGGAACCATGAATCTTGGCGGTAGCCTCACTCGACAGGTGAGATTTTTGCATTGGTTCGCAAGAAATGCTTTTTTGAAATTCCTGTCTATCATTTTTTCGACGAAATAGAAATATAAAAATATGGTGTATATTTTTTATGAAGCAGAAAGACATCGCAAAGTTTGTTTGTTCGATATCTGGTGTCGAAGCGAAGAATCTTGTTAAAAAAAAAGTTAAACGGAACCGAAGCGAGTTTAGAAAAAATTCCCAGGAAGGGAAAACACTCGAATTTGGATGTTCGATTGCACTCGATCCTCAAAAAATGATGTTCGATTGAAATTTGGATGTTCGATTTCACTTAATCCTCAAAGTATGATGTTCGATTCCACTCGATCCTCAAAAAATGATGTTCGATTCTACATGATCCTCAAAAAATGATGTTCCGTTCCACTCGATCCTCAAAAAATCATGTTCGATTGAAATTTGGATGTTCGAATCCACTCGATCCTCAAAAAATGATGTTCGATTCCACTCGATCCTCAAAAAATCATGTTCGATTCCACTCGATCCTCAAAAAATGATGTTCGAATCCACACGATCCTCAAAAAATGATGTTCGATTCCACTCGATCCTCAAAAAATGACGTTCGACTGAAATTTGGATGTTCGAATCCACTCGATCCTCAAAAAATGATGTTCGATTCCACTCGATCCTCAAAAAATCATATTCGATTCTACTCGATCCTCAAAAAATCATGTTCGATTCCACTTGATCCTCAAAAAATGATGTTCGATCTCGAAAAATCACAGCGAACTCACTTGTTTATCGAATTTCAGGTGGAACAGGATGCGACGATAAGCGAAACGTCGCCTCACATCGCCAACATCGGTCGTATGGTGGAGGACATGGAGAACAAAATTCGAAACACCCTGAACGAGATCTACTTCGGCAAGACCAAGGACATAGTGAACGGTTTGAGATCGGTGCAGTCTCTGGCCGATCAGAGGCAACAGGCTGCCCTGCGACAGGACCTGGCCGCTGCGCTTCAAAGGCGAAACGCCAACAATTGATCGTACGTCGACGACGAGGATTACGATTACGATGACGACGATGACGGTGACGTGTTGCACGAGAATTTCGATGATTGTGATTAGGTCCTTACGAATAATAAGAAAATAATGCTAACGAGGAAACAAAAAAAATGAGAGACCGAGAGAGAAAAGAAGAGAAGAGAAAAAAAAGTGAAATTCTGAATTTCGAGAAAAGCAACTCTAAGCGCAAATACAAAACAAAAAAATTAATACATATTATTATTAATTATTATTATTATTACAATTGCTACCACTTTGTTATTACTATCTTAGTCGAATGAAAAAAAAAAGAAAGAAAGAAAGAAAAGGAAGAAAAATGAAAAGAAAGGGGATGAAAGGAAACAAAAAAAGTATAAATAAATAAATAAATATATATATATATATATAAATATATTGGTGGGGAGAAGGACAAGGGGGTGGAGAGAAAGAATAAGAAATTGGAGAAATGTGATTTTTTTGTTTCATTGAAAAATCATCGAGAGGAGGAACAACTGCATTCGGACTGCGTTTAATAAAAGAAAGAGAAAAAAAAAAGAAAAATGACGGAGGAAGATGAAAAAAAAATAAAACAAACCACATAGTCCAAATGATATAGTTAGTAGATGTCTTTCTATGAATAAAATAACAGGAAATTAATAAATCCGCGTTTGTTATGAGAAACGACAAATTATTAAAAAACTGGGAATTACAAAAAAAAAAAGAGGATTTTTTTTTACCCTCGTCAGGACGAGTATCGGTTGCCCGGAAATGCAAAAACCAAGGGCCTACGAGAGTGGACGTTGAGAGAATTGCAAAAGAGATGCAGGAGTTGAACAAAAGCTAAAGGAAACTAATTAAAAAGGATTTTCAATTTAAAAAAAAAAGAAAATACTTATTGGATCAAAAAAAAAATTGGAAAGTAAATCGGAAAAAAATCGCAGAGCCTAGGAAGAAAGGTTTGCAAAATCGTTTCCTAATTTTCGAAAATTTGGAAAAATTCTCGAAAAAAAAAATACCCCCGGGCTTGAGAAAAAAATTAGGAAAAAAAAAATAATTCGACGGTATTTTCGCAAAAACCAGGGAAAAAGTGTGTCGAGGTATTTTTTCCCCAAGGATGATTATTTTCAATTGCAGGTGAATTTTCGGTCGATTCGCCGAGATTCTATAAAAAAAAAGAGAGAGAATTATTCCTCTTTGCTTTTTGGGAGAATTTTTTTTTTCCTCCCTCGAGGCCCCAGCTGAAATGTTTTGTCACCGGCGATATTACCAGAAAGTAGTTAACAATTGCGAATAATTATTGTTTCTCAAAAATTGTGTATTATTTTTTTTCCAATACATTATTTTTTATCTAAATATTTTTCAAATAAAATAAAATTAATATAATTTCAAAATTTATTTTAAAATTTAGAAAAAAAATTTTTAAATAAATTTTTTTATATAATATTTTCAAAATAGGATAAAAAAAATTGTAGAAATATATTTCCACTTTCTAGGATAATTTCTATCTTACGGAAATATTTTTCAAAATATTTTTGCGTTATAGAATTCGAAAAAAAAAAAAAAATTCTGGTAAAATCACCTGCACGCAAATAATGCAATTGCAATTGCCTTTCATTTGGGAGGGAACTCGTTCCTTTTGACACACTTATTAAAATTTCCAAATAATTACAATGAAGATTCAATCGAAATACGTGAAACGAATGCAACTGAAAGTTTTATATTTTGTTGAAAAATAAAAAGAGAAAAATCGTATAAAATCCCTTTTTGCTTGTTCTGTTTTTTTTTATAACGTTTCTTGTATGTTTTTTTTTATTACATAATATAAATATTCATTGTACTAATCACACACGCAATCATTGTTATCAAAAAACCCCTTTATTATTAATTATTTTCTTGTTGTTTTTTTTTTCTTCTCTTCGTGAAAGAAAAAAAAAAGTAGCATAATTTATGAATATCATTATACCTTAATGAGCCTTCTCGTTATTGTTTCGAAGATTTTACAAATTATAAGTTCATTAGTGATTTCTTTACTTTTGTTTTTTTTTCTTCCTCTTTTTCATTCCATTATTCGTCGATTTACAAAATAACAAAATAACGCATATATCAATAGCACGTCATTCGTTCGTTTCCGTTCCTTTTATTCTTCGTTAGAAAAATCCGAGAAGGGAAAACCAAAGGAAACTTACCTGTTTCATATCAATATTTTTTATAGAAATATTTATTTACATTAATATAAATATATTTTATACCATATTTTATAAGATATAACATATACTATAAAATACCATTTGTTTTTCAATATATTTTATATTAATATAAAAAATATTAATACCGAGGGAAATGCTTTTCCTCTTTTACAATAAAAAGAAAACAATTGTTTTCAACGAAAAAATTATTTCAAACAAAAGAAAAAGTTCCACTTTCAAGTTTTCTTCTCGCTTAAAGAAGAAAAGAAAAGAAAGGAAAAGGAAGAAAATTTTGGAAAGATGTTTCCATTCTCTAGAAAAACATTTTGCACTTTTTTTTTTAAAAGCACTTTTTCCTTTTAAAAAAATTAACTTATATTTTTCCATTTTCGCCTGGAGTTGCCGAATTTTCGAATTTCGGTGAGAAGTCGTGAAACGATTGGAGAAAAAAAGTTTCAAAATTTTTTTACTCCGGAAAAGCCAAAAAAAAAATTCTTTTTTGGCCCCTTTTCCAAATATTTTCTCAAAATATTCAAAAAAGAAGCCGCAAGATTTTTTTTTCCAAGTGTCTTTTTTTTTAAATTTTAATTAACACTAAGAATTTATCTAGAGCTTGAAATTTCGAATTTTTATCCCCTCCTTTTTCAAAATACCTTGAAATCATCATTCGAAAAAAAAAATTCCAAAAAAAAGAGATTATTCCCATTTGAAACTAAAAATAAAAATATTTTAGTTTAATTCCAGAAAAAAAAATTGAAACAATTTGTCTCTTTTCATTGCAATTTTCGAAATTGCAAATTTCGTTCCCAAAATCTACGGAAATTTCTCTTTCAAAAGTACCGGCGAGAAAAAAATAAGAATTATTCCTAAAAAAAAAAAACAACTAAAATCTAATTTCACAGAAAAATGTCATTTAAAAAAAAATATGAAAAGATGGAAACATTTTTTTGAAGGTTTCGATTTTTTCCTTTTCGTCCCTTTTCCGCCTGTATTTTCCAAAAGCCTAATTTTCGTTCCTTAAAAAATACCGGAAAAAGGGGATTTAATCCTATGACAATTAAAATTGAGCTTTCGAAAGTTCTGTCAAAAACAGATTCGTTTGGAAAAAAAGAAAGTACCATTCGCTTCTCTTGCGGTGTCAATTAATTCGTTAATTAATTCAAGTGTTTCCCCCATTCGCTGAATATTCGCAAAAATTGCTTTCTCGCCCTTTTTTTTGCTCTGCCATAAAATGAAAATGTAACAAAGCGACATTCAAAAAGACGTAGACACTTTTTTTTGTTGTCCTCTTTAAACCCCATATGAGTCTGGTCCAGCGATCATAGCACACGTGTAAGTATTATAGACGTTGATTTTTTTGTATTATTATTTTTTTTTTCCTTTCTTTCATAGTAATAAGTAATTAGGTATTTTTTTTTGTTTGCTTACTTAGAATACAATAAGGTAGTGTGTAACTATTTTTTTTTGTATCGTAATTTGACTGCTTTTTTTTCATCTCCTCAAGAATTTGACATCCTCTTTTTTTGTCTTTTTTTCTCCTTCTATTCGGGAAAGTCAAAATTACATCTTTCAATTTTTAGGGTTTTTCCATTTTCAATCTTTTCTCTTTCATATTTGTCGTATTTGTTGTTGCGATAATCTTCAATTCCACGGAACAATTTTTTTTCGAACGCGAAATTAAAAAAAGAAAGAAAAAGAACGAAAACCAAAAAAGAGGGAATTTCGTATTAAAAAAAATAGAAAAGTACAAAAAAAAAGGAGAAACAACAAAGAATCGATAAAAAAAATGACTTTGTTCGTGAACAATTACGTGAATTTTCGTTTTCGTCATTCTTTTGCGCGACAACAAACTAATTTTCAAAGGAAAGCAAAATTAAGAAAAAAAAAAAATTTTTTTTTTTTCATCAAAGGAACTTTTCTTTCGTTTCCTTTCGTTGCCCGAAGTAACGGTTAAAGGAGTTTTCAAAATTCCCAACTCGCTGTTGTTCGTATTTTTTCTAAAACTAATTTTCCGGAATTTTTGAGCGGCAAAGAATTTTCGAAACTTCGCTTCTCAAAAATCGCCCACGACAGAAAGGAACCGATGCTTTGCTTTCTTCGAAAAGAAATTTCAAAATTTCCGAATCAACGAAGTGGGTTCTTGAAAAGTGCAATTTTTTCAAAGAGAAGAAATTTTCGGAAAATTCCAAGAAGGGAAAGAAAGTTGTTTCGTAGAATTCGGACTGATTGAACTCTTTTTTTTTCACTTTCCTCTTTTCTTATTAACAAATTATGAAAAAAAAGAAACTGGCCAAGAAAAAAAAATAGAAAGTTAAAAAAAATTTTGAGACCACACCTTCCTCTTCAATTTTTTTTTTCACATAGGCTTTTCTTTCATCTTTTTTTTTTAATTATTTTATTTTCTCTCCTCGTTCTCTCGTTCTTTCTCTCTCTCTCTTTCTCTCTCTCCCTCTCTCTCGCTTTCGTCTTGTTATTCTTACTTTTAG
Source organism: Gasteruption jaculator (assembly GCA_949825005.1). Taxonomy (NCBI): domain Eukaryota; kingdom Metazoa; phylum Arthropoda; class Insecta; order Hymenoptera; family Gasteruptiidae; genus Gasteruption; species Gasteruption jaculator. The sequence continues at coordinate 7,911,136 of OX463776.1, forward strand.
TTTCTCAACCCTCGTTTTTGTTTTTCTTCAAAGTTGGCATATAACAAACAACACCGTTTCTCTTTTGCTCTTTTTTTTTTTCGTTTTTTTTACTTTAAAAAGTAATTAAGTGTGAATGTGTGTGTGTGTATCTGTGTGTGTCAAGTGTACGTGAAAATGCGTAATAACCGTTCGTTTCCTTCCGAGTCTCTGTGTACCCTAAGATTAAAAAGATTCTCCCGCAATGAACTTCGATGAGTTTTGTTTTTTTTGCTTTTTTTTTGTTGTTCATGATTTAGTTTGTATCAAGAAAGAAGAAAAAAAAAAGAAGGAAAAATGCAAGATTTTCTTTGTTTGTTTCAATTCTCTGCTCTGCGGGTGATAAATAAATTTGCGACAACGATACGATGAAATTCTGATCGGAAAAAGGTATTTCTTTCTTCCTCTTTTTTTTTTTCGTTTAAGTTAATTATTAACTATCATTATTGTTATTATTATTTTTTTTTCTTTTAATTCCATTCGAGTTGTCCCAAAAGATTCTTACTTTTTTTTTCTTCTTCAAAATGTAAATCTTTTGCAATGTTGATGTTGGATTTTTTTTTGTTTATACGAAACTATTTTAAGTCGTTTCAGAAATTTTTTATTATTATTATTATTATTATTATTATTGGTATTATTATTATTATTATTATTATTATTATATCTGTTGCTGTTTCTTTTTTCCTGTTATTGTAAATTGTAATATACTTTGTTACTTTTAATTGTTGTTGTTGTTGTTGCTGTTTTTCTTTCTGTTGATTGGCTGATGCTGGTGGTGGTGGTGGTGGTGGTTTTGGTTGTTTGTAATTCTCTCCTTTTTTTTTCTCTACCAACGATCAATAGTTTATATTTTTAATTTTTGATCAATTGGTCGTTTTGTTGTTGTTGTTGTTGTTGTTGTTTTTATTAAGCAATTGTTGGATAGTAATGAGGTTGCGTACGGTTGAGAACTGAACACAATTATTTGTCAAGGGCAGTATTGGTTTTGATGGCGATTACCACTTCCTCTCCACAGGCCTTTAACACGGTACACTGGAAAAAAAAAACAACAAAAAATTTATATGTCGTTTCGTTCATTTACATTTTTTGTTTTTTGCTGGAAAATCAATGAAAAATATTACGTATATATTTTTTACAATATTTTGCTGATCGACATAATTTTTTCTATGGTGAAAAGTGAATGAAAAATGTTCGACATATATTTTTTTACAATATTTTGCTGATCGACATAAATTTTTGTGTTTCTTCGGAATTCAACAAATATTTTTGTATCGATCTTCCATCGAAGTCTTTCGCTTTCTTCCAACAACATCGAAATGAAATGTTCGACTGCGTCGAAGGAATGTGCGTTTGAAATTTAATTAATAAATAAATAAATACCTTATCCATAATAATAATAATAATAATAATAATAATAATAATATTAATAAACAACTCATACATTTTTCTTTTAAATAATATAGAGAAAAAAATATTTTCAAAAGTGTTCCAGTAATCGAACGAAACTTTTCTTTTCTTTTTTTAATGCCGATTTAAATCGAATTTCTAATACGCAATTACTGATTCAAGCTATCGACGTTTCGGGGATAGTTAAATTTGCATCGAATGAATAAAATACCGCAATTATAATTACCATTTCCAGGGAATATTCATTAAATGAATTACAAGGGCGTCCAATTTTCGCGAATTTGAATTTTCAATTCATAATTGTTGATTCGAATTATCGACCTTTCTCGGGGTAAGTAAATTCGTTGAATCAACAAACTATTCAAGTTACATTTATCGTCCATTCAACAAATCGCCATATTATTACCTCGGTTTCTCGATAATCAACGAAAATATATTTGTTTATATCAATAAATACTTCAGTTGATTGCAAAAAAAAAAAATTTTTTTTGTATAAGACCCAGAATTTTCATAAACGGACAATTTTTATTTTAATTACTTATAAATCTTTAGAAATTTAATTTTCAGCAGTTTTATTTCATTTTATTTATTGTTCAGGTGGACACTAATGACATATCGAAATTCGTAAATGAAAAAAAAAAATTGAGATAGGGAGGAAAATAAAAGGGGGTACTTACAAGTAATTCCTTTCCTGCTTCAAAATCAGCACGTAATTGGGCACCCAATTCACCGTCAGGTATCTTAAGATCTTCACGGAGGTCCCCATTGTCGGCCATCAAACATAGATAACCATCATCGGATATATCTGTTAGCTGAAATTCGAAAAAGTTATTATTATTATTATTAATGACAATGACTATTACAATTATTTGTTACCAAAACGAATAATAATTAAATAATTAACCAAGCAAATAATGCATTTATCAATATATTACATCGAACTTCCAAAGCTTCCGATTATAAATTCAAGCCAAAAATTATTTTTTTAAAAATATGTTTACTTACCAAGAGCATAAATGATTAAATTATTTTTTTCTTTAAATTATATTTATTTTTCCAAACGTAACGAGCAAATTTCAAATCGCAGCAAATTATAATATAAAAGAGTTTGATATATTTTTTTTTTTACCAATGATCGATATCGTACCTGATAATCCTCACGTTTAACGAATGGTACATCCATGTTATGTGTAGAAGGGCAGATATCTTCGTATTTTTTCGAAGTAAATATGTCGATTCCTACGAGATGAACCTTGGCATGACCGTGTTTGCCAGTCTTCGAAGTAGACATTTCGACGATCTTGCAAGGTCGAGACTTTAACATGACAAAACCGTTTTTGCGCAATGCCGAGCACTGCTGGGGATATGTCACGGAGGCTCCAGAGTCTCCAGTCTCGAAATGAGTATCCTCGATGTCTGCCATTTCTTGATTTTGATAAAGTCTGGAGAAATTAAACAGAAACAAACACATATTTTTATTATTCATTTTTTAAAAATTTTCTTCTAGTATTTTTGCCCTACATTTACTGTAAATAAAGAAAAAAAAATTCAAATTTATTTTCGAGCAGTAGCGAGTCGAGTCGAGCAAATTGAAAAAGGAAATGCAGCGATTCAAATTTGAGTGCGAGTGAATTCTCGATTCTGCGTCTCCCGGTTATGCAATACGTGGAAGCGGGAAGCTGCACCACGGCGTTCTCGTTGCAGAAAGCTTGCAAACTTCGACCACATCAAAAGGATGAAATTTAATAAAGTAATTGCATAGAATGTCAGTTGAGGCTTTATGAAATATCGCGTCGTTTGTGCATATGTTTGGACCGCTTTCAATGGTATCGAAAGGTTCCGATGGTTCTTCTACCTCCGAATGCTCAATGCGATCGCACCATGTTGTCTCCTTTCATTACGAATCGTCTTTTTTTCTTTATTAAAATGAAATTGCATTTAAATCGAATGCGAGCGAGTTTTTTTAGAAGGAACTAATGCATTCGAGGTTTTTTATCATAATTTTTTTCCCTTAACTTTCCAAATACGATATTTAATTTTTTGGGTAGGGAATTTTTATTTATAATAATACATTTATTGGAATTGTTAATAATTGAGAATTCACTCTGTAGAATTTTCAAATTCGGTTTTAGAAGTTTAAAACTCAAAAATAATTTTATTATTTATGTAAAACTGGCATTTTATACTTGGAAACATTTTTTTTCCCCAATCGTGTATGAAAACCGATAACTAAAGTTATAAGGTCAAAGAGAAAAATAAAGGGAAAATCAGAAAATTAAATTCCATCATGTTTTTGTATTTTTTATCCCATAAGTACCAGAAAATAAATTTATCGGTTGTTTATTAATCCTTATAGAGGAAGTTTCTTATCCGTGGTGCTATATATTCCAAAGTGTCATATTTAAGAAATTTCGAAATCAGCATTTTCGGACTGGATTAGCATTTCAAGAATATTTCAATCGTTACTTTCACCGTCTCTGAAAAAACAAGGGTACCAACTCGACGATCCTTGTTTCTTCCACCCGCCAGTACTATACATTTAAAATTATCTATCAATTATCGATACTTAGCAATTTTCAGAATTTCCATGATTCTATTGACTACGTAAATTTCTTTTGAAATTTTCATTACTTTTACATCATCGACTTTATCCATGTGCTTAATTGGACCCGATAATTACTTCAAACTGATAAAAATCTAGATGGGCATTGAAATGATACGGCAACAAAAAAAAATAAAAAAGCCTATACTAAATATGACATCGTATAGGCTTTTCACGAGTCTTGCAAAAATTAATTAAAAAAAAACTCGCAAACTAGAAATTATCAAATATTTATCAATTTATAATAATTATATATAAATCCCCTTCCGTTAAAAATTAAAAAATTGATTCCTATAAACACGAAACTTTGATTTCACTCGACTCGACTTTTCGGCACAGGCAATTCCAATTATCCTCGAGGTACTTTCTCGTACCGGAACCATACCGAAACCATAGAAACTCAAAAACTCAAATTTCTCGTATGTACGAGTTCTCGAAAACCCACAATTAACATCTCGACTACTATCCATCATCATCCCTTAGTATTTTCCCCAATTATACAATAATTATACGGCAATTACTTGAAACTCGATAAAAATCTGAATGTAAAAAAAAATGCAAAGCAAGGCAAAGTAAAGTAAAGCCTCTCTAAATATGGCAATGATTCAGCTCCGAGCAAGTGTTACAAAGCAACCGGAAGAACACTAACAAAAAAAAAAGAAGAAGAAGAAAGAAAGAAACGCGATAAGGCCCAAGTTTTGTTTCATTTCATTTTCCCTTTTTTAATCATTTCATCGGGCCGCTCTAAATTTTTCTCGGGAACCGTTCCCCCTTTCCTTTTTGTGGAAACTCCGGGAAAAGGAAGAAAATCGCGGAATCTTGGGGTTTGCGATTTTTTTCGACCTCCGGAGATGGAGAAACGAAAGAAAAAAAAAAAGAAAGAGCGACGAGCGGCCATGTGGCACATTGACGTGCACATTCCGGCTGGCCCAGGACTCGCAGGGGTTTTCTTGGTTCGTAAGGGAAGAGCGAGAGAAAGGGGGGGAGGGGAGGGGGGTAGATAGGGTATCTTCTCAAAGTGCGATTGCTAACGTATGTACATGAGAAATGCGGTCGGAAAAGTCGTCTTTGGTGAAATTCGTCTTTTTTTTTTTTCATTTTTCAGTTTCTCCCTTTCGACGTGGGAAGAGCGTCGATGGTGGGAGGGTTTACCAAAAAAAAAAAGAAGAAGAAGAAGAAGAAGAGAAAGAGAAAGAAAGGAGAGCGACAGCTAACCAAAGAGGCCCCCCGTAACCGCAATGCGGCAGGCAAAGTGCACTTGTAAACAGAATTCCCCTGAAAAAAGGGAGCGGAAATGCGGCCGCGTGCGGCCGGTTGGACGACTCGCGAGCGGTTTCGGGGAAATTTCGGCCGAAGATGGCGCGAAAGAGTGGCCACATTGCCGTGCACCGTTCTCGTATTGTCATCGGCATGACCTGGGGGACGTGGGAGCGTATTATTCTACCCGGCGCGTTTTACCCGCCGATCCTTGCGTACGTGGCGTGAATTTATACGAACCGGGTGCGAGCACTTGTAGGTTATTTCGTTAGTTTTTTTTCAAGACGGCTCCGGTAATTGGCACTATTAATTCGTACGGATAATCAAGAAGCAGCGCAGGATACTCACATGTGATCAAAATGGATACTCTAACCAGAAGATCGCGCTGTCGCGTTTGCGCAGCTCTTTGATCGAAAGCGGGGTCCACGCGACTGCAAACACGGACGCGCTGGAATACGTTGGATGCGTTGGACGTTGTCAGATGGCGCTTCGAGCGCCGCGAACCTTCCCGCGCGAGATTCGAACGCCTTCGTTCGATTTTGCCAGTTTTTTTTTTTGTTTCAGGGGGTTCTGGGTTTCCCGTTTTAGGGTCATGCATTAATTTTTTTGGTTTTTCGAATTTTTAAGATCAAGGGTTTCCGGAATTTCCATGATTTTAGGGAAAAGAATTTCTCTTGGAATTTTTCTCAATTTTTAGATTCCTTATTTTTGTTTTTTTTGAAAAGTAGAATAAAAATTCATTTTTCATGTTTTTGGATGAAGCAATTTTTTTAGATTTCCGAATTTTTGTAGATTTAAAATATTGAGAGTTTTCAGGATTTTCATAATCACAAGAATTTCGCAGATTTCTCGAAATCTCGAATTTCCGAGAATTTTTGCATTTTTCTCTTAAGTTTCAAAATCAACAGAACCTAAAATTTCCTCTGTAATTAAAAATACCTTCAATTTTCGTAAAACGAGAAATTTTAGTTACCTGTCGCAATAAATTATCTATCTACAAAAATTCTATTTATTCAGGAGAAGCCGAAGGAAGGAAAAAAAAACACATGAATTTCAATTTACATATATTTTAACGAAAAATAACATCTCTTTAACTGTCACACAGTTCCTTGTAACCACTGATACCCCGATGATTTTCCTCTTATTCTATGAGAATTGATTTCCTGTAATCCAAAATTTTCGCAAAAAGAAAAAAAAATCCCTTCGATGTCCGAAATAAAAACAATTCCAAAATTGCACCTTCCAATCTTCGCCGATAATATGAGAAATTTATAAATACTTTAGGAATAAAGTCGCGAAAGAATAAATAATAAAAGAAATTGTTTCGTAAAGATTCGTTCGACGGATACCGTGATTCCATCTTCTTACGACGGAATGCCCAAAGTTTTTCGCACCAGTTTCTGTGCGATCCTTTCGAATTCCGCTCGATCTTCTCTCCACATTTTCGCAGCGTCCACATTGGCTCCGCTTTCGTCGTTGGGTTCCGCCAACATGCTCACGACACTCAAAAGTATTTTTTCGACACTTTGTACGGGACTCCACCTCTCGGCGCTGCTCTCGTATCCCATGGGATCGTCTCCGGGCGCGTGCAAAATACTTATGCACACTCTACCGTCCGCGTAAACTGTCGAAAGTCAAATTGCTAAATTTGTGGCCATCAGCGAGAATGTATAGAAATTTCCCCAATTTATTTTACTTTCCCATTCGTGCAATTTCAATTTTTTTTTATTACCATTGAAAGCAAAAGTTCGATTTGTATTTGCATTTTTCGGAAAAAGAAACTAGGACTCTATATTTTTTCCTGATTGTTGTAACAATTAAATAAAAGTGAAAAAGTAGACTCAGGTTCCTAAAAAATTAATTAATACCAATTAATGTATATAAATTAGAAGAAACTAACTATTGGGATGAAACATTTCGCATGTGAACTGCATTTTCGGTGGACTCAAGGGATAATCCGGTGGAAATATTAATTTTGCAGGAAAAACACCTCCTTCGAAACAAGTACCTTCGGGACCTCTGCAACATTTCAACAATTACGTGACAATCCCAAGTAGCGACTCCACTCTGTTATTCGTACGAGCGGCCGATATCGGGGGGTTAAATAAAAATGGGTACGAGAAAACGTACGTGATCAAAGCTTCCCATTCGAAAAAGTTCTCCTCGTTTATTGGTCCTGCTATGATTCCTTCGGGAGGATTTAGTGTTAATTCTGAAAAGTTTGTGAATTATTTTATTGAAAATAGTGGATCAGTCGTGGGAAGGAACTCAACACGGGGAGAGTAATTTTTTTTAGGATTTTGCAAATTATCTTGCTCGAAAATATTTGAATGTCACGGTATTTTCAATTTAGTTTCTCGATTTTATAAATTTCACAATTTTTAGGGACTATACATTTTTAGGAACTATAAGTATTCTTAAAATACTTAATTAATTTCAAACTATAAAAAATATGACGTTTTTCATAAATTTATTAAAAATTGTTGATAAAATAAAAAAAAACAGATAATTTCTCAGTTTTTTTTTCTACATATTGAAGGAAATTCCGGAATTCTTACGTTTATATTCGGCCATTAAACGCCTCAGCGCCGATCCTGCCATCGTTCGATAATGATAATTATTTCTATGTTTAATGATACTTATTTATCTAGAATAACTCATAAATTAAAAAAATAAAATGAACAACAGGTTAAGTCAAATAATTCTGACAAGTTTTAGGTTATGTGCATGGAAATAAATGGCCTGGGAGGGGGGATTTTTCTAGAAAAATCCTCACTTGCGCGCGCATCTTTTAAAACATTTGTTCCGATTCCCATTGAACGATTCATGGATTCCATCGGTTGGGTCTAACGGAATCAAGCGATTTTCTAATTTTTGTCCATGTTTGATCTTCTAATTTCTCTCTTTCCTAATTTATCGAATTATTATTTCTAGCGAAAAATGCGTCAATGGTTTTGGTAATTAGTAAACACCCATGGATTACTTCGGAATTTTGGAATATCGAAAATTTCTGAAACCGAAATTTTCCTTTAAAACAAAATTTCCAAGTAATTTTGTTTATTATTTTCTAAATTATAATATATTTAAAATAAATTTCTGAATTATAATTTTCGCAAAAATATTAGAAATTTACGATATTTTGAAACCTGTCATTTATTGTTTACGAATTTCAACGAAAAACAAAACATGTATTTCATATTTTTACTTAACAATCGTAAATTTTGTGTATATTTTACTTTCCCGTGGCGATTTTATTTAAATCTTTACGGTTTTGTACAAATCAAACGCGCGTTCAATGGTTCGTTGGAAGCGCACCAGGCGTCGCCACCATGGTAGTCCTCAGTAGTTCGCCATTTTGTGTCATTGCGTCTCGTTGTGGGGTTTCGTTTCTGTTAATACGTTTTCGACGCCATTTAACCGGTGGCCATTGAAGGAATCGCGGAGCAAGCAGGTAGCAGACGAAAATCTTCTCGTGGAATTCCACTCGAAAGTCAGAAGAAGAGAGAAAAATGTTTCCCTTGAGAAGTGCCATCGGCCAAATGCCGGGAATGGTCGCTCGTTCCGGGCAACTTCAGCAGAGACGAAACAGGGTCGTCTGCACGATGCCGTTGGTCAGAATTTCACTTGCCGTGAGTACACGCATACTTCACACATTTCTCTCGATTTGGTGTCGACTTATGTAATATTATGTTTCTCTAATGATATATCGTTGTATTTTATTGATACGAATTGAATGTTTTCCTCTTATTCTGAATTATTATGAAAATTAGTGACGATGAATGTTATTTTATTTTTGCATATTTAATTGTTTCCAATTGTACTTGAGCGAAATTGGGATTTGGGATTTAGTCGTATCCCAACCCCCACCCCCCTCATATGCGCCATTCCAACTTTTTTTGGAATGGAGAAAAACTAAAATTAAGAAATTTTTGGATTGTGACGTCATAAGTATGCACGCACTGTGTATACAGTTTCAGTTTTGGGCATAATATCAGCAAATTTGATTAATCCGTGTAAAGGAAACTCAAAAACATGCACTTGAGCGAAATTGGGATTTGGGATTTAGTCGTATTCCAACCCCCACCCCCCTCATATGCGCCATTCCAACTTTTTTTGGAATGGAGAAAAACTAAAATTAAGAAATTTTTGGATTGTGACGTCATAAGTATGCACGCACTGTGTATACAGTTTCAGTTTTGGGCATAATATCAACAAATTTGATTAATCCGTGTAAAGGAAACTCAAAAACATGCAAATTTGGGGAAACGAATTTTTCGAGTACCCGGGTACCCGTCACTGAACTAGTTGTTGGTCACTTGAGATCCGCAGTTTCGGTATTTGGTATATCGCATCGATACAATTTATTGATATCGGTATTTTATCATTATATATTGGGTTTTACTCGGCAAATAAGCTCGTTCGGTTTTTAACAGTGGAACGAAACACAAAAACCGAACGAACTTATTTGCCAACCCAATAGATATAATTTTCGACGCGTTTGTATTTTTTGTTTCGCTTTATTGTGCAAATGACTTAGAATAGGTTTTAGTGACTCCGTCTTCTTTTTTCTAGGAAAAATTAGCCCATGGATTAGTACTTCTTGTGGGTATAGCCGCGGTACCTGCCTATATCGCAGTCAACATTAAACATTATCGCGGCGATAAAGAATAAGAATGTACAAATAATATAAGTATAAGGACGTAGCTGATAAACGAGAGGAAAGAAATGTTGTAGATTCCACTGTCGAGGATAATAAAGAGAGTGTGAAACCTGCGGCGAAATTTCATTGTTCTTCTTTACTTTTTTAGGACCTATTTCGTGAAATACCGGAATAGTATCGTTAGCAAAGACCGTCCGCTCCTTTTTTCCAGTTTCACCATTTTTTTTTGTTTATTTAGTTTTTCTTGTTAGTTACATTTTCCTTCTTTCTGCCGATTATTATTACTATCCGTCGATTAGTCGCTCGACGGAGATTCAGTTTCAGGTTCGATGTCGACAAATTCTTCCTTCTCCTCGTCCAAATTATTGTAGTCGTAGTGAACTTTAATTTCGATCGGTTGGACGGGTTTTACCAATTCGGCTGCTTTCGATAGATGAACATCGGGATTATCGGTTGACGACTCGAATGGATTTTTAATTATACTTGATTTCTTTTGTCTTCGAGTAGATTCTCGAGTCGAAGTTTCTTGTTTTTTGCATTTTCGATATTTTATAGTTTGTATGATACATCCGAGAAGAAATGCGCCAAAAAATACCTTGAAATATTTTTGGGAATATTTGATCGAGAGTCGGGGTCGCGATTTAATAACAATTGAAATTTATAATAGTAGTATTAAAAAATTGGTAATAAAGAATTTTAATAACAGTTAATCAAAATTATAGAATAAATATTTTCTTTTTTATATGAAAGTAATATGATTCCTTCTAAAAAAATAATTCAATTATATAAGAACCTTTAGTCCGTGTGGAAAACAAATGAGTAGATTGTCCCTGCACCTTTTTCCAAACTTTCTTGCAACGTCTCCCATTTTTAAAAATATTATTGATTATTTAATTTCGGAATTTACATTTTCTGGAAAGAAATTTACAATTTTCGCGAAATACTTTTTTCCAAAAATACATTTTGAATTTTCAATTTCTCATCTTTTTTTTTGAAGATATTTTTCCTTTTAATTTTGACGTTGGTTATTTTGATGTTTCATCCGAAAGGGTGAAGTTAGAAACAATAACAATTTTTTCTCGGGGAATTTAAAAATTGTTCCAATTTTCAAATGCTACTATTATTGTTATTGCAATATTGATAAAGGGTGGATTATTTAAATAATAATTTATGCATAAAAGTGTATTTTTTTCGGAATGATTTTTTTATTGGTTCCAAAAAAAAAATTTTCATACATATTTGATATATACACAGACGTTCTTTTTCCATTCCTCCTGCCTCTGTATTTTCCAAATTTCAAGTAGTTACAAATATCAAGTAGAAATGTCCCATTTCGATACGATACGAAAGGTGGCGTATCAATTTTGGCAGCTATTATATCTTAAGTCGCAGAGGAAATCACAAAACGATGCGAAATCTATCCGAAACTTATTCGAAACTCTGCGAGTCATTTCAAAAAAAAATTTCCAAGCTTCGAGTCCGAAACCACTTATTCTTAGAGTACGATCAATTGCGAACAGCACGATTACGAACAAAAAATGACTCGAATTTGGAGTAGAAGATTTTTCAAAAGAACTTTAGTTTCTTCGTTTCAAGTCGAATTTCAAAATAGAGGCTGATCAGCCAATTTTTACCTTAAACATAGAATTTCTTTAATTTCAAAAAAATTAATGGACATAAATAAGATAAGTACCGTCCATTCGCACAAAATAATTCAGTTTCGTCGAGCACAAAATTCTTCTTTTCTCCAGTTTATATGTTTCCAATTGCCTTTCACGTCACGTTCTCGATTTTGCAACGTGTTTTCCCAGATCGTTTTTATTAAGATCTCGAGTATTTGGATTTACTGTACAAATTGTATCCGCTTCCGATTCTGTCCCCGACCGGAATCCCTTCTTCCCTTGTGCTGTTCACTTTTGTATCCTTGTATTTTACAGGGTAGGCCAACTGGTTACCTTTGTTCCACGTGTGAAGTTCCTAAACATTTTTTTTTTGTTGCAAATATATAAAATATAAAAAAGAAAGAAGGATGAATTTAGGTTTAACGATAATTCACAGTCAAATTCATTTTTTGTACACAATTATAATAATAATAAAAAATAATAATATTTAATATAATCAGAATTAATGATATTATAAATTGATTATAATTAATATTTGGAATTTCAGTTTGGAAATTAAAAAAAAAAAATTAATGAAGACACTGATTGCTATTTAATTTTTAGTGAAATAGTTTGAAATAAGAATAATTGTTGGAAATGCAATTTTTCGTTCAATGAATATAATAACGTAGTTTATAGTATATATATATATATATATATATATATATATATATATATATATATATATAGAGAGAGAGAGAGAGAGAAGAGAAGTGTAATAAACTATATGTTTTATTCATCGATTCCAATTCTTCTCCTATATTAGTTTTCAAAGATGAGCTTCTTATTAAGAATTCCTACCTTGGTTCTGAAGTTATAAGCGACTTGGGTCGTGTTATGATATGCATTGGAAAAAGTCACGTGTATATTTAAAACCGTCCTTCTGTACAGGTCCAATGCCAATCTGCAATTATTACAAAAACCGAAAATTCTATTTTATTTGTATTATTTATTTGTTATTCTTACACTTCAGCCGAAAGGTAAGTGCCGATATTATATTTAATAATTCATCATCTGCAGATTTTTTTAATATTTTTTGTTCAACCATAATTGCACCTTGGGTATAATTCTTGCATTAATTAGAGAAATTCTTTTGAAACCGTAAAAAAATATTCAATATATTACAAAATATTCAATATATTCAATATATAAATATAAAAATTGCATTTTGGATATGAGCTTACATTAATTTTCAAAATATTAGGTTTCTCTTGAAACCAAAAAAGATTGTTTTTTTTATTTTTCTATATTATCATTATGATTATTCTATATTTCTCATATTTTTTTGTTGAACTGCAATTTTTTCTGGAATATAATATTGTCACATTAATTCGTAAAAAAATTAATTCTTATTTTGAAACCAATGAAAGTAAAAATTATTATTATTAATATAAATTACCTGCTCATTTTTTATATTATCGTTAATTTATGAAAAATATATATTTGCAAATAATTTGGGAGGGACGTGAAATTTCGAATTTTATCACAATTTATAAAAGAAAAAAATATTTTTTTCTTTTACATTTCCAGGAACGAAATTCTTTCAATATTGAAATCTGATAATTTTTCAAAAAAAATTTTCACAAGACAATCACGCAAAACATTTTTTTTTATTTTAAATTTTGCGACATAGAGAAGAAAGTAGTTTTTCAAAGAAAGTATTTTCGAAAAAAATTAAAATTTCTCATTTTAATCCACAGGAAAAAATTTAGCTATTATAAAAAATAGGAAAAAAAAGAAAAACCTTAGAATTCTGATTTCTCGTGAATTCCAAAAATTCCCAGGATTTTTCTGAAACTTTGAAAATCGAAAATTGATTTTTAACAATTTTCCGCCGAATAACGCGTCGAACCTTATTTTTTACACGACACATTCGTAATCACGGAAGCGGAAAAAAAATTTTCCGGCATCCAATTTCGATGTTATTTGAATAAACGGGAAAAATGTATAGCCGAGGGGGCAAAGGCGAATCCATGGAAAGCGGAATTGTGTGAATTTGCGTAAATCATGGGAGACCGATATTTCCTACATGTTTTCGAGAAAATAAAAAAAAATGAAAAAAAAAATGAAAAAAATTGGAAATATTGGATACCTGGGAGATTTATGGGGAAGCATTTGCCCTCGAAGGAGAGCCAAGTGGGTTCGGCTGAAATGTTGCGTAAAGAAGAAGAGGAAGAAGTTAATATGATAGTTGATAGTGATTGTAAATTTGTGCGAGAAGTGCGGGTTTTGCCGGGGTACGAGTGGGTGGTAGAAAATTGGAACGATAAATCGTGGATGGCGGTATCATAAAGCCCTTACATACCGTATTTTCATATCGGTATCAGTAACCCCTTGAACACCATAGAGAACGCCGGAGGCAATAAACATTTCCCCGAATTTACGGTGGTCCACGCTGATATTCCAACCGTACTGAGTACTCATGTTAATCGTGTCTACCTTTATCACCACCGTATCGTTTGATGGAAGACCGTAGATTGCCCATAAACCTTGAATGGAGAAATCATGTTCAATATTATTAGTCATTATTATACAGATATTTTTTTTTATTCTGTACCGGGACACGGAATTGTCTTCCGTTGACTTTTTTTTTTGGGGGGGGTTCTTTATGGGGTTTTAAAAATGGGTTTGTAATGAATTTTTTTATGTTCAAATGGTACCTCTATGGGATTTTTATTTATTATTAGAATTAATAATTGCAGTTGATCATTTTCATTTGGAAGATCAATAAAAATATGAAAAATAGCGAGGCTTTGATTACTGTTTCTTAATTTTTGGTTTTTACGTTAACGTTCTTGTACAGAAAAAAAAGAAAGAAATTTTTATGTAAGAATAAAAATACTTTTTGTAGAAAAAGTTCCTGTATGGGGAAATTATTTTTGTACAGGAAATACTTTCTACAGAACGAATTTTCTGTTTTTAAAATATTTTCGTGTAGAAGATATTTTCTATGGGGAAGATTTTCTATGAAGAAAATTCTGTAGTACATTTTTCTTTATAGAAAAATATTTTTTTATAGAGAAAAAATTCTATATAGAAAAATATTTTTGTAAAGAATATAAATAAAAAAAAATTCCGTTCTATAAAAAAAAATTCCATAGAAAAAATGTTCTTTACGGAAAAACATTTTTTTACAGAAAATACTTTCAGTTACGAAAAATTCCATGGAACAAAATTTCCATATAGAAAAATATTTTTATACAGAAAATACTTTCTGTTGCGAAAAATTCCATAGAAAAAAATTTCTATATAGAAAAGTATTTGTATAAAGAAAATATTTTCTATAAAAAAAAATCCCATAGAAAAAATGTTCCTTACGGAAAAACATTTTTTTACAGAAAATACTTTCAGTTACGAAAAATTCCATGGAAAAAAATTTCTATGTAGAAAAATATTTGTACAAAGAAAATATTTTCTACCAAAAAAAACTCCATGGAAAAAATTTTTCTATATAAAAAAAAAATAATTTTCCGTCCATAAAATATTTATCTCAAAGAAACAAAAATGAAATTTCTTCAAAGTCAATTACTTGTACCGGTTCCCCATAACCGTGAGATTATTAGAACAAACGTGGGAAAATATACGACTATGGTTTTCCGGGGTGGTGGTGGTGGTGGTGGTGGTGGTTAACATCAGAATTCATACCAACCATTTTCATCAACCTCGAAATCGACGTAATTATAACTGTGCCCCGGGGGGTACAAATAGTTCTTTGTATTCACACGCAAGCCCGGGAGTAATAACTCGTGATAAAGATGACCGTTATCGTGATTCTCAAGATTATGGAGGTCCAATCGATAGACGGACGGTCGATTTTGCGGATTGTAGTAAAACGATCCGTTATAAACTACGTGACTGTTGCCCTGAAAGGAAAAAGAACGGTAAAGATTACACGTGATATCGAACTTTATTACACCATAGGGTTGTAAAGCGGAAAATATGAACTGAATTTGTATCGGGACGGGGGGGTGGCCCTCGCGTTAGAGCCGGAAAAGGGCCCGGGCTGTAAAAGTGGCCGGGGAACTCTTGCGAGGAATTAAAGTTTATACAGGGGGTGTAAAAGAGTAATTCGAAGCTTCGGGATAACGTGTAATAGAATTTTTCATGAGGTTCCTCTTCCGAGGGGAAACTCCGTAAATGTGTATCCGTGCGTTCTTTGCTTTAATGGGGAATTGCTGGCCAATATATAGTAGATTTGTCAGGGATTTTGTGTGTGTGTGTGTATGTGAGTGTGTGTGAGAGTGAGTGTGTGAGTGTGTGTGAGTGAGTGAGTGAGTGAGAGTGTGTGTGTTTGTGTTTGTCTTTGTGTGTGTGTGTGTGTGTAGGGGATTGCAATTATTGCAGAAGACTGAAAAATAGGGGTGGATGATACGTGTGTATCTATATGGCCCCCGATTTAATAGAAAACTATTGGTCAATCCGTGGTAGATTGGAACTCCAGTCTACCATTGTCATTTATAGTAGATTGCAATTGTTGCAGTGGCCAGAAAAATAGGCGCGTGATTGTTTTTGTACCTTGATAGAGAAGACATTTTTGTGCCAATTGTCAGGGTATTTTATGGGGGTTATTGGTAATAGGAATTGTCAATTATAATTTACTTTTTTTTTGGGGGGGGGCTGACGTTACTAATCAATTTTTTGTTTTGTTTCGATTTTTAAATGGTGGTGGTGGTAAGTGTTGTATCTGAAGGGTTTCGGGGGTTGAAAAAACTTGAATAATTATGATAAAGTCAATTTGTTAATTGTAATGCAGGAATATTGGTAAAATTAGAATTTGAATAATTGCGAATATTGAGAACCATTGATTTCAATTGTTGGACGAATTTTGAGAATTATTTATTCGCTGCTGAAAATTCGTCAATTCAATTTTGTATTTCAGTCGAGATCGATGACAGATCAATTATTGTTGCATTTATTAATTTTTGAAAATCGATTATCGCAAATAGATTTTTTTTTCCTACGTATGTAAAAAAAATTAGAAAAAAAGTTTTATGTATTTTAATATTTATACACCAATCCCAAAGAATTGAGAAATTTATTTATGAAAATTGCGAAACGTAATATTTGAAAGATACAGAAAATAAAAAATGGCAAAATATCCCCAAGTTCCATAAAAAATAATATTCCACAAAACAAAAAATAGTAAAAATTACTTTTTTCCATTTTCCCTTTCTTCTTTCTTTATTTCCAACAATTCCACAATTCTCTTTATCGTTTTGTCAAAAGAATTGTGAAATAAAATAATAATAGATGCGATACAATGGATTTCGCAAAAATCCCAAGCACCGAAAAATTTGATCTCTTCATTCAAATGACGTTGTACCTTTTTTTGCCATTTATTTATTTATTTTTTTTTTTTGGTTGCATTAAATCTAAAATACGGTTGGACGAGTTGCGATTGAGGTACGGTTTTGTGCATTATAAAGTAAAGGTAAAGGCATTCACAATAGTGGTAGTACTGGTACCAGTATTGGTGGTGGTAGTAGTAGTATTGGTACATACTTGAAAAGGATGAGGTAATCGAATCTGTCGTGACATAACGTTTTTCCCTTTGTCAAAGTCCTCTTTTCTGTTGTATTCGAATAGATAAGAAGGTGCATCTTTTTTAGTGATCCAGAGCTTTTCAGCGAAAGCTTCAGATCGTGGCAAAGGATCACTTATCCAACTACTGTAAATATCGTCCATGCTGCGCTTGAATACCGGTTTTCCCAATACATCGATCACGGCATCTGTGCATTGGAAACAAAGCTTCCGGTAAATTCTCTCTTCTTTAGCGAAACTCCGAAATTTTTTTTTTCTTTTTTCATTCTATCGCAAAAAGAAAAATGTAACGAAAAATGCCTCCCGCGATTATCAAGTATCGGTTAAAAAAAAAAAATTGGAAGCAACATTTCTATATTTTTTTTTTCCAAACAATTTTGTTTTCCAATATTTTCGAATTTTTATTCAGCGCCCAAATTTTTATTCGTTTTAACTTAGCGCCCCTTTAGAAAATATAAATTTTTTTTTCTTCACAAAAAGCTCCTTTGGAGAAATCGAATTTTTTCTAAAAAAAAAAAAAAAATACAATTTCTATTATTAATTAAATTTTTCTTTTCTTTTCTCTTTTTTTTTCAAATTACCTTGAAAATTACATCGATTTTCTAAAAATAAAAAAGTAATTCGCAACGTTGCAATTTAAAAAAAAAATCAAAAAAGGCAATTTCTTTAAAGGGGCGGTTCTCCAATTTAACACCAACTCAGCACTTTTACTTTAATTTCCACCAATTGGTGGAAACATTACGACATTCCAATACCATTCGAGCTTTTAACACCATTACGGGGAAACGGGGGTGTTAAGAAAAGCCCTCTCGTATACGAGCCCATAAAATTGCCATTAAGCAACCCCTAACCGGGGCGTTAAAATCCCTGAAAATGCCGATTTTAACACCGGCTCTCATTTTTCACCGAGGTACGTGATATTTTTTTTTTCTCTTCTTCCCATGGCTCGGTAGATTTTCTTTTAATTTGCAATTTTAATAGCAATAATAATAATAATAATAATAACAACAAAAATGTTTAATCAATAATAATCAGTAATAATAATAATAATAATAATAAAAATGATTAATCAATAATAATCAGTAATAATAATAATAATAATAATAAAAATGATTAATCAATAATAATCAGTAATAATAATAATAATAATCAAAATGATTAATCAATAATAATCAGTAATAATAATAATAATAATAATAAAAATGATTAATCAATAATAATCAGTAATAATAATAATATTAATGGGGGGTCTTTCAACAACTCGTTAGGCAAAGTCGAAGTACGAACCGGCTTGACGTTGCGGTAAATCGTGCTGATGTTTGAAAGTTCCATTAACGTCATCGATTGGACGAAATTCAATAAAGCCACCGAAATCTGAATAGATACATTTGGTGTTACAAGACTCGCAGTTGCGCTGCGGAGGACATAATTCCTCAAGACTGGTTTTAGCCGGTGGTATATTACCATAAACCATGTGTCCATCATGAATCACACCCAATGCATATTTCTCCGGCGAATCTGGAACACGCCGGTAAATTCATTAATTCGTGGCTTTTAACTTGGCGCCGTTATATTGATGAATTTGTATAATAATGAAGTCGCAACCGGAATTTGCCCAAGGGAATGGCAATTCAGGGCGGGGTGGAAAAGGGGAGGGAAGGTGTTGCGATTTTTTTTTTTTATCAACACCCGGATCAAAGGATTTTTGCGACTGGGAAATTCGCAATTTTTGATGGGGGTTGATGGAGTATTGGGATTTATGGGATTGATGGCGAGGATTTCGAGATTTAAAACGGCGTTGAGCGAAAGCTGCTGCTATTTTTTTTTAATTTTATTTAGGAGTTAGGAATTTTTGAAAAATCGGTGGAACTTGAAATTAGGATTTTTTTTTTGGAAGGTGATGGGTTGGAAAAAAAAATTGAAGCGAACTTGCAAAAAATGAAATGTGCGCAAGTGTAATAAAAAAAATATTGCGAAATAATTACTTCGAGTCTTGGTTCGATAACGAAATGGGGGTTGATGATAAAAATTGCAGCGATACAGAGCAAAAAGCTGTACCGTCGGACGTCTTCTTTTGAAAAAGACGAAAAATCCCAGCCGATGTGTACTTACCATTGAGCACAACCGCACCGCGAACAATATCAATATTGTTCTTAGCAATGCAGTAGTAAACCCCGTCGTTTGTCGAGTCTATTCTCGAGATGTTTAGCCTCATCTTTACCTGAAACAAATAAGTCTTTGGGTTATACACGAGGATCCCGGGCGTATGCAAACTTCGGCGTCCTCGTTATAGCGAGGAAACCGGATTTCATGGGAATGTATTGCCAAATTGTTATAAAAAAAAAATTAAAAAAATTCCCGGATACAAAATAATATAATAAAAAAAAAAGCGGCAATTATATAGTAATTTTTTGAATTATAGTATAAAAAAAATATTATATTATTATTTATTATATTGTAAAGAAAAAAAATTAAAAAATAATATAATAAAAAAAACGGCAATTATAAAGTCATTTTTTTTAAATTCTATTATTTTTCTTAACTCACGTCAAATTACAAAACAGTAGAATACAATTACTGAATTGAAACAATGAAAAAAAAATTGCTCGGCACCCGAATTCAAAATTCCCCATTGTTTTTTTTCTTCTTTTTTTTTGGTAAATTTAACCGGGAAAATAAAAAATTTCTCGGTACCGCGAAAAATTCCCTTGGTTGAAAATCAATGTCCGAATATTCCCCAAGAAAAAGAAAAAAAAAGAAAAAAAGGGAATCCTGCAAAAAATAGAAGGAAAGAAAAAAAGGTATATCGTCGATATCTCTGCAACTTGTTTAGTTTCTCGTCGAGTAAGCAAAAAAGGGAAGGCGTTTAATTAAAGATATGAAATTCCATCCCCGTAGATACGTTGGAAGGTATCCATCCGGCAGGAGCTACGTGTTACACGGCAATCATAGTAATAATAATAATAATAATATTAATAATGATACTAACGGTAACAATAATAATAATATCAGCAGCAAAAATAATAATAATAATAATAATAATAATAATAATAATAATAATAATAATAATAATAATAACGGTAACAATAATAATAATATCAGCAGCAAAATAATAATAATAATAATAATAATAATAATAATAATATAGCAGCAGGGTGGTAATAATGAACTTCGGATAACGAGAGATAAAATGGCACTAATACGGTACAACGGGGTAAAAGGGACATGGGGGGGGGGGGGGGGATTATTAATATATTAAGGGACGAACGTCTTTTGGTACCAGACGCTGGTATTAGATATATATATATATATATATATATATATATATATATATATATATATATGTCTCTGGTATATCCGGCTACGAATAAATAAATAGCTCATCCGAGTCACTCGATGCTGCCGGTAATTAGTACGTGCTCGTTAATTAATTTCCCGTGAGGTAGAAGGTGGGTGGGTGGGTGTAAGTAGAAAGGTAGATATTTGCCAGACACTGCGGATCCGTCAGGACTGTCTTTCACTGCGACGTGGCACGCATACATATACATTGTCACGAATCGCAAAGATTACATACCCCTAATCCACCCCCATCCCCTTAATCTCTTTTCTATCTTTCCCGGTACCGATACGATTATAGTTCCGACCGGGGGCTCCACGTTATTAGTTTCCATCAAAAAATCCATCGGGGATTGCCGAGGTTTTAGCCGCGCGTCGGGATTACAGCGGCCATCGTGATGGGCTGGGAAAAGTATGGCCGGTGTATGGCCCGGCGCTTTTTAGGGATTTTATGCTTGAAAATTGTAAAATTTGATGATAAAAAAAAAAATAAATAAATAATATTTGACAATAAATTGAACGTTTTCGAGGAATTTGGAAATCGGACATTGGAAAGTAGAATTTCGAGCTTTCAAGTAATTTTTCGAAAAAGCTTCTACTATTTTTTTTTTATCCAAAGTTGCGAATATTTCAATTTTTTTTTTAGAAAAGAAAATGGTACCTTTCATTTCGAAAATTCGCAATTGCATTAATCATTTTTTCTCAAAATTTGGAATTCGTAGATTCGTAGTAAAAGCTTCGATTATTTTTCTCTTCCAAATTATGAATTTTTTAACTGAAAATTTTCAATTTCCAAAAAAAAATTAAACCCAATCTTGGATTTTGAAAATTCGCGATTCCACTAAAAAAATTTTCCTACAAAAATTGAAATGTACAAAACGCAAAACAAAAATTCCGAGCTTTCAAATAATTTATAGCGAAAGCTCCTATTATTCTTCCCTCGAAAGGTTACGAAATTTTGAAATTGATTCGAAATTTCAATTGGGGGGGGGGGGGGGGGGATGGAACCACCCTAGAAGTGGAGAAACGATGTCCCCAGATTCCAAATTTTGAAAAAAAATCGTTATTAAAGTTTGGATTTCGTTTCTCTACCTCTGGGGTGGTTCCATCCCCCCCCCCCCCCCAAAAAATATATAGAATCGGGTTCCCCTCTAATGGGAGGCAAGTGTAACGGGTTTATGAGGAGCACATTCGCGGCAAGTGACGTCGGATTTTGCTGGAAAGCGCAATTTCGGTAAAACGACCGTAACTCAGCTTACATCCACGTGGGTGATTTATCTTCGGGAGCGAACGGGGCGGCGATCCCGTGTTGGGTGGAGGGTTAGAACTCCCGGCACTTCATAAGTTACGGGCGGCCTTAAATGAGAAATCCATACGTTCTAAGAAAAATGAAGCCTTTCCCTGGTCGCTGTTGCCGCAATAAAAGGCCACGAGAGTCTGGACCGACACGCAATTCGTCCAGTAACAGCAACAGCAGCAACAGAAGCAGCAGCGGTAGTAGCGATCGCTCAGTATCGAGGATTTGGGGGGGGGGGGGGGGGGGGGGGATAATTTTTCAATTTGTACCTTTGATCGAAAATTTTGCGGAAAATTGGAAAATCGTAGGAGGGAAAATTGAAATTCGCGAGTAACGAATTTTCCAATTTTATGTAAAAGGAAACCTAACCTTCGATTTTAAAAATTCGCAATTTCGTTAAAAAATTTTCCTAAAAAAAGAGAGAGAGATATATATATAGAATTAAAAAAATGTGTAAATATCAAAGGTAAACGCTTTACCTTGTAATTGCTCTCCCTGTTCTCGATTTCCTCCATGCGATATTTGGCCGTTTGCTGGATAATACGTCCGTTGGCCCGTTCCCAATAAGTAATAGCTCTTGGGAATGCTTCAACTTCACACTCTAACACGACCGATACTAAATACTGCGAACGGATTGAATTATTGCGTATCCTTATAAGAGGTGGAACTGCAAACAATGAAATTCACCTTCAGTTTCTTATCGACAATAATGCGTCGTGTAAAAACTTAAGAGATTAAAATTTGGAATTTATTGGGAAAAAAAAAAAAAAAAATTCCACTTCTGGAAACAACTTTGGCAGATTTCCAATGGGAAATGGAATTTTTCATCGAAAAACCTACTTTTTACCAACTTCCGCTGGGATTTCATCAAACTTGAGCTTTGCAATCGATTCCACGCGAAAAATTACCCCTAGAAATGACTCGTCCAACCCCATTTTCGAAACTTTAATTTTTACCCCATTTTTGGGGGAAGGGGTAGGCATGCCCAAAAAAATCGACTTTTGGAAAAATTTTTTTTGCACTTCCGGGAGACCCATATCCGATGTATTTTTTTCCGAGGAATCCATTTTCATTGTCAAAATTCCAAATTTCTTACGGGAAACACGATTTTTCCTCAAAAAACCTACTTTTTTCCCACTTCCGCTGGGATTTCGTCAAATTTGACCTTGGGAATCGATTCTACGGGAAAAATTACCCCTAGAAATGACTCGTCCAACCCCATTTTCGAAACTTTAATTTTTACCCCATTTTTGGGGGAAGGGGTAGGCATGCCCAAAAAAATCGACTTTTGAAAATTTTTTTTTGCTCTTCCGGGAGACCCATATCCGATGTATTTTTTTCCGAGGAATCCATTTTCATTGTCAAAATTCCAAATTTCTTACGGGAAACACGATTTTTCCTCAAAAAACCTACTTTTTTCCCCCTTCCGCTGGGATTTCGTCAAATTTGACCTTGGGAATCGATTCTACGGGAAAAATTACCCCTAGAAATGACTTGTCCAACCCCATTTTTGAAACTTTAATTTTTACCCCATTTTTGGGGGAAGGGGTAGGCATGCCCAAAAAAATCGACTTTTGAAAAATTTTTTTTTGCACTTCCGGGAGACCCATATCCGATGTATTTTTTCCCGAGGAATCCATTTTCATTGTCAAAATTCAAAATTTCTTACGGGAAACGCGATTTTTCCTCAAAAAACCTACTTTTTTCCAACTTCCGCTGGGATTTTATCAAATTTGACCTTGGGAATCGATTCTACGGGAAAAATTACCCCTAGAAATGACTTGTCCAACCCCGTTTTTGAAACTTTAATTTTTACCCCATTTTTGGGGGAAGGGGTAGGCATGCCCAAAAAAATCGACTTTTGGAAAATATTTTTTAGACGTTCGGGAGACCCATATCCGATGTATTTTTTTCCGAGGAATCCATTTTCATTGTCAAAATTCAAAATTTCTTACGGGAAACACGATTTTTCCTCAAAAAACCTACTTTTTTCCCACTTCCGCTGGGATTTCGTCAAATTTGACCTTGGGAATCGATTCTACGGGAAAAATTACCCCTAGAAATGACTTGTCCAACCCCGTTTTTGAAACTTTGATTTTTACCCCATTTTTGGGGGAAGGGGTAGGCATGCCCAAAAAAATCGACTTAGGAAAAATTTTTTTTGCACTTCCGGGAGACCCATATCCGATGTATTTTTTTCCGAGAAATCCATTTTCATTGTCAAAATTCAAAATTTCTTACGGGAAACACGATTTTTCCTCAAAAAACCTACTTTTTTCCACCTCCCGCTGGGATTTCGTCAAATTTGACATTTGGAATCGATTCTACGGGAAAAATTACCCCCAGAAATGACTTGTCCAACCCCGTTTTCGAAACTTCAATTTTCACCCCATTTTTTGAGGTTGCCAATCGCTGCAGCGTGTCACGATTTTTGCCGTCAAACGGAATAGCGAATGAATTGCCGCTGGCTTAATTTCCAGTATAACGTATCCGATGAAGCTGTGTTTGTCATTTCGTCGTTTAATTAAGAATTTAATTTTTAGAGAGGAATTGGTCGAGAGACGGACCAGACCGATGCCGTTTGACGTGAGTTTGCGTACGCCGGCAGTTACCGTTTGTTAAATATCAATAAATCATCATATCGTTATCACGAGATGTATCTCTCCGTGTCGTGCTGCATTTGCGTCTATACGCATAGCTTTCCCATACATATATGCGCGTTTGCCTCTACATAATATGTATTCCTCGTTTCCATACCGCTTCGTATGGGCCATCAAACCGATTTGATCCCAATTGACCGCGGATCGTAAATACACGATTTCTTCAATTACAACGTCATCGTCATCTGCGCGTACATGTTCCTCGCGTGGGAAGAACCGATCCCGGCTTGTTTACGATTAGGAGGCGCTTCAAACGTTGGTTCGGACACAAAATGGTACAAAGGCCCAAAGTAGATGGTCAATCCGTTTCATCGAAATCGATTGAAAATAGGGATGGCAGGAAATTTTTTTCCTTTTTTTTTTGGCAATTTTGAATTTTCGTCATTATCATTTTTCAAAAAATGGGATTAAATGGGATTGTTTTAGGCTCAAAAGATGGTTTTTGTTATTTCAACAAATTTAAAAGGAAAAAAAGGGCCAATTGAAAATTCAGGGTATTTTGAATCATTTTTTTTTTCTTTTTTCAATTTTCTTAATGGAATTTTTTTTCTGCCAAAACGGAGAAAAATTGCAAAACCAAAAATTATCACACACACACACACACACACACACACACACACACACACACACACACACACACACACACACACACTCGTTATCACCAGGTGATACTTACAATGCACCTCGAGCCTGAAATTGTGCATGGCTCTGGGATGAATCCCATTGTCGGCGACGCAGGTATAATTCCCCATGTGCTCTCGGTTGACCGACGTGATGTTGAGCCTGGTACCGCCGAGAGAGGACGCTGTTGGAGGGCAAAAAAAAACAATTAATTATTTTAAAAACATTATATTATTCATAATATCGCAAATTTTACCATGCAACAGGTGCACGGATAAATACGAAAAAAAAAAATAAAAAAAATAAATAAATAAATTCCATTCCCAAGAATTGCATCTGCAACGAATATCAGAGAAAAATTGCAATTTTTGGCGATCATCGAGAGGAACTGCATTTTTTTTTGCAGTGGGAATGCACTTCCATCAAATATTGTATTTTTTTTTTTTTTTTTTTCCAATAATTCGTTGCAACTGCGGGTTCTTAAGGGTAGCATCCCCTATCCGGAGATCGTCCATTCATCGCCGTGAGCCGCGTGTCGCCTGGTAATTCCAGCTTAGCCGTCATTGCATCGCACAATGTTGCATCGCATAATTTATTTAACGGCGAACGCAAAGTAGAGTCTACGCAGCAAGGGAAAATATTGATATTTACCGTACCACGAGCCCATGGGTATCATCATACCGTCGGTTTTGTACCATTGGATCACAGGCCGAGGATTACCGCTGGCTCCGCAATTCAAATACACGTTCTCTCCCTCTCGTACCCCGACCAGACGGTTTTGCCGGGCGTTTTCTGGTGATTCGTAGACAAAGCATTAATAGTCATCGATAATACGCGAGCGACAATTGGGACCAATGGTCGGACTCGGTCGCCAATGAGGTTTTGGGAATTATTTTTTTTTTTTGGGGAATTTTTTTCCTTCGCGAGGAATTTCGCGAATTTCGCGAATTTTCTGGGAAGTGGCTAGAAGTGGGGGGTTTCAAACTGGAAAATTGTTATTTATTTTTCCGGAGAATTCGATTAAAAATGCGGATTTTTCGAATTTCAATTGTTAATGACAGCCCCCCCCCCCCCCCCCACCGGGGATTTTTCCAGGTACCAATTGGATATTAATTAGGAATTGATTGAATCGAAGTTTCTTTATTTTGGCGACGAATGAAATAATGTAATTTTTGTTGTATTTAATTTTGAGTTTAGGGTAACCCTAGTTTTCTCATTTTTGAATTATTTTTGAATTATTTTTGAATTTCTTCGGGCAGGAAAATTGTTACTTTTCCTAAAATTCATATTTTTGGAATTTCACTTCCAAGTGGAGTTTCCAAAATCCAATTACTTTATTGGTTTCTTTTTTTTTCTGGAACTCAACCGCTGAAAAAATTTCTCCAGACCTAAAAAAATCCGTATTTTCACATTTTTCTCAATCTTCCGGATTTTTATTTTTCCTGGAATTCGACTTCTAAAATAATATCTCCAGTAAAAAAAAAATTCCTATTTCCCACAAAATTGAAATTTCTAAAATCCCAATCATCAGAAAAAAATTGGTACCCTGGAAAAATTGGTGGATTTGGGAAAATTGGAAATTTGAAATGGAGAAATTGGCGAATTTGGAAAAATTGGGCAATTTCGAATAAAAAGAATTGGTTAATTTGTAACCAAAAAAATTGGTACCCTGGGAAAATTGGTGGATTTGGGAAAATTGGAAATTTGAAATGGAGAAATTGGCGAATTTGGAAAAATTGGACAATTTCGAATAAAAAGAATTGGTTAATTTGTAACCAAAAAAATTGGTACCCTGGGAAAATTGGTGGATTTGGGAAAATTGGAAATTTGAAATGGAGAAATTGGTGAATTTGGAAAAATTGGGCATTTTCGAATGGAAAAAATTGTCGAATTTGTGGCCAAAAAAATTGGTACCTTGGAAAAATTGGTGGATTTTGGAAAATTGGAAATGTGAAATGGAGAAATTGGCGAATTTGGAAAAATTGGGCAATTTCAAATGGAAAAAAATTGTCGAATTTGTAACGAAAAAAATTGGTACCCAATTTTTCCAGAACTTCGCCGCCAAAGGGGAGTTTCCGTGGTCTCCCGATGGGGCATAAATTTTGCAAAAGTCTCTCTCTCTCTCTCTCTCTCTCGAAAATGTCCTCTCCTCCGCTACCTGTATTTCACGCTTTCGTGGAATATCGCGGCAGATAAACACACCGGTGTCACCATACTCGCGTACTCGAGCAGCGACGTTATATTTGCAAAGTATCTCGTTACCTGTTATTCGCGTTTCGTTTATTATGGCGCGACGTTATACATATAAATCCCGACACGGCTGTTCAACGAAGCATGAATTCCTGCTGACATCCAGAATTTAAACATGGATGAGCATCAATGAACGGTATCTTCTGTGCCATCGCGATTCCACAACCCTTCCTTTCTCCCTCCCTCCCTCCCTCCCTCCCCCCCTCCCTCTTTTTACCCCGTAGCTATCGGCGTGAAAATTATGGTTCCGCCGGGAGATTTTTTTTTTTACGAGCTTGCGGGAGACATCTCCCAGACTCGCGCCGTACAGTCTTACCTGGAATCGAAGGGGGTACCAGTAGGTCGGTGGTGTTGTTGGTGATCACATCCGATGGGTTTATCTTGTAGGCGACTATCGCGGGTGGCCCCGGTTGCCCGTTCCTTCCGTCTCGTCCTTTCGGACCCATTGGTCCTGTAAAAAAAAAAGAAAGATCAATTTTGAGAATATTTTTATTTTTGGCCCTCCCCCCCCAATAAAAAAATTTCATTATCTTTGAAAATGTAGAAATTCATTTATTTTGGAAATTGTTTTCTAAAATTCGGTAGAAATTTGCGAATTCTGATAATAATAATAATAATAATAATAATAATAATAATAATAATAATTTTAATAATGGAAAGAAAAATAATAATAATAATAATAATAGTTTGCGGAAATTTTTTTGTAAAAGGGGTAATTAATTTTTTAAAAATTTGGTGTCATTTTGTGAAACAACTAATATCCTAAGTATGGGGAAAGTCTCTCGTTAAATCCTGAAATTAGATAAAATAATGAAAAAAAAAAAATAATAATAATAATAATAAAAAATTTGTCTTAGAAAAATATTTTCTTAGCAAAAAAAAAATTTCAGTACCTCGCCGGAAAAAAAAATTCCATAAAACTCCACGAAAGCTCGTAACCTCCGATAATATTTCTGATATTAATCCTATGGATTATAACTTTTTTTTTTATACCCCATAAAATCCTAGAAAACAGCCGGCGTCGCCCGTAAAAATCCCGAAACCCCATTATTGTGAAAAATATCCCATAAAGTTCACCTAAGGGGATCCATATTAAATCCATGGGGAATCGACGAACTTCCGGAAAATTGTGAATTCCGGGAAAAGTGTAAATTTCGGTATTTCGTGTTTCGTTTAATTCGGCCATCGAAATCTGGTTGATTAGCAAACGACGTTTAGAGGAAAAGAATCCGGTATATAATCTTGCCACTTCAAAGGGATGAAATCCAATTTAATTTGATGAAAGCCACAACCGGCAGGTGGATTTTCCTTCTTTTTTTTTGTTAGCATTTAAACCCTTGGAAAATACAGGTCCATTCTCTGTTGGCCAATCAAGCGACCAAGATCCAATTGTACCAGCATTTAAACCCGACTTAACTCGGTTAAATCCTTCAATTTTTGGTCGTAATTCCGGTTTGCTCGTTGTTCCGCCGGAAATCGAACATCTACATGTTTCAGAGTCGATGCCACGAAAAGTTTGAAAGCGTCGTTTGGAAATTTTCTTTTTTTATCAATTTTAATTATTACCCCATTTTTGGGGCCGGCCAAGGTATACCCAAAAAATCGACTTTTGGAAAAATTTTTTTTGCACTTCCGGGAGACCCATATCCGATGTATTTTTTTCCGAGGAATCCATTTTCATTGTCAAAATTCATGATTTCGTACGGGAAACACGATTTTTCCTCAAAAAACCTACTTTTTTCCACCTTCCGCTGGGATTTCGTTAAATTTGACCTTGGGAATCGATTCTACGGGAAAAATTACCCCTAAAAATGACTTGTCCAACCCCATTTTTGAAACTTTAATTTTTACCCCATTTTTGAGGGAAGGGAAGGTATACCCAAAAAATCGACTTTTGGAAAAAATTTTTTTGCACTTTCGGGAGACCCATATCCGATGTATTTTTTCCCGAGGAATCCATTTTCAATGTAAAAATTCAAAATTTCTCATGGGAAACGCGATTTTTCCTCAAAAAACCTACTTTTTTCCTACTTCCGCTGGAATTTCGTCAAATTTGACCTTGGGAATCGATTCTACGGGAAAAATTACCCCTAAAAATGACTTGTCCAACTCCATTTTTGAAACTTTAATTTTTACCCCATTTTTGAGGGAAGGGAAGGTATACCCAAAAAAACGACTTTTGGAAAAAATTTTTTTGCACTTTCGGGAGACCCATATCCGATGTATTTTTTTCCGAGGAATCCATTTTCATTGTCAAAATTCAAAATTTCTCACGGGAAACACGATTTTTCCTCAAAAAACCTACTTTTTTCCACCTTCCGCTGGGATTTCGTCAAATTTGACCTTGGGAATCGATTCTACGGGAAAAATTACCCCTAAAAATGACTTGTCCAACCCCATTTTTGAAACTTTAATTTTGACCCCATTTTTGAGGGAAGGGAAGGTATACCCAAAAAATCGACTTTTGGAAAAAATTTTTTTGCACTTCCGGGAGACCCATATCCGATGTATTTTTTTCCGAGGAATCCATTTTCATTGTCAAAATTCAAAATTTCTCACGGGAAACACGATTTTTCCTCAAAAAACCTACTTTTTTCCACCTTCCGCTGGGATTTCGTCAAATTTGACACTTGGAATCGATTCTACGGGAAAAATTACCCCTAAAAATGACTTGTCCAACCCCATTTTTGAAACTTCAATTTTTACCCCATTTTCGGGAGAAAACATTTCTCGATTATAGGGAGCAAAAGTCCAGAAGGTAAGAGTTTGACCGAAGGCTCCGGACTCGAGAAGTCGCTCGGTACCACGTATAGAGTTTGAATTCCTACGCTAATTTCACACCCTCTGGTTGTGTTGCCGCTGCTGCTGCAGGAGTGGAATTGCGAATAGCATATTTTTCCTCGAGTGGCGAAGTTTTAGAGGCTTTGTCGGGAAGTACCCCGCGTCTTTGTCTCCAACTTTGTCGCTATTAATGCCGGATCCATTCAAAGCAAGAGGGAAACAAAGGGGGACAAAAGAGGGCAAAAATGGGGAAAAAGGGAAATATCGCGGTGGAATAAGGCGGCGGACCTCCGGGTTAATATAAAAGCCATTGCTAGGAACAATTAAGACCAGTTAGTTAATTCAGGTGCTAATGAAGACCACTTTTTCTCCTTCCTCCGCTCCATTTCTTCCTCTTGCTCGCTCTCCTTCGCTCGCATCCCACTCCCCTCCCCCTCCCCCCCCCCGGGTGTGGGCTACCGGTAACCCCGGGGACAATTATCTTCTATATCCAAGCCGGGGATAGCCACCGCCGCGCCACTTGATTAAACGGTAGATGATTGCTGGATAACGACCCATTAATTACTTTCTTCCCATAACGTTACTCTTATCTTCGCTGTAGCTTGCGATCCAATCACTAAATGCGACCCGGCAAGAACTCGGAACAACACTCGGCACAGCCACCACTCGGCTTTTTAAATCCACGTCCCAGGACACCACCACCACCACCACCACCGCAGTGATAAGCGATAAGCTTCCAGGCTGATTTGCCACAGGAGCAGGAAGAGGGGGGGGGGGGGGGGGGGAGGAAGAGGAATAGAGAGGAAGTTCTCAGTTAGTTACATATATCGACTTCCAGGCCAAGGGTCAAACCAAAGCTACGAGGATTCATCCTCTCAAGTAAATTGCCTGGAATTCTGGTGACAATCTGATGAAGTTTCGGGGAATCGCTCAAGTTTCGCTCGAGTGGTGGAAATTCTGGGAAAAATTTAATGACTCGATGGAATTTCGCTGGAGTTTCGGAATTTCTAGGGAATTTTTGGTAATTTCCTGAAATTTCTATGACATTTTTCTGAAATTCTAGGGAGTTGTTGAATTTCTGCTAAAATTTTGGAGAAGTTGCTGAAATTCTGTTAAAATTCTAATTAATTTAAATTTGTTTGAGAATTTTGCTGAAATTTGGAATTTCTGGGGAATTTTTGGCACTTTGCTGAAATTCCAATGAAATTTTTCTAAAATTCTAGGGAGTTGTTAAATTTCTACCAAAATTTTGGAGAAGTTGCTGAAATTTTGTTAAAATTCTAATGAATCAAAATTTGTTTTGGAATTTTGCTGAAATTTGGAATTTCTGGGGAATTTTTGGCAATTTCCTGAAATTCCAACCAAATGTTTCTAAAATTCTAGTGAATTGTTAATTTTCTGCCAAAATTTTGAAAAGAAGCTGAAATCCTGTTAAAAATCAAAAGAATCAAAATTTCTTTTGGAATTTTGCTGAAATTTTCAATTTCTGGGGAATTTCTGGGAACTTTAAATTCCTGAAGAATCTTTCGTTGCTCTTTTAACATCCGCGTGCCCCTTTTTCTGGAGACTGACGAGATTGGAGCGTGGAAACTCGACACTCGAGTAGGTACCAGAAGCGACGCGCTGACTATTAGCGTTGGTTCGGAGTCGCGCCGATAATAAAACAATTACCGTGCCATCGTCTCCACGCGAGATGCAACGGCTTCGATAAGATTGCTCATCAGTGGCTCTTGAGATGCAATATCGAAACACTACCACGCGAAACTACGGCGACGGCTCATCCCCGGCATCGCAGACTAGATGGGGTGCAGTTAATGAGGAGGAGGGGGTCTCCATTTCGTGATAAATTGAGAGTGCATGCAGATGCACCCGTAGCTGCTTTAACTTTTTGCCATCGATTTTTACTGCAACCGGTTACACGAGAGGGTTGAAGGGTGTCATGAAGTGGATGCGAGGGACAGGCTGTGGGTCAGGAAATGGATGAGCGACGGGTCAAGAAGAAATTGCTCCGTCGGGTGCGTCCCAGGTGCGATTCGATAGTATGGCGATTGTATGGGATGGGGGAATTTTCCTAGACTTTCGGGCAAATTGTAGAATATCGGTAATTCCCTGAAATTTTTATAGAATCTCGAAATTTTGTGGGATTTTTTTTTGTTTTGAGAACTTACCTCTTTGGCCTGGAGGTCCGATGGGTCCTGTGGGTCCCTGAGGCCCGGTTAGTCCGGTTTTACCTGCAACAGGAAGAAAAGGTTCTCATTATTGAGAGTGTCGGAAAAAAATAGTATTTTCTCCTAGAAAATTTGCTTTTTTTCTGAAAGAATTCCAATTAATTGTGTGTTCTATTTTCTTTGGAATTCTTTTTTAGCGAAAATTCGCTGGATTTTGAATTCCACAATTTTTTGAAAGCAATTCTGCTTTTTTAAAATTCTTTTTTCACCAGAATTTCGCTGAAATTCGAAATGAACAATTTTCAAAAATATTCTATTTTTTTTTAGAATTCTGCTTCCATCAGAAATTCGCTGTATTTTGAATTCCACAATTTTTCGAAAGTAATTCTACTTTTTTAGAATTCTTTTTCCACCGGAAATTCGCTAAAATTAGAGTGTCACAATTTTCAAAAATATTATATTTTTTTTAGAATTCTGCTTCCACCAGAAATTAGCTGTATTTTTAATTCCACAATTTTTCGAAAGTAATTCTACTTTTTTAGAATTCTTTTTCCACCGGAAATTCGCTAAAATTAGAATGTCACAATTTTCAAAAATATTCTATTTTTTTTAGAATTCTGTTTCCACCAGAAATTCGCTGTATTTTGAAATCCACAATTTTTTAAAAGCAATTCTACTTCTTTAGAATTCTTTTTCCACCAGAAATTCGCTGAAATTCGAATTTAACAATTCTCAAAAATATTCTATTTTTTTTAAATTCTGTTTCCACCAGAAATTCGCTGGATTTTGAAATCGACGATTTTCTGAAAACAATTCTACTTTTTTAGAATTCTTTTTTTACCGGAAATGCGCTGAAATTTGAATTTGAAAATTTCCAAAAATAATTCTATTTTCAGAAATTTTCAATTTATTAATTAAATCACATGAGATCGTGAAAAGATCCTATTTAAATTCAGAGGCAGGATCTATCGCAATAAATTTTGATTAGGAGCTACTGGATCTGGACAAATTACCGTATCGGGTCTCGGTTCAATCACGGGTCGAGATTGACCCGTTGCACCGATAAGAGGTAATATTTTTATTTATTTATTTATTTATTTATTTATTTTTTTGAAGACAAGTCTTGATCTCATAATCTTATATGACGTTTCCATTTCATTTGGAGTCTTATCACGGTACAACCGGTGATAAGGCGGACGAGCAATCGTGCGGATCCGTAGCACACACATATAAATAAATATATATATATATATATATCTACATTGTCTACCTCCGTTCCGCAATAATATGATTCGACATTGATGGAGTGGCAATAACGTAAAAGCTCAAAGCATTGAAAAGTTCTCCTATTTACCGTTACTATTATTACTGGAGCACAGTTGCAATGTTAGCGTGTACAAGAGAAATGCGCAAAGCATACAAGGGTCGTTGTGTTGCCGTTAGCGAGTCTCGCGTTTTTACGCTGTAGCTTTTAATATTTCAAAACTTTTCTCTTTCACCGTAGTCAGAGAAAAAAAAAACGAACAGAGGAAACGCGAAAGAAGGAAGAAGAATCGCGCGTTTGTTTCGCCCCTAAATTAAGTGAAAGAGAAAAAATGGGATTCCCGCTGCTCCCACAGTTCCGAGCTTCGGGGTCTCCGATTGCTTCTTTTTGAACCAATCGGAGCGTAGCGCGTGATTCGAAATACGCGATCGCTCTTTTCAATATTTTCTGTCGTCGTTTGGGGTGAAAATGGCGAGAATAAATATTTTTCCCCCAAATTTGCACTTTTTTTCAAGAGAATTTCAATTTATTGTGTTTCTTCCAAAATTTTTTTGACAATTCTATTTTTTTCAGAATTTTTTTCTACCAGAAATTCGCTTGATCGGGAATTTTTACAATTTTTTTCAGTAATTCTATTCTTTTTTCGAATTTTTTTTCTAGAAATTCGCTGGATTTTAAATCTGAAAATTTTTAAAAAGTAATTTTATTTTTTTTTTTGGAATTCTTTTTTTGCCTGAAATTCACTTGATTGCGAATTTGCCATTTTTTTAAAAAATAATTTAATTTTCTTTAATTAATTTTCCACCAGAAATTCGCCAAATGTTGAATTTGACAATTTTTTTTAGAATTTACTATATTTTTTTTTAGAATTCTTTTTTTTTAGCAGAAATTCGTTTGACCCTAAATTTGAAAATTTTCGAAAATAATTATATCACTTTGGAATGTTTTTCAACCAGAAATTCATTTAATTATGAATTTCAATTTAATTCACGTTAAGTACCTGCACTTGTAATTTTTCCGATGCACTGGGAATTCGAAACCCGTGCATTGGAGCTGGCACGTGAAGAACTACATGGCTCTCCATGGGGGAAATGTTTCTAGCGAATAATTGAATCGCCATCGACAGACTTATCACGTATTTAATGCGACAGCTGTCGATATTTGCGCTGATTGGCGTCGAAAAAACACCTTTCCTGTTGTTAACCGCAAAGCGACTCTTTAACAACAACAGCTGCTGCTTTTGCGAACTTTTTCCAAAAAAATGCTACTAAATTCAAAAACAGACCTAGGGGATTTTATATCAACCCCGAAATTCTCAGTTTCCCAAAAATCGCCCGTAAAAACCAAAAATTCATAAACCCCAAAATTCTTCATTTGTCAATTGACCTTGAAAATTAAATTTCTCGCAACCCATTTTCAAAAAATTTTTCCAAACTCCAAAATTCCTACTTTCGTTCCGAAAATTCCCGAAATCCAAAAAAAATAAAATTTACAAAATTTTCCAAACCCTCCTTTCACCCAATTTCGCTTTTCAAAAAAATTCTTCGAAATTTCAAAATTCCTATTTTTCTTCGAAAAATCCCGAAAATCCCAAAAAAAGGGAATTCCACCAAAATCTAAAAATTCCCCAAAACCCCCCCTTCACTCTCGCACCAATTTCCCCTAGATTTTCTCTCCCCTTGAAATTCCCCCTCGGACCAAAACAATTCCACGAAAATCCCATAACCGCTTGATCCCATAAAAAAAAAAAGTCTCTCCCTCATCCCCGTGATCTCCTCTCTCTCTCTCTCCCCGTGAGAATTTCCCATGGGGTTGGGAAGCCTTCCGAGTCGCGAATAAAAATAAATAAAAGGGAAAAAGAAAAAAAGTTTCCAAACGTCCACTTTCCGCTCGTCAGCGTGGCTGCGATTACCCGCTCGGTGCAATAAACGCATTCGATTATAATAAACAATCGCGAGGAAATGAAACTTCACTTACAAGCCGAGAGCCGCTGATTTCTCGCGATAACCGAGAAAAATCCATTCTTCGGCTTTTCTCGAAAGGCAGTGGTGGTAGTGTACCACCGGCAAGAGACTGCATCTCCTCTACCGCCGATGCCGAGCAAGCTTCGGTGGATTCGGCTGATTGTGAGTATCGAGTAGTAGTACACCGCTGCACATGCATGTATGCATGCATGCATGCATGCATGCATGCATACGTCGAGGCCGAAGTCACAGCCAGAGTCACATGAGAATCCAATAAGGCTGCGAGGACTCTAATCGAATCTTTAGAGGAGATGCATCCTGGTAAATGCACAGCTGAAGGGAAACGTCGAAGCTTGCGAAATTCTTTTACTTGTTATCGTCATTATTGAGAAAAATCTGTACTCGCTCTTGTGTGTGCGTGTGTGTGTACAATATTTCTATACGTTCCCATTTTTTTTTCCTTCTTCCCCGTGTACCCCCCAGTCGGCGGGGGTTCTTTATGCGCTCGGAAAAGAAGAAAAACTTGCTTAGTCAGGAAAAACGTTCCCTCGATTTCTCCTCAAGGCTTATTTCCGGTTCTTATTCTCCTCGTATACGTATATTTTTGGAAGTGGAATATCAGCATTATTATTTTTCATAGGGGGTCTCCGATCGGTTGGTTTCATAATAATAATAATAATAATAATATAGTAATAGTAATAATAATAATAGTGATGGTAATAATAATAATAATAATAATAATAATATTTATTTTCTTGTAGCAACAATAACTTCTTTGAAAAGTATTATCCCGGTTTTTTTAACAAAAAAAATTTTTAAATTGGAGAAGCTTCATAATAATAAAAATGATAATAATGATAATAATAATAATGATGATGATAATGATAATAATAATAATAATAATAATAATAATAATAATAATAATAATAATAATAATAATAATATATTAGGGTAAAAAAAATGCAAACGAAAAAAATTAAATTTCAATTTCAAAAATTGTAAATTATTATTATTATTATTATTTTTATCCCTTGCTTGCAATATAGTAATAGTAATAATAATAATAGTGATGGTAGTAATAATAATAATAATAATAATAATAATAATAATAATAATAATAATAATAATAATAATAATAATAATAATCTTTTTAAACGCGTGGCGTCGACACCCCGAGTCCAGAGCCCCCGAGCTTTGCTCTATATTTGCTCTCCATATATGTATATTCACCCCCGCTCGTATAATGCAATACGCGTGTGATGTCTGTCACGGGTCCGGGGCCGGTACGAACGATAAGCTCGCGTGCAAAGTTTGGACGAGACTCATCCGAACTTTCCGGGGCGTGTAACGTCGCTTTGTTTAAACATTTTTTTTTCTTTTTTCTTTTTTTTTGCCGGCAAAGGATTATTTCCTTACTTTTAGCAGCGAGGCAGCCAGGCGCTTCGAAATGAACCCTTTTAGAAGCCACCCCCTATACCGTCGCGCCGTCGCTGTAGCTCCACTTCCCGTCCGTATGCAAAACTGCATATGTGCGAATGCACGAGTCGCAGCAGCAGCAGGAGGATCTGCAACAACAACCCGCAACAATGCCGTTGCTTTTCCGCTGTTTCCTTTTAAGCCATCGTGGCATTAATGCACCCGCTCGGAAAACTTCGGTCGGCAATTCACCCCCCGAAAGCGTTGCGTTGCGCTGCTCGGAATTCTTCCCGCTTTGTGCCTCTCGTTTTCGTTATCCCATTGTTGCACTTAACTGCACCCCTTGCGCCCTCTCGTTTTTTTCTTCCGTATTCGTGTATTTTAATTGAACGCAATTCTACGCTCGTGAACGAGCTTATTGTCGTTACGAATAGCTCGGCTTTGCAGTTTTTCAACGTTTTTGTCGAATCGGCGCCACTTACGTTGACAAAAATACAAATTCTTTCATCGAATCAGCCTCCGGCTCCCATTTTTGCGATAAAATCTCAAATTTCTACCGCGAAGTTCATTTCTGCGGCGACCAAATTCTCAATTTTAATTTTTGTCCATTTAATATTTTTTTAAATAATAAATTTAACAGTAGGAGCAACCAGAGTCAGCTTTTGGGTCCCACTGGAACAATAACGTCCACAAAAGTCAATCGCCGAAATTTATTCTCCATTTCAAGGCACATTTTTTCCTCCCGGAGCGAGAATCCTGCATTACCGACCCCGTGCAGGCGAAGTTCGCGGACCCGACGCTAGGCGGCTGCCGCTTGCCTCCGATCCTTTCCCGAAAGTGGTGCGTTAACTTTCTTCCGACACCTCGTAGCGACGCGAGGAAAGCTCTGGACCCCTCCCCGGGACCGCAGCTTTCGGAATCCACTGTGTCTCTCGCGACACGAGCATCGGCGGCGCTCGCAGCTGCAGTTGCATCCGTTACAAGACGGTTTCGGTTTAATTAAACTTCGCCGGATGGTACCCCAAGGACGAGTCGGGTAAATTACCGGCAGTCAACGGCGCATACGTTAAACGATCATCTCCCAACCGAGATGTTCTTTATGACTTTTCATTACTATCGTATCTCGCGCGGGGCCGGGGGCCGGGGCGAGGCAAAGTTTGCCGCTGCCATTACCGGTGGCAGGTATTTTAACTGGAACTAAGAGGAACTTTGTTCAACGGACTGCGAAGCTGCATGTACCTATTGTGTGCATTCTGATATGAATTCAACGGAAATGTTATATAATAAACTCCGTGCATTCTCGCTGATAGCTTGCACACGGATACGTGTATTTGTGTGTGCAAGTGGCCACGGGATAAATATATATGCCGTTCTTCAGACCCAGATTTCAACTTTTCCGCTTCTGGTTGATATCCAATCGCCGTGGTTGATACTCTTGTTGTTGTTCTTGTTGTTCTTGTTGTTCTTGTTTTGGTCGATACCGGATTCAACGGCTCCCACCGTGTCAGTTATAGAAACGCCATGGGCGAAGGAACCGAGAATCCGCGGATTGTGTTACTTTGCAGGAATTTTAATATTGATAATTTCAAAAAATCTCAATTAACTAAAAAATGTCGAGACAAAAATTGAATATGTAAATATTTCGTATATTAATTTCAAACATTTTAATTGAACTAGAAAAGGGTAATTTTTCGAAAATTGGAAAATCATTTTTGAAATTGTAGAAAAATTAGAACATAATTGATATTACAAAAATTGATACTTTGTGTTATTAAACAAAATTCTAGCGAAAAAAAATTCTATAAAAAAAATAATACTCTATAAAAAAAAATAAAAGTCCCTTGTGGTTTTTTTTATTCGATAATAGAATCGAAATTTTTCGCTTTTTCGCCTTTCTTTTTTTCCACCACCGGATATTTTGGTCATTTCTCCTCTGCGGTCATTAAATTTTTCAATCGCTACCAAACCAATTACCAACCGGGACGTTCACCTTAGCCGGTGCACAAAAAGTGTGACGATGGCCTCGATAATTGCCTTTGCCATTGCACGCGATATTTTCCCGTGGCCGAAATTAATCGCGGTATTTTTTCCTGCTGCGATCTTGTTATCGAATAGGTGTCGATATCATTAAATTTTGCCGTGTATGGGCAAGATCGCATATATATGTGTTCATATTATAATTGGGTTCGATATAGTATTATAGAGTTCGACAAAACTATTCCGAACTTTTTTTTTAGAATTTTCAAAGTTTGGATAATGACGAAAAAAAATTATTTTGGATTTTGTATTTTAAAAAAATGGAAACAACAAATTTTTTTATTGATCCTAAAATTTGATCGAAGGTGAATAATTGAAATAAATATCCAGAATAATTTTTTTTAGAATTTTGGCATTTTTGTAACGATAAAAAAAATTTATCTTGGATTTTGTATTTTTTAAAAATGGAAACAATAAATATTTTTATTGATCCTAAAATTTGATCGAAGGTGAATAATTGAAATAAATATCCAGAATAATTTTTTTTAGAATTTTGGCATTTTTATAACGATAAAAAAAATTTATCTTGGATTTTGTATTTTAAAAAAATGGAAACAACAAATATTTTTACTGATCCTAAAATTGAATCGAAGTTCGATAATTGAAATAAGTATCCAGGAATTTTTTTTTTAGAATTTCCAAATTTTTTTGTGTCGAAAGAAAATTCTCTCGGATTTTGAAATAAACAAAAATAGGATTATGAAAATATTTCTATTGATTTGAAAATTTATTTGGAGCTGAACAATTGAAACAAAATTTTTTCCTGTCCCGGAATTTTTTATTAGAAAATTTCCGATCTTTTCTATATAATTTATTTTGGATTTTTAATAAAATAAAAAATGGTTGAGAATGAACTCGAGGACGACGCGGAATTTTTGGAAAACCGGCTAGTAAAAATGAAATACGTAAAAATTTGCAGCGTTTTCGCACCGTCTAGAGTCACTCCGTTTAATCCGACGATGGGATCGAAGTTGTTACGGAGTCTTGGGAGCTTTGAAAGCTCAACAAATTTCTGCCTCGTAAATATGCTTTAGAAATTCGCGCGGGATGAAAAAGAAATAGGGGGTTCAGCGTAACGCAGCAGAAGCTACTGTAATTTGTTGTCGTATAATTTTCGAGGTCGAGCGTCAAAGGTTTTGTCGTTGGTTTGTGGAATAATTTTGCAGCGTCGGATGAAAGAGAAAATGCTTGAAGATCTGAAATTTCGCAGGATTGAAGTTAAAGATCGCGCGAGCTTTGAAATGGGTCAAAACGGCAAATCTCTAGTGTTTTTCATGAAAACTCGCGAATTGCGAGAGTCACTTTCCGGCTGAATTTTTATTCGCGGGAGCGGAAAATGAAATTTGTCGACGCTTTTCGAATTTCGCGACGCGAGAGAGTGGAATTTTTTTTTTTCTTTTCTTTAATCTCGTCTTGATTTTTTTCGTCCATATTAAAATCGGAAGTTTCGAATTTTTAAATGGAAGAAAAAAATTGTCGACGTACTCGTAAATTCGAAATGCGCAAAATCGCAAGGGAAGATCAAAAAAAGGAAAAATTAAAAGTAAACGTATTTAAAAAATAATAGGAAGTTAAAAAAATAGGAAGTTAAAAATAGGAAGTTAAAAATTCTTTAAAAAATTAAGACCGAATTTTCGTTTACGAACTTTCAAAGCTAATTAATTTTTCTTTCATGAATTTCAAGATCATTTAAGTCCTCCTACCGGTCACCGCCTCCTATCGATCCCCGGAATTACTTTTCAAGTTCACGTAAAATAAAAGAGAGTGAAAACCAACACAGTCTCAATAAAAACAGCCACACTTGCGATATTTAATAGCCCACCTCTTAATTAAAAATCATTCTAAAACCAGGCATTAAGATAATCGCTATCTTCCCTCCCCTCCGACCCCTCCTCTCACCCTTGTACCTTCAACTTCAATTACATTACAAAAAAGAAAAACCATCAGTTTTAATCAGAAAGAAGCTGGAAGTTAAGTAGCTTCTCTTGTTTCTCTTTTACCCTCTTATCCACCCTCGCCAACTTTTTTCCCTGGGTTCGGGAAATTACAATTTTGAGACGATCTAAATTCGATGTTTTCATTTTCAGATTTGTAAATTTGGAGTTTTTAAATAATACATCGTGAAAGGTCTTGTTTTCCGAAAGTCCCCAAAAGTGGTTTCGAAAAATCGATTTTTTTTGGGCATACCCAAAAAAATCGACTTCCCCCATAAATGGGGTAAAAATTAAAGTTTCAAAAACGGGGTTGGACAAGTCATTTCTAGGGGTAATTTTTCCCGTAGAATCGATTCCCAAGGTCAAATTTGACGAAATCCCAGCGGAAGGTGGAAAAAGGTAGGTTTTTTGAGGAAAAATCGTGTTTCCCGTAGGAAATCTTCAATTTTGACAATGAAAATGGATTCCTCGCAAAAAAAATACATCGGATATGGGTCTCCCGGAAGTGCAAAAAAAATTTTTCCAAAAGTCGATTTTTTGGGCATGCCTACCCCTTCCCCAAAAAATGGGGTAAAAATTAAAGTTTCAAAAATGGGGTTGGACAAGTCATTTCTAGGGGTAATTTTTCCCGTAGAATCGATTCCCAAGGTCAAATTTGACGAAATCCCAGCGGAAGGTGGAAAAAAGTAGGTTTTTTGAGGAAAAATCGCCTTTCCCGTAAGAAATTTTGAATTTTGACAATGAAAATGGATTCCTCGGAAAAAAATACATCGGATATGGGTCTCCCGAAAGTGCAAAAAAATTTGTCCAAAAGTCGATTTTTTTGGGCATGCCTTCCCCTTCCTCGAAAAATGGGGTAAAAATTAAAGTTTCAAAAACGGGGTTGGACAAGTCATTTCTAGGGCTAATTTTTCCCGTAGAAGCGATTCCCAAGGTCAAATTTGATGAAATCCCAGCAGAAGGTGGAAAAAAGTCGGTTTTTTGAGGAAAAATCGCGTTTCCCGTAGGAAATCTTCAATTTTGACAATGAAAATGGATTCCTCGGGAAAAAATACA
The DNA here is from genome assembly GCA_949825005.1 of Gasteruption jaculator. NCBI lineage: Eukaryota > Metazoa > Arthropoda > Insecta > Hymenoptera > Gasteruptiidae > Gasteruption > Gasteruption jaculator. The sequence continues at coordinate 7,953,066 of OX463776.1, forward strand.
CCGGATATGCGTCTTCCGGAAGTGCAAAAAAAATTTTTCCAAAAGTCGATTTTTTGGGCATGCCTACCCCTTCCCCCAAAAATGGGGTAAAAATTAAAGTTTCAAAAACGGGGTTGGACAAGTCATTTCGGAATTCCAAAAACCCAACCACCAAAACCATGACAATTGACAATTTCCTAAAAAACCAAACCACCCCCGATTGAAACTGATCCAACTCGACCCGATTCGACCCGACTCGACCCGACTCGAAGTTGTCTCGATTGGGGACGAGCAAATCCCTGTGTTTCTATTTTCCGCAAAAACCTCCTCTTTTTCCCTGTTAATAGCTTTTCTCTCTCTCTCTCTCTCTTTCTCTCTCTTCGTGGCTCTATATACACACAGATCCGGGGGACGCTTATCTAACGTGTGCGATAACGGGACGTTATTGAATTCCGTGGGGTAGTAACTGAGGTAACTCTTGCCATTTCTGCTCTTTCTCTCCTGCCGTTCTGTCGAAAAGGGCGCGAGGTGGGATGAGCGCTGTACAACGGTCACAAAAGCTTGCCTCTTTCCACCCCTTCCAGCTCCAGTTCCAGCTCCAGCACCGGCACCGGTACCGGTACCGGTACTAGCACCAGTACCTCAGTTTGGTGGCTCCAAACGAAAGCTCGTCTCTCGCCTTTTTGCATAAATCGGGTTTTCCTTTAAAATCTCTCTCTCTCTCTCTCCAGTATTCCATTTAAACGAATTCCAGCGGCGAACGCTTTCCAGCACTTATTGCCTGTTTCCATACACGAGCCTTGCCTTTCGATTCCGTTCCCTTTCCCCTCCCCTTCCCCTTCTCCCGGTCATTAAATAAGTAGCTACCAAAGATCTGCTTACCGTCGGTCCCGTTCCGCCCCGGTTCGCCAGGGATCCCGTCTCTGCCGGGTTTGCCATCGATTCCGGGCACTCCGTCCAATCCGTTCCTACCGGGGATGCCGTCCAGGCCCGGTTCTCCTGGAATTCCGTCTCTCCCGTCGAGTCCGGGCGGTCCCAAGTCGCCCTTGGGTCCCCTCTCGCCCGGGAATCCCGGCAGACCCGGTGGGCCCTCGGGTCCGGCGACGCCCCGCAATCCCGGCAATCCTCTGTCGCCCCGTGGCCCGGGACTGCCCGGTGTTCCCGGCGGACAGAACTCGCTTGATTTACGGCAGAAGTTCTCCATCGCCTCCACCTGGAACAGAGAGAACGAGGTGGGTGGACATTTGTCGGCGATCCTCCCTTGTTTTTCGAGGGTTGAAGGTTCTCGAAGCGCCAAGGGGGAGGTTTTGTGGCACCCCTCCGGAGTTACTGGTTTCTATCCCCCGGGAAAAAAAAAATTGTATAAATGCACACTTTGCAAATTATGTGTGGAATAATAATAATAATAATAATAATAATAATAATAATAATAATAATAATAATAATAATAATAATGATATTATTATTATTATTATTATTATTATTATTATTATTATTATTATTATTATTATTATTTTGCTACATTTTTCATTTTAAAAAAATCTGAAAAAAAAATGTTGAATTTCGAGAAAATTTGGAATTTTCAAATTCCGAAATTGTTTTTGAAAAATTAAGATTTGCACGAATTTTTATTCCAGTTGCATATGTCACTCGCACGAATGACGCTGCACTCGAGGTGTTTGTCAAATTGAATTTTGCAATTCTCGGGGGAGTTTGCCATCGAATAAAATAATTCCTCTTCCCAAGAGAGAGAGAGAGAGAGAGAAAAAATTGGAGGGGAAATAATTCGAATTAGCACAAAAAAATACAGAAATTCCATATCCGCCACGAGATTCTTAACCGAGCGGATTTCCGTTACAGAAGCGGAACGCGTGTTGGGAATTTTTTTTTTTGTTTTTTCTTTTCCCACGGAAAAGTAGATGCAAATTTCGTTTGAGCGTCCCGTGCAAACAAAAAATTTCGTGATTACGTATGTATGTATTTTTTTTTGGGGGGGGTTTTTTTCTACGTTTCACTTTCGCGACTGCAATTGTTACGTTCGCGCTGGAACCTACGTGGAAACGGTAAAAAGTTGATGGAACGTATTTCCGCCGTGTCACCGGACCATTCGCGTTGCCGTTAATTGCTGAATTTCTCCCTCGAATACTAATTGGACGGAAGGTCCGCGGAATTGTTTCAGTTGCGAGGAAAAATCCCCGGGAAACTGGATATTCAATTTTTTTTTTCGGTCCGTTTATCGTTTATACGGAAAAAAATTTTGAAAATTGATGTAATTGCTTCTACATTTTTTTTTGTCGACTCTCGATATTTATTTATTTTTTAAATATTTAAATAAATTGGTAGTAAATAAAATATACTAATTAATTGTAAACGTTAGCGTTTATTGTTTTGCATAAAACAAATTTTTTTCTTTTCTTTATTTTATAACAACTTTTATTTATTTATTTATTTATTTTTTTCCGATCGATTCTCGAGCTCGCGTAAATTCCGGGCACCCGCTGACGGACGATACAAATATAAATTCTCGAATATTGATGGATCGAGAACCAGAAAATGAATTAAAAAAAAAACGAAAAAAAAACAACCGAGGTGTTAAATAACCCCGAGCGAAAATTCTCCGCGAAGGGAATAAGTTGATCCACGTTGCCGTTATACAAAAAACGAGGAGAGGTACCCATTTCGGACGGATTGTTACCATCGCGATCCGTTTTCTCTTTTTTTTTGTTTCCTTTTTGTTTTAGAAAATATTTTTTTTTCCTACCCATTTTATTTTTCATAAAAACGACGAAAAAAAAGACTTTAGCGCGACGCGAGCTTCGTCGACGAGGGAAATAATGGCAGCGTGCGCTTTTATTGCACTTAAGCGGCTAACTACCTGCGCGACTGCATTTTCTCGGAAGCTCCTTTCCGCGATAATTGTGTTTTCTCGCGTTTTTCTTATCCAATATCGACGTCAATTTCGCAAGAAATTTTTATCTATCGTGGGAAATTTTTTTTTTATTTTTTATTTATTTATTTTTTTCGGTCTACGGGGGTCCAAGGGGTGCACCGAAAATGGAAAGTGCACGGGGAAAAGCGGGGGCTAGGGATAATAAATTTTACTATTTTCTAGTATTTTTTTTTTTCGTTAGAAAATGTTACACGACAATTTTTATAAACGACCACCGCCATCGATTATACACCCTGTATAAATTGCAATTTTACCTTGGAATGCACTTTTGCTGCATCGCCCTGTATTCTAAAGCGAAAAAATGCAATTATTGAAGTTCGCGATTATGTTGAAAAATTTTGTAGATATTTTAATTAGTTATGAAAATATTTTATATGAATCGGGAAGATTTTACTATTAAAGTTTCAATTTTAATTGAAATTAGTTGAAATTGCACAGACGAAATTGTTGCCGCGTTGTAAATAAATGTGGCATTTTTTCCCCAGCGTGTAGAAGAAAAAAAAAAATGAAAATCACCACGCAAAAATTGTCTCGTCTAACTCACTAATGAGGCACATCCCTACTTTTTAGCTGCATTATTAATGAGACGAATACGGACATTCGTACTTTCTCGGCTACATTACTAATGAGACCTGTATCGTGGAATGAAAAAATCTAAATATGTATATTTTCATATTTTTTTTTTTATTAATAAGACACGTTTATGCTTCCTGTGCATTTCCAGAACGAGTAAAAAAGTGTGATTCAAAATGAAAAATTTCGAATTCTAATGTTAGAAAATTCAAAATCTACTACATTCGCGCAAAAATTATCAACATAAAAAATTCTTGACCCGAAAAATATTAGTGACTCAAAAAATCGTCAATTAATAATAATAATAATTTATGAGGGTACAAAAAATGCAAAAAAAAAAAGAATTAAATTTCATTTTTAAAAAATTGTAAAATAAATTCCCGGGCCACTGGTCAATTTTACATAAACCGGGGTGTTAATTCAATCCGGAGGGGGTGGTTAACCCCCAGTGGTTGATACCGGATTACCTACAATGCGTGTATATATGTATATGCTATCTTCCCCCCCCCCCCCCCCCCCCCCCTGGGAAGAAGAATCCTTATCTCTTTGCGCATTTTGAAACGGTCAGGGTCTAAGTCAGTACCTGGGAGGTACCACCGATAAGGAGAAAATAATCCGCGGAAATGGAATCCCCGAGAATCCCACTAAAAATCCATGAGAACGTCGGCAATCGCCATAGAAATTCAAATACCGAGGAATCGATTTTTTTCTCTTTATCCATTTGCAAAAAGTTGTTATAAAATAAATGGAATTTAACGTATCGACAATTTTGAAAGTAAAAATAAAAATTTGGTTGAGCGAAAATCAAAATTCGAAAAACCCTTCGTTATCGAAAAATTGGCAATTTTCAAATTTGTCGATTCGATGAAAAATTGGAAAATCGATAATCGCAACGAAAAAAAAATCGGTACCTAAAATTTCGAAATTTATCGGAAACATGTTAATTAAAAGAAAAATTAATTTAGCAATTGCAATTAGCGATTTTCAAAATTCTTCATTGCACGGTTCGTTTAAACTTCGTTCGAGCAATAAAAGGCACAAGCTTTTTCAGTGGATTCCCTGATTTTACGCACGCTTTTAATTAACGCCAAAAACATAATAAACATTTTTTCCCTTATCTATGCAACCCTCCGATAAGCAATTGGCTCGAAAAGCACCTTGAAAAGACCACCCCCGTTTTATTCGTGTTTTTGGTTTGCCGATTTTCCAGGGAAATCCAATTTCCTGCGATAACATCCCTTGCCGCCCATCCCCCGAAAAAAGGGTAAACAGCGAGAATAGCAATAATCGTGCGACGTACATATGTAAAATTAGCCGGATCCCGTGTATGCAAATATAAATGTAAATCCCAATCCACGACACTACTCCTATCTGCCGATGGCTGTTTTAATCTCGTTAGCGCGGTATCCGGTTACGGCAGCGATCGGGGGTAGTCTTAACAGTCGATTCACGGGCGAACCACGGGACAAAATCGAATCAGCCACTCGTCGTTACCATTTTAAGGGTAGTTTCCGTTTAATGGTACGACTCATTAAATCTCGTTAAATTTTTGAGTTAATTACCGGCCACTTCGCGGGGGGGTAGTTTCCGAGAAATTAATATTTTACTTGGAAAAATCCATTTTAAAAGAAAAAAAAAACAAAAATCCACAATTTCCAATTTTGAAAATCCCGATTTTGGAAATTGATCATGTGAGATTCTAAAAATCCTAGATTACAGAAATTGTCGCCTTACATTTGAAAAAAAAAAAACAATTTAAAGAATTGGGTTTTGTAGTAAAATTTTATGCGATTGTTACAAAATTTGCAATAAAATTTCGAAAAAAACCAAAATTAGGAAATTGGAATTTCCGAAATTTCTTTCTTGGAATTCTAGAAATTTCGATTTTGGAATTTTAACGATTTCGGAAATTCAAAAATTGGTAACTCGGAGTTTTCAAAATTTCTTTCTTGGGAATTGAGTAATTTCCAGAAGAGTTTCGAAATTTCAAAAATTTGAATTTATAGAAATTTCTTTCTCGGAATAATTTCGCAACTTTGAAGAACTAACTAACGCGCCGACGCGAAATTTTCGGAAGGAATTTTTTTCGTTTCTTCGCGGAACGATTCGAGAGAGAAACAAAAAAAAAAGTTCGCGACACAAAGGGTTAATGTATTAAATATTCGGAAGCTCGACAAATACTACTCATACATATATGTATACGAGGGGTGACGTGACACGAGGAGGAAAAAAAAAAAGAAGCGTGCAGGGAACGTTTAAATATTTTAAATGAACGTGGCTTGGTAGAAAAGCGTGGAAAAGCAGGTGGCGCCCCTCTTTTTTCCCTTTATTTATTTTTTTTTCTTTTTTTTTTCTACACTCCGCCTCCCACCTCCATGGGAAATAAGGCAGGGGCAGAATAGATAGAGCGTTTCTGTAAGAGTTGCCTTTTTCAAAGTAAAAGCTTCTGCCTCTGGAAAGGCATTGAAAGGGGAACGATAAAGTAGTAGCAAGTTGCTTACTACTAACTTCACCACTTTTACCTCTCCGATCTTTAAATCATTCATGCGTTTCGCTTTGACCGGCCAGCGATAGCGCTACCCCGTCTTTCGTATCCTCCCTTTGCACGGTATCGGGGCTGATTTCGAATCATCCCCCGAAGAGATTGCGACCACTGGAGGATCGGAATGGGGCTTTCTTTTGTCCTACCGCACGAATTACCGCTACCGGTATCCTATTTCTCGCCCTTCCATCCTTCAAAACCAGCGATTAAATATAAATTAGAAATTGCTAATTTTAATTGTCGAATAGATGTTCGCGAAAATTAGCATTTTACGAATCGACGAAAGAAAATATTGTCACGAATAATCGATTTTTTGCTATTAATAATAATAATAATAATAATAATAATAATAATAATAATAATAATAATTTCAATTTAAAAAATTGTAAATTATTATTATTATTATTATTATTATTTTTTTCCAAAAAATTGTAAATTATTATTATTATTATTATTAATAATAATAATAATAATAATAATAATAATAATAATAATTTACAATTTTTTAAATTGTAAATTATTATTATTATTATTATTATTATTATTATTAATAATAATAATTATTATTATTATTATTTTTATCCCTTGCTTGCACTTGGTAAAAAATTAGGTAAGGGATGATCCACCCTTAAATTTTTTTCTCTTTTATTTTATTTTACCCCATCAGACCCGAAAGTACCATTTTCCAGAATTTCCGGGAAAAAGGAAAATCGCGTCCAGGCAATAACGAACGAAATCTTTCGTCGAAAGCTCGAATCTATATCGACCTTTTCTATCTATCTCTCTCTCTCTCTCTCCTTCTTGAGAAGCACTCGATGCCTCGGCCGACCAAAGTAGGTTTGTACTACTTGCACCGTCCTGCGAAATAGCCTCCGCGCTTGCACCCGAGACCGAAATTGGATAGGCAATTTCCAGGACGACTCGGATTTCTTTTTTCTCCTTCCCCGCGATTTTCCTCCTGGTCTGGTTCGAAATTAGTCTCTGGGATCACGGAGAACCGTGAAAACAACTCACGTGAATCCGAGTGTCCGAGGTGAGCCAGACCCAGTCCTGGCTGCCCGAGGTGGCAGGTGGCACGGACGCTCCCGGTGGTAAGACGGTTGACTTTTTCGATTCTTTCGACGATTCCTTATCATCTCGTGTCTGCAAGCGAAGAAAGTATACACGCTTAGAGCGATACAGGTATAAAGAACACGGAGGAATGTTCCTCTTGGTTTACTTTAAGAGTTTCATTAACTTTCAAGAGAGTAATGGTAGCGAGTTTGTAATGGAAAAGTTTTCGGTGGGGAGAGACTCTCGCGAAACTCAAACTTTCCCCACAAGTGATCTCTAGCCTACTGGAGACTCCAGCTAAGCAGCTCCTGGAAATGGAGAAAGGAGGATCTGGCCTTCGATTGATCAGTTTCTCAGCAGGAATCCTGATAATTTTGGGGAAGATCGATTTTTTTTTTTAAATATATTTTTTCAATCAATAATTTTTGGCTGCGGGGCCTATTTTTTTTCTTTTAAGAAATTTCAGCATTAAAAATAGAAAATGGAAAATTATACACAATTTAATTAGCAACGTTAATCAGTGTGATCTATTTTTTGGGAAAATTAGACACCGATTAATCGAATGAAAATTAGGAATCGATCAATTGAGACATTTTTAATCGGTAGAATTTTTTTTTTCAAGAAATTTGAGCATTGAAAATAGAAAATAGAAATTTATACACAATTTAATTAGTAACGCTAATCAGTGTAATCTATTTTTTGAAAAATTAGACACCGATTAATCGAATGAAAATTAGGAATCGATCAATTGAAACATTTTTAATCAGTAAATTTTGTTTTTTCAAGAAATCCGAGCATTAAAAAAAAACAGAAAATTATGCACAATTTAATTAGTAACGTTAATCAATGTAATCTATTTTTTGGAAAAATTAGACACCGATTAATCGAATTAAAATTAGGAATCGATCAATTGAAACATTTTTAATCAGTAGAATTTTTTTTTTTTCAAGAAATTTGAGCATTAAAAATAGAAAATAGACATTTATACACACTTTAATTAGTAACGTTAATTAGTGTAATCTATTTTTTGAAAAATTAGACACCGATTAATCGAATGAAAATTAGGAATCGATCGATTGGAACATTTTTAATCAGTAGAACTTTTTTTTCCTTCCACAACTTGAGATTCTTTGTTTATAAGCGAAGATTAATTGCAAAATGTATTACTTTCAAATACAAAAAAAGTACATTTTTAATATATTTTTCCCTCCATTTGCTTAATTTTTTTTTTCCAAAAATTTCAAAATTCAAAAGAGAACCTAGAACATTGTATCCACTTTAATTAATAATATTCGTGAAAATAATCAATCAATCAATCAAAGGATATCGCTGATTATTAAAAACAAAAACATAAATTATTAAAGAAAAATTTTCATTTTTTCACAAATTTCATAATCGTTTCCATTCGATGGGATCGATTCTCGGGCACGATCGACTTTGAGACGGGCATCCCTGGATTCCAGGCACTCCAGTATCGAAGTTACGTATTCCAGGCTTTCGAAAGTTGCCAGGAAAATTTATGGCGGGAAAGAGACGCCTTTAACGCGTATGGAAAAAAAAAAAAAGAGCGAGACGATATCCAGACTGTTTCTCCGCTGTGTTTATAGATATTGCATCGATCCTCTTTGCCTCTTTACTCGTAAATTCTATTGAAAACAAATTTTCCTTTCCAACGCGTCTTTCATGAATTTTTCTACATCGTAAAACTCTTGTACGACATACACTTTTATGGCCCCACTCATCCCAGGTTACTCTACCACCTACCCCTTGTTTAAACCAGTCTCTTGTGTACCTACGGATCCACGATTACTTACGCGAGACGTACAAACGCCACCGGAAATTGCCTTTGTATGCAGTCGTCGACGCAATTCCGTTTGGAAAAATGCATCCGATCGCATTTCTTACGAAATTCCGTCGACTCGGTATTTTTTTTCCGGTAACGATTTTCCAATAATTTTGTCAAAATTGAAAAATTAATAAAAAGTCGCTGCTAATTTCAGGAAATAAAAAAATAGTAGGCAATTTATCAAAAAAAATGTCCTTTTTATATTTTTTTTGTCGTTTCCAATTTACTTTTAAAACGAAAATTCTATAAAAAAAAAAGAAAAATGCGTTTTCGGTAAAAATTGGGGGAAAAAAAACTGGTAACCACCGACTACCAAGAAAAATCCACCCCAGAGGGCGCTGTCGTCGATAGGGATCCATTTTCGGGCGAACGAGTCACCTGCAACGTCACGTAACAACGAGTCGAAGGAGTGGGGGGAGGGGGATCTCCAGATTGACGCTAGCGCCTCTGCCGGGGGAAACTCTCACCACCGATCGGCTCCATTGCCAGGGACGACTCTGTTCCAGGATAAAGGATCGCTTCGCTCTCTATATATTCCCCGTGGCAACAGGCTTGGGAGTCTCGGGACAGCCCCGCGTGAAAGTGGCGTTTCAGTCTCGTGCCACTTTCGATAAATTTCGCGTTCAACAGTTGGCATACGTCTGAAACTCGACTAAAAGAACGTTTACCCGAGGGACGCCGACTGGAATTGCAAGTTTACGCTAATATTTTGGAACGGGAAATTTCCCCTTTTTTTTTTAAAAAATAAATTTTCAATTTTTTTGTAATTATTTTTTATTGATATTTCCAACATTTCTAATTTTTTTCTTTCCAATTATTTTCTCATTGTTGCCAATTATTGTCCAAAATCGAATTAATTAATTGCATATTTTTCCAAAATTCCACTGGTTTCTATTTTTTTACTCGAAATTAACAGAAAAAATTACGCAAAAATCTGATAAATAAATTCGTGAAATTCCGGGTTTCAATTCTGACCGTGATCCGACCGATTCGTTGGACATTGGACCGAAATCGCCAGACTTTAGCCATACTTGCCGAATTCTGGAATTAAGTGGCCTCGGGCAAACTTCTAATCCATTGCGCTAAATTGCAGCTGAGCTCGAAGCTGCAACATCGATCACAATCGGATACAAGCCGAGGCCAAGCCGTTGTCGGTAATTGGGACGGACTGGCTCGCGGGGCAGTGATGGAACGTGTCTTTCCCGAGACTTCCCGGAGCTCATTGGATTCTCGGCAGGAATTTCTCAACTTTTAGATCCCGCTGCAATCCCCTTGCAAAAAACTGCACCGACCCTGGCGATTAATAACGTGACGCTTTCCCGATACTGCAGCTTAATAACGCTGATGTTTGCCATGGGGGCGAGTGTAGCGAGGCTGCGGGTCTCACGAAGCGCGTTCGAGCGTATTTTTTCAACTTGAAGCTCAGTTGGAATCGTGGAAAATATTTTTTTTTTTCGGTTTTATTATTTACAAATTTGGAAATTTCTAATTTCCAAAAATTAATTACAAATTTTTTAATTACAATTTTTTTAATTACAAATTTCCAAATTTGTAACTAAAAAAAATCAATTTAGGATTCTCCGAATTTGGAAAATTCAAAATTCCAAATTTGCCGGGATACCAATTATTTACTTTCGTAAAATCACAAATTAATATTTTTTTTCTCTTAGATCCTACATTTTTGGAAACCGGAAAATTTTTTTTTTTCTGGTTAATTAAAAATCCCCCAAAATTTGAAAATACATTTTCCCCCGATTACCGATTAATCAGTAACCGACAATTAAAAATTAAAATTCCTCAAAATGTAGAAAATATTTTTTTTCTATTATTTATTTACAAATTTTTAATTTCCAAATTTGGAAATTTCCAAATTTGGAAATAAAATAATCAATTTAGGATTCTCCGAATTTGGAAAATTCAAAATTCCAAATTTCCCGAGCTACCAATAATTTACTTTCGTAAAATCACAAATTAATATTTTTTTTTTCTTAGATCCTACATTTTTGGGAACAAGAAAATTTTTTTTCTGGTTAATTGCAAATCCCCAAAAATTTCAAAACACATTTTCCCTCGATTACCGATCAATTTCTAACCGACAATTAAAAATCGAAAAATTCCTCAAAATGCATTTTTTCTACGAACCACCCCCCTCCGATTCCCATACGTACCCGGAAAATCTCGGGCACGGCGTTCTCTACCGTGGCCGGAAGTGCGCTGCTCCGTTTCCTCCTGGCGTTCAGGAAGGACTTGGGCTCCTCGTGGTGGTGGAAGTCATTGCAATTGGCGTTGAGCGTCAAGCGCAGATCCGACTCGACGCTGGCGACGTACGCGTAGAGGTGCACGAACGCCAGCAGTTGCAGGAGAAATTGCGCCAGTATCAGGTAATAGACGAGATTCTTCTTCGAATCGATCCCGCTCGTCTGTTTCGCGACTTCCTCGGCCGACATGATGAGCCCTGGCCCTTAGCCCGGCCTGGCCTCTCTCCGGCTCGTGTCCCTCGAGTTCTTTATTTTTTTTTTTTTTTCGCGACGTGGCCCTCGGTGCCGGTCACGTCACTTTCATCTTCCCGGCTCACCTGAAACTGCGAGCACAGGAAACGGGGGGTGGGAGTGGGGGGAGGGGAGAGAATTAAATAAATCGGTCGTCCCTTATAACAAATCGAAAAATACAGGGGGGGGGGGGGGGTCAAGTCGAGCTTTAATGTCCCATCGTCACGAAATCTTGGTCGATTTTTTCCTTTTTTTTTTCTCGCGGTGGCCTGCCTACCCCGGCTACGGTGCCGGTGCACCGCGATGTGTGGGTGTCACAAACACACACACACACACACACACACCCCCCGAAGGAGGGCAGGTAACACGAACTACCGTTACACCAGCGCCCATTTCTTTCCCTCGGCATTATTCACGACACCAGGAAAAGCTCTCTTGCATTTTCTTTTCAATTTCTTTTTTTTTTTTCCCTCTATTTTATCCTTTATCCTTTCACTCAACATTTCAATTCCTCTTCGCTTCTCCCTCTTTTTTTTTTTGCACATTTTCCTCTTGTATCTTCCCATCCAACTTGATGTCTAACTTATACAGTAAATTTTATATCTTCGCGCAGCCACATGTGTGGATCTTCGCGGCTAAGAAGCTTTCAAATTAAGCTCCTCCTTGACGGGACGTCGAATCATTTTTCCTCGCGGATGCAATTTTTCTCCGAGGAGGAGGAGGAGGAGGAGGAGGAGAAGAAGAAGAAGAAGAAGCAACCCCCAAACGGGAGGGAAACCCTCGTTTCCGGGTAATGGCGCGACCCCGAGCTCGAGAAACGAAGAAAAGGTTCGATTTTTCGCTCGTAGATGGCGCCCGTTTCCCACAAACGAAGGTTTCCCGACGACTTTTGGGAGAAACGAGAGCCTTTAGGTTCAAAATTTCGCATTTTTGCTGCAATTTTGCGGCGATTCGAGGGAAAAATTGGGCCTTCAGCTTTAAAAATGAAAGGTTTGGATTTTTTGGTTTGTAGATGGCGCGCGTTTCCCACAAACGAAGGTTTCATGGCGATTACTGCGAGAAATGAGACTCCTAGTGACGAAATTTGACACTTTTGCTGTGATTTTCCGGTATTTTCACGGAAAAGTTTGACCTTGAGCTTCAATAACAGGAAATTCGTATTTTTGTTCATAGATGGCGTCGCGATTTTTGCGCAAACGAAGGTTTTGGGTCCATTTTTTTGAGGAAATCGAAACCTTGGGTCGAAATTCTAAATTTTTTGGCGATTTCGAATTTTTTTTTTGGTGCGAAATTTAATTCCTTGCAATCGTGGAAATTCCTAACTGCGAGAAAAGGGATATTCGAAAACATCGAAACGCAGCATAACGAAGGAGATAATAGAAACTTGTAAATAGAATGAAGTATTTTTTCCCCGGAAAGTTGAATAATTATCGAGAAGGGGAGATCTCGTTATTCAAATAAGATACGTTTAACGAGATCTAGAAACTGACTCTTAAGTCCGGGGTACGAGATGGGAATTGTCAGAAATAGGAAGTGAAGCAAGTAAAGTGCAAGTAAAGCTCGAGGTATATAAAGTAGCGGATGTCGTCGAGTAAGTACATCTTTGTGAGCAAATGAAACCATTTTATCAAATATTGTATAGTTACTTCGCGAACATTACGTGCACCGTAATCGCATTCTCTCTCGCTCTCTCTCTCTCTCTTTCTTTCGCTTTTCTTGGGAAAGAGCAGAATTTTTTGTACCATGACATAGAATGAACCATAACTTATTCTTCTTAGCTCTCGCAATTGCCATAACAATAATGATGATTAAAAAAATACTAATAATAATAATAACAATATTATGATTAGCAGTATCGATTCTACGGGAAAAATGACCCCTAGAAATGACCTGTCCAACCCCATTTTTGAAACTTTAATTTTTACCCCATTTTTGGGGGAAGGGGTAGGCATGCCCAAAAAATTCGACTTTTGGAAAAATTTTTTTTGCACTTCCGGGAGACCCATATCCGATGTATTTTTTCCCGAGGAATCCATTTCCATTGTCAAAATTCAAAATTTCTTACAAGAAACACGATTTTTCCTCAAAAAACCTACTTTTTTCCAACCTCCGCTGGGATTTCGTCAAATTTGACCCTGGGAATCGATTCTACGGGAAAAATTACCCCTAGAAATGACTTGTCCAACCCCGTTTTTGAAACTTTAATTTTTACCCCATTTTTGGGGGAAGGTAGGCATGCCCAAAAAAATCGACTTTTGGAAAAATTTTTTTGCATTTCCGGGAGACCCATATCCGATGTATTTTTTCCCGAGGAATCCATTTTCATTGTCAAAATTCAAATTTTCTTACGGGTAACGCGATTTTTCCTCAAAAAACCTACTTTTTTCCAACTTCCGCTGGGATTTCGTCAAATTTGACCCTGGGAATCGATTCTACGGGAAAAATTACCCCTAGAAATGACTTGTCCAACCCCGTTTTAGAAACTTTAATTTTTACCCCATTTTCGGGGGAAGGGGTAGGCATGCCCAAAAAATCGACTTTTGGAAAAAAATTTTTTGCACCTCCGGGAGACCCATATCCGATGTATTTTTTCCCGAGGAATCCATTTTCATTGTCAAAATTCAAAATTTCTTACGGGAAACACGATTTTTCCTCAAAAAACCTACTTTTTTCCAACTTCCGCTGGGATTTCGTCAAATTTGACCTTGGGAATCGATTCTACGGGAAAAATTACCCCTAGAAATGACTTGTCCAACCCCGTTTTTGAAACTTTAATTTTTACCCCATTTTTGGGGGAAGGTAGGCATGCCCAAAAAAATCGACTTTTGGAAAAATTTTTTTTGCACTTCCGGGAGACCCATATCCGATGTATTTTTTCCCGAGGAATCCATTTTCATTGTCAAAATTCAAAATTTCTTACGGGTAACGCGATTTTTCCTCAAAAAACCTACTTTTTTCCAACTTCCGCTGGGATTTCGTCAAATTTGACCTTGGGAATCGATTCTACGGGAAAAATTACCCCTAGAAATGACTTGTCCAACCCCGTTTTTGAAACTTTAATTTTTACCCCATTTTTGGGGGAAGGGGTAGGCATGCCCAAAAAATCGACTTTTGGAAAAAAATTTTTTGCACCTCCGGGAGACCCATATCCGATGTATTTTTTCCCGAGGAATCCATTTTCATTGTCAAAATTCAAAATTTCTTACAAGAAACACGATTTTTCCTCAAAAAACCTACTTTTTTCCAACTTCCGCTGGGATTTCGTCAAATTTGACCTTGGGAATCGATTCTACGGGAAAAATTACCCCTAGAAATGACTTGTCCAACCCCATTTTTGAAACTTCAATTTTCACCCCATTTTTGGGGGAAGGGAATATCCTGAAATATCTTTTTTACAATATTAAAATAACAACAATAAATTCAATAACAAAAATTCCGGTCGGTTCCAAATCGAGTTCCTCAAATAAAAAAAATATATAAATAAATAAATAAAATCGTCCCACTTCCAGTTCCAATTCCAACCCTTCTCGATCAGCTCCCTGTCTCTGCCGTGACGTAAAAAGGGTTGACCCCCGATAGCTCCCTCGCTGCAGTACCACTCGCAACCCTTTAATCCTACCCAGCCCTCCTGCTTTCTTTCTTTCTTTCTTTCTTTCCTTCCTTCCTTCCTTCCTCCTTCCCTCCTTCCTCTTTTTTTCTTTTTTTAAATAATGAATGGAAATCACAAACGTCGTTTGCGCGAAACAGCAGCGGCAGCGTCGGCAGCTCTCGAGTGTTTCTTGTAAAAGCAGTCGTCAAAGAGCGTTCAATCTTCCACGGCTGCCCCTTTCTCCCTCGATTTCGAAAGTTTCCGTGCCTTCTAATTGACAAGGTTTGTTAGCTCATTAAAGCCTCGCGTTTTTCATCAACGCTTTTTAAGTTATTAATGGAAAGCTCCCATCTAAATGTAAATACATCGAACAGTAGTTTGCTGGGGTTTGCATGGGGATGCATTATATGTGCTCTCTTCTTGGTCCTCTCGCTCCCTCTCATGCAACCGGATGCGCCCGGAAAGGGCAGAGAGCGAGAGAGAGCGAGAGAGAGAGGGAGAAAGGGGATGAAATTTTCACTGTAACGGCTTTCCATTATCGTTCTCGTCATTGTACCTTTCCGTTACTGTAGACGTAAAATAAAACAAAACAAAATAAAATAAAATAAAATAAAATAGAAAAAAAAATAAAGTGACAAAAACAAAAAGGAAAACAAGGAGGTGCAGATATTTACTGGCAATTGCAACCGAACCGATGCAAGAGCGAGAGAGAGAGAGAGAGAGAGAGAGAGAGAAAGGCAAAATGCCGCTACCTATGCAAATCCATCGTAACGTAAAACATACACTCGCACAAAACACTGATAAATTGCGTTGTCACGAACACGACCGCCCCCCTCCCGCCCGCGCGTTAGTTTTACATTCGATACGACTTCCTGTTTGTCTCTTGATGTCCTTCCGCCGTAAAATAAAGTCGTTACGTTACGTTTATGTTGCGTTCCGACGTAACCCGCGCTATCGTTGCATCTATCGTATCTGCCCGCCCGTCTATCGTATCCGCAGTTACACGAAGAAAAATGTAATTACGAGTCTCGTGATACCTACTCGTGTGCCATCTCGTGGGTGGGGAATCCTTTTTTTTTTCTTTTTTTACCGATTTCCATAAATCGGTGATCTTTTTTTTTTATTTTTATTTATTAATGTTTTATATATTAATATAAAATATGAATCGATTGATCGGGGACATTGAGGACGTTTTGTTGATTTTTGAGGAAATTGTATATGGAAATTTTTGAAAATTACATAGTGAGGATATTTTTAGAACGATTTTGCGACGGAGAAATTTGGCCAATTTTGAAAATAATGGGTATCGCAGAAAAATGTAATAATATAATGACGTAAAAAATTAATAAATTATGAAGTTTCGAATTAATCGATGCGATTTGAAATAGATCCATTGAGAAAATGAAAAATATTCAAGTAATTATAATTTTAATAAATTTCCAATTTTCAAGAAATACTTGCTTTCTTATTTTCAAGAAATATTTCGAAATTTGGAATTTTAGAAATTTGGAAATTCGGAAATTTTCAAACTTGCAATTTTGGAAAATTGGAAATTTGGAATTTGAGAAATTTAGAAATTTGGAAATTTTATTAAACAAAGACAAATCGATGCCAACTTAGAAATTGCTCGGTAGATAATTTTTGTGTAAAAGATAAAAATAAAAATAAATAAATAATAATAATAATAAATAAATAATATAAAAATATCCACAAATAATCTCGCAAATAACTCGTGGATAAAAACCAAGTGAATTTTACTCGTTAATTTAGGCTAATTACATTTCAGATAAATTGTTAATTCCTTTCGTATTTATTAATTTATTTTTGTTCGTAAAAAAAAAAAGAATCAGCAATTTATTTCCATTTTAATTGGCTCGAATCGACGACAAAGGAAAACATTTTTTTGCATTTTTTTTCCCTTCGTCTGAAAAAATTAATTAACAATTTGTTGAAATTATAATTGGTTCAAATAAACTCTCTATTTAATAACAGCGAAACAGAAAAGTCTGTTCAAACATTGTGATTCAACATTAAGAATTTATTAAACCCAATAAGAAGTTATAGCAGGGACCAATGCTGGCCTAGCATTAATAAACTCGGTGCTGTATACTGACTTATTGAATTTTCCTCTCTCTCCTTACTTAACTTCTTGTACATTTGCTTTCTTTGCTTTTCAAGAAAAAGTTTGTTTATTTGCACGGTACTGGCATCGATAATTATTTACCTTTTTTTCCCAACTTTCGAGTACCTCGTCGAGTTTATTCGATCCCTCGGTACCTTTTTTATGGGACCCAGCAGGAAATTTGGAAATTTGGAAAATTCCAAATTTAGAAATTTAGAAATTTTCAAACTTGGAACTTTGGAAATTCGGAAATATAGAAATTGGGAAATTTGAAATTTAGAAATTTAGAAAATTGGGAATTTGGAAATTCGGAAATTTTCAAACTTGAAACTTTGGAAATTCGGAAATATAGAAATTGGAAATTTAGAAATTTAGAAATTTGGAAATTTGGAAATTGTCAATCTTGGAACTTTGGAAATTCGGAAATTTGGAAATTTTCAAACGTGGAACTTTGGAAATTCGGGAATTCCCAAATTGGGAATGAAAAATTTTGACTTTGGATCTACGCGAGGTCTCGAAAATCCACCTAACCTCTATGGCCACCGCCAAAGACGACGCAGCCTGTACACTTGTGTGGGAAATATCGAATGGTTTAGCGAGAGGAGATAGGGAAGGCGTAGGTCTCCTTTTGCGTTATAGGAAAGTGGGTCGCCGTAACACGTGTAGTTCTCGCTAATATCTGCGGGATATTGGAAAAAGCGATTAAAAGCTTTGCAGTATGTTGATACAATGCACGAAGCGAGTGGATGTTATGTTTAATATCCTCTTCATTATATTTATCCCGCGCAGGGGGAGTCGGGGGAGAATTGAAATCCAATGCGGAGACTCTCCTTTGGCTTTCGCATTATATTTTATTCACAAAATTTATAAATGTTCCATATAAATCACACTTGACTTTCGAACCTTTTGACATTTTACGACATTTTCCAAACCCCTGGCATCGACAGCGCCCTCTTTCGGTCGATATTTTCCGCGCGAAATTGTAGAAACGAAAAATAATTGGAAGCCTAAAGGCGAGTTTCCAACGCACGCGAGCTTAAGGCGAACACTCACGGCCCCGGTAGCCAATGGCGGCGGCCCGTGGGCGTGGCCTATTTTGGAGGAGGGCTCTTTTTTTTTATTAAAATGGGTTTGGTGTTACAATTTATGGGTTTTTTTTTTATGGTTTTGCAATTTTTCTTGTCGTCGTTGACCGGGTTGACATTTAAAAGGGAGCTGACAATTTATTATTATTATTATTATTTCTTATTGTATTATTATTATTTTTTATTATTTTTAACTTTTTATTATTATTATTATTTCTTTTTGTACCGTTAATTTGTGTTCCTTGGGAAGAAAAGGCAGGAACCCTTTTTCTGCATATTTGCTGCCGAGGAGAAATTCATTCCCTTTTTCTTCATAGAAAAAAAAAAAAAAAATTAATAAAAGGAACGAAACAAAAGCGAACAACTTTTAGCGCTACACGAGAGTAGCGTGAGTCAACATGTGATTTCTCGCACGCAATGCGATTCCGGGAAATTAAATTTGAACCTTTAAGGTTCAAGTTTCGTGTGCGCGAATGGCCGACGTCAGGTCCAGTTTCGAATATCGAGTGAGCTTGTATTGTATTTTTCTTTTTTTATAATTAATTTTATTTCTTCGAAGACGAATTCCAAGCGGGAACCGAAATTTTATTTTGTAAGGAAAAAAATGTGTACGAGAAATTTGGGCGACACCCGGTCAATTCGACAAAACTGGAATTTTTGGAATTTCGGGGAATTATGGGAAATTGTATTTTTTTTAGTTCCGGCAGAACCTTTTGTTTTCAAAGAAACAAAAAATGGAAAATAAAAAATAATAATAATTGAAAAAAGGGAAAAGAAAAATATGAGAAGCTGCAATTTTATGAAACGAAATGTCGAGGAACCTTCAACGGCGAGTCGTCCTGTATATATATACATTTACGAAAATTGAAGAATACTTTCCCGCTATTTATTTTCCCGGCGAGTTACTTGGAACTATTTTGCCAAAGGATGGATTTTTTTTTTCTAACGCGCCCCTTTATCCACATAATTATTAAACGTCGCAATTAAATTTCCTTCAAAGGAGCACAATAATTTCCAATTAAAGTGTGATATTTACTGCATTTACTTCGTGTTTATTAGTATTTTATTGTTCGGTTGCACGGCACCACATTTGTATAGACTGTGGAGCCGCGGCTTCGAATGACAATGTTACCCGGGAACCCCGTTCTGGCGTTACGACGAAGCCGTTTTACAGTCCGACTCTGCGAACACGTAGGTAGCAGTTACGCGACCACGTGCAAGTGAAAAAAGAACATCGAAAACCTATAATCTTAGGGGAAAAAAAGATGGAAGCTCGTCAACGGCGAGTCGCCCTGTATAATTCTCCAAAACCCCAAAAATTTCCTATTGGAGCTCAAACTCTAATAAACAAAAATAAAAAAAAGGAGAAGAAAAATTCGAAAACCTACAATTTCAAAAAAAGGGATTATCGGAGGAGCCATCAACGACGAGTGGTCCTGTATAATTCCCCGAAAACCCACAAATTTTCCTATTGGAGCTCAAACTCTAACAAAACAAAATTTAAAAAAAGGAGGAGAAAAATTCGAAAACCTACAATTTCAAAAAAAGGGAATATCGGGGAACCATCAACGGCGAGTGGTCCTGTATAATTCTCCAAAGCCCAAAGAATGTCCTATTGGAGCTCAAACTTTAATAAAAAAATTTTTAAGAAGGAGAAAAAAAATTCGGAAACCTACAATTTAAAAAAAAGAAATATCCGGGAGCCATCAACGGCGATTCGTCCTGTATAATTCCCCGAAAACCCAAAAATTGTCCTATTCGAGCTCAAACTCTAACAAAAAAAAAAGGAAAAGAAAAATTCGAAAACCTACAATTTCAAAAAAGAATAAAAATCGAGGAACCATCAACGGCGAGTGGTCCTGTATAATTCCCCGAAAACCCAAAAATCTTCCTATCGGAGCTCAGACTCTAATAAAAAAAAAAGGAAAAGAAAAATTCCAAAACCTACAATTTCAAAAAAGAAAAAAAAACGAGGAACCATCAACGACGAGTGGTCCTGTATAATTCCCCGAAAACCCAAGAATTTTCCCATTGAAGGTTCAAACCCTTCTTACTAATACCTTGATTTCGCAGTAATCTGGTGAACGGGAAGTTTCCTTATCATGCTGGAATCATCAGTTTTGTTCCACGAGAGAGAGAGAAGCTTTTGTTACTTTGGAATCAATATTAAACGCTGCCGTGAGATTGCGAACAATGAGTGGTTTACGAGTTAGTTTCGTTGTTTCTCGTGTAGACATTGTTCCTCTTATTATCATAAAGACGGTAATAACGCGAGGTTTTAGAACGCTAGCTGGCTCTCAAAAGAGACACCCGCCTCAACCCGGCCCAGACATCCATCGGCAGCGGGAATTTAGATTGAAGTTTATGCGAGGAGCCGTTATAATGGGACGCGTTAAGGGAGCTTATGGGAGTGTCTTTTAAATGCTCGGATGACAGTTACGGGAGTTGATGAATAATTACTCGAATCCCGCTGCTCCTACGGTTTCGGGATTTCCTTCTGCGACGTAGGTAGGTACTACATTAGCCGGGATGAATCTCTCCCGATGAATTCCGCGTTCGTAATTTTTAATTTCGCTTCTCTGTCGACCGTGGGAAAATTTTTTTCGATTTTCCCACGTTCATGGGGAATTTCTATGGGACCGAAAATTGCATATTCGAATTTTTGAATATCAAAAATATATTTTGTAATTTATAAATAAATAGAAATTTTCTGAAGAAACCCAAGTATGGCGAGAGTCTACCGCGGATCTTGCGATTTTTCCACGTTCATGGGGAACTTCTATGGGACCGAAAATTGCATATTCGAATTTTTGAATATCAAAAATATATTTTGTAATTTATAAATAAATAGAAATTTTCTGAAGAAACCCAAGTATGGCGAGAGTCTACCGCGGGTCTTGCGATTTTTCCACGTTCATGGGGAATTTCTATGGGACCGAAAATTGCATATTCGAATTTTTGAATATCAAAAATATATTTTGTAATTCATAAATAAATAGGAATTTTGAAAAGAAACCCAAGTATGGCGAGAGTCTAGGGCGAGAGATTCGACCGGAATCCTGACGATCGACACACTTTCGTCCCAACACGCTGGTGAAGCCGGATACGGGAGGAACAAGTTGGTTTAGTTTGGAACAACTTTCCTCGTGGGAATATTAGGTTTCGGATTAACTAATTTCGTTAGAGAAATTAATTTCGGAAATATGAGCAGTATCAGACCGGAACACCGGAGTTGGCTTTGCCAGCAGGTGGAAATCGAGGGTGACGCGGGTGTACGATCGCGCTTTCCTGATTTCCACAATTACTGGGAAATTGGATTTCCAGGTTCCGGAGGGAATCCGAATAGTTTTCTGCGGTTCGAGGTTTTCGCCATACTTTTCCCAGACTGTCGTTATTTTTCGCGGTAAAAAATTAGCGATTATTCTTTTTCGTTATTTTTTTTTTAAATGGAAATTCGTGAATCTTGGAAAATTCTTTGCTGTTATTTCTTCATAAAAATTCAAATGGAAATATTTGAAAAATAGGTTTTTCCAAAATGGGCAATTTTTTGCTATTTTCTGTAACAATAAAAATTAGCGTCGATTATTTTATGTTATTTAAGAAAAAAAATGAATTCCTATAATTTTCAAAATTCTCCATTATTCGTTCGCTTAATTTTCCTCTATTTTTTTTCGTCACGAGTGCATTAAAAAAAAAATTAATTTCCTAGAAAATTAATTCCTACAATTTTCAAAATTCTCCATTATTCGTTCGCTTAATTTTCCTATTTTCTTTTTTCTCGTCACGAGTGCATTAAAAAAAAAAATTAATTTCCTAGAAAATGAATTCCTATAATTTTCAAAATTCCCCATTATTCGTTCGCTTAATTTTCCTCTATTTTTTTTTTCGTCACGAGCGCATTAAAAAAAAATTAATTTCCTAGAAAATGAATTCCTATAATTTTCCAAATTCTCCATTATTCCTTCGCTTAATTTCCGTATTTCCTTTTTTCTCGTCACGAGTGCATTAAAAAAAAATTAATTTCCTAGAAAATGAAATCCTATAATTTTCAAAATTCTCCACTATTCCTTCGCTTAATTTCCCTATTTTCTTTTTTTCGTCACGAGCGCATTAAAACAAAAAATAATTTCCTATAAAATTAATTCCTATACTTTTCAAAATTCTCCATTATCCCTTCGCTTAATTTCCCTATTTTCGTTTTTCGTCACGAGCGCATTAAAAAAAAAATTAATTTCCTAGAAAATAAATTCCTATAATTTTCCAAATTCTCCATTATTCGTTCACTCGATTTTCCTCTATTTTTTTTCTTTTTTTTTTTTTCCGTTACGAGCGCATCTCCGTTAGCAACGTATCGATACGTGAGATGGAAGTTACGCGAAGTTGCGTTAGAATTTAATTAACGATATAAGAGGATTACATAAATTAGAGGAATGGGGTATATATAAATTACGAAGCGTTATTAGGCGAGTTAAAAGAAATTTCGTTCCGGGGCCGGAGCGAAACTTTCGGAGACGGGGAGAATAACGTGGCCCGAGGAAATTTACATACCAGCCGCGGCAAAAGTTACTATGGAATATCGATGAAAATTTACAAACACATTATTATACACGCGTACATTCACACATCGCACTCTCTTCGGCGTTGTTGTTGTTGTTGTTGTTTCATTGCAATTTCCACTATGTTTACACTGCGGCGTTACACATAAAAGTTACTCGTTCCCCGTGAACCGCAAGAAACGATATAACGCCCGCGACGGTGTTCTATATTTTTTTTTCTGCAAATTTCCTTCGAAGATGATAAAAAAAGAAGAAGAAAAAAGAAAAAAAATCTGGAGATAAAATCACAAAATCCATCGAAACTGAATTTCGGGATCGCGGAAGATTTCCCGTCGGACTTTTCCCATACTTGAATTTGTACGGGGGAAAATTTAAAATAACCTATTTTTTTTTTTAATCGATGATAGGTCGGTGCAAAATTAACGTCGGTTATTTTCACGCGTATCGTGCAAAATAATCGTCGTTAATTGTGCACCGACTTGGAAAAATTTCAGACCGGGAGTGAAACACTAATAAGTTGGTGCAAAATTAACGTCGGTTATTTACACGCGTGTCATGCAAAATAATCGTCGTTAATTGTGCACCGCCTTGGAAAAATTTCAGACCGGGAGTGAAACACTAATAAGTTGGTGCAAAATTAACGTCGGTTATTTTCACGCGTGTCATGCAAAATAATCGTCGTTAATTGTGCACCGCCTTGGAAAAATTTCAGACCGGGAGTGAAACACTAATAAGTTGGTGCAAAATTAACGTCGGTTATTTTCACGCGTGTCATGCAAAATAATCGTCGTTAATTGTGCACCGACTTGGAAAAATTTGATACTAGGGGATTTTGCTCGTCAAAAATCATCTCTCGGATGACTAGGCATTTTTCAGAGATCTCCGATTGGCTGGATGGAAGAAAAAAAAATTTTTTTTGTTTCACCGCAAAATATTTAAATTCGCGAAATTTTGGAATTTTATAAATTCGTAAATTTTCGAGAATTTTTTCTCTTCTTCCCGAAAGTTGTTACATAATTTGACGTAATATTTATAAACAATATATATTGGCTATTCGAAAAAATTATTTTATTTAGTATCATCATCATTATTATTATTATTATTATTATTATTATTATTTAATTATAATTAAATAATTTTTCAAAACGTGCATTTTACAAGAAATAAAAAAAAAATGTATGCATAAAATTTTGTATTTTGATAAATGACTCGAAAAAGTATTGTCACTCGCAGCGTCACCTTATCTCTTTACCGGAAACTCTCATTCGCTCCGAGTATGCAGATAAGCGCTCGAGGGAGAATGCGAGCCGCAGATTTCGGTCCGGTAATGTCGGCTGGTATCGCGTTTTATTCCCGAGAAGAATTCCTCCTCTCGCACCCGGCAAATTGCAGCGTGCATCCGATGGAGGGACAACGAATGACCCGTTCTCGGCAAAATCCCCTTCGGGGACCGCGAAGTCTATCCGAGATCTCTGAAATACTTGACTCCCACTCGGGGCATCGCAGATTTCGCTAGGAATGATCGGAAGCCACCGATTGGAGGGAAAACGTCATCCGAGGTATTTTCTCTCTCAGCTAAATATCGTTAATCGATCGATCGATGTGTTCAAAAATATTGCACCCCGGTAACGAATAACGAGAGTGGGGGGATTTTAAAATAAAAGAAATAAAAATAATAATAATAATAATAATAATAATAATAATAAATGTAAGAATAATATAAAATTGAATTTCAGGAAAAAAGGGGAGCAAAAAAACTGGGAGCAAAAAAAAAGGAATTATTTTAAAAAATGGAAATTGTTTGAAAAAGGAACGAACGTGCGCACGTGACGTAAATAATTGAAGCGAATTGTTTAATTAAGAATTATGAAAAAAAAAATAGATATTTTTAATATTTGTAATATTTCGTAGTAAAAATAATTCGTTTTTGAAGGAGGAAAATTATTTGGAGAATTATTAATTAATGGAAATTTTGTGACAAGCCTTGGCATTTGTTATTTGATAAATAATTTTTTTTTTTTATAAAGAAATTTGTCGCTGTTATTTTTAATAAACATTGAAATTGAAATTCCGTGAATATTAAAATACCTATTTTTTAAAAAGAAAAATTTCGAAAATTCTCAATTCACTGTAATTTCATCGAATTTGTTATTTTTTTACACAGAAATTTAGAAATTTTCTTATTATTATTAAAAAATGTATTGCTTTTATATTCGTCAATTAATAAAATTGAAATTTAGCAAATATAAAAAAATAGATATTTTTCAAAATAAAAAAAACATACTTTCGAAAACAAATTTTTCCATTTTTAAAAACTTCTTCTTTATTATTATTTTCCTCCCAAATTTTACTATTTTTCGTCACAGGCGCATTTTCGTTACTCCCTTATAAAAATTTTGAAAATCCCTTGGATTCCAGCGACGGAACTGTCAAAAATTATACCCAACCCAAAAATCACCAAATTCAAAAATGAAAATAAATAAATGAAAAAAAAAAAAAATCGTCAGGTCCGAAACCGGGTTCGAAATTTCGAAAATTTACCAAAACTCGGGCGGGAGGAGACTAAATTTCGTGAAAATTGTCCTGAAAGCGCGTTTTCCAAGGGACGATGGAAAAACCGTCCGACTTAAACGACGTCCGCGGATGGACTGTCGGTTTCATGTTGACTAGAAGCGCGGTACCGGTTTCCCCTTAAGTTGCACATGCGTGCGAGTCGGTACACATCTGTGTTTCCCTTTTACACTGTATGTACACGCTTTGTTACGTCATCAAATGAAAATCCTCTTTGCCCGTTCATCCGTGTGTCTTTTATAACCACTTACCGTTTGATATGTGTCCTGATATGTATTTATTATCCGCGAATGTCGGAAAAAGTCGGCCGAGGGGTGTATCTCGAAGCGATTACTTTCATCTCGACAAGCTCATTAGCATCGGGAAAAAGCAAACGCTTAATTAGCTTTTGCAGCAGTTTTTTTGCTTCCCCGGATCCCACTTTTTGCGTCCCAACTTTTTCCACGAAAATTCTTTTCTTTAGCTTTTCCGCCAAAAATAATAGCTAATGTAAATTTTGTTGTTAATAGATTGGAAATTTACGCCACGGGAATCAAATTTCGTATTTGCAATTTTTTCAATCGGAGAAATTGCAAATTTGGGGCCCATAAAATTGTTTTTTCGAAGTTTGTTATCGCAAAAATAATTTAAAATTGGAATTTTTGGTAGAAAAATCCAATTTCACTGTATTTCATCATTTTTTGGGTCATTCGGTTATTTTTGCTCCCGCGGATCCAACTTTTTGCGTCCCAACTTTTTCCACGAAAATTCTTTTCTTTAGCTTTTCCGCCAAAAATAATGGCTAATGTAAATTTATTGTCAATCGGTTGGAAATTTACGCCACAGGAATGAAATTTCGTATTTGCAATTTTTTCAATCCGAGAAATTGCAAATTTGGGGCCCATAAAATTGTTTTTTCGAAGTTTGTTATTGCCAAAATAATTTAAAATTGGAATTTTTGGTAGAAAAATCCAATTTCACTGTATTTGATAATTTTTTCGCTTAATTGCTTATTTTTGCTCCTATCGGAACAAAATTTCGAGAGAGGGGATAGAGTCCCGTCATCGACGCGCGCTCCCCTGGCGGACAAAATCCTCACCATTTACCCGCTACTCGATTGTTACTCATTTTTCAACCTACTTCCCCACCATTTCCATTTACTTTCAACTAAATTGTCCAATTTCATCGGAAACCAACGCACCGATATTTTTCTTTTTTTTTTTTCACACCGAGATGATTTATGACGTCACCCATTCGGGGGTTTTAACGGGAAACGGGTGCTAAAACACCGGCAGCGGTAGCCCTTATCGCCATGAAAACGTCGTTGCAGCGATAAACGCGACAAAAAAAAAAAACGGGCCATCATTTATTTCATTTGCCCGCCACGGCGTGGCAGCAGCCAAAAGTGAATTTCTGAATTTCACACATGGCATGCAACCTCCACTTGGAATTCCACGCATGGGGATTCCATTCCTGAAATTTCCACGCACACGCATTCCGAGCTCGGGCCTGGACGTCGTCGTCGTCGTCGTTTTAGGAGAACGGCCGGATTCCCTTGCACTGCTGCAACATTTTTTCATCGTTTGCGCGAAAATTGAGATTTGTCGAATGAACCTTCCTAAGCTCCTCGGCTCTCAGCTTATGCGAGGGCTTGCATAATCCCCGGGCCGAGTTGGCGTTAACGATTCTCGGGGGGTAAAAAGAAAGACGGTCCACGAGACCGGGTTAAAAGTGATTAATCGCTGCGCATTAATTAAGTAGCGGCTGGACTAATATTTATTGCGCGCTATTTGTTCGGCGGAAGGAAATTCATTTTTCAATCCAATCGCGGCTCCGGCATCTGCGAGTTCCCCAATTTTTCTCCGCCCGAACGATTCCCGGTGTTTCGTTACCGAGGTACCCCAATTTTTTTTTTTTTTTTTTATAATATTCGATTCTATCGAAATAATTTGAAACAGGAATTTTTTGGTACCAAAAAAGGAACCCTCACCGTAGTTGGAATTTTTTTTTTTGGATCGGAGCAATCGTAATTATGGCGAAAATAATTTTTTTTGTCCAGTTTTGTCGCAATAAAAATAACATAAAATGGCAATTCGCGGTACCAGAATGGAGTTTCACCATTTTCGGAATTTTTATAAATCAGAGCAATTGTAAATATGGCGAAAATAAATTTTTTTTTCCAGTTTTGTCGCAATAAAAATAACACAAAATGGCGATTCGCGGTACCAGAATGGAGTTTCACCATTTTCGGAATTTTTATAAATCAGAGAAATTGTAAATATGGCGAAAATAATTTTTATTTTCAAGTTTGTTACAATAAAAATAACATAAAATGGCAATTCGCGGTAGCAAAATGGAGTTTCACCATTTTCGGAATTTTTATAAATCAGAGAAATTGTAAATGTGGCGAAAATAAATTTTTTTGTCCAGTTTTGTCGCAATAAAAATAACATAAAATGGCAATTTTCGGTACCAAAATGGAGTTTCACCATTTTCGGAATTTTTCGAATCAGAAAAATTGTAAATTTGGCCACGATAAATTTCGTGCCGTCCATTCGCGCCGAGCCGGTTACGACAAATGCGATAGCGCGTACCGTTACGACCCACGCGGCTCGAGTAGGAAGTCACGCTTTCCTAAAATCACTTTTCCAACGAAGCTGGGATGGACGCAAAACCAACGACCGTGATTTTCTCACCGGACGAATTGGAGACGGTCAAGTCGACTCGAAATGCCGAAATTCCGGCGGGTCCTACATCAACCGGGATAATTGC
The DNA here is from genome assembly GCA_949825005.1 of Gasteruption jaculator. Classification (NCBI taxonomy): domain Eukaryota; kingdom Metazoa; phylum Arthropoda; class Insecta; order Hymenoptera; family Gasteruptiidae; genus Gasteruption; species Gasteruption jaculator. The sequence goes on from OX463776.1 coordinate 7,981,172, forward strand.
GTCAATTTCGAAGTCTCCCGGGAACGCAGCCATTGTCAAAGGGATACCTGCCGGTGCTCGACCGCAGAGGAAGTTATCATACTTCCTCTGCGGTGCTGCTCATTTCCGAGATTATGAGGGACGAGAAGGACAGTTTCCGCAGAATCGTTGCCGCTGCAGATTCCACGGTGAACTAAATTTCCGGAATTTCTCGAGCTTTCGGTCACCACGTGACGTTCCGTCCGATAGTTTTCATGCAAAACCTGCGGATCTTCGAACACCGCTATTCATGGACCGATTCCTATTGAAATCTAGCCTCCCCTCCCCTCCCCTCCCTCCCCCTTTTTTACCTTCCCCTCTTTTTTGCATTTTATTACAAATATATGTAATTTATTAGAAACCAGGTGCATCAAGACCAAAGAGAACCCCCTGGATGCATCCGATTCCTATTGAAATCTCCCCCCCCTTTTTTTCACCCCCTCCCCCTTCCCCCTCTTTTGCATTTTATTGCAAATATATGTAATTTATTAGAAACGAGTTGCGTCAAGACCGAAGGGAACACCCCCTGGATGCATCCGATTCCTATTGAAATCTCACCCCCCCCCCTTTTTCACCCCCTCCCCCCTCTTTTGCATACAATTACGCAGCGTTTTCTCTTTCGTGCACCGGCTGGCATCAATCCCGGTCGCGTTACTTGTTACGTGCTTCGTATTTATATTCTCATGCCGGTCGCATAAACTGCAGCGAGGAGAAAAGGCCGCGGAGGATAGCATAACCGGTTCTAATTTCGAACTGGGACACACCCCAGAAAGGCGGATAATTAGTTTGTTAATTAGGAGGAGTCGACTTGAAGAAGCGGAAGAAGTAAAAAAAAAAGTCGCGGCGACCGACTCTTTCCTCCTCTGGTTCGCGGGGCGGATCCGCTCGAGCTGCGACGAAAAAAAAAAATGGGAAAAGAGTAACTGCATAAGAGGGATGGAACGAGGGGATGATATAAAATAGCTGAGGGAAGTGGGCATCTGACCCCGGGCTACGACAAGTAATTTCGCTTCTTTCCAAGCACTTCAGTGGCAGCAGCAGCAGCAGTGGCGGGTACGTGGACTAACATCGCCGGGAGAGTAAGTAACCCTTTGTTTTCGCAAACTCTGTGGTTTTAACTCGGTGGGGCTTTTGTTTTCTGCAATAACAGCGTGGAACTGCACAGTTTCAATGACTTTGAATAAACATCGCGTCTCCGTTCACGCTCCGTTGCGGCATCCCGACGCACACCAGCCTGGCCTCTATTTTAATTGCGACCCGTCTTTGCCCCATTATCGTCGTCGTCGGCCCAAAGAACGCGAGTGACACGCTTTACGAGGCGTTGCGGCCTCGCAGGGGGTCGCCCGCGGGCCAAGGCGGTGGCCCCATTGACCTTAGCTCGCTCGAAACGTTTCTAACCCTTCCGTTCGGGCCGTGCCGGTTCCGACGAACGCCATAGCGTGCACCATTTCGACCCACGCGGCGCGAATAGAGAGAGACACGTCGAATTCCACTCGTCGAAATCATTTCACCGGAACCAAATGGGTGCGGTGGCATTTTTCTGCGGGATTTGCAAACGAGTTCGCTCGAATATCGGGATTAATTTAATCCTAATCCAGTTTCGCACCAGCCTGGGGGAGGCACTTCCGTTAATCAAAGCCGAGGAGCGGCACAAAAGGCGCCCCCACGGATGACTGGATTTTGCATTGTTAGGATAAACGGTCCAGAGGCTGCATAGACCGTCGTGATCACGAATCAGACCGGTTCCGATGTATTCAGGAAGACCGCGAAGCAAAGCAACAGCCGGCGAGGGCGTTGGTGGAATTTCGAATGAGCTCAGCGATCCGGACGACCGAGTCCCTAAACAATCCGTCGTTCAATCGGGATCGATTGGAATTGACCTTTGATCGCGATCTCGAGGACAACCGGTTTCCGGCAAAATTTGGTTCGCATCCCGCCCAACTTGGCTTCTTGGGTAAACTTCTTCCCGGGCCGAGACGATGTAATCGAATTCCGGGCAGAAGTGTCGACGTCTCTGCTGCGACGCTCGGCGTTGCAGCAGCATCGCCCTTTATGCATACGCCCGGTGCACAGTGATGCGAGCATCATATCGGATGCGCGTACCGGTCGGAAGGAGTCTCCGAAGTTCGAGCAAACTCGTTAACCGGGTACTTAACCGGGGTGAGTTGTAGCGTTGCAACGTGATCCGAGGCTGGCGAGCAAACAGTCGCTCGCTGCGCACACGTATATGGCATATCGGTAAACGGGTGTAACGAACGCGAGGGGGTGGGTTCGCTCGGGAGTGTGACGAGTGGGCTGATTAGCGGTAAATAGAGCATTCGTTGCTTCTATTCAGTCGACGCGTCCCTTTGTGCCCGACGACAACGACTTAGACAGACAGACAGACAGGCAGGCGGGCGGGCAGGCAGGTATAGGCACGGCCTCCTTCACGTGTCGGCTCCGGAACGGTACAATGCTGCACAAACGCTCGTGACGATTCCGTCGTCGAGTGTCGTTGTCACCAGCCCGCATTGATCCTTGGCTATTGTAACGCGGCTGCCACTTTTGCCGTCGCTGAAACCGGTGGCAGCGGGGACGACGCGCAAGCAAGCAAGCCTTTTCAGCCGCAGCGGGTACAATGACACGAGGAGAGGATTCTCCAGAGTCTGGCAGCTTTCATCTTCGCTCGGTCGCACGCTCGGTCAGGATCGGATCGGGCGGATCGAAGGGAGGGTGGCGGATAATCACGTGGAACACGAGCTCCCGTCTCTTGTAAACGTCGAACCAGGGACAGGAACAAGATACATCCCGTGGCCTCTTCCTCCTCCTCCTCCTCCTCCTCCGCCGCTCCAACCACTTCGCTATGCCTCTTAATCGAATTTTCGACATGTGCCGGCTTTCGATCGAAGCTTCCGCTGCATTTCATTAACAGCGAAATTGCTTCGTTGTTGTTGTCGTCGTCGTCGCTGCCTTGCGCGCATTTTTCTATTTTTATATTCTCCATTTTTGTTTTGTTTTGTTTTTTTTTTCCATACGCCAAAGTCGCTAACAGGCGAGGCGAGGTCCAGGCTGGGCTCGTAAACGCGTACGAAACTTTTAATGAACCTCGTCCCCATTACCGGCGCCTCTCGGCACACGCGTGTACGCGAGATTGATGGGCACTTTCCTCCTCCTCCGGCAGCTGGACCCGATAAATCCGCTCTCATCTTCCCAATTTTTCCTCGGATCCTGGCGGATCAGCCACACCCAGTTCGGTAGCGTTCACCCAAGTGTATCGCCAATAAGCTCGGATCCGCTCAGTCCGGCGACGGTACGGGTCGAGTATCGGCTTTCGACACAGCGGCCGAGCCGCCCCCTTCGAGCGCAAAGGCTCCGGCCTGGTTCGGCATCGATTCCTCCCCCGCGCGAAACCGCGAAGCTTTGTTTCTTGGAGGCAACACGGCGAATAATAATAATAATAATAATAATAATAATAATAATCCACTAATCACGTCCCGACAATTGCTCCGTATTTATATGACCGTCGCCGGTCGTGCGACCCGCGTAATCGATACGCCGCGTGCGGCCGCCGGTGTTGTAGCCCCAATTCGATCCGCGCTCAATCCCTGCCGTGGATTCGAACAAAGGGACCTCGGACGCAATGGAACGGCGTCAGGTCCTCGCGTCCTTCAACCCCTTTCGGCCCTTGTATGTGACGTCACCCGGGCGTTAATCGCGTTCGTCCGGACAGCGCCACCCCACGGCCCATGTGGCAAATCCTCCAACGGGGGGCCGGATGGTACGAGACTCCTTCCAAAAACGCAAGGGTCGAAGACGCTGGCCTCCATCGGCGTGCGCCCTCCTTTGCGATCGGGTCACCCAACTGGGAAATGGCCCTCGTTGACAAAATGGCCGGAGCGAAATTGAAATTCGCGAGGCTGGCTCTTTCCAGAAACGCCGAATGGACCGGACGTTATCTGGCGAGACTCCGTTTTGGGGGATAAAAACGCGATGACTGGCGAGCGGGAGTACCCGGTTTAACGCCCGGGCATTGGCTACGAAAGAATAACGATGGCGACGATATAATAACAACAGTAATGAATATCAATGCGAGATAATTTATATTAAAGGAATTCGCGCTGGTGCCCCCCCCCCCCCCCGTGGGATTACATTTGGCATGACAAGTGTGGATTTATTAAAACATTCGAATCGCGGGAACAACACAATAACGGCCACGGCAGCAACAGTGTGGCAACATCTGGCATGATTCATCCCGAAAAACCGCGAGTTCGTGTGCACACAACGCTGGGTCGGTGCGGTTAAAAGGGGCTTATCGAGCGTCGGGGGATACGAATAAAATTATAATAACTCCCTCTCGGTCGCTTTCACACTTCGCCACCGCGTTGGGGGCGAAGCGCGGGAGTGTGGGAACGAAAACAAGAGCCCAGGCCAAAACGAGAAAGAGGCGAGAAAGGCGTAACGCGAGAGCGCGAGGAGGCGCGACAAGGAGCGAAACAGGGGGGGGGGGGGGGGCATTCGGGGATGAAATAGGAGCGGTAAAAACGACAAGAGGACGCGGCGGTGGTTTAATCCTCGAATGATTTGTGGAGTTTGGAAAGCAGCTAAGGTACGTAAAACTACTCGTACGCGAAAAAGCCCGTGCATGCGAGGCGCAATTATACAGTGTTTGCGTCTAATAAACTACGAGGAGCTTTCCGGTTGCGTCCGGGTGCGAGCCAGACGTCCGTGGGCTTCCTACGCGAGCGCCAGGTGCCATTAATATTCCCGGCGATGGGGTAGTAAGTCACTCCTGGCGGGTATTAAGGACGTGCATGGTGATTCCACGAACCGATCACGCACCGCCAGTTATCAGCAGCTGGTCCGACCACGGACGATGCTTTGCGGGACCCGAGTGAGAGCGATATCGTGGGAGGAGTACGGCGTAGACTCGGAGAGGGTGGATTAACGTGGGTTCGTGCCTGAAAAATGAACAAATGTGGAGGAACTTCCTCCCATTGTCAATTTCTGGATAGATTTCGGGCTCTGAAATACGTGGAAGACTTTGACTTGAATAACAAGAGCCCAGAAGCCGAGAAAACACCCTTTTCGAGGTCATCTATGAGTCCCAAATCGAACGGCGGGAATTGCCAGCCAATGAAATTCAAACCACTGCCGCTCACTAGCGCCTCTGCCGGTGGAAACCGACCAATCGGAATCGTCCCTCGTTTGCTTGGACTCTAACTCTTCTCTGGTCCAATCGGTAACTCTTTTTCCCTCGTTACCATCGGAAAGTAACTCTCCGAAGTACCTCGAGGTCCGGTAACGACTGCGACGAAGGGAGAGTCCCTCCAGGATTTCTTTTTTACCCACTTCCAGTAAAACCTCGATAGGAAAGAGCTCCTCTTTACCCTCAAAGTGAACCACGAGTCGGTAGAGTAGATTGCGGGTGTAATTTATTTACAAAAATAAACAAAATTTCCTCTTTTTTTTTTACAGTTTTGTTTTTCTTCTATATTAAAATTTGGGGGTAAAAGGGAAACCCATTGTAGACGTAAACCGGTCGATTGAAGGCGAAGGAGTTGGCGATCGCCACCGCGGGGTTGTTGGTGTCGAACTCGTCATCGACTTCCGGTACGCCAGGCGTCGGGGTGGTGGGTTCGCGCTCCGCGGGCGGCGCTGGCGTCGTCGTAGGGGGCGCCGCGGCTGGCGGGGGTTTCTCGCTAGTGGTAGAAGTCAACGGCACGAATTCCGGCGGCGGAGGCCCGTACGTGGGAGGCAACGCTGACGGCGGTGATCCGTACGTTCGGTGGCGGTGCGATGCCGCGACCGTCGTTGCTCTGCCTCCTGCAGCTCCCTGCGATTGCAATCGATTTTTCCGGGGATTAAAGACCGGTCCTCGGGGACGCCATCCTCTTGGATTATACCCCGATAAATCTGCCAGAACGCTTCCGAAGCATAGAAGAATGAGAATAGCCTGAAAATTGATATTTCATTATGTTTAATTCTTCGTTGCAGCTTTTATCCGGTATCTCCTCCCTCTACTTCTCCTCCTTCTTCCTCTTCTTCTTCCACCGCTTCTTCTTTTTATGACAAGCTTTATTTAAGCTTCGCTTGTTAGTTTGTTAGGGCGAAATCTTGTAGGCTAATTTTGACCCACTTCCGCAAATTGGATTGACTCGAAAGTTTACACCCAGACGCGGGACAGAGGGGGATGCAATTATTTGTAAAAAAAAAATGGACTATAAAAAATAATTTATAAAAAAAAAAGGAAGGAAATAAGCGTAAATGTTTATATATTTATTTATTTGTATATTTAATATTAAATAAATTTGGTAATTATTTAATAATTAATAATTCATATTAAGAATTGGTATAATTAATAATTAAATAATCAATAATTATAATACTTTCTTATTCTTTACTTTTTTATATTTTCACCGCCAATTTTCTTTTTTGTTGTGAAGATCCTTACGCTTATAAGTAGGACACGTGGTCCATTTTTCTCCCTTGTAAATAACGAGCAGGAATTAATTTTCGGGATATTGGAGATAGCGAATTCCAGGAGGAAAAGTGTGGTTCTAAGGTTCCTTGATAAATTAAAATACTAAATTGGGGAGAGACCGAGTGAGAAATTTCGCTGGATTTGAGAATTGTCGAACTTCCTTCCGAGGGTGTTTCGCAATTTTTCAGGATTTATCGAAATTTTCGAAATTTTCTTCAACAGATTTATTGATTTTGGAAATCTAATATTTCTTTGCCCTTCCCCCAAGAATGGGGTAAAAATTAAAGTTTCAAAAACGGGGTTGGACAAGTCATTTCTAGGGGTAATTTTTCCCGTAGAATCGATTCCCAAGCTCAAATTTGACGAAATCCCAGCGGAAGTTGGAAAAAAGTAGGTTTTTTGAGGAAAAATCGCGTTTCCCGTAAGAAATCTGGAATTTTGACAATGAAAATGGATTCCTCGGAAAAAAATACATCGGATATGGGTCTCCTGAAAGTTCTAAAAAAATTTTCCAAAAGTCGAATTTTTTGGGCATGCAAAAATGTAGGTTTTTTGAGGAAAAATCGCGTTTCCCGTAAGAAATCTGGAATTTTGACAATGAAAATGGATTCCTCGGAAAAAAATACATCGGATATGGGTCTCCTGAAAGTTCTAAAAAAATTTTCCAAAAGTCGAATTTTTTGGGCATGCCTAAAATGGGGTAAAAATTAAAGTTTCAAAAACGGGGTTGGACAAGTCATTTCTAGGGGTAATTTTTCCCGTAGAATCGATTCCCAAGGTCAAATTTGACGAAATCCCAGCGGAAGTTGGAAAAAAGTAGGTTTTTTGAGGAAAAATCGCGTTTCCCGTAAGAAATTTTGAATTTTGACAATGAAAATGGATTCCTCGGAAAAAATACATCGGATATGGGTCTCCCGAAAGTTCTAAAAAAATTTTTCCATAAGTCGATTTTTTTGGGCATGCCTACCCCTTCCCCCAAAAATGGGGTAAAAATTAAAGTTTCAAAAACGGGGTTGGACAAGTCATTTCTAGGGGTAATTTTTCCCGTAGAATCGATTCCCAAGGTCAAATTTGACAAAATCCCAGCGGAAGTTGGAAAAAAGTAGGTTTTTTGAGGAAAAATCGTGTTTCCCGTAAGAAATTTGCAACTTTGACAATGAAAATGGATTCCTCGGGAAAAAATACATCGGATATGGGTCTCTCGGAAGTTCTAAAAAAATTTTTCAAAAGTCGATTTTTTTGGGCATGCCTACCCCTTCCCCCAAAAATGGGGTAAAAATTGAAGTTCAAAAAATTTTCAATAAGTATCAAAATATATATAATAATTTCCCAAGGCTTTGTATACACAAAATCCTATTTAAAATAATACAGGATATGCGATTTCCCTTTCGATATCGTTCCCTTTTTCTTTTTCTTCCTCATCGAGCAAGAAGCCGAAGAAGAAGCAGAAGAAGAAGAAGAAGAAGTATAATCTATTCATTTTATAGAAGTTATATACATATAATTTTAGTACTTTTAGTAGAGACGAGGAAATTCGCTTTTAACGATGGTAACGTAGCTGAAATAGCCATACTTGATATAATACCTGCACAGCTATTGCAGCTTTAGTATCTAACACAGTGTACTTATGTTGGATATAGTGAGAATAAAGGGGCAAGAGGGACAGAGATACGGAATAACACCCAGTCGCTGAAGGACGGAATGGTTAATCATTGCCCGAATCTACCCTACAACCGCTGGTACTAAAATTCCGGACCCCGTGTGTAAAATTGACTTTTAGCCTTTACATCAGTCCGTCCGCCCCCGATCCGCTTCGAAATCCCACGTTCCTTATTTTATTTTATTTTTTATGGGATTTCATAATCGGCGATAATCGACATACGAGCGATTAATAATCGAAGGTATTTCATTGTCAGTTAACACCTTCTTGAAATCAATCAAAATAATAATCGATGACGTAGCTTCGGTTGAAAAAAAAAAAAAAAAAAATTTCGACCGATCCGGGTTGATTTAATAAAACGTAAAATCGCAGGGGTTAAAATTAACACCCGATCCTTGCACCCACAAATACTTTTTATCACCAGCACTGGCAAATGTGGTGTTAAAACTGATTTTTTTTTTTTTTTTTCAAAATTTCTTTAACACCAATTACGAAACGACGGGCACCGACGATTGACGGTGTTAATTAACACCAAGCACCGACGGAAATTTTCGAACATTGCAATTTTAACCCCGGACTTCGCACCACCATGACGTGGAATGGGATTTTATGGTGTTAAACGCGGGGGAGGTGAAACACTCCGGGGTTAAAGGAGCACCGAGTGGAATTTAACGGATTTAACACCGGGAATTACCTTTTTCATGATTTTGGGGTAAAGTCAAGCGGTCCGAAATAATTAGGCTACTGTTTGCTCGCCATTCATTCCACGGGTTATTATAGCCTTCCCCACTTTCCAATATATGCGTATGATCCGTACATACTTAAGTGGATTCTCTCGTACGCAACGCGTATCCATTTTCAATTGGCGGAATCTTGCGTAATCGCTCGTCGCCGTCGAAGATCGCTTTCTTTTTGATCCTCCGGATTTGACCCTTCCTTCGCCGATTTTCCAGGAGGTTTGATTCTGGTTTCTTTCTGGGGGAAATCAATTAAATTCGTATTTTTACATTTCTGCGCCAAAAAGAATTGTTAATTAAAAATATATAGCGACAATATCGAGAATAATATTTATTTACTATTTATTTTTTATATGTAATATTTATTAATAATATTTATTTATTATCTATTTTTTATACATAGTATTTATTAATTTATAGTATTTATATATTTTTTAGTATTTATTTATTTTTTATATTATTTACTTTCATATACATAGAAATGTATATATAAATAGATAATATTTAATGAAAAAATAATTTTACACTAAAATATTAAACGCGTTAATTGCAATAATTTGGTAACGGTGTGATAAATAATAGCGCGTAACATAATATAATAAAATATAAAATAATATAATAAATATCAAATTTGTTTATAATTTTCTGGCAAACATGAGATACAGGCGTTCGATTTATTTTCTTAATCGGTTTGATTTCACTTCGATCTATTATTCTTGAACTCGAGGCACCGGTTACCTCAGAAAATTTTCCTGATTCCGATACCTCGGGTCAAGCACACGCCGGTCCTTGAGAAACCGCCAGAGGGGGTCTGGGGAAAAAAACACCCGAGAAGACCGGATGAAAACCTCGGAAAAACGGCACGAAATCTCATCGCGTTAAAGAAATTTCGAGGTTTCCCTCTTTTTCGAATGAAACGGGTTAGGAAAAAAAAAATCCAGACGAAAAAAAAAATAATCAACAATAAATTAATAACAAAAATGTGTTACAAAATTAAAATAAAATCGGGTCTCTATCATTAAAATATAAAATTATCAATAATGCGAAATTTATGTTACTCTCGTAACTTTAGGGGTTTAGAAAAAAAAAAAATCCAGACGAAAAAAAAAATAATCAACAATAAATTAATAACAAAAATGTGTTACAAAATTAAAATAAAATCGAGTCTCTATCATTAAAACATAAAATTATCAACAATGATCAACACGAAATTTATGTTACTCTCGTAACTTTAGGGGTTTAGAAAAAAAAAAAATCCAGTCCAAAAAAAATAATAATAATCTACAATAAATTAATAACAAATTATGTTACAAAATGAAAATAAAATCGAGTCTCTGTCCAATTATTGCACACGATCGATAACCAAATTTTACGTTTTTTCCCGAAAGACTTTGGGGGGAAAAAAAAAGCCCCAGACGAAGTCTAAAAAAAAAAAACAACCATCGTAAAGCTCGACGAAAGGGGTTGAAATCCCATCCCCCGGCTGTGTTTCTTTGAAATTCCCAAGTTTACCTCGCGATTCCTCATCGGTAAGCCGAAGTTCCTTTCCAATCGAAAGTATATCAACCGCGGTTATTGAAATATTGTAGAAAGCGAAACGCGATTACTTTCAATTGAAAGAACAAAGATAGAGCGAGAGAGAGAGAGAGAGAGAGAGAGGGAGAACAATGGGGGTAGGAAAGGGGCTAAATCAATGTAGGGAAGATATTCCCCTTGTCAATGTCGTCTTTTAATTCGTTGGATGTTCCAACACTTTTTCGTCTCCTTTTTTTTTATTTTTATTTTTTTATTTATTTTTTTATTTTTTTTTTGCCTATATTTATCAAGGATTAAAAAGGAGAGGAAGAAGAAAAAGAAGGAGAAGAAGAAGAAGAAGAAAAAAAAATGCGGGGCGGGGGTGCAATAGAGTCCTTCTTTTTTTTATTATTTATTTTTTTTTTTTCGCCTATATTTATCAAGGAACAAAAAGGAGAGGAAGAAGAAAAAGAAGGAGAAGAAGAAGAAGAAGAAGAAAAAATGCGTGGCGGGGGTGCAATAGAGTCCTTCTTTTTTTTAATTATTTATTTATTTTTTTGCCTATATTTATCAAGGAACAAAAAGGAGAGGAAGAAGAAGAAAAAGAAGGAGGAGAAGAAGAAGAAGAAGAAAAAAAAAATGCGGGGCGGGGGTGCAATAGAGTCCTTCAGGACAAGAGAAAAGAGTAACCTCCCTTTTTCCATCCCTGCCTCTCCGGGAAAGTTCGTCTCTTTTTCTCTATCTGTTCGGCAGCTACGTAGCATAGTATCAAAGTTTGAGTCTCGTGCTTACTCTTGATTAATCCTCATCCCTCCGCTCGAGACCATTCCACAACCGTTTCCAACTGAATAGAGAGCCAGTCGATTTCGACGAGTGGCAATAGCCAAGAAAATTGTCTGACTGCAACTATACGGACAAGCCAAGCCAAGGCAAGGCGCTGGCACGGAAAAAAAAAAAAAGGAAAGCCCGGAAAAAAGTTAAGAGCCAAGTCCGGGGCTTGGAAAAAAAAAAGAAAAAAAAAAGAGACTGCAGAATTTAAACGGTAAAAGACATTGCCGTAATATGCGTTGATGAAGAAGTTACTCTGTGCAACTTTCGCCTCTTGTTTTCTATCGACTCTCCGCCGCGCCGGATCTCTTGATAATGTAAATCAAAAAGCAACTTGATTAAAATCGACTTGTGTGCGGCAACAGAAGCGGCGGTGGCGGCGCGAATCGTCCCATTTTCCAGCGCCTTTTTATACCCGAGGAGTGTAATAAACGCCGGGATTTAATCAGTCCCGAAGCTTTCATCCTCGAATTTATGGATTTTGTTTTTTTTTTTGGAGGGGGGGGGGGGAGGGGGATGAAAATATCAGGCTTCGTATGAATTTCGAAATTCCCAGAATGGAAAAATTAAATTTTAGCATTTTCAATTTTTTTTTTATTTATTTTGAAAACCAAGAACTGTGTATTTTGGTGCGACAAATTTCTAGTTTCTGAAAATTTTTTCCCTAAAGTTGAAAATTTGAAGGGTAGAAAGAATTTTTGATTTGTACTAAAAAAAAAAGACACTTTTTGCCTCTATTTATTCCAATTTGGACAATTCTAGAATTGAACGTAAAAATTAAGGAAATTAATTTTGGGAATCTTAATTTAAAAATTACTTAAATGGAAAAATTAAATTTCAGAAATTTCAATTTTTTTTATATTTTTGAATCCAAGAACCGGGTCTTTCGATTCTACAAATTTCTAGTTTCTGAAAATTTTTTCCCTATAGTTGGAAATTTGAAGGATAGAAAGAATTTTCGATTTTTATATAAAAAAACCTTTTTTTCTCCATTTATTCCAATTCGGAAAATTCTAAAATTGAAAGTAAAAATATAGACATTTTTTTTTCAACTTTGTTTTTTACTAAACTTTGAAATTACTAACTTTAAAAAAATATATATTACCAATTTTCATTCAATTACAAGAAATTACAATTTTTTTTCTATTTCTTCCATTTTAAAAATCTCCCAACAAAAAAAAATCAAAAATTCTACAATCTTCCAATTTCTTTTTTTTTTTTTTCGAAAGTGAAAAATCGGGTTTTCCGACTCGACGAATTTTCAGATTCCCAAAAATTCCATGTTCAAGAATTCCAAAAAATATTTTCAAAAAATAAATTAAATTACAATTCTTTAAATAAAATGACTCGCAGTAAACGATGTATGGCGAAAGTATGGCAGGAATCGGTACCGGCTAAGCAGATTTCGATTCCGGGTTGCTCCGGAATGGAAGTCTGTCGTAGTACCTGGCGTGGTTATCGCTTACGACGGGAAGATTTACTCGGCAACGCGGTACCTTGAGCTGCCAACAACGGGAGAATTCGACGTAAATCTGGCAGAGACACTTCTCGCGACGAGTGAACGCTCTCATACTTGTCAATATCGAAGGTGATCGATGCTCGGTCTGGATACACCCACGCAACGTTGATACACTTGACGATGATGGATAAACATTTCGCAAAAGTGGCCGGAAGCTCATCGGAGAAATGGAGTGAGTGAGACAAAGGGGATCCAATTATATGGTTAACTAGTCGTTGGAATCGAAGCACCTGAGCGCTGCGGCGCGAGTTTTTCCGAAAAATATCAATGGCTATCAATTGTTTGCTGGAAACTTGGACTATCGATACAGTGCTTTGTGGTATTCGCGAGCACTCGCCCGGAAATGGTATTGTAGCGACACAAAAGGTCGGATTTGCAGCCCAGAGCCCCATGCCCGTGGAAATGCAAAATCCGCGCGAGATTTTCCAAGACTCGAAGAAATTTCAATATTTCGAATCGAAATATTCAAATTCGAATCCGAAAAATCGAATTCGGGATTTTTCAGCCTCGGGAATATATATATATATATATATATATTTTTTTGGAGGGATAAATTTTGCTCATTTATAAAAAAAAAATTAGTTCCGTTCCATTGTGAAAATCTCCACGATCGAAATCGACAATTTTACGAAAGCCAAAAACCGGGTTTTTCGATTTTGAAAATTTCAAGTTTCTAAAAAAATTTTTTCCTACGTTATAAATTCGAGAAATACAAAAAAAAAATATCGGTTACTTAAAAAATACATTTTTTTTTCTATTCTTTCGAGTTTCGAAAATCCTGAAACGGGAATTAAAAGTCCCGGAAATATTTCAACTTTATTATTTTTTATTTTTTCGAAACCCAAGAATCGGAATTTTCATATTTTCAAATTTCTGAAAATTTTTGTAACAATATTAGTGATAATAATTGACGGTAATTTTACAAAATTAATACAATTTCGTTTATGGTAGCAACAATAACAATAATAATAATAACAATTTTCCAATACTTTTGCCAGACTGGTGCCATACTTTTGTCTTCGTTAGGGAGACAATTTTTTTTTTTTTACGTATTCGAAAAATTGCAAATTCCAAATTTCGAGGCGGAACAAATTAGAATTTGGAATTTTTATTATAACAACAACAACAACAACAACAACAACAACAATAATAATAACAATAATAATAATAATAATAATAATAACAATAACAATAATAACAATAACTATAATAATAATAATAATAACAATAATAATAATAATAATAATAATAATAATGGAAATCGAAAAAAAAAAAATTATAATAATAATGAAAAAATAGTAATACATTTGCGAGTCGAGGCAAGAGGGAACAACCTGGAACCTCGACGAAGCCTGGAAGTGCCGGTGGCAGAAATTTGCATTTCGTCGTGGCGCAATATTAAGTCCGACCGGTCTGATTGTTTTACCCTTCGTTCGAGGCCCCCCACTGGTGTATCGCTACTGTATATCTTAGGAATTCGTCATACGTTTCGAACTGAATTTCGGCGATGCCTTATTCGAGACACGTTCGGAACCCACGTAACGTATTACGAAGTAGTCACGTATGTATACCTCTGGCGAGAAGTGTGTACGTACGTATGTAACATGCACGGAGCTCGGTGTGCGACGTAAGACTACGGCCCACCGAGAAAGAATCCGTTCTCGAAAGGAAAGTAGCAGAGCGGGTAGGTGTATACGGTGGCTGTGGAAGAAAAGCGAAATAACGATAAAAGCAAGCCAACTTCTTCGTCTCCATTTCCCCCGTTTCTTTGACGTTACGGTTGCGTACGTTCCCGGAGGAGGGGGGGGGTATTTCCGTCCTCCCGAAAAAAAAAAATCCTTTTTTGCGGAAAATCGCGGTCGATGAAAGGGGAGGCGACGGATAATGGCGGAAAAATGAAGAAACTCCGGGCCAAGTCTGTATATCGTGGAAGATACGTGACCGCAAAATCGTCCCGGTACTTACGTCCACGGCCACGGAGTTATCGGCGAAAGGGGTGCAAAGGGGGTGGGGCAGAACGAAGGGGGTGGAAGGGAAACCTTACGGTAATGGCACGATAACTCAGTGATTAAACCCAAAGTACTTTACCGCGCACGATAATTTTTATCGTACAGGGGATTTGCGAAATATATGTGTGTGTGTGTGTGTGTACGATCATTTAACTTTTTCAACTTTTACCCTGAAATCCAGCCCCGGTACCTACCGCGGTCTCGGGTGCCAATAATTGCCATGGGACTCTCGGTCGAACCTCAACTGGGTCAGTGGGGTCCGAAATTGGTCCGAAATTGGCTGGTTGTTGTTGTTGCTGGACTTTCCCGCACGAACAATTACAATTTTCGGTGTATTTTGAAAGTTACTTTTGACTCGAACTGTACTTTCATTTTTATCCCGGGAAATCCGAAATTTTGAACGCGTCCTTTCCGAATTTTCAATAATTCGGGTACGAAGAAAGAAATTTAAAGAAAAATTTTTTTTTTGTCCCTGGGTGGAGACGAAAGTATGGCCCAAGTCTGCCCCGAATCTGCAATTTCCCAAAAATCGAATACGAACCCAACAAAAATCGAATTTTCTCCCTCGCACTGACCAAAGTATGGCGTTAGTCTGGCGAATGGCATCGAAAAACGATTTCGGGCCACTTTTGGCCCGCGAATGGGCTCCGAAGAATCGCAAGTTTGGCCCGCGGACTTGCACCGCGCGAGAGGTCACACGCGTCGCACCCTCGTAATACACTTTGCCCATGTAATGCAGTTGCCCGTCACGCCGGTGATCCTTTGTGCCGTTTTGTCGCCGCCCTGGGATAAAACGAGCAATTTTCCGGGTACGCGGGCAACGATTCGAACAAAGTCCGGGCGAATCTCATCTCCGGAAAGATTTCGCTTTTCAAAGGGACCCTAAAAATCCATAATAACGCATTAAACGTCTTTTTCGAAACGCGCCGCGCGGTTAAATGTCAGCTCTCCCTTTAACTGCATTAACCACCTTTTTGCGAAAGGGGAGAAAAAATGGAGGAGAGAAAATTGTTAGTTCGTAGCCCGCGGTGAAAAATCGGATACACAATGGGGGCTTGTGTTTTTATTTAGAGTCAGAAAGAGAGAGAGAGAGAGAGAGAGGCACCACCGATGCGGCAGAAGGGATTAGAACAAAGGAATGGGGTTGGAATTATGTCTATATGTATATTATTATTTATATACACACACACACGCGCACGCCCGCGCACACACACACACACACACATATACACGAAAAAGAAAAGGTAAATACACACGGGGTTATTTGTATACACTTGGTCTCACATAATCAAATGGATTTTATCACCCTCGTGACAAAATATACGTTCGTGTAAACATTTACGCGAACGCGAAGATAATGATACGATGTATTTACAATAACAATAAATTACAATCTTTATTAACCATACCCCGACATAATTTCATCGGCAATATCGATAATGATTATGACGGCGATGGCGATGACGATGATAATAATAATAATAATGATAATAATAATGATAATAATTCAGGAACAAAATTACTTTATTTTTGTTTTTCCTATTGATAAAATCCAAATTTTGGGAAATTTAATAATAATATTATTATAACAAAAATATTGTAAAAATAATAATGGTAATAATAATAATAATAATAATAATAATAACAATAATAATAATAATAACAATAACAATAACAATAATAATAATAATAATAATCTATTAAAATATTTAATACACACCCAATAAATAATTCGATTCCGAGAAAAATGGAAGTCCGACCGCGAAATCCGTACCTACTCGGGGAGTAGCGTTTAGGGTTAAGTGGAAGAAGTCAAGCGTAAGTCAGACAAGGGACGTTGCCAGTACCCCAGCGTGGATTTCCCAAGAATCCACGGTTCTCCCCCCGAACCGTTGCACTCTGGGAAACAATGGATCTGGAATGTACATTCTATTTGTACACCCTCGAATGCACGGTTATCTTTGCACGTGTGTGTATCGTATCACAAAAGCGAGAATATATATACATGTATGCGTGTATGTATGCGTGCGTGTGTGTGTGTTTACAAACATTGTCCCGATACACCCACGACCAGTCCTCTGAAAGAAATCGTATGCATAAATGGATAGTTCGAAATGTCACGATGTCTCATCTCACGTAAATTTCAAGTATCCAAAGCAGTATATACAGCTTTAGCGGTATGTTCTATCTGGATTTGACACCTGACATTATTCTCGCGTAGTTGTAAAGCACCTACTCGATCAGAGAAACCGTCAATGGATAGTCCTCTTCTCTCCTTTATATACACACACACACATACACACACACACACGCCACATCGGTGCGAGTACGTATATCTCTCTCTCTCTCTCTCTCTCTCTCTCTCTCTCTGTATATGGAATTTCACATTCAGATATCTCGCATATTCCGTATGAAAGATTTTACATCACGCTCTCCCCTTTTTTTTCTTCTTTTTTTTTATTCCCGACCCCGATCAAAAAATTTCATATAGTCCTCGAGTGGACGAAGAATGGTACCGCGAAGGAAAAAAAAAATTAATATTAATCAAAAAACAAAAAATAATAATAACAACAGCAAAATTAGTACTTCGCCCATACTTTTGCTATACTTCAATTCCAACCAGAAAATGTATTATTATTATTATTATTATAAAATATTAACGAAACAAAATTATAAATAATAATAATAATAATAATAATAATAATAATAATAATAATAATAATAATAATAATAACAACAACAACAATAATATCAACATTGATATCAATAAATTCTTTAAAAAAAATTCGAAAGTACAAAAAAATCTCTAACAGACAAAATCCGATAAGGCGAGACTTCGCCCATACTTTGATTGAAATCAGAAAATTTTCGACCGCTTCCGAGTCTTTGCCAGACTTCCGCCATACAACCGGAAATTGAATGTGATATGTTGTCCCTGGAGATGAAATGATTTTTTTTTTTGGGGGGTTTTCAAGTCTCTCGGAAATCTGCGAGAGACACTCCCATTTCCAGGACCGGAGTTTACCGGTGAATCGTGAATACGAGTGTGTACGTAAGTCGTCTTCGGACGTCATGCCCGGTATGATATACCATAGGCGGGACGTAACGTAATCACGGAGTGGAATTGGAGTTCAATTACGTTTGCGGAATACCGAATGAAGACCCTCCTCGCGAGCGCTCCATCGGAATGACTTAATATCTAGGCTACCGTTAATGTATATGAATTTTACCCGAGGCGCAGCGGACGACCACTTTTCTCTTTACAATTTCATTGATTGCTTAAGACGTTGCCTAATGGCGGTACGTTTCGTCAATACTCGCAATGAATAATTGAACTCAAAAAAGAAGAGAGCGACTAAATATTTCTATGATTAAAATCCCCTATAATAATTATAGTAATGCCGCACGAATCCTCCCGTACCCCGAGCTACGGAATCGATTGGAGCCCCGGTAATTTGAAATCCTCCTTGCCTCGGCTTTGCATACAGTCTTGGGGTTTTTTTTTTTGGAAATTTGGAAATTGAGAAATTATTTATTACAGTGGTTTTTTTGGTTCGCAAAAATCCTGAATTTTTGCTGGGGTTTTGCTAGGGTTTTGGCCAAAACCAATTTTTCTTTTCGGTTTTAGGAATTTGAAAAGTGCAGTGAATTTTCTGCGGATTTTTAATTCAGAAAGAAATTGTTCGTAAATTTGACATTTGCCGAATTTCAATATTTGAAACTTGTGGAATCGAAAATGACGGATTTTCAGTTAAAAAATCTAAAATCTGCAGAATCGAAAATGGCAGATTTCGAATTTCAATATTTGAAAATTGTAAAATAAAAAATAGTATTTTTTGGATTTCAATATTTTCAATCTGCAGAATCGAAAATAGCAGATTTCGAATATCAAAATTTGACATTTGCAGAATTTCAATATTTGAACATCGTAGAATCGAAAATGGCGGATTTTGAATTGAACAAATTTGAAATTTGTAAAATGGAAAATAGCAGATTTTGGATTTTAATATTTGAAAATTGTAGAATCGAAAATGGCGAATTTTGAATTTGAAAATTTGAAATCTGTAAAATTGAAAATAGCAGTTGTCGAATTTCAATATTTGAAAATTGTAAAATAAAAAATAGTATTTTTTGTATTTCAATATTTTCAATCTGTAGAATCGAAAATAGTGGATTTTGAATTAAAAAATTTGAAATCTGCAGAATCGAAAAAGCAGATTTCGAATTTCAATATTTGAAAATAGTAACATAAAAAATAATATTTTTTGGTTATCAATATTTTCAATCTGCAGAATCGAAAATGGCAGATTTCGAATTTCAAAATTTCAAATTTGTAGAATTCAAAATGAACAATTGTCAAACCGTTTACTTCCAATGGAAATCAAATTTTACCAAATCCGAAAATAATTTTCTTCCAATTTTACAAGTCTCCAATAAAAATTACCAGAAATTGCATAGTAAAAATAACCATACGATTTATTATTTCGGTTAATTTCCTGCTTTCGGTGAAATTACACTAATTTGAAGCCGTTGTGTGGGTTTCGGTCGGAAAAGAGATCCTTCTCGACGTGTATCCATCCATTCAGTTTATTCGAAATGTCCGTATGTGCCTCAAATATGTCAGTTTTCGGGGGAAATTAGGATGGAAGTTTGGGATAGTAAATACGTGAACGGCGTAATGAAAACCCGCAGTCTGGTAGCCGATGAAAGGATTTGAGGCATTAAAGCAAGAATTTCGTGGGTATAAATAAATGTGTGTGTGTGTGTGCGCGCGCGCGCGAGCGTATGCGGGGGTGTGGGCGAGCATGTGGCGAATGATATATGATATCAGGGATTATTTTTCTCCTGTGTATTTAAAAAGTGAGCAGACGTTGGTTCGAAAGCGTTATTTTGATAGGCTCATTTCAAATTTTAACCAGCCAGAAAGCAGCCGTTTATTGTTTTTCCGAGGGAGCTTGGATGGATGCCAAGGAAAATAAAGGCGCACTCGTACGTGCTAGTGTATGTAGTATACCCGCACATGTATGCACGCACACATACACGGGGTATATCCCGCGAACGCGGCGAATAAATCCCGAGAATTTCGCTAACCGCGAGTATCGGCATCCACTTCGGGTTGATGTCCGAGTTGCAAACGAAATTTGAGCTCGCGGTTTATGACGATTTCGGGAGGATCGAGGTTCGAACTGTAACCGATCTTCGGGAAATTTAGAAAAAATTTTGACGATGATTTTTGTTTTTTTATAAATTTTTTTTTTTAATTTCTATTTTGAGCTTTTGACATTCGGTTCGAGGCTCAAAATCCGTGGGAAAGCTGTAATTTGAGTTTTGGGGGTCGAGGAATTTTTTGGAAAGACGCGAGGAAATTTTTGGAACGAGAATTTTGAAGTTCAGCTCCGAAATTCGGAAATTTGAGGTTCGAATTTCGTGTCAAAGCTGAAATTTGATTTTTGGGAGTCGTGAAACCTTCGAAAGGGACTCGGAAAAAAATTCTTTAATCAAAATTTCAAAATTGGGTCCCCAAAATCTGGAAATTTGAGGCTCGAAATTCCCGTGAGTTAAGAAATTTGCAAAAATTTTGATGCTGATTTTTTTAAAAGAACTTTTTAAATTTCGAATTTGAGCTTCTGACATTCGATTCGAGGCTCAAAGTTCGCGGGAAGCCCGAAATTTGAGTTTTGGGGGTCGAGGAATTTTTTGGAATGACGCGAGGAAATTTTTGGATCGAAAATTTTTCAGTTGAGCTCCAAATTTTGGAAATTTGAGGCTCGAATTTCGTGCAAGTGAGGGTCATTTCGAAATTTGTCAATTAAATAAAAATAGCGGGAGTACCGGATCGCGCGAAAAAATTCACCCCCGCCGTGCCCCCCCCCCCCATTATTTTCCATATCATTTCGAAAACGTAATGGGGATCGTTATGTCAACGTCATTCGATTT
The DNA here is from genome assembly GCA_949825005.1 of Gasteruption jaculator. Lineage (NCBI taxonomy): Eukaryota > Metazoa > Arthropoda > Insecta > Hymenoptera > Gasteruptiidae > Gasteruption > Gasteruption jaculator. The sequence goes on from OX463776.1 coordinate 8,001,855, forward strand.
GAGTGGCCATCAGGGACAAAAGGTAAAAAAGGGAAAAAATAAACGCACGAAGGGAGAAAACAAACGAGGACGGAGCTATAACAAAAGGGAATTGATGGACATGGAGACTTCTAGAGCGTATTTCGTACGAAAACCGACAGCTAACGAGCCCAATGACGTTTGAATTTTGATGAGAGGAAGAAATGACTTAAATTAATGCACTCGATGCAACGCTGGAAGACGAAAATATGCAAATGCGCATTTTTTTTCTTTTTTTTTTTTGCGAGAAAGAGTGCACGCCGGGGTGGAAAAAGCTCGAGAAGATTCACCGCGATGGTGAGAATTTTTTTTTTTTTTTCGGGTCTCAAAATTCGGAGACCCGGGATTTCCGCTGAAAAATGTGAAATTTGCGATTCTAAAATTCCGAGTATTTTTTAAAATGTCGATAGAAAATTTCTCGAATCTCCAAATTCGAGAAAATGTGGATATTTCAATTTTGAGGTTTTATTTTTTTCAATTACAGTCGAATTTTGAAATTTCGATTTTTTAAAATTTTCTTCCATTTTCAAATTTGAGTTACCTAAAAAAAAAAATTTGGGGAATCAAAATAATTCCGAATAATCTTAATTTTCTTTTTTTTATCGTAAACAATCAATTTATTGTCGATCAAATGTATCGAAATTTCGACGAAATCCGGGTATTCCCGGGAACCGGATTTTCGGAAAATATTACGCGTGGAAATTAAACGGTAGGCGGTAATTCCTTATCGGTGGACTTTACCGCCTGGTATTTAGCTTCCCTCCGTGCGTCTTGTCGCCTTTGTTCATCCTTCGTGCAAACAGTGAGGATGAAACCCAGCAGCAGTGCCACGCAGAGGCTGATATGTACCGGCAAGTCTCCATACGACTCGAGCAATTTCCCCAAAACAATGACCATCACGATGCCGTAGAGGTTGTTGGCGATGTTTAAAATCCCCGTAGTCACACTTTCGGATTCCGGGTAAGTGTATTCCGCGCACATTTCATATCCTAATGCCAAGTAACCGGATAAGAAGAATCTGTAAACAGAAAGAGAAGAAGGGAATATCCGGAGAAGTGCTTTCGCAAATACTCACGGGGGGAAAACGTAAAAGGGGTAGAAAATACCGGGGATGGGCGAGCAAGTGAATAATGGAAAACGAGTCGTTTTATATTAAGTCGGCGAGAAATTAATGGTGGTTTTGGCTTTTCTTCTAATTTCCACGCTCGCCGGTTGCAAGAAATTCAAGGCAAAATATATTATTCCTCGAGTGAGCGAATTTTCAAAAAATACGACATTTGGTTTCATTATTTTTGAAAAATTAAATTCAAGGAAATTCTCAGACCCCGAAATTTTTCATAAAAAATAGATAAATAATGCTGGGGATTTTATAAACAATAGGAAAATCCCGTTACGTCAAATTGCGATTGCCCCGCGAATACGAATCGCCCGAAATTCGCTCGTAAATTGCACAGTCTCGAAAAATTCAGTGGTTCGTGGAAACTCACCCTAAAAATATGGAAGAGAGGTACACCATCCACTTAATTTCCGCGTACATGGCCGTGGAAAAGAGGATTTGCCCGCAGAGGGTCAGGAAACAAACGGCCACGGTCGTTTCCCTGAAAAAAAAAAATAATAATTCGTTTATTCAAAATAAATACCAACTCAAACGTGAACGCAAAAATTTATATAAATTTATATGAAAATCGAAAAATAAAAGTCGCGTTCCGGTGCCCAATCTATCGCGAAAATGATTTTTCGTGGATAAAAAATATTTTCGTGAAAAAATTAGCGAGCTTTTGTTAATAAAAAGTGCGATTATTGTCTCGCCTTTTTGAATTTCCCGCGGAATAGTACGTCCGTCCTTGTCCCTCGGGTCAAGTATGGTTGGGAGGAGTCGCGGAATGGCACGAGTTTGGCGCGAATCCCCTCCCAGCCATACTTGGAACGTCCAAGGTGCGAGAGAGACAGAACGATTCCCGGCAGGAATCAGTTTGTCTCTACGTCAGGCGTCTTTCGCACGAATATTCGGTGTTAAAAAATATTTTTTGTGATCGGTGTTAAAGTGTGTGATAAATTAAAGTTGGCGTTAAAGTGGTTTTATAATTAGTTGTGCCAGAAAAAAAAAAGGAAAGCGTACTTAAATTTGTGTGTTTTGTCGAGAATCGCCCCGAAAGTAACGGATCCCAGCATCCCTGTGATGATTATGGCCAAGCCGATTCTGCCGGCAGCTTCTTCTCCATTCTGCGGTGAATCGATAAATAAATAAATAAATAAATAAATTTTAGGATCTATTTTTCGACTAATAAATAAATAATAATTCATGAATATTTAAATTTCTACGTTAATTTTCGAATTAATCTTTAATTTATTTTTTTATCAGTAATTAACTAATTAATTATAAATAATTAATTTTCTACTAATAAATAAATAAATAAATGAATGAATAAATTATAGGATTTACTTTATCCATTTTCGTTTTTGGTCGAAAAAGAGGAACATCTCATCCAAATTTTAAAATAACCCGGAGAGAATGGTTTTTAAATATATATTATTTAAAAACAATTTTATTTATTTACGAGGTGTAACAATATTCGAATGGAAATTGGAACAAGATTCCCAATATTCCGTTTCAATAAATGATTCTACGAGAGTCCGCTGGAACCCTTCGGTATTTTTCCAGCAGCTTGCAAATTTCTTTACTGCGCTTGCAACTTTCCAACTGTTTTCCCAACGACCTACCTCGAAGTGCAAGAGAAACATTTGATTGAGCAAAGTAGAGACCGCGTTCAAAACACCTATGTTCAGCCCGTAGGAGTTGCAGAGTATCAGAAAACACTTGTTAGAAAGAAGTCGTTTCAAGGGTGGTAAAAACCCCTCCTCACGATTCTCCGTGTGACTAGCTTTTTGCAGAATCCTCGTCTGGCTCGGCGGCAGTCTGGGCTCTTCCTTGAAAACTGTAACAATATTCCAACAATATCGCACCATAATATTGCTGGGCGCTAAATTACGAAATATTTGGTGTTAAAAGCTAAGCTGCGTTATTAAAATTCTCAGGAAATTCGTCACATTTTTATCAGACTTGGCAGTCGTTGAGGCTTTTCTTAAAAACATTGCGAGCAATATTGCGACAATATTGCGAACAATATTGCGAACAATATTGCGAAAAATATTGCGAACAATCTTGCGAGCAATATTGCGAACAATATCGCGAGTAATATTTCCAGCAATATAGCGAACAATATTGCGAACCATATCGCTCGCAATATTGCGGCAACATTGCGAGCAATATCGCGACAACATTGCGAGCAGTATTGCGACAACATTGCGAGCAATATTGCGACAACCTTGCGAGCAATATTGCGACAACATTGCGAGCAATATTGCGACAACATTGCGAGCAATATTGTGACAGCATTGCGAGCAATATTGCGCCATGAAGTTTTCTACAAAATCTAGTCATTTTAAACGAGTGTGTATCCTCCGGGACCATTTTTTTTTTTACTTAACTTACACAGCAAAGTGAGTAAAAACGGAATGGCGGTATAAATGGCGACGGCCCAGTACAAGTTGGAAAGATCCCGTCCGATGTCGTCCATATTCTCGTGGTTTCTGACTATCATGGGCGTGAGGAAAAATCCCAGGGCGATTCCCAGCTGGCTGCCGACGAGCCCCAGCGAGGTGGCCGTGGACAGTTGCCTGCTGCCGAACCACATCGAGGCCAATCGCCCGGGTGTCGTTAGGACAAAGGTCTGGCATAGCGCGGGCAACGATTGCCCGAGGTACGTCACGTAAAAGGAGTCCCTATCGACGGAGAATAATTTGATGCATGAGCCGAGGCAGGTTAATCCCGATCCCAATATCGTTGTCCACCTAAGACCTATTTTGTCCATTAGGTACGTAGCCGGTACCACGGCCACGGTGTAACACGCCATGTATGACATCGACGTCACGTCCACAGCCAATGCCGAGACTCCGTAGTATCTGTCGAGCGATAAGAAAATATACGATTGCGGGGGTTGACTTTAAAGGGGGATAAGAGTCTCGATTCGCGTGAATTGGTGTGTGTGTGTGTGTGTGTGTTTGTTTGTATTTATGGCGATGATGAAAATGGGAGAGAGAGAAAACGTAGAGGTTTATAGTAATAATAATAATAATAATAATAATAATAATGCTGATAGTAATCAGAATTATTATTATTATTATTATTATTATTATTATTATTATTAATATTATCATTATAAGTAGAATGATTATAACATCAATAATAATAATAATAATAATAAAATGAGAATAATATTAAATTTCTTGGTTTTATATTTTTTTATCTTTTATAAACCAATTTTTTTCAAATTCGATGTTAAGATTCTGAATTATTATTATTATTATTATTGTTGTTGTTGTTGTTGTTGTTGTTGTTGTTGTTGTTGTTGTTGTTGTTGTTGTTGTTGTTGTTGGATCGACAATTTTTGAAGATCGAAGGAAAAAAAAAAGAAAAAGAAGAAACGTGAGCTCACTTGGTAATAATATTGGCAATAATCGAATACTGTATCCATTGATAAGTACTTCCGAGCGAGTAGATGATAAAGATAACCAGAACCACCCATCTCGATTTATATACTTTCATCTGAGATTGAGATTCCGATTCCGGGCTCGTCATCGGCTTCCTTTGCTCGGTATCTGCCGATTTCACGATCTTCGCGGATTTCACGGCGTCGTCATCCGGCGATATAACTCTCGTTTTCTCTTCCTCCATGTCTCCTCGCCGGGCTCGAATTTCGCGCGTCAAAAACGATCAGTGACTTTTTTTCGTCTCATCTTCATGGCGATTTGTCATTTTCGCAGTCTTTGACCCTGATTTTTTTTTCTTCTTAGGAATTACTTTTTTTTTCCTTTTTACTTTAACCTTTTTTTTTTCTTAGGAATTTCCTATTAATTTCACTATTTTTTTGCTAATTTATTTATTACTATCGTCAGGACGTTTCCATGGTTTAGAAATTTTCCTCTGGATTTTATTACTTTTTTAAAAATTTTTTTTTCGCTATCGTCAAAGTATCTCCATATTAAAGAAAATTTTAATACAGAAAAAATAAAAGTCACTTATAGGAAAATTTCGATTTTTCCCTTATCGATATAACTCCGTGAGAAGTGCGATTTCAACTGCCAATGTAAGTCCGTCGTCGACGGCACGAAGTGAGGAGCACCTTATCATTATTATTATTGTGCTTTGATATCATCGTCTTCGTGATCACGATCATCATCATCGTGACCATGATCGTCATCGTGATCATTGTAGCGATAATTCAAACTGTCATTATTATGTTATTTACCAAGGGGATTACGGACGCGTGAAATTTTTTTTTATAGCGGCCATTATTCGGCTGGAAATGAATTGCACGATTCGTGTGGACTTTGGAATTTGGAGATTTTTCACTAGAAATTTAGAATTTGGATAATTTTCTCTTGAAATTTGGAATTTCGATATTTTTCTCTTGAAATTTGGAATTTAGAGATTTTTCTCTGGAAATTTGGAATTTGGAGGTTTCCCCCTTGAAATTTGGAATTATTAGATTTTCCTCTTGAAATTTGGAATTTGGGCATTTTTCTCTTGAAATTTGGAATTTCGATATTTTTTTCTTGAAATTTGGAATTTTGATATTTTCCTCTCGAAATTTGGAATTTGCAGAATTTTTCTCTTAAAATTTGGAATTTCGAGATTTTCCTCTTGAAATTTGGAATTTCGATATTTTTCTCTTAAACTTTGGAATTCGCAGAATTCGTCTCTTAAAATTTGGAATTTGGAGATTTTTCTCTAGAAATTTGAGATTTGGATTTTTTGTTTCTCTTGAAATTTGGAATTCAGACATTTCTCTCTCGAAATTCGACATTTTTCTTTTGAAATTTGGAATTGGGCTATTCGTCACTCAAAATTTGTGACCCAGCAAATTTTTTTCTCTGGAATTTCGGAACTCGGACATTTATCTCTCTCACGGTCCTTATCATCCGCGGGTCGCGGAGAAAGACGCTGCTCTCGACGGATACATATGTACTACGTATCTGGGCGAGTGTATTATCGTGGCTCTAATGTAAGTAGGCACGAAGATGCAACTTTAATGATATACAAACAAAGTTTGCATATCTAGGCGCCAATCTTATCGTGTCTCAAAACCCGTGTATCGGTGGAATGTGGATACGTACCGTCTTGTACAGGAATACATGCACGGGTGTGTACGTACGTGTATGTATTTGATTACGAATCTACTACGTTTCAGCCGGCTGGTAATTATACCCCAAACTGCCAGAACTCCTAACAAGTTTATTCAAATACGGCGGGATACGAGAATGCGAGGCGAGGCAGAAAAGAAGCGTCTCGGAAGCAAACGGAAAATCACTGAAATTTATCGATATCGCGATGATTTCTTTCCTCCGCCTCCTCCCGCCACGGCGGTATGTAGATTGATACTTACGAGCAATTAACACGCAGCCATCGCCGCGGAATTGCCTCAAGGTTGGAATTACCTTGTCTATTACACCGGATTCATCATTATCTTCAGCTAATGAATCAACCGTAACGAGGATGCACAGCGAAGCCATTCGATCGGAAACTGTCGATCATTTTTTTTTTTTTTTTCACTAAAAGTTACGAGAATCTCTTGGAATTTCGAATTTGGAAATTTTTCTCTCGAAATTTCGAAATTGGGGATTTTTTTTCTCAAAATTTGAAATTTGGATTTTTTTTCTCCCGCAAATTTGGAATTGGGACATTTTTTGATTGAATTTTGGAATTTCGAGATTTTTCTCTTGAAATTTGGAATTTAGATATTTTTCTCCAGTAGTTATGAATTTTTCAAAGTCGAAAGGTAACATTTTAGGAACCTCAAATTTCTAAGAATCATTTTTTCGTTCTTCATTAATTTTTTTGTAAACTGTAAATTTGTCGATTTTTAAGAATTTCGAATTTGGAAAATTTTCCTTGGAAGGAATTTTTCAAAATTGAATGTTGAAATTCCGGGAACCTCAAATTTCAGAGAATCGTAATTCGATTCCTCATAATTTTTTTTTCAAATCACGAATCTTTAAATTTCTGAGAATTTGGAATTTGGAAATTATTCCCCAGGAGTTACGAATTTTTCAAACCGGGAAATTGGAATCGCAGGAACCTCAAATTTCAGGGACTTATTTTTCGAATCTTGATTACTTGTTTTTAAATACGAATTTTTAGATTAACAAAAAAATTCGAAATTAGAAAATTTTTCTTAGAATGAATTTTTTGTTGGAATTTTAATTTCGAAATTGAAAAAAAAAATCGAAATCACACTTAACATAAATTCCCAGTGTTTTCCGTTGCGCTATTGAAAATTCGGGGTATTTCGGGGAAACTTTCGCAATATTGCCGCACTCTTTGTTTCCTCGAGTAACGCGAAATACTCACCTTTCGCTCGCACTCTTCCGTAATGACGCCCTTTGTCCCGCTGCCTTTTTATGCGATTGCATTGTGACCCAAGGGACCTAACTTTCATTATTGGAAAGTTCCCTTCTCGGCTTACAACTCCTTCGTATTGCAAATTCCTCGAATTCCAGCCGAAATGGAGCCCCGGGTATTTTTATTTACATTTTTATTTACCATCAATCTTTAAATTCGCAAAAATCCCCCCAAATATTCGATCAAATGCATTTAACGCACCTCGAATGCAATTATACCGCGTTCACGGAGAGAAGGAATTGTTTCGCGCAGGTTTCGCGGCAGTTGGGGTCGAACGGGCGGGGTTCGAGGGCGTCACTGGCGCTCGTATTGGTCGTGGCTGCCGCGGAGGGGATGGAAGGGGCGGAGTTCGAGGGCGTCACTGGCGCTCGCATTGGTCGCGACTCCCGGGGAGGAGATAAAAGGGGCGGGGCTTGACCGAATCGACCGAAACTGTCGGTTTTTCTCTCCGTGAACGCGATTTAAGAGAATTTTTATGGGAATTCGAGCTCGGGAACTTGTTTTTTCCTTATTCGAAGAAAGTTTTTCCATTTTTTTTTTATTTCCTGGAAGAAAAGTTACATATTCTTTTTGGTCGAACGTCTTAAAATGCGTTGTATCTTTAAGCAAAGAGGCGTTTAGGTAAAACTTGCGAAGAAAGTTTGATATTAACGATGACGCCGGCATAAAAACGCTGATTTGCTAGTGTGTCCACGTTGAAAGGCTTTCCGAACTAACGGTGACATTAAAAGAACTTGACGATGCATGCAAAGGACGAGAGAAAGAGAGAGGGAGGGGGAGGGGGAGGGGGGACTTTCCCAAGTTTCCTCATCCTTAATATGGCTTTGCTTCTTTCCTCATCGATTTTAAGCATCTCAGTTTTCATTTCTTCGCAACTTACTTTTATACCATTGGCGTTCTGCCGCTTTCTCTTCTTTATATTTACGCTACTCTGGGAAAACGCCTCTCGGTGCACGGCAAAGGATCGTTTTCTTTCAGAAACAGCAGTTACCGAGTACCGACCGAGCGAAAAGTCTTCTCACGCATCCCTTTGCAGTGGCGTTGAACGATGCAGACGCAGTCAACTCCCGATATAGGGCCGATTCCCCTTTGAGAGAATCGCTGTCTTTCGGTTCAAGAATTTTAGTACGCCACGTTTGAGGTCTATGTTCTTCCCGAACTGGATTTTCATCCTAAAGACCCTGTTGCCAATTTCCAAGATTTTTTTTTGAAACTTTTATTTTTGCCCCGTTTTTGGGGTACGCCCAAAAAAATCGACTTTTGGAATAGTTTTTTTAGAACTTTCGGGAGACCCATATCCGATGTATTTTTTTCCGAGGAATCCATTTTCATTGTCAAAATTCAAAATTTCTAACGGGAAACACGATTTTTCCTCAAAAAACCTACTTTTTTCAAACTTCCGCTGGGATTTCATCAAATTTGACCTTTTCAATCGATTCTACGGGAAAAATTACCCCTAGAAATGACTTGTCCAACCCCATTTTTGAAACTTTAATTTTTACCCCATTTTCGGGGGAAGGGGTAGGCATGCCCAAAAAAATCGACTTTTGGAAAAATTTTTTTTGCACTTCCGGGAGACCCATATCCGATGTATTTTTTCCCGAGGAATCCATTTTCATTGTCAAAATTCAAAATTTCTCACGGGAAACACGATTTTTCCTCAAAAAACCTACTTTTTTCCACCTTCCGCTGGGATTTCGTCAAATTTGACCTTGGGAATCGATTCTACGGGAAAAATTACCCCTAGAAATGACTTGTCCAACCCCATTTTTGAAACTTTAATTTTACCCCATTTTTGGGGGAAGGGGTAGGCATGCCCAAAAAAATCGACTTTTGGAAAAATTTTTTTGCACTTTCGGGAGACCCATATCCGATGTATTTTTTCCTGAGGAATCCATTTTCATTGTCAAAATTCAAAATTTCTAACGGGAAACACGATTTTTCCTCAAAAAACCTACTTTTTTCCAACTTTCGCTGGGATTTCATCAAATTTGACCTTTGCAATCGATTCTACGGGAAAAATTACCCCTAGAAATGACTTGTCCAACCCCATTTTTAAAACTTTAATTTTTACCCCATTTTTGGGGGAAGGGGTAGGGTGCCCAAAAAAATCGACTTTTGGAAAAATTTTTTTTGCACTTTCGGGAGACCCATATCCGATGTATTTTTTCCCGAGGAATCCATTTTCATCGTCAAAATTTCAGATTTCTAACCGGAAACACGATTTTTCCTCAAAAAACCTACTTTTTTCCAACTTCCGCTGGGATTTCATCAAATTTGACCTTTGCAATCGATTCTAGGGGAAAAATTACCCCTAGAAACGAGTCGTCCAACTGCAACCCGATGAAAAGTTCACTTTGATGTCGCACGCGAGCGATATCCTTGTGACGGTCGCAAATGAGACACGCGATTATCGCGTGTGCGGGATTTTTGGGGCGAGCGGGGTGGAATCCCCGCGGGGGTGGAAAAGCAAGCGCACGTATCTCCGAAGTAATAGGATGATGTGTATCCTGAACTTGGCAATAAAGCATCCGTACACGTAACAACGGCACACATAACAGTTACGCATCGTAATTATTATTATTGCCACTGTTGTCAGACGCGCTCGTAATTTATCGCATAACACTATCATGGCGAAAGGGGGACGGATAGATGGATGCTGCCGGGGGGGGGGGGGGGGGTGGGCAGAAACGATGCGATACGATACGATATACCATGTATAATAACCAGCGCGCAATCCCTTGACCCGCATTGTGTTCGGAGGAAATTGTACCGGGCATGGTGTGCCGCCAATATTCCGGTACCGACGCTCCACGGATATTATCTCATCATTCTCCCGAGTATCGGCTTCGCCCTCACTTTCGGAATTTCTTTGCCGACATTCCCAAGGAAATGTTGCCCGATATCTCATTTTATTCGCGAGTAAATAACCCAAAGGAGCCGAGCGGCCCAGGACTAACGCAAATTTCGACTCTATCTGCCGCCATTTATTTTCCCAACCCCCCCGAGACCGATGCCGTTTGCTTCCGTATAATATAATACCGAAAGTTTCCCCGAAATGAGCCCAAACGACGGATGTCCGCGACTCCCACGTATAAATACAAATGGGGAAATAATGGTAAACGCAAATAATTGAATTCCAAGAACGAATGTCGATTTTTTTTATCGATAATTGAATACGTATCGGGTCGAGGCATAATTAACGTCGATTTTTTTGTATCTTCCGCCATGAAAAGAATCGTCATTAATTATGCACCAACCCAGTCACTTTAAATTATACGTTAAAAAAATTATTTGAGACTGAAAAATTAATTTTTAAAATAATATAAAAAATTCGAGTGTCGGATAATTCCCAATTTTCTCGGAAAAAATTTTCTTTTTGGAAAATAAAGGATCCGAAGAACAAATATCGATTTTTTTGTGGATAATTAAATACGTATTGGGTCGAGGCATAATTAATGACGATTTTTTTGTATCTTCGAGCACGAAAAGTATCGTCATTAATTATGCACCAACCCAGTCGCATTAAAATACACGTTAAAAAATTATTTGAGACTGAAAAATTAATTTTCAAAATAAAATAAAAAACTCAAGCTTCGGATAATTCCCAATTTTCCCGCAAAAATTTTTTTTTTTTGGAAAATAAAGGATCCGAAGAACAAATATCGATTTTTTTATGGATAATTAAATACGTATTGGATCGAGGCATAATTAACGTCGATTTTTTCGTATCTTCGAGCACGAAAAGTATCGTCATTAATTATGCACCAACCCAGTCACATCAAAATATACGTTAAAAAATTACTTGAAACTGAAAAATTAATTTTCAAAATAAAATAAAAAAACTCAAGCTTCGGATAATTCCTAATTTTCCCGCAAAAAAAATTCTTCTTTTGGAAAAACAAGAATCCTTCAAAGCGATTGCTCGTTTATTGCCGGTATCTTGGTTTTTAATTTCCTCCTCTCGGTACAGATTCTTATTCAAATCCAGTCCATTTAGGATCGAATCCTTGCTTTTCGCCATTTCCAAAAGGTTTTTCCTTCCATTTAAGAAGCGAGAACGTACTTTTACAGAGATTAAATAATTGTCGGAGAAGGAAAAGGCTCGGGTAAAACGGCTCGGCGAGGGTAGGGCAGAGCAGAATGCAGGCGAGCAGATAAAGCGAAGAATGAAAGTCCGGGCAGAGGAATAAGAAAAAAGCGGGTGGGGAAAAAAATAAAAATGGACTATTTTCTATCAGACGTCGTAGGGTTACTGCAAAATCCTATGAATATTCATCGGCACGTGTTACGTGCCGCACGTTCCGAGCTTCTCGAGTAATTTTTAATCTCAGTCTTACGTCCATATTTCCACAAGAATTATTATTCTTCCGCCCTTCCTTTCTTACCCCCGTTTTTCCACCCCCTCGCCCACTCCTATTCAAATTTCCCGTTTTTTTTCTCTTCCCTTTGGACTTAAACGCACTAAATCTTGAAACGTGAGTACATTCCAAAGTATATTTACGCGACGTTTTATTCATAAATAGGCTTTTGTCCTCGATCTTAGCCACTTGGCCCGTTTCCGGCTGGAAGGGAAACGTTCTTTCCCCGAAAATGGAGAATTCAGAGAAAAAAAAATTAATTATATACAAAAAAATTGGAGGAATAAAGTTTCGGGATTTCGATTTTTTCCAGAGGAAATTCTGGAATCCAAATTTTTATCAATTTTGTCCCATTTCGAAGATTTTGTTGCACCCGAGATGCATTAAAAATATCAAAAAATATATTTCGGATTTATTGAAAAATGGAGTATTTAGACAAAAAATTAATTATATAAAAAAATTGGAGGAATAAAGTTTCAGGATTTCGATTTTTTCCAGAGGAAATTCTGGGATCCAAATTTTTATCAATTTTGTCCCATTTCGAAAGATTTTGTCGCACCCGAGATGCATTAAAAATATCAAAAATATATTTCGGATTTATTGAAAAATGGAGTATTTAGAAAAAAAATTAATTATATAAAAAAATTGGAGGAATAAAGTTTCGGGATTTCGATTTTTTCCAGAAGAAATTCTGGAATCCAATTTTTTATCAATTTTGTCCCGTTTCGAAAGATTTTGTTGCACCCGAGACGCATTAAAAATATGAAAAATATATTTCAAATGTATTGGGTTAGCGCACGATCAAAGAAAAAAAAAATTCTTACCCAAAATTAGAAAATTGTAAAAATGACCAACACCAAAAACGGAATTCCTTTGTAGTTTTTGTTTTATTATTTATTACAATAATCATCATAATAAAAACGGAAACCACAGTGTACTATATATATAACAACGTTGTCGATGATTTTCTTGTTCATCCATTTCTTATCTTTCTTCTTTTTTTTTTTTCGTTTTGTTTTTATACAATGTAAAAATATGAGAATTCACATGAACAATTGCCGTTATTATTATTTTCTTTGTTTCTCCAAGTGTTTACACTCTTCCTTCTTATTTACCATCTTACTTCTTTCTCACTTTATCTACACACGGAGTTTGCAGACTCTCTTAAATCCCGCGACAAGTACCACAGGTATGCGAAAATTCAGAGACGATAAGGAGGAGGAACTCCTCGGTATCAGAAACCAAATGACAATTTTTTTTTTCTTTTTTTTCTCTCTCTCTCTCTATCCCATCCCTATACGTTATACGTAAAAAGTCTACGAGCTACGAGTTCGCATGCGATTTTACAGCTTTTTTTTTCTTTTCTAAAAACATTACTTTTTGTTATTTATTTTTATTTTTATTTTTTTTTTCTTATTCCGGTAAATCCTCTGAATTTTTCCGAACCCCTTCCACTTCCTTTTGATATTAATTCGGCAATAACTATTTAAACGAAATTTTTGTCCTTATTATTTTTTTCCCTCCATTTCTTTGGTAATTTTTTTTATTTTAATTTTTTTTTCTCCCCCTTCTTCTGAATATTAAAGTACTCGCGCTTTCGTGTGTGTTCGTGTGTGTGTATATATATATATCTATATATAATTTTGGTAGTCGTGTGTCTGTGTATGTATATATATATATATATATTAATTACAATATTTATAGTAGAATATTTTACAAACTATTCAATTCACCGAGCAACAGTTTCTTAAACCTTTTTTTTTTATTTTCATTTGTTTGTTTATTTTTTTTTTTTCATTATTTATTAATTGTTTCTCCCGCTAATTTGTCTCGGAGGAGCTCGATACAAATAGAAACCTGAGATACGATAATTAATTAATTGATTAATTCATTGCATGACGCGAAACAATGTTATTTTTCGTGAATTTAAAAAAAAAACAATTATTTTCTAAAATTGTTATTTTCTTTTTTTTTTGGCACTAGACAAATTCGACCCCTTCCATTTTCCACAAAGAAGACGATTTCCTAAATGAGAAACTCGAAACAATAATAATAATAATAATAATAGTTGTAGTAATAATTATAATAATAATAATGTGAGTATTTGTTAGTTTCCATGAAAACTATTTGTTGCTTTCCGTAGAAATTAATATTATTAAATATACTCAACAAATGCGAATCCAACGTGACGATTATCACTAAATTATTAAGAATTAATTAACGAAATGGTTATTAACAATTGCAAGGTAGTTTCTTCGAGCTTCGGTAATTTGTCGAATTAGTAAATCATTCTTTTCGACGTGGTATTTTTTTTACCAGAGGAAAAAGTGTTTTTCCAAAAATTTACAATAATTTTTTTTTACGTTTTTCGATACGCAAATTTTTTTTCAGAAACAAATTTATTTCTATCAGGATTTTTATTTGATTTCCGGAAGGGAGATAATCAATAAATTTCGAAAAAAAAAAAAAATAATTTCGAAATTTACCAAAGATTTTTCAAAACAGTGTTCCCGAAATTTTTCAATTTTACGCGTATTCGATTTTTACAGAAATCTCTGCAATTCGCAAACCCGATTATTAATAATAAACAAAAATTCATATGAAATTCCTTTTATATCAAAACATCGGAAAAAAAAACCAGAAATTATTTTTAATGAATTCCATTCCAACGTTTCGGCAACTTGCGACTCGATTATTACTAAAAAAAAAAAATTGTTATGGAATTCCTTTCACGATTAAAAAAAAAAAAAATTCTCCTCGGGTGAATCAATCATTGGCACATTTCAAAAACAATATCCAACTAAATGCGAAAAATATGAAATTCCATGAACGAGGGAAAAAAAAAGCAAAAATTTTCCGTTCACCTCCGATCTCCTTCGTAAGGGGTAAAGTGCCTTCGAGGGCGAAAAAAAAAGGCCACTCCCGTATTTTTCCGATGGAGTGGAAACTCCATGAGAAAATGAAACATCCTTTAAACAATATCTCTGATTGAATCGCAAGGGGCTTTTAGGAAACCACAATCCCTTTTTATACCAGTTTTTGTTAAACACTTGTTCCTCTTTGTTTCGCATTCGCCGCTCGTACCTTTTTTTTTCTCTCTCTCCCTTTTATTTCGTTCGGCTGGTTCGAAAACAAGGCGCGTGTATGCAGTTCATTGAATATTATTCCGGCTCGCGAACGAAAGCGAAACGCTACAAAAATTAAAGAATTCATTGCACATACAACAGGTAAAAATATTCGACTCTTACTTCCCTTCTCTCTCTCTCTCTCTCTCTCTCTCTTTTTTTTCCTTCCCTCGCGTAACAATAATATATCAAAGATTATATTGATCCCCAGGAGTAACATTTATACAGAAATGTACATCGTTTTCTTCTCGATACAATAATGACGTCGATAATAATCGCAATAATAGTAATAATAATATAAATAATAATAATAATAATAATAATAATAGTAATAACGCTACACATTTTTCTTCGTAACAATGATTTCTATGATACCTTTGGAAGGAAGTTTCTTGTTTCAACCATTTCAGCTGCTCAAAAGGGGGTTGTAAACGACGGTAACAATAACAAGGACTTGTCCTGAATTTTCTTTCTTTTTTTTTACGAAAAAAATAAGACCGGGACAAGTTTTTAAAGGAAGAAAAAAATTTAATACGGGACAAGAAACGGAAAAAGAAAAAAAAAGCTGGGCGAGGAGGTAATATTGTATGGTCTCATTAAAAGCGCGTGTGAGCTTTTTCGTCCCTCGAAAGAGAGACACACTGGAGTCTCTGGCAGTTCCTTTTTGTCATTAGAGGCACGGAGGAAACTATAAGAGGGAATATCGTTAACGTGGAAAACAACGAAAAAGTGGAGAAAGAAAGAAAAAAAAGAATTCCTTTCTGTCGCAAATTTAAAGAAGTTCTTCGTTATCATCCGGTTCTCCGTACGCCCATCCTCGTGGTCTTCGTTGCTGCTGTTGCTGCTGTTGCAGTCCAGCGCCGTTCTCGTCCTTCCCTTTCAGCAGAGCCACACTCGCGGCTTTGTAATTAATTGGCCCGTAGTTCCGAGAATCCACGTCCGCGTACACCAAGTCCGTGATCTCAGGCTTGAAGGGCTGCGCGAGAAACAGAGAAGCGGAAAAAGAGCGTTTAATAGAGCGAGGAGTCGACGGGGAGTCCCGGTCTACGGTAGAATCTCGGTAACGCGCCCGAGAAGGGAGGGGAGAGTCGTGGAGGGGAGCAGTCCCCGTTGATTGGGCGGGGACACGCCCAGAACGCGCGAGTGGTCGAGGAAACGCGCCCGGGAAGGGAGGGGAGAGTCGTGGAGGGGAGCAGTCCCCGTTGATTGGGCGGGGACACGCCCAGAACGCGCGAGTGGTCGAGGAAACGCGCCCGGGAAGGGAGGGGAGAGTCGTGGAGGGGAGCAGTCCCCGTTGATTGGGCGGGGACACGCCCGGAACGTGCGAGTGGGGACTCCAGGGTCACCGAGAGCCGCGTTCTCGAGATTCTACTGTAGTTTTCTCTACTTGGAGGCGTTTCTGTACGGATCTCGACGGTTTTGGGCAAGAATAGGTGCCTTTTTATCACTTTTCCGTGGGATTAATAATTTTTAACACACTTTTGCTTGATTCTACTTAAACCCGGGACTTGGAAAGACAGTTTTTTTGGATAGGTTCCTATTTTTTTTTTTCAGGCAATAGAGGGACACTGATTCGTTTGCTTTGTCAGTAGGGGATACAACAACGCGGATTTTCCGAATTCGGAGTCGCTTCTTTTTTCATTTACATCTGCTGTTAATAGAACGGGTGAGTGCATTGGTAAATGATCACTCCGAGAGCCGGTAAATATCTGCTCTTAGAATAAAACTTCTCATTTAAAATGCATTGAAGTGCTGCCTCCACGGAGGAGGAGGAGGACGAGGGAGGACTGTATCGTTAAATGCAATTTAGTCGCGCAGACACCGAACTTACTTGGTAAATAAATAATCGTTTCGATTAGTTTTTCCCCGTTTTCGTTCGTTCCATTTTATTGTTGTCGCACTTCTGCCGGAATAACGAAGTTTCAGGGGACAGATATGAGCGCGATAATTCCAATTTCGCGTGAGGTTTCATTTTTAGCGGAATACCCTCCTCGATCTCTCGCAGTTTTCACGAGGTATCTCGAAAAACGATGACAATAGGAAAAATTCGACGAAACAAAAATACAAAGCTTCTAATAATTCGTTTTGCCAAAAAGGGGAATATTTTTTTTTCGAAATTCGGAAACTCCTCGGAACTAGGAAAAATTTCCAAAGTAAAATATTTTTTTTTCATACGAAAATAAAATTTCGGAAAATATTTTATTTAAATTGCCTGGAAATTTCTAGGGAATTGGGATGAATTCCAATTAAAGAGTGTTTTTATTTTCAGTGAAAATTAAAATTCCATTGAAATATCAAAGGTACTTCGAATTTTTTTTTTTTTTGGAATCGCATATCTCTATTTTTTTTCATGTTAAATGGAATGCCAGGCGATAATTAAACAATAGGCAAGGCGAAAAATACATATCGATGTACACGTAAACTGTCAGCAGAGAAAACTGACTGGCGAAAATCCAATTACGGAGCCTCTTCGAACCGCGGATTTGTTTCAAGATACCCCGAAAATGCGGGAATTACGGCGATTCCGAATCCAATAAAAAAGAAAACAAGAAAAAAGTCAAGTGTTCGGGAGCACGTCAAGGCTCCAATCGAAGTCCCATCGAAGTGCTGCGAGTCGATACCCTAATCTCCCGGAACGTCCTTACTTCTGAAAATCGGGCAACTTTGGGAAACAATTTGAATAAAACGGAGACGACGGCGAAAGTTCGCCGGCTGGGGGCTGACATCGGATAGGAACTTTATATTCTTATCCACCGGGAATAAAATTAAAGCTCGCCCGATTCCGCCGTAACTCTTTCGATCCGCGCTAAAGGACCGTTTCCAGCCGAATCCGCGAAGACCCGCAACGACGCAAGTTGTTCGGCTTTCAGACGTTTCAAATTTCCTCGCTGCAAACTTTCGTTGCACCGGAACGAGGCTCTGGGGTGACGGGAGGGCGTGAGTTTAGCCGAAGTTCGCGAAACAACGAAAGTGGATCGACTCCGGCGCGAGAAGTGGCAGTTCAAATTTCACCACCTCGTGGATTATCCGTAAACGCTGCTGCCACTTTTTTGGCGCGACCCGAATCGGCGCTAAAGCCACGACAATTTTTTTCCCGACTCGAATCGCCCGTTCGGGGCTGGAGTAACGGCGAGATCCTGATCGCGACGTTCGTGACGTTCGTATTCGCCGGCTATGGCGGGTCAGTGGCGCTCAGACTCGACCGGAGTCGCTCGACCCCCCCACCCGGCGCTCCGAGACGCTACGCGCTGGGCTCACGGAGATGAGAACCCCTCTCCGAGTTTTGGTGGGAGCCGTTTGCGGCAAAAACTCGTCGACTCAAAGGCAGGATTTCAAAGCGGCAACGTGAAAGCTTGGGGAAGTGTTGTTAAAATTGGGAAGAAACGGGGAAGGTTGAATAATTAATTGCCTGACGATTAATTATTCAAGTGTACCATCGCCGAGTCTCGCCGTAGCCTCGGCTTCTCCTCGTGCAATATAAATCCCCCTCGGATGTTTCAGCCGGAAATTTTGTTTTACCCCGTTAGCGTTCGTTTAACGCTTTCCACTGTAGCGGGTACCGATTTGTCGGAGGTGATCCCTTCGAGAAAAAAAAAGAAAATAATTTTTTTTGTTCTTTGATCGAAAACCGGGATTGGCAAATTCTAGTGATATCCCCAATGGGTTGAAATTGTTATTTTCGTTGCACCGGCAGTAAATGAACAGTTTTCCTTTAATCCTACAAGCGATTAATAGCTTTCATTACAATTCCCGTTTATTAAATACGTTTATTTGCAAAAACACCTGTATTACCGGGCCGACGCGATCCGGTGGAATTGCCGCGGCGAAAATGATCCCTTTTATTGAAAATTTCGTCCATTCAGAGGCGATTTTATCTTACGCGTAACTATCGCGCCGATAAATTCCTTTTTGTTCCGCTGTAATCCGTTTAAATCACAAACAACGCTGACGAATTAAACGTGGACGGCCGCTGCTGATGAACGGAGCGGCCGAGACTTCCGGCGCAGCGGCCATCGAAATTCCAACAACGGACTCGCGTCGGAATGCCGAAAATTATCAATATTTTCCATACGGACATAAACTAAACGCGCCGATATTTACATAGGGTCGATATTTAGTGCCGCGGATACAGTTTTATGCCCCGGAACACGCCCCGTCCTGGCTCGCACGAATTCCATGCGAATGGTGAGCGCGAGTACAAATAAATATCCCTTTTACGGCACCGGGGAACGAGCGTGACATAAAAAGGGTGGCCCCGAACGTGCGAGCCTGCCGGAAGACGAGGGCCAGAAATCGAGTGTCCTCTCCCCGGCCTAATTTCGCCAAAAGAAAGGGATCCGCTGACGGCCGATGGACCTCGTCCTTCCCCTTCGGCGAAAATTGAATTCCCGTCCACCCTTTACGGCCACAAAAAAAGAAAGAAGTAACCCCAGCCGAACCGTGGGAATTATCGGCCCACTCGATTCCATCTTCCTTCTTTTCTAATCAGTCGCGAGTAGTGTATTTACGGGAGCGCGGGGATAGCCGCTAATTGCAACGCGTTGCTCATTAACAGCGAGGGTAGTTTGCGGGAAAGTGCGGGTCAATAAGCGCCCCTGACGTGACCTAACCGATCGTGAAACGCCGCGGCTAGTGAGTTTGCAAGTTCGTGCATGACGCGTGAAAGGACCAGTTAAATCCGCGCTGACAGTCCTGCCCACGAGCTCCCGGTCGCGGCTGACGCTCGAAAGCCTGCGTCTGAAGGCTCCCGGAGACGATGACGTTTGCCAGGTAGTGCCGTTTCTTTTTTTTTTTGAGCCTACTCGAGTCACCTGTTGCGTCGCCGGGAATTTGGCTAATCCTCGAAAGGGAAAATTCCTGAACCTCGGCTGCGCGATTTCTCGGCCAAAGCGGATACCAAGTGCCAGGCGGAGGCTGGATTTGGCGCCCCATTAACGCTTGAAATTTGGTCGGCACGGTTTATCGGAGTTCGCTCCCGGAACGGGTCCATGTGATGCATACACACACGCGCAAAAATGGGCGGACGGTAACAAGGAAACAGCGGAGATGGGGTGTGTTTGCGTTGCTGTTAAAAATGCAGCGGAGGCACAAGGCAAAAACAAACGAGGCGGTGGGAAGAGCGAAGAAAGAGAATCCAGGGGTAAACAGAAATAATAAATAGAGAGGAGGGAAACAAAAGAAGAAGAAAAACGGGGAAAGTTTGCAAGTACGTATAAATGCCATTTACCTTTAGCCATTTCTGGTCTGCTAGTATATGTACGTATCACTCTTAGCTGCATGACCCTCCTATGAACAAACAGGCAGACACAAGAGTCACGTTAATTGTTACATGCTTTCGTCCGCTTCGTGTGTGTTGGGTATCAGAGGCGCTCCAATTTCACGCCGACAAGTTCATTTGCGGTTATAGAAAATGGCTGTCTACAAATGACGCGGTGGAATGACAGAACTGCATCGAGGAGGAGTTGCATTTTCTGTGGTACGTTTCGTCCGGAAAATCACAACGAAAGTCTAACTTTTGAACCCACTGGGGGTTGTTGTTTTGGCTGGAATCAACCCTTCGGGGCAATGCTGGTCACGAAGAGGAAACTTTTTGGGTCAACTGGCGTTGGACAAAGACGTCCGGAGTCGCTTGAAGGGTATTTCGTTCCACTTAGCGTCATCGATAAACGCTAGGGGTCGCTGTCCGTGATCGGAAGCCATGGGACTCATAGAATCAAGAAGATCTGGGTCACTAATTGGGTTTGACTGGACATTATTGTCCCAATCGGCGAAAAATTGCCGAAGCAAGGCTGGGAGGAAACGAGATGACGTCACCACTTCGATCAGCCATTTCTAATAATAATCCGAGCGTGACCGGCTTCCGAGGAGCCCCGCCGTTTCGGGGATGGCGTGAATTCGGAAGAAGCGCAGCAGGATCGGGGCAGATTCTTACCCACGCTTTGAAATATTGCCTGCCTTCGCGTGACCAATGGACCCCGCGGCTAAATTACCTGATGTTGAGTGAAAAAAAAAAGAAAACACAGAGCGGCGTAAAATTTGAGCAAATTCTGCGCCTCCCGGGGATCCCAAAAGGGTTCTTCCGTTCTTTCCCAGAAGGTGTTACACCAAAAAACACTTCTGGGACGTTCAATCGAATGGAGCATGAGTAAGTGTCAGACCGGAAGTAGAAGTGAACGCTTACCTTAGCAACGAAGACTGCGGAGGCCCGGAAAATTGCATGGTATCGAGGATTCGACATTCGAAGGTTAAAAACTGATTTGGATTTTTGTTGGTTTTTGGGAAAAAAAAAAGCAGAGCAGCGTTAGCATGTGGTAGAATTGGACGGTATACGTTGTTTTTGTTTTGTTCACGGCGGTATCGCGTAGTTCGCTTCGTTATCTCTTTTTAGTTTAATAGTTTCGATAATGGCAAACAATTAGTAGAAACAGGTAGGAATAGCTCGATAGAAAGACAATCCTTTTCTCTCCATTTTCTCGCGGCTACTAATTTTGACTTGATCATATCCCGTGAACTTTGACCGACTCTCAGACGTCGATCTCACGGCCCACGTCGCGGAAGTGCAGCTCGGCGTACTGCATGATCGACGCCGCCGAGGCCCTCAGGTCCGGGTTGGAGGATCTTCTTTTGCTCTTGTTGCCGTTGCTGCTGCCACTGCTGATCTTGCGATTCTTCGTGGCGACCGGCTGTTGCTGCAGCTGCTGTTGCTGTTGCTCGATGTAATTGACCGGCCCGCTGCTCAGATACTCGCGATCGTCCGGCCCCCTCTGGACGCCCGACTGGTAGTAATCGTTGTTACCGGTGGGACACTGGGCGATGATATCGTCCTCGTAGTAGTGAGGGTAGGATATCTTGTAGGTGGTGTCGGGCAGGCCGATCTGGTGGAAACTCGTCTCCTGATCGCGCCTGATGCTAAAGTCCCGGCGCTGCTTCTTCCTCTGCTCGTTGCTCAGGTGCTTGTTGCGGTACTTGCGTCTCTCGTTCCTCCGGTTGACGCTCGACGTCGTGGAGTTCAGCGTGTTGTTAGCGTGTCTCCTGCCGCTGCTGTTCTGGTAGCTGCCGAAATCGTGGTCCTCGCCGTCGAGGCAACTCTGCCTCGGCAGGACGCTGGCCGACGCCGTCATGTTGTTCTCGCGAGAGTGATGGTTCAAGGATTGTCTATCGTTCGGATGGACCAAGGAAGTCTGCAATGGACTGATTATCGACGAGTGATGGTAAAGGCTTCGTGTTAATGGCAGGGTTAGTTGGCTGGAACAACTGCTGCTCGGGTAACTGTACTGCTGCATCTCCTGACGGTGATGCTGCTGTTGCTGCTGCTGCTGCTGCTGCTGGTAATGTTCCTTGTAGTTACACATCATATCTGTCTGTAACAAGCATCGTTAGTATCGCAAACGGGGCATATTAGTCGCGACTGTAATTGGAGTTAGTGAGAAATGCATTCGTTTTACGGTTCGCATCGCGTATCGGGGAATCGGATTTCAGGGAACATGCGGATAAGAGTCAATTTCCGGCGTGCATGGAACCCGTTTTTACTTGCAAATTTCGTCCATGCATGCGACCGATCACTCTCGATATTATAAAGCATCGCAAAGTTTCTCATTTTACATCCTTTTGCCATTCAAATGCACTTGACTCGCATTCTTTTTGGACATTAGAGCAAAGGACCGATGGCCCTCTGCCAGTCGGATGTTTTTCCGAGGGCATGGGGATTAATCAATGGAATTTGTTATGGACCTGCGAGGTTGAAATGCACCGCCAGCGATAATAATGAATTTCCCGAAGGGGTGTCTCACGTCCTAGCGCTAAAGACACGCTAAGGACACGCTAAAGACACGCTAACCAGTTTTGTAGTCGCGTCTTTCGAGAAACACAGAAAATGGGACTTTATCTCAATCGTGTCTCTGTTTTAAATACGTAACACCCCAAAATTGGAGTGATCGACCATTTCCTTGTCCAACAATTGCACTCTGCCGTCCACAAGAGCGAAAAACTGACGACGAGAGGGAATTCGCTGCGGGAGCATTCTCCTGCGGAAAACACACGTTCTCGGAATACACGAGAATTCAATAAAGCGAATGCATTTCCAAAAAAAAAAACAAGAGAAGACAAAAAGTAAACGACAGTAAAAAGAAGAGAGAAGAGATTGGATGGAGATTATTTATAGCTACGGGAAGACTTACTTGGAATCATTGGCATGCTCTTTGGATGACTACATTTCCAATCTTCCGATTCGCTTATAGTTCCTCTGTTTTTCTTTCTTTCATTCATTTACATTTTCTACACAGATATTACAACGTCTAGAATGTTGGGTCGTGCACAAAAAAAAAAAAAGACAATGAAGAAGAGGGCGGGTGTGTTTATGGACACTCGGGGTTGGCGAGGATACGAAACTTCCTCGTAAGGATGCGGGGGGACACTTCTGGTTTTTTGGTCCAATTACTTTTGAACGTACATTTTTGAAGAAAAAAAAAAGGAAATAAGAAAACAACTCGAAGATCCAATTTTCGAGGTTCTACGGATCCGCGAGGATCCCGGGATCGTTGCTTCGCTCGGATCGCCCGCGCTGCCATCAGGGAGTTGGGATGGACCGGACGTGGCGTCACTATTACAGCCAGTAATGGAAGGTAAACAGAACTTGGAAACGCTGAATCTGATTTCATCCCGACTACGTCCGCAGCAACTCGGCGAGGGGCTGGGAAGTGCAATTAATGGGGAAACAGGGAAAGTTTAGCGAGAGCAATGAAGATCCCGGGATACTTGGCGAGTTGAATCCGTGGAACCCGATGGAAAATTGGCCACTGCCGGCGTGTTTAATCGCCGGTTGCATCAAGATTCGTTCAAGATGGCTCTGCGATGCTCGGATGGGTTACGAGTGTTCTTGAAATAGTAGTAATTCGACACACGGAGAGAATGCGAGACAATGAATATCGGACAAACCTTGATCTTGCTGGACGAGAAATCCGTCCGCGGGAAAACGGGGGAGGGGACGTTTTGGTAGGTATGCTCGGACAATTTGGTCTTAACGCGCGGTGCCGGGACGGGCGGTAACGGTAATCGTAACAGTTGCTTTTCGTCGTCATCCGCGTCGTTAGCGTCTTCGGTATCGTCCAGTCTCTGCCGCGGGTCCTCTTTGTGCGGACAAACGGCGCCGACGGACCCCGCCGGCGACTGCTGGCCCAGAGGGATGGCGTAGAGCTCGTAGGACCTCCCGTTGCCATGCCGGTGGTTCCCGGGCGGTCCGCGCTGGTGGCGCTGGCAGACGCGCAGCGAGTAGAAGCGCCTGTGCTGCTTGCGACGGCGCGGTTTCAAGCTATTGCACTTGGGCGGCGGCGAGTTGTTCCTCGGCATGTTATGACAGCCGTAATGAGGTCCCAAGTGGCTTCGGGTGGATTCGTACCCGGAGCTGGCGCCGCCTCCGGTGGTCTCGTCGTTGCACAGACTCGCGGCTCGGCTTATCGGTCGCGAAGAACACGGCGAGCTTGCACTCGAATGTAACGTGCCATGCAAAGCCGAGGAGGAAGAAGAAGAGGTGGTGGTGGTGGTGGTGGTGGTGTTGGTGGTAGCGGTAACTCGAGCAAACTTAGGGGATGCCAACTAAAACAAAAGCGGTTACGGGGAAAAGCTCAGGGGTTTTCCAATCTTACCTTTTCCTTCTCATCTCATAAAACAACAGGTACGAGTTCGTGTCCCTTTTCAACAGAGGATTGAGTTATCGATTAGGGGAAGCTGGATGCTGCGGTGTACCATTCGCTTCCTGATGCTACTGCTGCCAACGAATAGACAATCTCGTTGTAGCGTGTAATGCAAATTGACGGGTGGTAGCAGCAGCAGCAGCAGCAGCAGCAGCATCGGCAAGAAGCATCTCGATGTTAATTTATAGCCGCTTTTTCATGCCTTGAGGGAAGAAGGGTGGTTTATGATGTCAGCGCAGAGGGGAGCGATGTAAAACTCTAATGCCACCAGCGTGGAGCGTTCGACCCTTAAAAAAGCTAAACGCTCTCTAAAACACCGCGTTTGCCAACTCCCAGCATATTTTATCCCCTTTTTTTTATTATTCTTTTCTACTTCTAGTTTCGAAGTATTAGCCGGATCCTCTGCGTGACTCAAATATTTAGCAGCGTCTCTTTTACATTGTACCAAATACATTCCCTTCTTTTCCTACTTCGTTAACCAACCGTGTCCGTCAGCCGGGGGAGCTCTTTTTCTGGTTACAACTTTCGCCCTTGCCTTCGTTCTTTCCTCCATGTTCGAAACTCTTCGGAATTTATTTTTCACGGAGTTCTAATTTATCAGCGTTTCGCAAATTTCCAGAGCTTCTTCTTTTTTTTACTAAACAAACGAAATAATTAATGGGATTCGCGGCTGGGGGAGCCAGTTCCGGACCCAAATCCGACCTCCGCCGGGTTCTCCGTCCGCCAGAAATGATTTGGCCCTCGAACTGATCAAAGGCTCATGGAAAACGAGGTGTCAGCAAACGGAAGAATCAAAGGACAACCCATTCCTGACCCAATTGGCTTCATCGCCTTCGCTACAAATCACAATCGAGACCCCGCAATCCCACCGTTAGGATTCGCTGCGACTGGAGCCTGACGGTTCGATAACGGTGACGTTCGTTCTCGACGATAAGAAAAGAGCTCGCGTTACCCAAAAGCAAACGACCGCGTCGAGGGAGTCTCTTAACAAGATTTTTCCTGCAGCGGCTTAACTTTTCAGCCGGGGGAGAGAAAAAGGGGTTGCAAATCCTACCCGTAATTCAACGTGGAAAGAGATAATTAGCCAACACGGGAACGGATCGTGGCGTTGGGGGTGAAGCATGGCTGCATTAGCGTCGTTTCTCGATGTCGAGCGAGAATCGTCCGCTCGTTTCGCAAGAAGGGCAAGGGTTACTCTTCCGTTCCCGGGGATCAAAGGAAACGTTTAAGTGCAATAAACATCGGCGAGGCAAAGACCCCCAAAAGAGCCCTCGAGCCCTTCGACAAATGACGTTATACATTCCTATTTCACTGCGCTTCCCATCAAAGAGAGAGAAATTGGGGTGCCAGAGTGGGGCAGCGGACAAAGTAATACATAGAAGCGATCAAATGCGGTCAAGAGAAGTGGGTAGCCTCCCCTTGCGAGCAGACATATATTGCTGGAGCAACGAATCTTGCGCTTTGCGGAGCCTCGCCTCCGTATATCTTCCTCAATTCCATCCATCTCTTTCCGCGTTGTCGGTATTTCATCTTCCTCCTGCAGCTGGAACTCTGCCCTTTCTTTATTTATCATCTCCCGGCTCGGCCACGCATTTGAGCGGTCAGCCTCGGTTGGCCTCGTCTCCGTGGCTCTCGAATGGATTCACTTAAACTCTCTCTCTCTCTCTCTCTCTTGAGTCTCCCACTTGGCTTAACTTTTAATTGGTTATCGAATAACACACTCGACGCGGCCGGTTGGCAGCTTTTTTCAGCTTCTTCAAACGAACTTAACACGATTTCGATTAAAGCGCAACTACCGCCTTCTGGGGGGGGGGGGGGGGGGTAGCCTCTGTTTGTGTTGAAAAATTTCGACGAGTGTAATTCGGAACTCGTTAGGAAGTCGAGTGTTTAATTTGGTATTTTCTTAGTAGCTAAGCCGTGTTTGCCTTTAATTTGAGTTTAAATGAAGTCGCTGGAGGTCGGATGGTTCCGCGTCCGTGGCGGAGGCGGGACGTTATCAACGGGGGTCGCCACCCTTTTCGGGTTTCGTTAAGAAACTTCGGAAAAAAATTCTCAAAACTGACGAGAGCCACCCGGTGGAACCGATTGGGAGAAAAAAGGGTCAAAATTGTACATTTTTGTGAAACGACTTACGAAGAACTGACGATTTTGCGAAACTTCTCGAGGATGAAGAAAGAAAGAAAGCGCGAAATTCGTATCAGCGACGGCTAACACTTTCGCGCGAAAGTTTCGGAAAGTTTGAGCCCGGGGAGCTTCGAAATAGCGTTAATGAGGTTCTTCTTTCGCTATCGATGGCAACACGGTAAAATGGAATTTATATCGATAAGAGCATTAACGGGATCCCGGCAAGGTGATATATTCGAAGCAATATGTTTTAAGTAGATGTTAATGGTTGGTTGCTCTAATGAAGGAACTGGGTGCCGAGGGAGAGAGGAGAGAGTCTTTCATACATTCGGCTTTCTCGCGAGGAGAGGCCTTGCAGCAGCACTCGCAGTCTCCGTTGTGGAAAGTCACCGTGAAATAATCGCATTATAAGGGTTGGAGTGCTCAAGTGCTCCGAGTCTCCACGATCCCAAGAGGAGCGAGAGCGAGCAAGAAGTACGGCGAGAGCGCAGACGGTGGAAAGAGTGAGCCGGTGGAAGCAGGGAAAGAGAGCCAAAGGGATTGAAGAACGCGGGGAACCGCAGTGTGGCCTCGGTGGCACTGCCACGTTGGAGTACAGTTTGCGATAGTGCGCTTCGTTGCCGGCAAGAGGTTTTAGTCGTTGGTTCAAGAGCCTGCGTTGTTAATATCCCGCTCTTAGCTCCACTCGCTCCTTCCTTCCTTCCTTCCTTCGTCATTCCCTTTTAAACGTCAACCCTGAGCATTCTAACTTCCCAAACTGCCCAACTCCGTCCCGTGTCTTAATGGCGATACATTTTTATTCCAACGGCAAATCCACCGGCGTCCTTCACCCTCGCGTCTCGCTCTCGGAACTCTCCGGGCAAACTTCCCGTGACGCGAATCCAGGAGTGGCTGCATCTAGGTCGCAATCCTCCGCGTCCGGGGGAATGGGTCCGGATAGAGGGAATCATCCGTGACTGTCTTGGTCATAATCGCGCGCACTTCGGACGCAAGTTCTGGTGAATTCGAGCTTAGTTGGACGCTATTAAAAGTTGGAGGAGAAGCCACCGGCGCCTCTAGCGAGAATTTCGCGTATCAGAGTCCACCAACGACCGAGTACCCCATGATTGACCCTCGTCTCCGGCTCACGACCCGGAAAAGGACATTCGACGCGGATAAACAAATACCCTGTGACCCAAATCCCCAGTTTTCTGTCGTTCCCGGACCAGGAGGGGGGGGGGGGGGGCTCATTAAACGCGTCTTATCTCCCCGATCCCCAATTTTTGCCATAACTCCCGGGCTCCGAGCAGTCCGGGGAGAGTCAGCCGGTGCTTGACAAATTGCGATTGGCCGCTAATAAGAATCTAAGTGGCGGCGGCGGCTCTTGACACGGAGCTGTCACGTATCGACGCATCGTCGGGGAAACTCGAGCCGGATCAGCCTCGATCACGGTACTAATTCGATTCCCGGAAGAGGGGGTGGCGGTCGAGGGCAAACAAAGCTCAGACAGAGGGTAACCGCGCGAGGTCTCGGATCCACGTCCCAGATGACTGCGCGACCGAAACACAAACGGAAAGCTGCCACGGGATGGAGCTCCGGGCTGACGTCGTCCTTCGACGTATCGGCTTCGAATGTATTTGGTACGATGCTATTTGGTAACGACGAGAGAGAGCGACAGCGGCGGTAACGAAAATCCAAAATAAACATCGAACATCAATAACAAAACGAAAAAAAAAAAAAAAATTAATGGAATATCGACATGCCTCAAAAAGAGAAACCGGTCCCACGGTCGTGACTTACTTTGTTCGGGGGAGGCTGGAGTCCGTGGAAGGGCAGGTTCTCATAAAAGGTCTTCGTCCCAGAGTCCGGGAGGCCCTCGGAGACGCTGTCTACGTGATTGTTATTCGCTGTTTGGCCCGGATCTGCAAAAGATTAATGACACGCGCGATTATTCTCGTCAATTGTGGCGCCCAATGGTACCTAAAGAAGAGGCTGAGTGAGAATATCCTGATTTAAAAAAAAAAGAAAATTTTTTTTTCGTCATCCGACGAGTGTCGCCAATTCGACAATCAAGTTCAGAGTCACAAAGAGCATGCAAAGGTATAATTCTGAAGAGACTGGAAGGTGTTACCTGCTCCGGGTTTTTTACGCTTTCGCGAGAGATTAGTGGCGGTCTGGTCACGCGTCGCCACTGACGGCAGGTCATGCAAGTTCCGTTGACGGGGGACAATTCTCTTGTAAGTCACGGCTGCAGAGTAATAACATGAACGACAACGACAACGACAAGAACAAAAACAAACACAGCGACAGGACTAAGTAACACGGAGAAAAGGCCTCGCTCTGTAGCTCGAAGTAGCTCATGCTCCAAGCAATTAATATTAATATTTAACAGACTCTGGGCGTTTCAAACCCGGATGCTCGCCCGTACGAACCACGAGAGCTTCCGTTCCCGCCTCGGCCAGTGAATTATTCGACGTTAACAATACGTCAAGGAGCGGCGGCGAATTTATGTAGTGAGTGAATTTATTCGTACACTTTGTAGGTATTCCTTGGAATTTTAAGAGGATCCCGCGGTGGGACGAAACCCCACCCGGGGGCTGACGCGAGTCTTATCGGGAGGCTGGGAAATATTTTGTTTTTTTTGTTTTTTCGAAAATTGGGAATTTATGTAATATTAGAATTTGCAATTTTTGAATTGATATTTCGCATTTTGGATTTTTTATTCCAAAATTCGATTTTGTCCAAATTTTCAATTTTCAATTTCGTTTTTCGCAATTCTGTAATATTAGAATTTGCGGAATTAAAAATTTGGAAATTGCAAATATGGAATTTTCGTGTAAAAAATCCCAAATTCCAAAATTGTACAACCGCGCAAAAATTGAAAATTCCCAATCGGAATCGAAATTATTTTCGGGCGGGAGCGAGTCTTTAGCAATATTCCAAATACACGTAAAACTCGAAAAAGAAAAAAAAAAAGAGGAAAAAAAAAATCCCGACGAGTCCCCTGGGAAGGAATGGCAAATTGCGTTAGCGGAGAAGGACTCGGCGTTTTTCCTTATAACGACTCTTGTTACACAACCGACGCTATGATTTTCTGCATCGAGGTGGAATTTTCCTCAACAAGCCGCAACCATTCGGTTCCCCGGGGGAAGGCGAGCGTTTCTTGCGGTTCTTCAGCGTCAAATATATTTACTTTTGGCAAGACCCGGGAAAGAATTAAAACGTTTTAACGGCTCCGGGGATTTATCTTAATTTCGAGCTTGCGGGGATTAGGATTTTTCTAATACGAACTTTTTACCGGCGCTCTAATCTAATCTAAGGATCCTCGAAGATAAAATTACCGAGATTCCGAAACTCCGTTCGCTAGTTATTTTCCGCCGGACGCTTAATCGCCGTCCACGTCAAAAAATGTATAACCCGCCGGTAAATGGAACCAGACGGAACCTAATAGGGTATAATTTTATCGCAACCCTGATTATGGTTTTACTGCTTCCGACGGGGTACGGGAAGCCCCACGTCACGGTAACTGTAGAGATAAAATTTTACGACGACACGGTAATTTTTACTACGCGACTTTTCGTACGCAGAAAAGGAGAAAGTGAAGAGGGGATTAGTTTTAGTGGTCGCTGGCGATTTTCTATAGCGTACGGGACGAATTGTACCGTGGTTATGGGAATTTCCATGGTTCTGCGAGGTCGTAATTATTTTTGTGAAATTTTTGTGAAATCGAAAAATGAAAATTTTAATATTCCAACATTGGAGGATTTTTAGAAGCGAAAGAAAAAATTCCAGATTGATATTATACAATTTTGAAATTGAAAATAAAAAATTGCAAATTTTATAAAATTAAAAAATCCAAATTCCAACATTGCAGAATTTTTAAAAGCGAAAAAAAAATCCAAATTAATATTATACAATTTTGAAATTGAAAATAAAAAAATCGCAAATTCTATAAAAATACAAAATCCAAATTCCATGGAAATAAAAAATCCAAATCCCAAAATTATACAATTTTGAAAACCGAAACACAAAATTCCAGATTAATATTCTACAATTTTGAAATTAAAAATACAAAATTTGCAAATTCTCTAAAAATAAAAATTCCAAATTGATATAACACAACTTTCAAAATAAAATAAAGAAAAAAAAGCCGAAACCCCAAAAATCACTAAACGACTCCACCGAATGCTGGAATTCCCCGGAAAAAAATTATCCCCAAAATTCCTCAAAATTCCCCAAAATTCCTCAAAATTCCCCAAATTTCTCAAAATTATCATTTCGATGCAAACCCCATTCGCGAGTCCGGTTCCCATCGCGGGGTTGAAACGCCAGCGTCTGGGCTCCCATTCGGTCGGCACGATCAAAGGAACTGGTAAGAGCAAATATTTCGCTTACCTGTTTTTTCCCTGGAGATGCCGGGGAACGTATCGTGTTCTTTAAGCTGAGCACTGAAAATGGCACGTATTTTATTCGCTCTAGCAAGCATGCCTTCGTCACAATGATCGTTAGTTACGGTAGAAGTGGTAGTAGCGGTAGCAGCAGCGGCACCGGCACCGGCACCGGCGTGACCGGTACCGGTATCGACATTCAAACAATTCCCGTCGACGTTCTTGCGTCTTCTCAGAGCTTTCACTGGAGCTTTCGCCGATGAAATATGATCGTGACGCTGATGCTGCTGTTTACTAGTAAAGTCAGGTAACCCTAAGCCCGATCGCAAACTGTGTTCACGGTTAACGTGAACCAAAACACCTGGTTTTAATGGCCATCTCGGTGCCGGTGTCGGTGGATTATTTATCATCCCTCCGGAGTGCGACGACACCGACGGACTTGGTGGACCTCCTTCCGGGCTGAAGCGTTATTTTATTTTTTTTTTTTTTTTGAGGTTAAGTGAGAGATTCGGAAAATTAGGAAAAACCAAACAGGGGCGGGCCAAGGGGAGAGGGGGTTGTTTTTAATTGAATCGTGCCAGAATTTCCCATCCCCAATGTGCTGGAAAGAAAAGCTCAAGGGTTTCGGATTTTTCTGGAATTGTTTTCCGGGGTAGGGAAGTTGCAAAATAGGGGTGGAAGATTTGGATTGTTTTGGGATTTGAAATTCTACGTCATGAAAATTTGGAATTTTCGATTTTATTTTCCAAAATTCCGTAACAACGGAATTTCGATTTTTTTTAATCCGAAATTTCGAAATTCCCTAAAATGAAAATTTTCAATTTTATTTTCCAAAATTCCATAATAACGGAATTTCAAATTTTTTTTTCATCCGAAGTTTCGAAATTCCCTAAAATGAAAATTTTCAATTCTATTTTCCAAAATGCGTTATTTTTTTGGGGGGGGGGGGAGGGTTAAGTGCCATTCGAAAAATTAGGAAAAGCCAAACAGGGGCGGGCCAAGGTGAGAGGGGGTTGTTTTTAATCGAATCGCGCCAGAATTTCCCATCCCCAATGTGCTGGAAAGAAAAGCTCAAGGGTTTCGGATTTTTCTGGAATTTTTTTCCGGGGTAGGGAAGTTGCAAAATAGGGGTGGAAGATTTGGATTTTTTTGGGGTTTTCAAATTCCATGTCATGAAAATTTGGAATTTTCGATTTTATTTCCCAAAATTCCATAACAACGGAATTTCAATTTCGAAATCCACAATTTCGCGAATTTTATTTTCCAAAATTCTCCGATATCGAAATTTGAAGTTTTTGCTTCTACTTTTCGAATTTTCATAACATTGGAATTCGAATTTTCGTTTTTTTTGAAATTTTCTCACCCCCACCGTGTGCTGGAACAAAAAAAAAGCTTCTACTGCGTGGGAGGAAGCTTTCGCGGAATCTCGAGGTTGCTGAATTTCCCTGGAATTTTATATCGGTGGGAAAATTCCAGAGGGAGGATTCGGAAATGGGGTAGAAGTCGAGCGAGGAGATAAACGGTGGGAATAATCGAGGGGATGCCTTCCCCCCCCCCCCCCCCCCCCTCTTTTTTATACATACTTTGCAGCTCTTAAAGGACTAATTAATTAGTCCTTCAGTGGTACGACTGGAGAAGAAAAAAAAACCGACGGCTTTGAATGACGACGCGAAATGGCATCGGTGAAAAAAAAAAAGAAAGAAATAAATAAAACCCCGGGTCTGGAGGGTAAGAATAAAAACGGACTGGTCTTACTACTCGTTGACTCGTACTACTGGAAATGTGGGTTCCGATGAATAGCAAGCGTATCTTCATTCAGTCCTTCCGTCCCGGTTGTGCTGTTCAGTGAATGAAAGCGGGATGGTGGCTTTCAAGGGATACACTGTCTTTTTGAGGTACAGTTTTCTCCAGTCCCGGGAAAATGGGTGCCGCCGCTTTTGCGAGAGTCCGTGGCAAAAGTTGCTGCACTTTGAAATTATTTTTTACCCTAAGTAAGGCCTGTTCGCACAAACGCTCGCGTTTGGATATTTTTTTTTGGGGGGCCACGGGGTGGCCCTCTAAATTCTTTCTCGAATTTCCGACGGACAGACACGGAATAATGAAAATTAATTTAATATTTTTCAGAGGGTGCTAGAAAATTTTTTTCGAATTCCTGGAATTTTCTCCGGGTGAAAAATTTTGATTCTGTTGGAAAATTTTGAGATATTGGTTTTTTTTTGGAATTTTTAGATTTCAGATTTTGAAATTTTGTAATGGTGGAATTTGGAATTTTTGGGTTTGATTTTGGAAATTCCATAATATTAGAATTCGGGATTTTTGATTTTCATTTTTTCAATTCCAAATATTGGAATTCCTAATTTTTGATTCTATGTTTCAAAATTCTGGAATAATAAAATTTGAAATTTTTGATTCCACTTTTGAAGATTCTATATTATAAAAATTTGGAATTTTCAATTTCAATTTTCGAATTTCCGTAAAATTCGCATTCGAAATTCTCCATTCCACGTTTCAAAATTCTACAATCACGGAATCTAAAATTTCTAATTCAATATTTAAAAATTCTAGAATATGAAAATTCGAAATTTTTCTTTCCGCTTTTAAAAATTCGCATTCGAAATCCTTCATTCCACGTTTCAAAATTCCACAATCACAGAATCCAAAATTTCTAACTAAATATTTAAAAATTCCATAATATCAAAATTTTCCATTTTCCACTTCGATTTCCAAATTTCTACTACATTACAATTCCAAAATTATTTCCTTTACTTTTTTTCCTCTCTCCAATTTTCTAATTCTCCCTCGCCTCCCTAAACCAAAGGAGGTCAGGTTCCGGTAACGTCCCACCTGAAATTCTAATCGCGCAACAATACCACCGGGACTGAACGAAGGTTCCAACCCTTAAAATATTCTCCAGCCCCATTTCGCCATCCCCTCATAAGACACTTCGTGGATTTAATTTGGGGGGGGGGGGGGGCAGGAAGCTTCTTTCAAATCGAAGCCCATTTTCATTAATTCGCAAAGTTGGCATCACCTGGGAGGGATTCCTTTGAGGGTGGGTTGCCCTCTCGCTCGGGATAATAGTCCGACGGGGGGGAAGATATAGCTCATTTGTGGATAATTGATAGCGGCAGTGTTTGCGTGAGAAGTTAGTAAAAGTGGAATTAGGAGGTCGGAAGGAAGGGGGATGGATATTATTCGAGGGAGTGGCAAGGAAAGGTGTACGTATCTACCTGGCGGGCAGCGTTTCGCTCAGCCATTTCATGGTTGGCGAGTCAAGCAAACTCTTTAGCGTTTCTACTAGCGTGTCGCGTACACTGGGGTCTGCCCTGTCCTCCGTTACAACGCCAACCGACACCACTGCACCTTTTCTTGACTCGTTGCGATGCCCCTCACCGTATACCACGTCCCGTTACTCTCGCATTCGCGTACCAATTGTTGGCTGCGCCAAATTAGTAGCTCGTGGCGACGATGTACGTGATTACCTACCCGGTGGAAAGCATCCAATTACCGTTCTTTTAATTCAGTCGCTCCCTTTTATTTTTATTTATCGCCTGGAATTTTTTTTTCTTTTTTTTTTTTCTTTCAAAGGGTGTAATATATATTTTGTACAATATTTTATGTAATAATATCGCGTGGGTCGTATACGACCCACGCAACTTTTTTTAAAAAAAGAATCTTTAAAGTGTGGGTCGTATACGCCCCACGCGGCCCGAAGGTCCTTGGAATCGAGGGAATTCCTATTTTTTTTTGGTGGATCGATGAATTTATTGATAACGTTTATTAATTAATTTTTTTTTCTGTTAAACTTTTCTAAGATTAAAAAAAAAAAATGGGATAATTTGTAATACCTTTTGGGGCTCGAAAAATAGAGAAGGAGGGAGGGGGATAGAAAACAATTTTTTTTTTGTTTGGAAAATTCCAAAATTTGGTTTGTTTCCTGTGACCCATATTTTCTGTATGAAAAAGGGAAAAAAAGAAATTTCGAAAAGATTTGAGATCCGAGAGTATCCTTCTAATCCCATCAGGCGGAATTTCTTAAACTCGTGGAAAAGCTCCTCAGTCTTTTCTTTTCTCGTCTATTTATCCACAATTAAATAACGAGCAAGGGGAAATCGCGGAAAAGTCGGGAATCTCGAAGAAAAGAAATCCTCAAGGAGGCCAACAGACTTTTCTTCCCCTTTACGAGGTTATTATACGACCTTCGTGTTTTGAATTCATTATTTTAGAATTGAATGCTTGGCTGTTTTTGGAATTTGAAATTTTGGATTCTATGTTTCGAATTTGTAGAATATTCAAATTTGGAATTTTTATTTTTTAATTCGATGATATTGAAATTTGCAATTGTCAATTTTAATTTTCGAAATTCCATAATATCAGAATTTGCAATTTTCAATGTTCAGAATTCTATTATATCGAAATTAGCAATTTTCAATTTTAATTACCGAAAATTCAAAAATATGAAAATGTCAAATTTTCAAAATTCTATAATAACAAAATTTTCAATTTCCAATCGAATTCTCCGAAAATCTCTAATATTACAATTTGAAAATTCTAATCTCGCGTCTGAAAATTCCATAACGTTAAAACGTGGATTTCTTGTTTTTGGGTCTTTGAATTTCCTTTTTGAAAAATCTGTGGAATTTGGGATTTCAAAATTTTCATTCCAAAATTCTATGATACCAAAATTAGCAGTTTCAAAAATATGAAAATTTCAAATTCCTCGTTTTGGCATTTTCCAATTTCTCCAAATTTGGAATACGTCAAATGGCCTGATTGTATCGGGAGCCGCTTTTCTTCGAAAATTAGCACGGAGACTGTGATCAAAGGCGAGGCGAAACTCGAGCGATCATTCTTCGGGGCAAATTTAATTAAATTTCGGAAATAAGCCGATTAAAGTGTGGTGACTTTGGGAGGCAACTTCTGTCTTCCCGTGAACCACGGGGACTCGATCTAATGCACCTCGGCAAAAAGGGTACCCGGGAGACACTTGTCTCGCAGCGTCGCATTACACGTAATTGAGTTACAGATTTTCGCGTTGAAACATTTGCGACTGCATTAACCGTACGGAAGTTGCAGCTGCAATTGACGGCAAATTTTTCCTAAAAATTATTATTATTATTATTATTAAAAATGTCCCGGAAGAAGCCGGTGATTGGATGTTCGCAGTAAAAGCGAAAGAAAAAATTCCAGATTAATATTGTACAATTTTGAAATTGAAAATAACAAATTTGGAAATTCTACAAAAGTACAAAATTCAAATTCCAAAATTGTAGAATTTTGTAAAAGCAAAAGAAAAAATTCCAGATGAATATTGTGCAATTTTGAAATTGAAAATAAAAAATGGCAAATTAAGTAAAAATAAAAATCTAAATTCCGACGTTGTAAAATTTGAAACATTCGCGACTGCATCGACCGTACGGAAGTTGCAGCTGCAATTGACGGCAAATTTTTCCTAAAAATGATTATTATTATTAAACATGTCCCGGAAGAAGCCGGTAATTGGATGTTTTTACCCGAAGTTTTGCGTCATCGTCTTGGTGCTCATGCTTTTTTATCATTTATGCGTGCATATCATAATTAAAAGCTCATTAACAAAAAGGAGGAAGAAAAATTAAAAAAAAAAAATGGGGAAAAATATCTCGAAGTTCCTCAAAAGAAAAAAAAAATTATAAACAAAAAAGAGTAAAATGGTCGCGTCTCTCTTGGAAACTTTAATAACATCAAAGTCAATAAATCTTACGATGTAATTTAATATCTGAAATGAGTTACATTTTTCAGAAGACTCCGCCTTTGATGTCGCGACAAATTTTTATTTCTTGCATTTTTTTTTTCCCCCGGTATATTCGTAATACGTCCCTTTTGAAGAAAACGAGATATTTATTTGAAGCGACTGTTTGTGTTTTTTTTTTTTTAAGAAGTGTGGGTGTCACCTAATAACTCTAGAATATGACGGAGTTGCTGTTTATTCCGAGAGTAAAAAAAAATTTTTTTTTTCTCTCGCGAACGGAGAGCTTTCGAAGAAATGGAAATGCTTTTTTCCAGGATCCTGGAGTAAACGGAATTTTCTTTGAGCCAAAGCCAGCCAATGGGGAACGAGATTGCACTCGGTACGTGGTAGAGATTCGACCTTTCACCGTTTCAAAATAAAGGACGCGTATACACGTCCCCCGCAAAGGGGGAACAAGTTTTCCTTTGGAAACCATTTTTTCCCCAGAAAAGGGGAAAAAAAAAGTTGGAAGAAAAGTACAGAGAAAATTGAGGCGTTGGAATTTTTTTTTTTTTTAGAGTAACTAGAAATTTGGGAGCAAAGGGGAAGTCTAGCGGAAGTATCGCTGGAGAGATTTCTCCTGAAAGAATAAAAAAAAAATTTTTTTTTCTTTTCTCGGAAACGAAGAAAAAAAAAGTTGGAAAGGAAATAGAGAAAATTCATAATCCAGAATTTTTTTCTTTTTTTTTCGAGAAACTGGAAAATTGATGATAAAGTGGAAGTCTAGCGGAGGTCTGTGGGTAGTCAGAGAAATGTCTTCCAGAAATTTGTAATTTTTGCTTCCATAATTTCAAAATTGGGAATTTTCGATTCTTTATTTAGAAATACCGCGATTTTAGAAACCAGAGTTTTTGGTTTAAAATTTGAAAATTCTGGAACGTTGGAGTTTGTAATTTTTTTATAACAACGAAACTATTGATCGACGGTAATATTAAATTACTATTAAATTCTTATATCACCATTGCTTCATCCAAACAGTATTACTATTCGCTCAATAGTAATGCCATTAAGTACCATACTACGCTTGATACGTAACGGTATTAGCCCTCGACTAATCTTATTTTATTCCCGTTTATATCAGGACAGTCGACTCTCGTTATAGGGCCGGTAATTCTATCTACCTGCTTTCTTAGAATTTTACTTGCCTCCAATCCTGTTACTGTAATGGACTTTTAATTGAACTCAGCCTGTAAAACGTCTCAAAATGAGTGCACGCGGAGAGAGAAATGAATTCCACCGAGAGGGCGAGTCAAATTTATTTTTCTACGAAACTCAAAAATTCTCAAAATCATTTTCAAAATTAATTTTATTTGTAATAATTTTTTGTTATTGGAATTTATTTTATATTTCGAAATTCCACAATTTCGGAAATTGGAAATTTCGATTTTATATTTCGAAATTCCATAATTTCAGAAATTGAAGTTCAATTCCAATTAATTCGGATCTTTTTTAACAACAACAATTATTTTCCCCAATTCTTAGAACAATTCGGAACGATAATTCTGAGATCTCCGGAAACTTTTGTCGTACTCCCATTTCTACAGTAAATTAGCAATTTCTCGTTGAACCACAAGTACTGCAGTAGCTAGGTAACATTGATACAAATAACGTTACTTGGATTCGTTAGGGATCCGTAAACTTTCCAGAAACGCTACAATTGCCTTGGGTGGGTAGTTACAGTTGGGGTTCGATATAATAGCAGACTCTGCCAGTGGCTCTTGACTCATATTCACCCCTTTTTCAATCTTCCAGGGAAAGTGTATCTCGAATCAACGATCTTCCTTTTTTGCTTTCCAAAGAACCTGAATCGAATCAATTTTATAGAACGAATTGATCGTTCGGGAGAGAAAAGACCTTAGGAGAATGGAAGTACGACACGACTTTGGGGATTGCGACACCTCGCGACGTTATTATTTCTGTAATATTGGAATTTAGAATTTTAGAATTTATATTTCGAAATTTTGTAACGTGAGAATTTTGAATTTTCGATTCTGGGTTTCAACATTATGTTTTCCAATTCCTGACTAAAAAAATCGACTTTTTGAAAATTTTTTTTAGAACTTTCGGGAGACCCATATCCAATGTATTTTTTTCCGAGGAATCCATTTTCATTGTCAAAATTCAAGATTTCTTACGGGAAACGCGATTTTTCCTCAAAAAACCTACTTTTTTCCAACTTCCGCAGGGATTTTGTCAAATTTGACCTTGGGAATCGATTCTACGGGAAAAATTACCCCTAGAAATGACTTGTCCAACCCCGTTTTTGAAACTTTAATTTTTACCCCATTTTTGGGGTGAAGGGGTAGGCATGCCCAAAAAAATCGACTTTTGGAAAAAATTTTTTAGAACTTTCGGGAGATCCATATCCGATGTATTTTTTTCCGAGGAATCTATTTTCATTGTCAAAATTCCAAATTTCTTACGGGAAACACGATTTTTCCTTAAAAAACCTACTTTTTTCCAACTTCCGCTAGGATTTCATCAAATTTGACCATGGGAATCGATTCTACGGGAAAAATTACCCCTAGAAATGACTTGTCCAACCCCGTTTTTGAAACTTTAATTTTTACCCCATTTTTGGGGGAAGGGGTAGGCATGCCCAAAAAAATCGACTTTTGGAAAAATTTTTTTAGAACTTCCGGAAGACCCATATCCGATGTATTTTTTTCCGAGGAATCCATTTTCATTGTCAAAATTCCAAATTTCTTAAGGGAAACGCGATTTTTCCTTAAAAAACCTACTTTTTTCCAACTTCCGCTAGGATTTCATCAAATTTGACCTTGGGAATCGATTCTACGGGAAAAATTACCCCTAGAAATGACTTGTCCAACCCCATTTTTGACACTTTATTTTTTACCCCATTTTTAGGGGAAGGGATACCCCAAAATTCGATTTTTGATAATTTTCTAAAATTGCATGACATTAGAATTTGGAATTTCGTGTTTAAAAATTCTGTAACACGAAAATTGGAAAAATTTCCTCTTTTGTCATCGCTATTACAATAATTCTAATTGTTGCCATAAAGTGGGCGGGATTGTTAGCCGAAAATTTGGATCGTTATCGAGAATTCGCTGCAGCAATAATTGTCACAATAAAATCTTTCCGCGCTCATTTGATACAGCTAATTTGAAATGAGAAATATCCCGGTTCTCCCAAAACTAGTGTTAATTACTTGCACCTAATTCTATTGATTTACATTTCTCGTTAACTCGTTTCGTCGATTTCGTTCAATTCCATGAAACTCTATCGACGCTTTTCTCATCATTTAGGAATCTCTGTCCCTTTCAACATACGCGTGTACATTTGAAATTTTAATCGTACATTAAACGCAGCCCATTTTATTCACTAATTTTCCGTTCGCTAAAAGCGAAAAATCAGAGGTCGAAGCTGAAAAGTGATTTCCGTTAATTAACTTTGAGATCTATTGTCGTAATTGGCCGGAAAATCGAGTTATTTTAATTAAACGTCCCGCACTTTTTAAGAAAATTAATTTTGTTCGATATTTTCGACCCACTGATTTCAATCCATTCTTTCACCTTTCCTACGAATTTTCGCAAAATTTGTAAAAAAAAAAAGGGAAGAAATGAATATAGCGTTAATTGAATGTCAATTAAATTGTGAAAATTCATTGATCCCTAAATTTTTTTTTCTACGGCGTTAAAATTAAATTTTATTTTTTCAATATTAATTAATAATAGAAATTGGAAAATTCGAATTTGTCGAATTATCTTTTTCTTTTTTAACCAAAAAAATTCGGTTCTGGAAGACATTTCTGGCAATAATCGAAAAATGGCGAATGGAAAAATTGCAAATTTCGCAAAAATTTTATTTAAAATCGTAACCCCTGAAATTCCCCGAAACTTTCACGGAACTTAGAAGTTTTATCACCGGGTGAGTATTTGGAGCCACGAGTCCTCGTTCTTCGGCTTGAGAGGAATCAAAAAAAAAAAAAGCTCGAGCTTTTGCACGACCTTAATAAAAAAAAAAACTGCCAAACTTAATTATTAGCCCTGACAGCTAATAAATCCCGAGGCTATTTTGAAAGCCCTTATTCCACCCTCGGCGAGAGAGGACCGGTAAAACATGTCTAGCGGGAGGAAAAAGCGTCTATAAAAAATGGCCTATGGGTAACAAAGAGAAACAGCTGATAAAAAGTAGGAGAAAAGCCTCTAAAATTTCCCCTCGGCGGAGAGGAAAAGACGAATGGTACCTATAAAAAAAAAATTTTTTTTTTCTTTTTTTTTTCTAAGTGTACTAATATAAAAGAAACGTTACCCTTCTCCTCTTTATATTCCTTCTTTATT
This sequence comes from Gasteruption jaculator, assembly GCA_949825005.1. NCBI lineage: Eukaryota > Metazoa > Arthropoda > Insecta > Hymenoptera > Gasteruptiidae > Gasteruption > Gasteruption jaculator. The sequence continues at coordinate 8,043,072 of OX463776.1, forward strand.
CCTCCTCCCTGTGTGTACCCTCCTTTTTATTATTTCGTAAGTCGCATGCATCCAAAAAAGCCGGCGCGTGTGTGTGTGTGTGTGTGTGTAAGCTCAAGCTTCTCGCGATAAAAAGGAGCAATAGAAAAAAGAAAGAAGAAGGAAAAAAAACAAGTAAAGTTGCTTTTTTTTTCCATTCTATTGTGTATGGATAATATATATATATATATATATATATGTGTGTGTGTCGAATGGAAGAAAAAGCACAGCTTGCAAAGTTTTCGAATGGTGTGGCAGTAGTGGTGGGGAAGAAAAAAAAAAGAAACTTTTTTTTTTATCTCCCAATGAGGACGTAGACTCCCATTCCCTTTTGAAAGTAGAGGTAACAGAGAAAGGGCCAAGTGGGCATTTTTTTTTTTTTTTGGTAGTTTTATTATTATATACTTACTGTTCACGTTCCTCCAACTCGACGACCCGTTTACTGTCTGTGTTTTGTTTAGAGAGGCAAGTCCAAAAATTAAAAAGCACAACAGAAACGTATCAGTATTATCGTGTTAGTGAATATGGCATGGATATGAATTTATGCATATTTGTACAAATATCAAAGGAAACGATTATTTATGTCCGAGCTTTTACCCCCCTCCCCCCTTTAATCCGCGCCAGCACCGGGGCTGTTAACCCCCAAGACGATTTCTTTCCCTGCAATTTTTTCCACCCGTTTGATGTAATTTTTCCCTTTTTTTATTTATTTACTCATTCGAAAATTTCTGGAGGACTAATTGATTATGTGGATATTAGGAAAAAAAGAATTATTTTGAAGAGGAATGGTTATTGATCATTTTAATAGATTTCCACGACCAATCGATGGAATTTCAATCCCTTTGCCGGATAATTTATTTTTTAAAATTGACTAAAAAAAATTTTTTTTTCGCGAAAAAGGGTTTAGTTTCGTAAATTTCAATAATTGATACGAACATTTTTGATATACCTTTGAAATTGGAATTTCAGTGAAAATATAAATAGATTTCGAACCGTGGATAATTAATTAATAAAGGAGAAAATTATTTGAAAAGGGATTTATTTCTTTCAACTCGAATATCAATAAATTCCGACGAATTTTCGTGCGAAAATAATACGGATTTTAATATTCGATATCCAATTAAAAATTTTCAATTTGCTGAAATTGAATTTAGAAGAAAACAAAGTCAATTAAATCTTATAAAAAGTATTGAAATTTATTATTAAAATTTTTATGAATGGAAAAAAAAATGCAAATCAAAAAATTACTTCAACCGAAAAAATATTGTCACCCGAATAACACTGTACCCCGTTTAATCAGGGGCCAACCCGATTTATAGCCCGATTTATTCAAAATATTACTGGGATCCAATCGAAGCGTCGAGAAACCGCGATTGGTCGGTTCTGGAACTGAGCCCCGCCCACATGTTCGATTCGCCATGAAAAAAACCCCGTTTTTGACGAAACCTTTGATATTTGTGTTTGTTTTTGTCTCAATTTGTATCATAGTTCTACTGATGGGATGAAAAATCAAATTAAAAAAAAAATAATAATAATAATTAGCATAGCGAGCGGCAAAAACTTTGTTGTTTGAATGTAAACAAAATGAAATTGGTCTGGATTCGAAATGAACTGAGGTAAAAAATCATTACTTTTGCAAATACTCTCTCGCGCCACTTCAATACTAATTGGAGAAAAAACCATGCTCAGATTCTCAACTAACTACCTTTTTCAACAAAATCAAAGGCGGGAAATTTATTTAAATTGCTTTTTTTTTGTTCCTTACGGTACCTATGGATACGGAGAAAGTGGGTGAAAGCATTATCTGTCAGCCTTTGAACCTTTCCATATCAATTTCACTCTCTACCCGGTGGCTAATATTTTTACGGAAACTCTTTTACAAAAAAAAAAGGCACTTTTCCTTTACGGCCAAAATAAAATAAAATAGATGGAGGGCAAAGAACAAAAAAAAAACGTCAGAATGGAGAAGTTGCACTTTGTAGCCGGTACAAGAGAGAGCGAATGTTCATTAAACAAAGAAAAGAGAATTATTTTCGGGCACAATATTTTTTTGCCAAAGGATATTTTTCAAATTTTCTAATTTCGATATTTGATATTTACAATTTTTATCCACCAATTTTGAAAAAATTCTCCCTTAATCCCTTGAAAAAAAAAATAATAATAATAATTGGAATCCAAACAAAATTTTAATTTTCCGCAGCAATTTTTACAAAATTTCTCGAAATTCGAAATTCTCCGAAAAATCGATATTCCAATTAATTATCACAAGAAATGAATTACCCCCTACCGGGAAATCAAATGATTTATCTTTCATCGAAAAAAATCCAATTATTTGTCTATTATCGGGAAAATCCAATTATTTATCTGCTATCGGGGAAACCCAATTGTTTATCCGCCACCGTAAAAATTAAATTAATAATCCATTTACCGGGAGAAAAGAAATGGAAGAAAGGTCGCAGGCTGAAAATAACGACCGGTACCCTCCGGTGCCACGGGAAAGGGTGCAGACCCGCGAGTGCGGGAGGACTGCTCCCTTTTCCGGTACCCAGGGGTCCCTCGCACCCCACGGAAATCCCCGAACCGTCAGTTTCGGATAACACGTCTAACGTGTACGGATGGAAATTTGGAAAGGGTGACTCACATTTTCCTTGATTACGTTTGCGTCGACAAACAACGTAGATGACGATGCAAATGATGACGATGACGAGGATAATCACCACCGCGATGATTATCACGATAATGAGGACGTCACCTTCCAGCCTCAGCCACCATGGGATATTGCCTGTGTGCAGACGAAGTCGACGACTATAATCTAGGGTTGCTGCATATTGTTGTTATTATTATTATTATTATTATTATTATTATTTTTATCACCCCTATATCTAAACTACTGGGTACGAACGGTAACAGTAACAACAACAACAACAACGACATCGATAACAATCGGTTGGATTATGTCACATTTATTTCAATTTTATCCTCCGTGAGAAATGTTTACACGGGAATCGATATACTTTTGTGGCGATTTTATGCCCGGGAAGGGTAGGTTTCGAGGGTTTTTTTTTTTTTTTTTTTTCGAGGGTTGGAAAGCAGGGCGCTGAGAGGAAGGTCCTTCAGGGGGAAATTGATAACCCAATTTATTTTTCTTTTATTTATGTATTTATTTATTTATTTATCGGCAGGCAGGGGTTTTTCTATTTCGGAGAAAGTGCTAAAAAACATAAAAAAGGGATTGAACGGTAAATTTGACCGCGTATTTAAATTAGCGGGAATAATGGAAATTTGATTTTTCCCTTGAATTTCGTTTATATTCGCTCGGTGCATAATTAAGGACGATTATTTTGAAGGGAAGACACTGAAATAATCGTCGTTAATTATGCGACAAGCTGAAAACGTTGAAAAGTATTTATAATAATTTGTACAAAACGATTTCTCGATCTTTTGTTTAAATAAAAAGGGACTACGGGACGCAACGAAACGGCGAATTTTTAATAAATAAATACAGCTACGAAAAATAGCTGTTTAGGAAAATAAAAAAATACATTTAATTCTATTGCGAATTTCCGCCCCCGCGTGAATCCAACGGTATGGTAAAATCTACTAGGCACTTTTTTTTTTTTTTTTTTCAATCGCGGCATGGTAAAAGTTACCATTCCTTTGAAGTTATTTCCAGTTGCCGTATTTTACAGAGCCATCGTTCCATTAAATCCCGATAAAAAGTGACACTGAGAACGGCGGGGAAGATTTATAATGGAGAGTGTATAGTTGGCAAAGCATAGAATTATATGTATATCCCGTTCTACGACGGTCTATAATAATCTCCCTCTTCTCTCTAGATAGTAATCCGATGCAAGGACGTACGAAAACAGCTATTATAAGGATACAACACGGTATAGCTTTGCGTAATGTTCGCCTGATACTTACTACCGTCTCCCAGGCGTGCTAGAAACAGTTGATATAGATCATTACCCTTTTCCTATTCCACATATTCACACTCACTTTATACCAGCTCAAAAAAATGACAAAGGAAAGCGGCGTATAACTATATATCCATATCATTTCCGCGCATAACAAGTAAAATCGCATGGTAACAATTTCGAAAGCCGCACGAGATTCTCCGAATGCACGGGAATCCCGTTACCACCTTCCCACTGCATTGAAACCACGTGGGAAAAAAAAGGACTTTTTTTTTCTCCCACATATTTTATTCCCAGAATTTCAATATAAACAAATTTTCAATTTTTAAAATTCCTGGAATTTCTTACAATTTAATTTTAGAAGAATTACTCAAAATTTGGATCCGAGAAACAAATTGTCAATATTATAAATTATTCAGTGTGAAAAATTGGGCCTTTACAAAGTCAAAAGTCGCGATAGACTCGAGCAAGACTTGGTTTCGACAAAGAAACTATTTTACTGCGGATGGGAAATTTCAAATGAAAGTAGACACGAGTTCCAGTGCGTTCACGGAAAGAAGGAAACAGAGTTTCGTCCGGTTCGGTCAGATCCCGCCCACTCTACCCCCTCCGCGTCACCGAACGTGGCGCTGCGAGCCCTGGCGACGCATTCCAGTGGGTCAGCCGCGACAATGCTCCTCCCATTCGACCCCCACTCTACCCGAAGCTGCGCGGAGCAATTAATTCTCTCCGTGAACGCACCGAAACTCCTTCCAGACCAATAGGATGGAAATATTTTGGAGAAAAAAAAGAAGAAAGAATTTATCCCTATCGTGAAAAGTGTCCCTGCATTTTTGAAATGGAATGTGAAGCTGCTGGAAAAGTTCCTCGCTCCCGGTTTATTGGAAATATCGGGAAAATATCGGAACTCACCTGGAATATTTCGCTCGCACGGACTGGAGAAGCCGATGGAGTTGTTGGCAACGCAAACGTAGGTTCGGAAATTGCTGACCGAGGAGTCCAAGACCAGGTAGCTCTTGCCGTCCCTCGGAACTGGAACCTGCTCCAAAGTATCGTTATCGCTCTTGAGCGACCACACGAAGTCGCTCTTATCGGGATTGGCCACTGCCGAGCAGACCACGTGATCCACGCCGTTGATCCTCTCGCGCTCAATCTTGCATTCGGGTTTAACTGCGGAACGAGAATCCGATCGTCGAGATTGTTTTCGAATCGATCGCGTGGCTGGAGAATAAAAAAAAAAGTGGAATGCTCACACTGAACGTTCAAGGTCGTGGAGATCTTCCTGCTTCCGTGCCGATTTCTGGCCTCGCAGTAGTAGGTGCCGTTGCTGCGACGCGGGACGGGCATCTGGAAGTCCAGGGTGGCCCCCTCGTATATCGATTCCGACGATCCCTCTCGGTACCAGCGGAAGTTGGGCTCGGGGTGGGCCTTGGCCGAGCAGTTGACCGAGCCGGGGATGTGGTCCACGGTCACGTTGATCACCGGGTGCGAGATCGTCAGATTCTCGGGCGGGACTGCGGCAAAATCGGACACTCGATCGTCAAAAACAACGAAACTGGGAACTTTTTTTCCTCCAGAACTCGACGCTACCGGGAAATCAAAAAGGGCAAAGCGACGCGGGAAGCCGATATTGGACGAAAACAAATTGGATAAAATCGCGTGGGAAGAGCTGCCACAGAGAAACTCGATCTCAAGTACGGATTTGGTCAGAAACGAGGCTATGCATCGTGTTTCTGCTCATTACCGATGCTCGTGGAATGAACGCTGATTAGTGTATCTATTCGTGGCTCTTCGTCCCTACCTACTCTTCGTGATTTAACCAGAATCTATTAGCAAAGAGCACTTTTTTTGCAGTATTATTACTCTACATAACATTCGAAATACAAATACCTAACGCAGGTTGGATCGGAGCTGGAAGATTCTTGACCCGAAACCCGTATCAGCTATTTTTATTAATCCATGACAGCTGTGATTCGTCTAAAATTACTTCGGTGCGGACTAGCTTTTAGTCCAAATCCTCATGTTTCACCAGATTTCCTCTTTTGGTGCGAAATAACTTTTTTTATATAAACCTCCAGAACGTTCGCATTTGGTTGGACGAATAAAAGGAAACTCACATTCGACGTGGAAATGAGTGCTGCTCTTAACACCGGGGCCGATCCCGTTCCCATCGCTCTCGCAGGTGTACATCCCATTGTCCTCGACGCGATCCAGTTCCCCGTTAGGCCACGCCGTTAAGTTCCATATGAGGATCGACTGGATGCTCTCGAAGTCACTCGTTCGATAATTGGGTGGGTGATTCACGTTGATCACGTAGTACCGGTTGTTCGATTTCGAGAAGTCCATCAGAGCTCCGTCTTTCAGCCAAGAGATGTTGCAAATCGGCGAACAATCCACCCAGCACTCGATGCTGATGTTCGGCGAGTTGTAGACGTAGCCCAGGTAGGGCGGAAGATTTTTTATGAAGGCCGGAGCAGCTGTGGAACCAAAAATCAGAACCAATTGTCCACCAAAACGTAAGTAAAGTAAGACAAAAATTTGAGAAAGTGGGAAATTACCGGAAACGTCGACGAAAACGGTATCCGATTCACCGTCACCGGCTTCGTTGTAGGCCAGACACGTGAAGTTAGCCTCGGTCTCCAGGTTCACGGACTCTATGTGCAATTTGGAGCCGTTTTCGTCCGGAAGACGATGCAGTCCTCGGAACCACTTGTACCCGAGCACCTTGGGTCGACCCGGATCCTTGACGGAACAGGTGATCGTCAATGGCCCCTTTTTGATCACCTTCTCGGGCTCGTACGAAATCGAAGCCGGTCCAGGTTTGTCTTTGGAACAGACGAGCCATTTATTTTAAGATTTCTAATGGAAATGGTTGGTAAGTTGAGCGAGCTTAAAATTGTCCATTTTTTCTTGGCAAAGAATAAAATGAGACAAAATTCCCAAATTTTAATAATCCCACCGGATGCTGCGCTAATTGACCCGGAAAGGAAATTTCATAAAAGTGTAAAATCCGTCCGACGCTCATTGTCAACGACACGGGCGTCTTTGGACGCCATAAATTTCGGTGTAGTCGGTATCTCGGCGTAATCTCGGTATTCACGAGCTCGCGTTTCGTCGTTCTCTTTGAAAATATTTAATTGCTCGGCGTTTCGGAGCATTAAGCGGACTTATGTTTTATCTCTCGAGTGAGTAACTGGTTTTGAAAACTTTCCAGCGATCCCACTTGTTGTGTTTAGCACGCCGCTAGAAAACGAGCGTCGGGTACGTCGGCTTTCAAACGCACGCCGCTATTCAAATAATTTAGTGCCCTAATATTTGCGAGGCGGCTCAGCTCCATTACGATTGTCTGCCCGAGTACCGGCGAGACTCTAACGCTATTCTTAACCCCCCCGAGAACCAGGTGAATAAAAGTTACACCCTTAGTCACACCCACACGGGGCTAAAATTCACCCCGACTGTTATCCGGCTGGTAATACATCATTCTAATTAATACAGAAGGCTATTTTTTTTCTAACTATTTTTTTGAAGTATTGCGAATTATAATACGAGGAGAAAAATTAACTACGATTGTTATAAACATCTTGAGAATAGTGGTAATAAGTATTATTGTACATCTCATTATTCCAGTTTCCAGCGAAACCCCCATTTCAGTAACTGTTCCAACACAATTACCTTGATTATCTGTGGATGTTGTTTATTTTGCTTTATCGGGCGTATAAATCGCAACTTTTATTCTATTAAAAAAGCTAAAAAAAAGTGGATAAAGGGGAAAAAGTGGGAAAAAAAGTAGAATAAAGAGAAAACATCTTTCTGGTACATTAAGGAAAGAGGTTCCGTTCCACTGATATAGATATAACGAGTGTTTTAATTGGAATTCAGGCTGATATACAACATCGAAGAATAGGAGAATTACTTACAGTAGACGATAACAGGAGTGCTGGAAGAAAGTGGACCCCACCCAGCGTCGTTTCTGCCTTCACAAGAATAATTCCCATGGAAGGATCTGCCAACGGCTTCGAGCAAAAGTTTGCTGGGATCGATGTCGCAGAAAGTAAAACTTTCCTCGGTGGTCGTGGTGCCGAGCCACGATGACGTGATATTACGGCTACAATCTGGTAATTCTTTAAGTAAATCTCCATCCAAGTACCATCTTACCGCTGTTAAAGTCGTCGGGTTTCCACTTGTTACTTCACATGTTAATGACACATTTAACCTGTCCGCTTCGTTTACCGGAGTTTCCGGCTCCATCATCACTTTGACCGTCGGCGTGACTGCAATCGAGAATGCATACATTAGCAAACGAGGAAAAAAAAGGGATGCACGCAAAGCAAAACTCGCATTTTTGCCTTCGCCGCGACTTCAATTCAGCAAATATACTTTTCTCCTTCGAAATTGAAGGGCGCGTATAATTAAATTGGAAGAGTTCGCTCGTGAAATGGAAAAAAGTGACGCTGCAAAGTCGTCACGAACGAATTTACAATTTCAGGGTTTTCAACCCGTAATAATTCATTGGGACGAACGGGATTAACGATTGCCGTCGAAATTTCTTGCTTTGGCGGGGGATTAGCGACGCTTTTAGCGGCGTTTCGCGCGATCGGGCGTCGCTTTGATGCACTTCTGGCGCGGCCGCCGAAATATGAGTGAAAAATGGGAAAGCCGAATATCGGATTAACGGCCATTAACATTAGGCGGACAAATTTACGCGACATCGCGGGAACATTTTATCGCGTATGAGCTGAAATAAACACCAGTGTGCGTGCAAGCGTTTCTATGACGATGATGAAATTAAACGGTATAATTTAGGACACCGCTTCTGTGCCTCGCTACGATTTATGCGGAAATTCTGAAATGCGCAATTTCTATACCGGGATCCGCCCGAAAATGAGCTTTTCCCTCTACCGTCGGATTTCTCGATCGCGGGGCTGAAGGAAAGAGAGCCTCTAAGACTGTAAATATGACATAAGCGGATTGGAGCGTAGCTCCGAACGTTCCGCTTCATATCGCCCATGAAGCTTCCCTCGGATCCGTGTCATTCACCGAGATGAGGATTCCCGGCTCCGTGCTATCGCCGGTCTTACAGGGCACAGGCGTAAATCGACTGTGAAAAACAGCTCCGGCCTTATAACGGGGTCCTCCTATTTGGGGGTGCTCCGGGAATAAGTTGCAGTTCGAGCTGTAGCTTTCGAGTAAATATTGCACAGCGGGGGAAATTCCTAGGCGACCCACTTTCACGGAATAACATAGTTTCTAGACTGGGGTTTTTCAGACCCCGAAGATATTAATTTATTTGGGGTGAAGGCTAGTGACTTTTTTGATTAACAAAAATTGTTTATTGGTCCTTAAAAGTTGCTTCAATAGATACGATAGGTTTTTTTGGTGAAAAATCTAACATTGAGTTGGAAAAAAAATAGAAAAATTACCGTGACCCGGTAAAACTTGTTTCCCTCGGTGAAAAAAAATTCTGATACTTATTAAAATCTCTCTTTGGGGTAATAAAAATATTTTTACAGCAGTAGCATATATTGCAACAATAAAAAAAAATTGTTTCCGAAAAATCAAGAAATTCTTCAACCTCATAAAAATTATCTCGTTCAACGAAAATTGCTTTAAAATATTTTTTTTTCGTTAGAAAAAGATTGCGATCTGACGAAATTTTTAATTTTCACGATGGCAATTTTTCCACAATGGGGAAAATTTTCTCTCTCTCTCTGCTCGTTAAAATTTCTTTGCAACGCTATCTAATTTCCCCTAACGTAAAAAAAAAAAAAAATCTCCCCTTTTTTAAATTTCAAAGTCCCTCTGCAATATCAAAATTTGCTTTACACGCAGTAAACACGTAGTCTAGCCTCGCATATCAACTTCGTGTTTACCTTTGTTTCACCGGTACACTTTTGTTGTCTCCCGAACGTTTCAACTATTATCGCTACGCAAATAGTGACGCACATACTCTTTTTTTTTCATTTTTATTTTTTATTCCTTCTTCTCGCAACCATCAACTGCAGATGGACGTGTCATAAGCCAAAGGGCTTTAACTCCACCCTGTGCAACAAATAGCGAAGGGTTGGAAGCTGACGATAAGCTGTTGATACATCGAAGCGAGGACAATTTTAAACAGTCTGGCTTCTGACGGGACAAAGATCCCAATGGATGTCGCCGTCGCTCTATTTTCACGTATTTTCGAAATACACGAAAAATCGTTACCGTTTCGTTCGACGCATATTTTTCTAAATACAGTTTATTGATATTTGTAAATAATTTTTATGCTTCTTAAATTTGTAATGCAAATTTTTCTATCGATGAAAAATTAAATGACATGAAAATTTCAAAATCGCTCGCTAATTTTTATAAAAATCACTATCCGATAAAAATATTTTCACGAAAAATCGAACGAACTGGAAATTTCCAAAATTAAAATTATTTTTTTTTTGTTTTTCAAAATTAGTATCCAGCAAAAATACTCAATCTCCAACTTTTTTAAATTAATTTATTGCAAAAATATATCCTTCGATTTTCAATTAAAAAATCCCGTTGGCAACCAAAAATGGCGAAATTTGGCAGGAAAAAATTCCAAAAATTTCCAAAATTTTCCAAAAATATCTATTAAATCCTGCTGCTGCTCTAGTTTCGTGTGTTCCATGAATTCCGAAAAAAAATCGTTACCGTTCCGCGTAGGGTCGTACCGTGCTATCGCAGCGTCACGCGGGGCACATTAATCACGCTTTGGATTTACAAAACCCGCGTAATTTGAATGATTACAAATTGAATTCGCGGCGGGTTCGGTGGAAAACGATCCACCGGTTGGGGATTCGTTCGCTTTAATCGAGCCGGTTATCGACATACTGCCATCGCCACGAATCCGTTTAATTTTCGCCCTGTATAAGCCACATTTGGCCCGACAATGGCTCCTCCGTGGCGTGCAATTTGTCAAAGTGTTGCATTGTGCAGGCGCTGCTCGAGTCTTATTTCGATTCCTCACAATGGCGACCGGTAGAAAAATAAAATAAAAAAAGAAAAGTGCAAGGCGAAGTGCAATCGCCGATACGAGAAAAATTGCACTCACACAATACGGAAACGTCCACCAAGTCCTCCGTGTCCGATTCACCCACGCTGTTCTCCAGCACACACTTGTACACCCCGCAATCGTTCCTGGTGGCGTTGCGGACCCGGAGCGCGGTTTGCTCGGTGATGCCACCCTCGAAGTGTCCTTCGTTGTCCAGGTCCAGTTCCTCGTCGTCTCGGAACCTAATGACGACCGAGAGACATTTGTAGATGGAAATGGTTTATGGGGAATTGATAAGTTTTGGGAGTTGGCTGATAATAATCGAGGTAATCGAGTTAGTAGTTTGGTGTTGAAATTAGTATTAATATTAATGAGCAGGGTGTGGATGAGATTGAAAAATTAGACGGGAGTGTTGATTTATTGATTTTCGACGACAAACTGGGCAATTTAAAATTGATGACGTTGGGGGATATTTTGAAGAATTTCAAGAATTAACAAATTTCCGATATTTCCAATATTTTCAATAGTTGCAAGATTGTCGATTTTTCGATATTTTCAAAATTTGCATAATTTTCAGTATTTTTAATATTTTCAAAAATTTCAATTCGTTTCCAATATATTCATACGCTTTTATTTGTTCAATGTTTTCAATTCTTGCATAATTTCCAATAATTCTTAATATTTTCGAGAAATTCCATTTTTGCAGAATTGCAAGAATTAAAAAATTCCCAACGTTTCCAATATTTTCAATAGTTGCAAAATTCTCAATTTTTCAATATTTGCGTGATTCTCAGTAATTTCAATATTTTCAAAAATTTCAATTCATTCCCAATACATTCACACACTTTTACATTTTCAATATCTCCAATTTTTGCGATATTTTTATTATTTTCAATATTTTCAATATTTTCAATATATTCAATATTTTCAATATTTTCAATATTTTCAATATTTTCAATATTTTCAATATTTTCAATATTTTCAATACTATGATAATTTTCAACAAATTCAAAAAATTCAAGAAATGGAACAATAAGAAAAACAGCTCACCATTTGACTTTCACGAGAGAGGCAGGATTAGCGACGTACTCGCACAATATCAAAAAGTCCGACGTCTCGTTGACGGTGATGTTAAGGGGGCTCATCGTTACTATCGGCGGATCTGAAATTAAAAAAAAAAAAGAAGGTGTAATTAAATTAGATTCGTACCTCGCCAAGGTACACACAGGAATAGGTTGTCCTTTATTATCATCTGGCATCGCATTTCAAATATTTTCCCATTGTTTGCCATTTCCATTTTCAAGTTAAAGCACTTTGTGCGCTTTGTACGTTGTTAACTTTGATGATAAATATTTTGCTAAATTTATTTCATTAAGCAAAGTGCAGCGGCAGCCGGTTCCTCGGCAGAGGAATTATTTTATGGAATAAAAGCTTTCGACGTTGGCTTTATGAACCGCGTTGCCTTTTATTTATTTAATTGTGACGGGACGCAGCAACATTTCGGCAATAATTCCCGGTTCCAAAGGAACGGGCTTTCGATAAACAATAAAAGCCACCGTAGTTTTAACTGCTTTCTTTACGACCCGACTCCTACAATGGCACAAAAATCACCCCGAAGGTGAAAACTAATTAATCGTCACCCCGGGAAATTAATTTGTATTAATTTCCCCGGGTAATTTATAATTTTCAAAATATTTTTATTTTATTTCATAGATTGGACGCAAAGTATTAAAAAAAAAATTTATCTTTCATGCTTCGTTTTATTTAGATTAAAAATTTCTTTTTTGGAATTTACAAATTTTTGAATTTTAATAATTTCAGATAATAATTAATAATTTCAAAGATTTTACATTTTTTTTCTTTTTAAATTGGAAAATATTTTTGGGAACCTACAAATTCCTAACAATCAAGAATAAAAAAAATCCCACACATAATTTTCGAATTTCATTTTGGATTTTCAATAATTTGTAATAATAAAATAATTTATAATAACGAAATTGAAATTATTTATAATAATTTCAATAATTTATAATAAAAATCCGGTAATTTCGAAGATTCTCCATTTTTAAAATTAAAAAAAAATATTTTTCGAAAGCTCCAAATTCCAAATAAAAAACAAAATATGGACACGCTTTCGAATTTTCACCCAATTTCGGGGACATTGTTTTTTCCGGTTTTGGGAACTCGGGGTTAAGAAATCGCGGGTTTTAGCACCGTCTGGGGCGATAAATTCGACGCGCGGGCAAAAAAAGGGCGAAAAATAAATTGTTCCGGTGAAAAGGGAGCGAGAAATCGCGGCGATAAAAGGCGAAACGTCCGTCGGGTGAAATGGCATAACGTCTTTACGGGTTTATGTATATTTTTATATTTATCGGTGGCGGGAGGGGGGGGGGGGGGGGGGGCGATCACCGTGCGTTTAAGCGCACATGGAAATGTGCGTACAAATGAGGGACGTTGAATAAAATGTAACGTGATAAGTTAAAATTAATAGTCGGGCTACGACCGCGTTTGATTTAATGTAAACAATCTCGTAAAACCGCTATTGCTAACGCACACACGCACGCACGCACGCACGTACACGCGTATGAAAGATCCACAAGGGGTGGCAAGAGCGAAGGGATGAAGGGATGGTCGGTTAAAGTGGCGATTTATCCCCAACTGGCTCGCATTATTTTCTATTTTATGCGACTGTCGCTGTCGCTTGAGTATCGAATTCGAATTTTCATGCAAAACACGCACATGTGCGTCACAAACGACGCCCTACGACCCCCCCCCCATTCACCCCCGAAAACCTTTTATCGTTATCGTCCGGCGTCAAACGCGAAATTGAAAAATTGCAGCAAGGGTGTTTTCGAATTTTGAAAATTTCTTTTCTTTTTCTTCATTTTTCGAAATTTCGCTTTTGAAGATTTTGAAATTTTTTTTCTCTCTTTTTGAATATTAATAATAATAATTATTATTATTATTATAATTTTGCGTTTTCGTTTGTTTCTCAAAAAAAATTCTAATCTTATCATTTTCAAAATTTAATATTAATAAAATAATAATAATAATAATAATAATAATAATAATTTGGAAATTCTGGTGGAATTCCGGTTACGGGAAATGAAAATCTCCCCGGGGAGTTTGGCCCAGCGCTGTGCCGGATTACCCTCTGCTAAATTTCTAGGGGCTCCTTTTGACCCCGACATCAAAAGGGGTGGTTTTTCTTCTTTCTTCGCTGCAATCCCACAAAGAGACGCGAATCCGCCTGATAAAGCACAGAAAGAGAAGCCACGTATTAAACAGCATACGAATCCGTGCTGGAAACAAAGAGAAACCAGTCGCGGGACGTCGAGCTTATCGTGACGAAAGCTCGCGCGAAAGCTCGGAGTCGCCGGAAGAGGTCAGGCCGATGAATGTTGGATAGCCGGCAACCCCCTTGTGTAGTTTTTTTTTTTTCGATCGAGAGTGAATGAGGAACTGGAGGATCTTTGAAATTACGCAATTACGGAAATTACCTAATTTTTTTTTAATTAGCTAATTACAGAAAAAAAAATATATAGCAACTCTGATTATATTTATTATTGATCCAATTATTTTTATAATTGAGTCAATTGGAAATTAAATAATAATTAGTGTCTTAATTTTTTTTTGGACGTAGGTTCCCAATTTTTATTGAAATAAAAATTTTTTTTATCTTAATTAATTCGCAATTTCCCAAAAAATATTTCTCAGTCTAAAAAATGGTAATTTTTTTTATTGATTATCAAATAATCCCTAGCTACCCCCAAAAAATATTTTTCTTTATTAATTTCGAAGTCGAAAAATCGAAAATTCAAAATCCAAAAATTCGAAAATTACAGAAAGTCGAAGAAAAAAATTTACAAAAAATGAAAATTCCGCTTCGCAATTTTTTTCGACGATCCCAAAAAAATGCATCCCTCCAGAAATTCGACTACGAGATGCGTTTTTTTTTTTTATCAAACGGAAAGTCATCCCCCGGAATAAAAGAAAAAAAAAAGAGAAACTGCGAGAGGGACGTTTAGTGGATACTCAAACTCGTGGAAATCCAGCACTTCACTTTACGTTTTCCAACGGGGCGGGAAACTCCACTTAACTGTACCTCAAGTTCGCCTAAAAACCGAGTGGGTCGTAAAAAAAAAAAAAAGCTGGAAAACTTCGAAAAATTTCCGAAACTCGTTCTTTCGAAATCGCGAGCAATGTTTTTTCGAGTGGGAAATCGCGTGGCGCGATTCCTGGGGGTTTGTGGACCGGCAAAAAAAAAAATATCGACGTCGTTCCAGCGCAGGGGGTTAATTATGCCGCGGATTTATGAAAGCCATTGTTCGTCCATCCCCTTTCTTGGGGGTTCGCGGTACGTCGCCGGTGAAAAAGGAATAGGCTCGAAAAAGCAGGTCTTGGGGATGAAACTTGAAAGAAGTTACCGTTTAATGAGCAGCGGGTTCCAATTTTCTCCCGAAAAATGCCCCGAATTTATTTTTCTTTTTCTTTCGATCGAAATAAATTCAAAATAAATTTATTTCAATCAATTATTATTATTATTATTATTATTATTATTTGATATTATTTAAAACTGTATTAAATTCTGAAAATGATAAAATTGGAATTTTTTTGCGAAAAAAAATCTAAAAACACAAAATTTACAATAATAATAATAATAATCATCATCATCATCAGTATTATTATTATTGTTATTCCTTGAAAGCGAGGGACCGAGAATTTTCTCGAAAAAGAGGGAAGGAAATTTTCGGGAAAATTATTGTCGCAAGGAAAATTTCCCGAGAATGGGAGCGCTGCGAATAATTGAAAGTTCCATTAAACGGAAATTCCCTCGTACGGTGCGAGAGAAAAAAAAATATGAAACCTCGAAAGAAAAGCGAAAAAAAAATGAAAAGAAGAAGGAAAGAGGAGGAGAGGAAAAAGAGCAAAATAGCCAGCGCAAGAGAGGAACGCGCGTTTAGCACTTTACATATTTAAATGGAACGGGAAGCTGCACTTAAAGGCACTGGAAGCGTCCGTCTGAAACCCAACAACCCGACGGCCACCTTCCGTGCCGTGAAAATTCGCTCTCCCGCGCACCTCGTTCCCAAAAGAATCCGTCGCGCGTGAGTAAACCGCGTCATCACTGACGAACCACCGGACCTATCGAAGCCAAATTCACGTCCTACATTGTTAAGGTCACGAGTAAGGTTTTTCCTTGGGATAGATGGCGCCGGAGTGCGATTCCTACGTTCACTGGCCGATTTTCTTCGTAATTGAAGGGGTACGCGTGGGTAAACCGCGTCATCGGTGACAAATGACTGAACCTATCGAAGCCATATTCACACTGTACGTTATTAAGGTGGCGAGTAAGGTTTTTATTATCGGGATAGATGGCGCTGGAGTCTAACTTCCACGTTTACGCTCCGATTTCGCTGAAATTTCGCAGGAAATGCTTGTTTCTCGAAGACGGAATCGTTTTAGCGTGCTTTGCGTCTCGTAGGTGGCGCTTAAAGCCAATAAGAAAAAACATTTGACAAGGAAACGGAGCAATTTTGTGGCGAGATTTCTTTCTTTTTTTTTCTCCGGGATTCCTTGGCTCTTGGATGCGATCCTCAATTACGCGAGTGGAAATCTAAATTCCAGGCGAAGTAATTCGACGCAACGTGCGGCCGCCAGTCGACCCTTTTTGCAAACTTATAACATTACCGGTAAAAGGAATGGCTTTGAAAAACAGTCTTGGGAATGAAACAGAGGTCCACTATATAACATCTGGTTGATGTTATTTAGGCGATGGGGAGAAAGAAACTTTTATTTCCTCGGATACAAAATAAAGAAGAGGAGGAGGAGGAGGAGGAGGAAAAAAAAGAGAAGGAGAGAGCTCTCGCTGGTGAGGTTTTGGCGTCTCTCCAGTTTTTCCACGATACAACATAAGACGAAGGTGGAACCGGCATCGGGAGCTGGAGGAAATAAGAAGCCGCGCAAGGAGCGGGACGAGGACAAAAGACCCGAGATATACTAAGTAGAAAGCTAAAGCTTTCGCGAGGAAAACTTGATGGCGGAGTTTCGGCCTGTCGTTTTATTACCCCCAGTTTTACGCCCAATGGAAACAATCCAGATGTATTATCTCTCGGTATATCGAGGATAATTCCTAGCTTCTGAATCGATACCTCTCGTTTCCTGCCCCTCGCCCCCCTTTTTTTTTCTTTCTTCTCTCTCTCTCTCTCTATCCCTGGCATGCATTCGTTTACCGGGACGCGAGGACCTTTACTTTTTCTTTCTTTTTTTTTTTTTTGGTTCTCTTCCCGGGACAACGCGGAGTGAATATTTTCCTTGCCCGTCTCGATTTTTCCCTTTTTTCTCCCATTTTTTTTTTCGTTTTTTTTTTTCGAGATTTCTTTTCCATTACGTCGACTTTCATTTTGATAATAGAAACGAGAAGACGACGACGACGACGACAACTACGCGGCCAGACAGAGACCCCGGATAAAAAGGTTTAACAATTTCGAATATAACTTTGGATTTCTTCCAAGGAAGTGTAAGCAAACACGTAAAAACCCCAGTGCACTTTTTTCGCGCTAAAAAGTATGACAGCATCTTGCTCTACCTTCCTTCCTTCCTTCCTTTTCGTCGTTTTTTGTATTTTCCTATTTTTATTTGTCTATTTATCGATTTATCAATTAACGTCGTTATCGTTATCGTTATCACGAACCCCTAAGAAGTCGGCATTATTATTATTATTATTGTTGTTATTATTATTATTATTATTATTATTATTATTGGTATTATTATTATTATTATTGATTTATCAATTAACGTCGTTATCGTTATCGTTATCGTTATCGTTATCACGAACCCCTAAGAAATCGGTATTATTATTATTATTATTATTATTATTATTGGTATTATTATTATTATTATTATTTTATTCAATAATTGCAATTTATCAGTTCCTCGCACACATACAGAAAAACACACACATATATATAAAAATAAATATCCATATTTTGCGAATATAACAAAAGCTTGCAAATGACGGGGCAGAACGGGGTACCGCGGAATTGAGCCGAAAAAAAAAAAAAATAACGATAATTTCCCCACCGGTTTGCATTGTATTTACGTAAACGGGCTAAACGTTGTGAACAGTACTTTTCGACAGCACGAGTTCCAGTTTTTTTGTTTTTTTTTGTTTTTTAAAAAGGATAAAAACAACGAAAATAGCCCGGCGTGGAATGCACGAAGAATTGTTGCAGTCATGAAAATGAAAATAAAAAGAGAAGAAAATACCGAACGAAAAAAAAAAAAAAAAATAGCCGAAAACAACGCGAGATTTAAAACGGACGGAATTTTCGCGAAAAAGCGGCAATCTTCCGAACGATCTGCATTTCGACAGTATAAAATTACGGCAATTTCGCACTTTTCCAGCAGATACGGCGTATCGGAATTTCGATCAAAACGCCGCGCCGCGCCGGCAGTTGTAATAAATAAATAATTGGTCGGGTTATAACGGTAACAGCGATAAAACGTCAGCTTCTTTTAGAATTTTTCATCGCCGCGCGCTAAATATTAATTCCCGTTTGAAAATTTCAACGTCATACATCACACGGGAATATCGCGGACAGCTGCGGCATCTGCACTGAAAAATGCAGCCGCTGGAGCCACGCGATTCGAGATAACGCGGGAATATCAGTGTCGGGGTTCGAACCCACGATCTTCGAAAATGGGGTGAAAATTAAAGTTTCAAAAACGGGGTTGGACAAGTCATTTCTAGGGGTAATTTTTCCCGTAGAATCGATTCCCAAGGTCAAATTGGACGAAATCCCAGCGGAAGTTGGAAAAAAGTAGGTTTTTTGAGGAAAAATCGTGTTTCCCGTTAGAAATTTTGAATTTTGACAACGAAAATGGATTCTTCGGGAAAAAATACATCGGATATGGGTCTCCCGGAAGTGCAAAAAAAATTTTTCCAAAAGTCGATTTTTTTGGGCATGCCTACCCCTTCCCCCCAAAATGGGGTAAAAATTAAAGTTTCAAAAACGGAGTTGGACAAGTCATTTCTAGGGGTAATTTTTCCCGTAGAATCGATTCCCAATGTCAAACTTGACAAAATCCCAGCGGAAGTTGGAAAAAAGTATGTTTTTTGAGGAAAAATCGTGTTTCCCGTAAGAAATCTTGAATTTTGACAATGAAAATGGATTCCTCGGGAAAAAATACATCGGATATGGGTCTCCCGGAAGTGCAAAAAAATTGTTCCAAAAGTCGATTTTTTTGGGCATGCCTACCCCTTCCCCCAAAAATGGGGTAAAAATTAAAGTTTCAAAAACGGGGTTGGACAAGTCATTTCTAGGGGTAATTTTTCCCGTAGAATCGATTCCCAATGTCAAACTTGACGAAATCCCAGCGGAAGTTGGAAAAAAGTATGTTTTTTGAGGAAAAATCGTATTTCCCGTAAGAAATCTTGAATTTTGACAACGAAAATGGATTCCTCGGGAAAAAATACATCGGATATGGGTCTTCCGAAATTCCCCAGAACTTATTTCCAAAGTCAATACAATACTACTAATAACAGAATTAGCAAAAAGAGCAATTCGATATCGAAATTCATTATAACGCGAATTGGATATTACCTCTACGTTATATACACACATATACATATATATAAAACACAAGGTATATACTCACACAGAACTTCGATAGTGGTAGTGGCTTCCATGGGTTTGATACCTTCGACTCTCGTGACAGCGTTTTCTGCATGACAACTGAACGTTTTCCCATTATCGTGTTCGGATGCTGTGAATGCAAGATAACTTGTCGTTTCAGACGTGCCGTCTTCCTACAAGAGAGGAATTAATAATACGAGAGAATGTTATTAGTTATATTGGCAATGGCGGTAAGGGGGGGGTGAGGGGGAGGATCGTTTTCTCCGCGTCCCGTAAATGTCGTTTATTTGCCGGGGGGGAAAAAAAGGAAACAATGGGAATTACCGATAGCACAAGACGTCCAACAGATATGAATAAATTACAGCCATCTATACGTGCACTTTGAATACCGATGACGCGAAATTATGCATTTTCCAGGAGGATATCGATGGGCAGAAATGTGTTAACGGCTGGAAATTCAAATGAAATGAAACGAAACGAAATGAAAGAGAAACGAAATGGCACCGGTGACTTTCTCGAATTACACTTTCACGCGACGCTCCTTGCGGTTGCAACGTAATTATGCGACAATTAACCGCGAATTATTACTCCGTCCATTTTTTTTTCCCCTCGAATTCCCCCCCCCCCCCCCCTCGATCGACGAATCTCGAAGGATTCAATTACGCGATCGCGGAATAATCGCTAAAAAAAAAAAAACCGAGACTATGAATAATGCAACCGAATGCACCGGGTTCTTGCACTTTTCGCAGTCCTACGGCGAATGTCGAGTAATTACGTTGATTTTGAGGTCCCCCGAGAGGGCGAGGGATGAAAAAAAAAGGAAAGAAAAAAATGCAGAAAAAGCAACAAACCCAGTCGGTGATTATTTTTCTGCAGTCAACTGCATCCGACTGCAGCCCCTATTTATTTATTTTCGTAGGCGTTACCTGATACCCGATGTATCGCACGGAAGTGCATCCCCTAAGATGCAATTTCCAAGCCCGTTCGAAAAATTTAAGCGGGACCGGGGCAATTTTTTTTTTCCGGGGGAATATTTTTTTTGGATCGAGATAATTTTAATTTTGGGTAATTTTCGATTGTAAATTATTTTTTTTTTTGGTAATTAATAGTCGCGAGAGTATAATATTGTTTATTTATTTTTTTTATTTTCAGCATTTTTTTTGGTAACGCAATTTTTCTGCATAATAATTTGGTGTCACAAAAATTTATGTGTAATAATTCAATATTGCAAAAATTGGAATTTGTAGAAATTCAAATTTCCTTCCTGTATCTTATGTTTTTTTCTTGGTAAAAAAATTGAATATTATATTAATTTTATGTTGCAAAAATTCATTTCTAAAAAATACATACTAGAAAAATCCAAATTTACAGAAATTCAAATTTCTTTCTAGTATTTTATAAATTTTTCTTTCGGCAAAAAATTTCATATAAAAAGAATCTAAATTTATATAAATTTTAATTTCCTTTTACGAATTTTCACACAATTATCTAGAACCAGTTTCCCTAAATCCTCCAAAAAAATCCCTAGATATATTAAATTACGAAAAAAACAATAATTAAATCGATCCAAAAACACAATATCTTCCACAATTTTGGAAAAAAGAAAAATCTCATGGAAATGCTACCCTAAAATTCCCTGACATTAAGGAAACCCCATAGAGGGGGTCTAATATTGGCGCAACGGTGTCGGTATAATTAATATATTTATATAATACATATACATATGTATATATATTTTCACACAGACAGGGAGTGCAAGTACGGCACGCGAGTGCGGTTTCATAATTAGTTAAAACCTTATGTAAACTCGTAATCAGACACTTAGTAAACAAAGCTAATTATGCTCCCGCGGAATTTCGTATACTTGTTATGTATATGGTGGCACACACACACACACACACACAAATATATGTGTATATATATATTTATATAATATATGCGTATGTGTAACCGTACATGTATGTGTGTGGTGCTTCTGCCGTTGCTGAGAATTGCTAGAAAATACAAATGTACTTATAATTGTGATAACACAACGTTTAACTATTATCACTAGCATGAAATTTGTTAGTTTATTCTTCATAGCGTTAATACCGGCACTATTGTTTCCGCTGGTGCATTATTAACGAAGTAAACGATACCCCACTTTACTTTAATCAGAATATAACAACAACACACGGCGAGATGGAAAATGCGGCTGATAATAATCACACGCACGCAGGGGCTGAATTCCGCTAATGTTGTGGAACGGCTTCAATCGAAATTGCCGGTATTTGGGAATTACGAAATTTCAATCCCGCGCCAACTTCGAGTATCGGCTTGGTGCATAATTAATGTCGATTTTTTGTATACAGATTCATAGAAAAAATCGACGTTAATTATGCATCAACGCGGTATATCGGGTTGTGCATAATTAAAGACGCATTTTTGTGTATAGATTCGTAGAAAAAATCGACGTTAATTTTGCATCAACGGTATATCGGGTTGTGCATAATTAAAGACGCTTTTTTGTGTATAGATTCGTTCAAAGAATCGACGTTAATTTTGCATCAACGGTATATCGGGTTGTGCATAATTAAAGACGCATTTTTGTGTATAGATTCGTTCAAAGAATCGACGTTAATTATGCATCAACGGTATATCGGGTTGTGCATAATTAAAGACGCTTTTTCGTATACGTTTCCATGCAAAGAATCGTCTTTAATTATGCGCCAACCCCGATACATGCAAAAAGTGATGATTTTATTTTTTGTAAATAATAATATATGAAATAATAAAAAATATATATGTTGAAATTCGTTAATATTCTGTTTATTATTCCATGTATTATTTTTCTGGGGAGGAAAAATATTTTTGGAAGGAAAAAAAAAGAGGGGGACCCACGTTTTCCGCGACTTTCGTCTCGAATTTCTCGAACCGCTCGTTCTCGTCGTTCAGCAAATCCGTGCCGTTGTACCAGGTGACGTTGGCCGCAGGTCTGGCCGCGCTGACGATGCACTGCAGCAGAATCTTGGTACCTTGAACCACGTGGCCGACCACGCCGTTTAGGTCCATTTTCAAAGGCCTCACTGAAACGACAAGGAATATTTTGAAAATCAGTGGAAAAAAAAAAACATTTAATCGGTAGCTATTTTTTCCATAAAATTAAATATTTTTACGAAAATCGCAATTATCAAAAACACGATTTTTTTTTATCTTCGCGACAGAAATCGTCGCCACCTTTAAAAAATAAAAAAATTAACCGGTCAATATTTTTCAAAATATCCAAAACCCCGAATACCTTCTCCCCTTCGACCCCAAACAAAAAAAAAAACCCTTGATTTCAAACCAAAATTATATTTCCCCGGTAGGTATCGCTAAAATTATCGTTCCATTTCCATGGGGTTCCCCATAGACTTGGGTTTCAGGGCAAGAAAAAAAAAAAAAAGAACAACGCCCATACGCGTATCATAAAATTCCCACTTTATTCAGGAAATGAAACGAATGGGAAGAAACGAACCGGGGAGCGAAGAAGAAGAAGAAAAAGAAATAAAAGGAGAAATAGTTAATAATCATTAAAATATATAATAATTTTTTACATTCAGGTTTATTCGAGTATAAAGAGGTTGGGAGGAAGGAAAGAGCGTGGGGGTGGAGATGGGGGGGGGGGGGATGAAAATGGAAAAGATTATATGCATACGTGGTGGCCTGTAGCTAGGATCTATATATAATTTCCACCCCCCCCCCCCCTTCCCCCTCCCCGCGCATTTTATTGCGCTTCAACCTACGAGAAAGAATAATAGCTTTTTAATGACAATGAATTCCTCGAGCATAAAGGTGGTTTATTTGACAATTTAATTAAGCTCGAAGAAACCCCTTCTCTCTCTCTCTCTCTCTCTGCAGCTTTTTCCAACTGCATTAAATTTCCCTTAACGAACGAACGAACGGACAAAGAAAAACTTCTACTCGACTGAATACACAATGATAATGTGTATCCCCGATCTTATGTGCATTTTCCATGCACGTATGCACCACACATGTGTGCGTGTGCGTGAAAGCACTCCGCATTGTTCCGAAATTGATGAACATTTTCTGGACCGAGCGAATACGTCGCAAAACTTCACTTGGAATTGAAGAATTGCTAAAAAAAAGCGAGGAGGGGTGGGGGGGTGGAGGTGGTTCCAACTCGTTCCCATTCATAGGGACCCCGGGAATTCATCATATCCCACCCTCCGAGTCCGTGAATCTCGTGAATAAAAAATTCGCGACGTTCCTTGGATCCCGGCAACGGGCGTCGTCGGGGTTCCTCCACTTTGTATCCCCCGAATCACGGGGTTATGAAAAATTCCCTTTGAGGGCTTACAAATTCATAGAGGGTTTACGAATGGATGCGATTTCCGGCCGGGATTTAGCGATTTTCGTCTGGATCAGTGGCCGCTTTCAATATTTCAAGCCCGGAGCTGCGCTATTTTGGGTGACCCGGCCAGGATTAAGGCTGTTTTCAATATTCCAAGCCCGGAGCTGCGCTATTTTGGGTGACCCGACCAAGATCGAGGCTGTTTTCGTTTAATTTGACGCGAATTAGCGCCGAATTCGCTGAACCAACGCTATTTCCAGCAAATCCGGCCGGTATCGGCGCCGTTTCCAGCGATTCTCAGCTGGGCCAGCGTTGTTTCGGGTGCTCCGACCAGAATTAACGCTAATTTCAGGGAAATCGGCGGGTATTAGCGCTGTTTCTGGCGATTTTGGTCCGAATCGACACCATTTTAGCCGATTTTTACCGATCTAGCGCTACTTCGAGCGATTGCGGTCCAGAAAATTGCCACTGTCACCTAATTTGGCCCCGCACTAGCCCCCATTTGCATTCCACCTTGGACCAAAACCTTCCCCAACTGACTCTCGGGTCTAATCTTATTTCTCTAAATTCCGCATTTTCAAAAATTCCAAATTTCCCAGAATTCCAAATTTTCCAGAATCCCAAATTATCTCGAATTCCGAATTTTCCAAAATTCCGCATTTTCCAAAATTCCGCATTTTCCAAAATTCCAAATTTCCCAGAATTCCAAATTTTCCAAAATCCCAAATAATCTCGAATTTCGAATTTTCCAAAATTCCAAATTTCTCGGAATTCCAAATTTTCCAAAATCCCCAATTTCCCGGAATTCCAAATTTTCCAAAATTCCAAACGTGTCGAATTTTCGAAAACTCCACCTTGAAAGGCTAAAAATTTCCACAAATTGGGGTTAAAAAATCGGTAAAGCGATAAGTTATGCAGGCGTTAAAAGCATAAGCGAGGGGGAAAGAATTCGGTGGTTTTTGGGATCCTTCGTGAATTATTTCGTGCGTTCGCACATAAATCGTTAATATCCCCAAAGTATCGGAAAGGAATTTATATTGAGAAGTGAGACGGAGAGAAAGAGAGAGAGAGAGACAACGAGGGTGAGAAGAATGGAGATCGAGAATTATATACATCCAGAGCACTCTCGTCCGTCCGATAATTCGCGAACAAAGCTGCAAAATGGTATACGGTCCAGCCACGGTCAGTTCGACATTGTCGAAACCGAACGGCCATGCCACCTATCGTCTTCCTCTTTCCGCCCTTGTCTCTTTTAATATCTCGCTCTCTCTCTCTCTTTCTCTCTTTCTCTCTGGATGCAGCTTTGTCTCTCCTTTGCCAACACCCCTCGTGTCTCTCTCTCTCTCTCTCTTTTGTGCGGGGGTGAGAAAAGATACAATAGTTGGTACGACGGTTCAAGTGCTAGAATGGCGCGGAGCTGAATTGGAAGAGCGGAAAGGCAGGCTGCAGGAGAGATGAGACGAGACGAGATGAGAAGAGAAGAGCCGGCAAAGCGGCAGAAAGAGAAAGAGCGAACGGATCTCAAAATCTAATATCGTGAAATTGCATTTGCGTTCGATTTGAATCTCACCCGTAAAATATGAGGAAAAAGGACGACGTAAAAGAAAAGCCAGGCTAAAGGAATCCTTTGTGGCAGAGCAATGATTTTCCTAAAATACCCATACACTCGCTCGTCCCGGCGCGAACCTTCACGCATATTATTTATACGCGTCCTCGATGCTTCCCCTCCCCCCCCCCCCCCCCCTCCGAGATTTTTTTGGTGGAAATTTTAGGCGGAAAATTGGAAATTTGATTATCGATCCAGTTGCGATTTGAAAGGAGCCTTTTTTTGGGAGGAGGGGGGGAGGATGGAATTTTTGGTTTTAATGGGACCGGAGAATTTTTTTAAAAATATTTTTGGGTTTATTTTTTTTTATAGTTTTTTTTTTGCTCTTTTTTAGAAATACTAAAATATTGGAAGAAATAGTGGCGGTCGATGAAAATGAAAATTTGGTGAAAATTGAAAAAAATAGTCACTCCAGTGTTTTGGGGATTTTCAGGGATGGTTGTTATTATTTTTTGTTCTATTTGTGAGGGTTACACATTTTTTTTAGGAATTTTTGGAATATTAGTTTTCTCCCAAATGAAAAATTCGTGTGGGTTAATAATTATTTTGATGGAATTTAAAGTAAATAAGTATAACAAAAGGTGAGAATCGATTAAACTTTAATTATGAATTGGAAATTAAACTAAAAATTACGTGAAATTTTTATTGAAATTTTTAATGAAATTTTAATGAAACTTTAATCGAAGATCGTTGTTTTATAAAAACAAAAAATTTATTGCGACCAATAAAAATTATAGAAATTTTTTACTAAAAAAAAATGCCTAAAAGAAAAGGAAAATTCAAAAACGAAAAAATAAAAAAAAACAAATTTGCATAAAAACCCAATTATCGCGAGTACTCCATTTTCCCAAAAACATCAAATTTCTTTAAACACGAAATTTCCCTAAATTACAAATTTCTCTAAAAAACTCAATTTACCTCAATTTTTGAGGTCCCCAATTTTTCAAAATTTCCCGGGCCACCGAATTTCGCCGGACGTCAAATTGCAACATGGAAAATCGATAAAATACGAAATATAAAAAAAAAACAAATTTGTATAAATACCCAATTATCGCGAGTACCCCATTTTCCCAAAAACATCAAATTTCTTTGAACACGAAATTTCCCTAAATTAAAAATTTCTCTAAAAAACTCAATTTACCTCAATTTTTGAGGTCCCCAATTTTTCGAAATTTCCCGGGCCACCGAATTTCCCCGGACGTCAAATTTCAACGTGTAAAATCGAAAAGGGTCGATAAAACCAACAAAAAAAAAATAAAATAAAAAAAAGAGAGAAAAAGAAAAACGATCGGAGAGACCGCGATGGCCGCTCCGAGGCTTGGAGGGGTAATTTAAATGTTTCTCCTCAAACTCATAAAACCAAAAAGCTCGGAACGATAAATTCAAAGTTACTATCAAAACTGTCTAGTATATATCGATAAAAATACGCATAAAAATAAGATACATTGGATAATTTATACCCGTAACATGCATATATCTCGCGCTGAAGTTAAAACTAAAACTTACTTTTCGCAAAGTTACGAGTTAAAACTGAGAAAGAGAGACACGAGAAGGGCAAAAATAAGCGAGTTTGCAAAAGAAAAAGGCAGGAAGGGGTGGAAAAGAAAAAAAAAAGAAACGTCCATGGAAGCTGCCGGGGAAAAAGAAAAGGGTGGAAAAGTATTTAAAATTGTTTACCGTGAACGTCTAGTTTGATGTGCACCGTAAGGGGCTCTTCCAGCGCCTCGTTACTGACTCTGCATGTAAACACAGCTCCCAACTCATTTCGCGTGATTAGCATCTGTAGTTGGCTAATTCCAATGCCAACCCCATTCTCTTCAATGTTTGAGGAGTTTGTATCTGTAAAAGAGAGGAAATGGGTTAATCCTCGAAACGTATCAATCTTCGGACGCTTTCCAGCGGGAATTTACGGTGGCTCTGCAGTGGCCCGGGCCGTATTAGCCGCCCCGGTAGCGACTCTCCACTCGGGGATGTCGAAAAAAGGGGTTCCCGGGGCCAAGGGAGAGAGTACCATTAATTTTCCGCAAAAGGGGTAAGTATTTTTTTTTATCAGGGAATAGAAACATTGGGAGGAAAAGGAATTTTTTTTTGGTTGGTATTCAATGAAAGTAACAAATGATATTTTTTTTTTAAATATTATTGGGGAACAAATGATATTTTATATATTTTTTAAATAAAATATTATTGGGGAACAAATGATATTTCATGTTTTTTTTTACAAAAATTATTATTCGTTGGGTTTCGGGAATAATAATAATTGTTTGTTATTTTTGAATTTTGTAAAATTTAAGGAAGGGGCGAAATAAAATTATCTAGTGAATATATTTTAGTAAATTTATTGTAAATTGTAAAATTTTCGAAATCAGGGAGATTTTAATTTTATTGTAAAATTATTGAAATTTTGAAATAAATTACCAATTTTGAAAATTAGTGGAATTTTCCCAGAAAAAACAAATTAGCCGCGGATTGGAAATTCTATTTTTTAGTAACTTTTCAATATAAAAAAAGGATTCAGTTTGAATCCCACAATCTCGAAAACAGCAGGGGGTTGGGGAAGCTTCCCTTAAAGCGAGGAATTACTGAAAAGCGGAAGGTGTTGTAAAAAGTGAGGGATGTTCAAGTTGTTTCTATTCATACGAAAACTGGAAATTCTCCACCCTCCGAATTCATATCTCGTGAATAAAAAAAAAAAAAAAATCGGCGAGGTTCCTCCGATCTTAGCATCGGCGTCCTCGGAGCTCCACTTTATATCCTCTAAATCACGAGTTCATGAAAAATTCCCTCTCGGAGTTCGAAATTTATAGAGCGCGTAGGAATATTCCATAACCTCCCGCTGCTATGTAAAAACTCGGGAATTCTCAAGTGCAACTTTCCAGACTCCCCGCGATTGAATAAAAAATCCAAACGTCTTCGATCTTGCTCGAGCTTGCATTCCGTGTAACCTTTGACCCACAGGATTCTATATACATTTTTCCATTGCCCATTTTTGCTCGTCAGAAATATCAAAATTTTTCGAAAAATATAATTCTCCTAAGAATCTAATTTTCCATAATTCCAAATTTCCCAGAATTCCAAATTTTCCAAATTTCCCAGAATTCCAAATTTTCCAAAATTCCAAATTTTCCTAAATTCCAAATTTCCCAAAATTCCAAATTTCCCAGAATTCCGAATTTTCAAAAATTCAAAATTTCCCAGAATTCCGAATTTTCCAAAATTCCAAATTTCCCAGAATTCCGAATTTTCCAAAATCCCAAATTTCCCAGAATTCCAAATTTCCCAGAATTCCGAATTTTCCAAAATTCCAAATTTTCCTAAATTTCGCATTTTCCAAAATTCCAAATTTACCACAATTCCAAATTTTCCAAAATCCCCAATTTTCCGGAATTCCAAATTTTCCAAAATTCCAAACGTGTCGAATTTTCTAAAACTCCACCCTGAAGGGTGAAAATTTATTGTTGCTCTTCATAAAATTTCTTACAATTACCCTGTAATTGTTGATCCCCTTTGAACCATTCAACGACGGGGATCGGTTTGGCTTTGGCACTCTCGCAGCTCAGCGAGATCATGGTGCCTTCGTTCACCGGACCGAGGGTGGTTCCGCTGCTGAGGATGGTCTTGGTGTTCTCGTCGATGACTCGCGCGTATTCGGGGCGCACTGAAAAAGAAAGAAGAAACTTTTTGAAAAAAATTAAGTATCCATGAAAATTTAGGTACTTTGGAAAATTTTGTGTTTTGGGAATAAAAATCGAAATTTGGTATCTAGAAAAATTCGATGTTTTTGGGAGAAATGGAAATTCGGGGAAATTTGGAATTTGCGGAAATTTCGTATTTGGGGAATTTTGGTTTTTGGGAAAATTTGGAATTTACGAAAATTTGGAATTGGGGGAAATTTCGTATTTGGGGAATTTTGGTATTTGGGAAAATTTGGAATTTAGGGAAATTTGGTATTTAGAAAAATTAGGTGTTTTGGGATATTTTAAAATTTGGGGGAATTTGGAGAAATTTCGTATTTGGAGAATTTTGGTATTTGGGAAAATTTGGAATTTGGGGAAATTTGGTATTTAGAAAAATTAGGTGTTTTGGGAAAATTTCGTGTTTATGAAAACAGGGTGTTTAGTGGAAACGAGGTATTTGGGAACGAAAGTTTGATAATTTTCAGGTGCTTTCGGACGAAATTGGAATTCGAAAGCAAAAGCTTTCCATGGCATGCACGTGGCGAGGGGTGAAATTAATTCAAAAGTTTCCAAAGTATTGTAATAAAGCGCGGGGAACGGCAGGAATTTCTTACAATCTAAATGCTAAGTTTAGAAATACTGGTCGAATCCTCGAGGAGGTACGACTGCCACGGTGGAAAACAATGAAGTTAACAGCTGCTTAACCCAGATACGTACGAGTAACGGTGAGACTGATATGTTGCACATTATTGCACTCGCGATTAACGGCCAGGTAAGTGGCCTCGCATTTGTAGAGTCCTTCGTCTTCCAGCTTCAAGTCCGGAATTCGTAAATACGTGTTCGTGTTATTCGTGTCGTAAATCATATCCGCCCTGGAATCAAAAAAAAGAGGGTTTGTTTTTTTTTTAACGCTGCATTAATACTCGTTGCATGTGCATTCGAATTCCGGCCGTTTTATCGCCGCTGGAACAGCGGGGGAGGCATTTATCGTCGCGAGGAGAAAGTGAATGAACATTTTTTTTTTCAAGTGAATGAACAAATTTAAAATTCCAATATTTTGAGGATCCAAACCCCGGATCCCAAAATTTTGAGAATCCAAATTTCGGATTCCAATATTTTAAAAATCCAATTTCCAAATTTTGTATCCCAATATTTTGAGATTCCAAATTTTGGATCGCAATATTTTGAGGATCCAAATTCCAAATGCGAATACTTTTAGATTCCAATATTTTGGGGAGCCAAACCCCAGATCCCAAAATTTTGAGGATCCAAACCCCAGATCCTAAAATTTTGAAATTTCAAATTTCGAATTCGAATATTTTAAAAATACAAATTCCAAATTTTCGATCCCACTATTTTGAGATCCCAAACTTTGAATTCGAATATTTTCAGGATCGAAATTCCAAATTTGTTATCCCAATATTTTGAGATTCTAAATTTTGAATTCCAAAATTTTGAGGATCCAAAGCCCAGATCCCAAAATTTGGAAATTTCAAATTTCGGATTCGAATATTTAAAAAATCCAAATTCCAAATTTTCGATCCCACTATTATGAGATCCCAAATTTTGAATTCCAATATTTTCAGGATCGAAATTCCAAACTTTTTATCCCAACATTTCGAGATTCCAAATTTTGAGGATCCAAACCCCAGATCCCAAAATTTAGAAATTTCAATTTTCGGATTCGAATAATTCAAAAATCCAAAACCCAAATTTTCAGAAATCGGCGGAAACGCGGTTCTCGGGCCGCCGTGGCCCGTTCTTGCGGAGACAAAAGACGAGCAAAGCCATGGCTTTGCTTGTGCTCCTTCTCGCAAGAAGGAGAGCCGCCAGTCCATTCTCCGAATCGCCCGAATCAACCTACATCCGGTGCTTGTACACGATGAAACCTATATTTGATTGTTAGCTCTAACAATAGACATTTATTCCGTGCCGTAGCTGTGCACGGATCAAATAGAACTCGAAGTAGTTGATCTAGGGGTGGCCGGGGGAGGGGGTGAGGCAACTGAATATTCATTCGTATAACTGTCGAGAAATTACACGTATTTCGGAAGCAAATCTATACAATGAACACCCCGAAGGTGGCGCGGAGGAAACGTTAGTGGGTTGCTGCCACGGAAGCCAGAGCCGGCATTGGCTGCAAAGCCAATTGAGTGCATGCACTTGCCGGCTAAAAGACACGGATGGGGTTAGGGAGGAGGCGCTCTTTTTGCCCGTTTTTGCCTCGTTGTGTTGGACTGTTTACTACCACCTTGCCGCCGTGAACGCAGACTGGCTGTATCGGGCGGGACAAACCTACCCCGATTGATCTCGCGAGGTTTGGAGAATTCAATCTGGATTCTTGGCTGCGACAGTGTCGTCTTATTGCACTTGCGACTTTCTTGAAATTGATTCGTTTCTCTCTCCTCTTTTTTTTCTCTCCTCCTCTCTCTCTCTCTCTCTTCCTTGGCAATATTTTATACCGCGTCTGCGAAAAGAGAGGCGCTGCCGCCGCTACCGCCGCCGGTAGGCTCGACCTGACCCGATTCGGGTGGCCTGAGCGGAATTGGATTTGAATGTCGGATGGCTTTAATATCTGCAGCAGGCGAATGCTAATATCCGGCAGAATTTTCGCTCGGGTAACGAGTTCGAGCTTGTCGAGGGTGTCATCGACCAGCAGCCGGCGGTAGTTGCTTTTCCGAGACTTCAATGGAAAGTATCGCATTTGCATAATCGCTCGACACCCCCGGTAATTAATATTCCGCTAAAATCAACTTCCCGCCTGAAATATCAACTCCCCCCGGGGCCAGGAACGCGCTAGATGGAGGTGGAGCTCGGGAATCCCAAGGCTGGTACGAGCTACCGACACCAGAGGTCGGTGCAGTCGTGGTAGAGGGAAAGGAACGCTTCGCGTGAGTAAACCGCGTCATCAGCGCCGAACCGCTGGACCTTTCGAGCCAATATTCGCGGTATACGTTGACGAGGTGGCGAGTAAGGATTTTCGATTCGATGGATGGCGCTGGAGGCTAATTTCGATGCTTCCGGGCCGATTTTCTCGGATTTTCAGGAGCGTGCGTGAGTAAACCGCGTCATCAGTGGCAAACCACGTGACCTATCGAACCCATATTCGCACTGTATGTGATGAAGGTGGCGAGTAAGGTTTTTCATTAGGATAGATGGCGTTGGAGGCTAATTTCGATGTTTCTGGGCCGATTTTCTCGGATTTCCAGGAGCGTGCGTGAGTAAACCGCGTCATCGGTGGCAAACCACGTGACCTATCGAACCCATATTCGCACTGTATGTGATGAAGGTGGCGGGTAAGGTTTTTCATTAGGATAGATGGCGTTGGAGTCGAATTTCCATATTTGTGGGCCGATTTTGATCATATTTGTAGGAAATGTTTGTTCGAAAGGAAGTTTTTTGAGGCTTCTTCTGTATATTCATTCAGTAATAATATAAAATTCGGAAAATAATATTTGGTTTCGCTAATTAGTTGCATTATTTTGGAGAAAATTTGGAAACAGAATCTTTGCTTTTATCTCACAATGTGGAAATTTCCCACGATATGGGTCAGTATCTACTTTGTTGGGTCGAACAAAATGCAAATAAATAAATACATAAAGGTATAAGCGTGAATATCGATAAACATATTTCGAGTCGGAGGTGACAATCCATTCGTCGAATGTAAAAGCTCGCGTGTACCATTAAATAATGTAAAAGCCGAGCGCGTGTAGTATCGCTGTTCCGCCAGCCGATGTAATTAAAAGCGTTGATGTTCATTAAAATATAAATGGGAAACGGGCTTATATAAAGCCCATAAAAGATATTTGTTCGAGATTGAAAATGATGGATGGGTAATGAATCACACACCGCCTATTTATTTTAATATGGAATATATGTATATATATATATATATATATATATTCCAACCATCGCATTCTCGCTGACGTATCACCTACCAACGACGATTCCTTACAAATCGCGCCACGGATCACGCGATAAGCCCCAACCCTGACCCGCTAGCGCGAAACTGGACGATTCCCAAGCGCATGCGCGTCAAACCAGAGGTCCCCAGCCGCTACGAACCCCGGTCGAGGCGTCTCAGCGCCAGGGATCCCTCCTTCCACGCTGAGAGGCACTGCGCCGTCGATCGACGCGGCCAATCGCCAGCCAGGGATTGTTCAATCGCGTTCCGCAGGAGATACTTTCAACGGAAATCGTGTCCTTGCGAGTCTAGGGATGCTTACCTAGCGGCGATGTCGTTGTTGCCACGCGTCAGCCCGACGCTTTCGCTGAAGATGAAGATACGCGTGGCGTCCCTGTACCATTTGATGCTGTGCAGCCCACCGCACTGTGGTAACTTCAGAACGCACGGTAACTGCACTTCCGTGCCCAGCTCGCCCTGTTTCTTGCTCTTCAGCCATGGCTCGTCGCTTCCTATCGTTCCTGGAACAGAGAAAGGTGTTTCGGTTTTAGGAATTTTGCAATTTCGAGGTTTTGGAATTTTAATTCCTAGTTTTTGGGGTTTTTGAGTTATGGGTACTTATATTTTGAGGATTCGAATTCTGGAATTAAAAAAATACAAGGGTACAAATTTCGAATCCCAATATTTTGAGATCCCAAATTTTGGATTCCAATATTTTCAGGATCCAACATCCAAATTTTAAATCCCAATATTTTGAGACTCCAGATTTTGGATTCCAATATCTTAAGGATCCAAATTCCACATTCCAATATTTTGAGACTCCACATCTTGGATTCCAATATTTTGAGGATCCAAATTCCAAATTCCAAATCCCAATATTTTGAGATTCCAGATTTTGGATTCCAGTATCTTCAGGATCCAAATTCCAAAAGCCAATATTTTGAGATTCCAAATTTTGGATTCCAATATTTTAAGGATCCAAATTCCAAATTCCGCATTCCAATATTTTGAGGTTCCAAATTTTGGATTCCAATATTTAAAAAATTCAAATTCTGGTTTATAATATTTCAAAATTTGGGATACCCAAAATTTTGAGATTTTTTTCCCAAAACATGGGCATCCCTAACTGCCGTTTCCGGGTAAAAGGCGTGAAGTGCAGTTCGCTGCAATAGGGATGTATTAATTAAAGGACATTTAGAGCGCGCAAGCGTGACGCCACGTTAGAATGGGGATGACGATGATGCACTGAACTGAGAAGCGTGTTGGTATTGGAAACTCATCGAATTGAGGACACGTAGAAATTGGAAACGCATTGAATCGGGCACGGTCTGATATCACAAGGATGCATTGTGATAGTCTGATATTTCGTATTAGTATTCTTCTGGTACACTCCAGGCTCCGAGCACGAGAGGTGGAAGTATATCCCGCGTAATGACGGGACTCGAGAGCGATTCCCATTAATTGGGATTGTAAGGAAAGTGGAGTAAGAGAAAGAAGGGAGAAAAATAAAGCTCGCTCGCGATTGAGTTTGAAGGGGATTTTTTTTTTATAATTCTTTGGGTGAAAAATGCGCGGCTGTAATTTATCGTTTTAACTGTAATTGCCGGTGAATGTGGGAAATTTATATCGGGAAGAGTGAGAGAGAGGCAGGGGATGAAATAATTTAGGGGAGGTTTTTGTCTCTTTTTTTAGGGGGTAGGAATTTGAGATTTCAAATTCCAGGTTCCGAATTTTTAAGGATCCAAATTCCAAATTCCAATATTTAAAAATTCAAAATGCTAAATTCCAATTTTTAGGAATCCAAATTCCAAATCCCAATATTTTAAAATTCCAAATTCTAATTTTTTGAGGATCCAAATTTGAAATTTCAATATTTAGGAATCCAAATTCCAAACCCCAATATTTGAAAATTCCAAATTCCAATTTTTCGAGGACCCAAATTTGAGATTTCAATATTTCAAAAAACCAAATTCCAAACCCCGACATTTAAAAACTCCAAATCCAAATTTTTTGAAGCCCCAAATTAAAAATTTCAAAGTTCAAAATTCCAAACCCCAACGTCAAAAAATTCCAAATTGTCTTATTCGAATATGCTCATAAAAAACAATTTTTCCTGGAATCCCGGAATTTTCGAAAAACGTCAAATTGAATTTCAAAACGAATTATTGAATCCTCGGTGGCTTCGAATTCCGGGTAAAATATCAATTAGAAATTTTAATATCCCCGGAAACGTATATGAAAATAATGGATGCCCATAAATGGGCTATAGCGAAGGCACTTTCGTGACTAGGTTGGGCGAGGACGAAACATCCTGAGAGAAAGGTACACGAAGGAACCCGACGGAATATTTCATCATTTTCGCGCGTTTATTAATTCGCCATGTATGGAAATAACATGGAACTTCCCAATTTCAGATTTATAGGGCATAAAGCAATTACAAGAACGAAGTACACGCTAAATCCCTTGAAGGAACAGCACCGGCAGGATATCCCCGGCAATTTATGCGTATCCTAATGGTAGCGGGCTGCCGTGTTCTTGGACTCGTCCTGGGAGCGATCGGGGGCGAAATCTAATAACTGCAATCATATATTTCTGCCGGGACTCGGCTGTCGTTGTCTTTCAAAACCGACGGATTTTCCAGAGCTCGCTTATAAGAGAGACAGAGAGAGAGAGAGAGACCGAGAGACCTAGAGAGAGCGAGAGAGAGAGAGAGAGAGAGAGATCCTCTCGTGCGCTCGTAAAACGCCGAGGGTTGTAATTATTAACGCGTGTGTCAGAAACACCACCTCGTAATTTACAACATCTTCCTTTGTTCCACATTACTCCAACAACCTGCTGCTATTGCTACTGCCACTGCTCGAGCCACTTCACCACTTCACCCCCTTGGCTTTCTTCGCGTCCCCCATGAATCTTGTTATGACTTCCCGGATTTCTTAATTAACTTATAAGACGAACTTTAATCGTCATTTGCTTCAGTTTTTACGACCCTCGCGTTTTCCGTTTCTTTCTTTTTTTTTATTTTTTATTTCCCATTCCGCCCCGCTCCCTTGCTTCTCCCTTCTCGTCCCCTTTTATCGCGATTCCCAAAAGGTGGGGCGACAAATTACCCCACTCGATCGGGCGAGGAAAACAATGTCGTCGGAGGAGGAGAAGGAGGAGGAGGTGGAAACTTTTTTCCCAGTTTCCAGTTTCCAGTTTCCAGTTTCCAGTTTCCCTCGCTCTCGACCGAAATCGACCGAGAACGAGACTGGAATCTGGGGTGAAAGGAATTTACCGATACCAGTGGGTGTTGCTGTAATGGATAAGGGGTGTAAGAGACTTTAATCATTCTTGGGGAATTTTTTTGTGTATTAATTAGTAATTAATTAGGGGAAGTGTGATTTTTTATCATTTCTGGGGAATTTTTTGGTATGTTAGTTATTAATTGATTAGAGAAAGTGTGATTTTGTTATCATTCCTAGGGAATTTTGTTGGTGGGGTAATTACTAAATAATTGAATAAGAGGTGTCTGGTAATTTTATAATTCCTAGGGAATTTTTCGCGTGTTGATTATTAATTAACTAGACCAAGTTGTGATTTTTACCATTCCTGGGGAATTTTTTTGTAAATTAATTATCAACTAATTAGAGAAAGTGTGATTTTTTATCATTCCTAGGGATTTTGTTGGTGGGATAATTACCAAATAAATGGATAAGAGGTGTCTGGTAATTTTATAATTCCTGGGGAATTTTCGTATGTTGATTATTAATTAACTAGACCAAGTTGTGATTTTTACCATTCCTGGGGAATTTTTTTGTAAATTAATTATCAACTAATTAGAGAAAGTGTGATTTTTTATCATTCCTAGGGAATTTTGTTTGTGGGATAATTACTAATAATTGGATAAGAGGTGTCTAGTAACTTTATAATTCCTAGGGAATTTTTCGTATGTTGATTATTAATTAACTAGACCAAATTATGATTTTTATCATTCCTAGGGAATTTTTGCTGTGATTATTATTATTTAACTGAACCAAATTATGATTTTTTGCATTTTGCAAATGAGAAAAAAAAATTATTCAACCGAAGAATTAATATTTTTTTTAAGGGCGGGGGAATAAATATTTATCCACGCCACGGAAAGACATTTTCCTCATTGAACAAAAATCGATCTAATTTCCTGGCGAAACTACAATAGCCACTTTCGAACGATCGACGGCGGGTATAAAAATAAGGGCAATTTTCTCTTGATAAAGTTATTATGTTTCAATCAATAAGAGCCGGCGTGTGTGTATCTAGAGTCCCACGCGTTTTCAATACGATCATCAATTTTACAGCAACGTATATGCTCCTACGGTAAACCAAACCGTCCCAAGTGAGACAAGTCACTCACTGTCAGTCAGTCTCCACCATTTACGCGATAGCGGATCGATGATAGATAATATGTAATATGTATATCCCACCACCACCACCACCCTCCCCCCCACCCTTTCCCCCGTAACCCTAACACATGTCATTTGATAAATAAATTTCCCGGCCACTACATCAAAATCAATTTTCGCCCACAAAAGCCCACTCCATTCCTTTCACGCGATATTTCCCACGAATTTAATGTACCCGCTGCCCCCCCCCCCCCCCCCCCACCCCTGTCTCTGTTTTTTCTACGCGGAAGCCAAGAAAATCCGGGAACGTTTATTTATTCAAAGTAGCCTCGAAAATAGGCTTCGAGGGATAAACAAAAAAATTGATATTTTTTTTTATTATTTTTTTTTTAGAGCCACGATTATTATCGACGACGACGAATTTCAAAATAAAAATCAGTGACGTCACGCCAATTCCCCCCCAGGAATGAGAAAAACAATCGACGTTAGAAATAGATATTTTTGTATTCGAATTTTTCGCTAAATTAATTAGTAATTCATCGTATCGGGTGTCTGGGGTATTTTGGGTATTTTCAATTTCTAATTAATTGGATAATTGGGATTGGATTATAATTAATTGGATTTTTATGGTTTTCAGGAATATTTTTTTTTGTGTTAATTGGTAATTAATTATGAGGCGTCCGAAAATTTTAGAATTTCTGGGGAATTTTGTATTACGAATTAATTAGACAAGGTGGAAGATTAATTACTAATTAATTGCATTGGGTGTCTGTAAAATTGGGGCACACTAATTTTCTAATTAATTAGAAAAGGTATTCGGGGATTTCATCGTTCCTAGGGAATTTCTTTGGAACTATAATTACTAATTAATTAGATAAGGCACCTAGAAATTTTCTAATTCCCGGGGAATTGTTGGTAAATTAATTACTAATTAATCGGATAAGGTGTATGCGAATTTTATCAATCCTGGGATTTTTTTTTGGGGGGGGGGGGGTACTAATTGCTAATTAATTGCATTAGGTGTCTGTAAAATTGGAGAATACTAATTTTCTAATTAAATTAGAAAAGGTATCCGGGGATTTCATCGTTCCTAGGGAATTTTTGGGAACATTATTTATTGATTAATTAGATAAGGCACCTAGAAATTGTATAATTCCTGGAAAATCCTTGGGATATTAATTTCTAATTAATTAGATGCGGTATATATATATATATACATGTATATATAAAACATTGAGGACCAGGCTAATGGCATTTGGGATCTTGAGCGACGCCCTTAATATCGACGGGCCGGATTTACCCCGTGCGTATGTACGTACATACGTACACTGCAGCGGCATATGAGGCAACATCTGTATCTGTATCCGCGCTGTGTCTATAGGTACATTACTATTGGTTAATACCATGGAATAGTATTTAAATTATATGCAAGATAAATATCATCAAACTGTACACATTGCTGATCAATTATTTCTGGTTATCAACATCCGAGTAGGCATGAGTAGGCAATTACCTAAAATCCAATTAACTACCGCTGACGCGTTGCATACTGGTGGCGGCAGGGGCATAGGGTTCCAGGGAGGTTCGTCGGGTACTAATTTATCCAAGTATTACTACACTGGTCCTAGTTACACCGTGGCTCTGTGTAGAGCCTCCTATGGTATGTGTGTACCAATTGCAGTTGTGCCAACAGTACCCACCTGCAGCTGCAGTCGCAACGGTAGCGCAATGGTAAGTGTGTCAGTAACGGTGGTACCGATTACAACAAAAAAAATTAGTAGCGTCAATAGCGATGTGACAATAGCAATTTTGGAATTACTAATAGCAGCTGTAATAGTAGTAGTAATTTTTTTTATCAATAATTGGAGCAATAGTAGCAAAACTAATTGGGGTAGTGGTAGTAGTAGTAGTAGTAGTAGTAGTAGTAGTAGTAGTAGTAGTAGTAGTAATAATAATAATAGTAGTAGTAGTAATAATAATAATAATAATAATAATAATAATAATAATAATAATAATAATAATAGTAATAAAAAATAAAAAATAAGCGGTGGCCTATGAAAATTCGAGTTCGAACTCGTCGAGGCGCTTTTAATTCGTAAGTGCAGCCGGTTTGTGGGTGGTGCATGAAATATTCGGCGGTGCACGGTGCACACCGAGCCGGGCCTGCATTTGTTTGCTTACGGAAGACGGTGCCTTTCACGTAAAACATATTATAGTTATGCATAGAAATTAATGATGCCGTCAATAGAAGCGGATAGCTGCCGCCGCTGTTGCGCGCATTTTCCCCGAAATACACGCAAATAACGTTTTTTACCTTGCGGTCGCAATTACCGCGCTCGCAATTACGGGGAACATAATTAGTTGTTTCAATACATCGTTATTAACTTCTTAACAACGTCATTATAAACGAAATTTCGCGTAGTACTTTCTACGCGTCGGGGAAACGATATTATTCCGCAATCGGCGTTTCGATTCGTTTCCCCCCCTTCGTTCGGCAACAACTTTGACATATGTGTGTGCGTGTGTGTGTGTGCGTGCGCAAACAATTTTTTCGAAATATTTTTTACTTGCAAAATATAACGTATATGTATTGGGTAATTATTTCGAGCCTAAAAATGTATCGAAAGTAATTATTAGAATTTATATTCGATTCCCAACTAATTCGAAATATCAAGTCGGTGCATAATCAACGACGATTATTTTGCCGGCACGCAATGCCGATAATCGTCGTTAATTATGCACCGACCTAATACATTTTCGCGAATCTACCGTTGGAGGAAAAAAAACAATATATTGTTTCGGAAAAAATATCAATCCTGGATATATCCGCATTTGTTTTGAAAT
Organism: Gasteruption jaculator; assembly: GCA_949825005.1. Classification (NCBI taxonomy): domain Eukaryota; kingdom Metazoa; phylum Arthropoda; class Insecta; order Hymenoptera; family Gasteruptiidae; genus Gasteruption; species Gasteruption jaculator. The sequence goes on from OX463776.1 coordinate 8,083,368, forward strand.
ATATCGTGATATATTTTATATTATTATTATTATTAGAATTTAATTTAATTCCCAACTGATTCGAAATATCGAGTCGGTGCATAATTAACGACGATTATTTTGCCGGCACGCAACGCCAATAATCGACGTTAATTATGCACCGACCTAATATGTTTTGATGAATCTGCTGTTGGAGAAAAAAAAATTATTTTGGAATAAATTGTGATATATTTTAAGTTATCATTATTATTACTATTATTATTATTATTATTACTATTATTATTATTATTATTATTATTATTATTATTATTATTATTATTATTGTTATCAGCAAAATTCGAAATTTTGAAATTTCGAGTTTTTATCGATTGAAAGATTTTTATTGTTATTGTTATTATTATGTTACATTATTATTATATATTTTTTTCTCTCGGTGGAGAAATTTCGGTACTTTTTCATGCGCTGGAGCACCGTTAGCCGCACTTCTCGGTTCAACACCGTTGTCGTAATCGCGTAAAAGGAAGGATTTGTATTAGATTTCTAAGTGTGGCAATTAATTAAGGTACTTGGATGTAATCGACCCTCCGTGTTTAAGGATACGCCGGGGTTTGACTAACTAAGAAAGTTAAAAGAGGACGGGCCGCTGGAGCGAGGGGGTGCGCGCAAAAGAAGGGTAGTAAGGAAAAGGTAAGGAGAAGAGTGAAATGCCATGAATCTTAAGTAGTCTTCTTGTACGATGCGATAAATTTTATGCAACGACGTCCAACGGGTACTGCGAAAAGTTCCTCGGCGCGTTCCAGAATTAAGGATACGTCTATATATCCGAGGAGACCCCGACAGATATTTATTTATGAACCATCGCACTTCCTCCGCTGCGCAAATTTACTCATATTTTTTTTTTCTCTCGCCTCTTATTTACGCCAAGAGGGTGAAACGTATGAAAGTACATTTTTTTTTATGCGTAATAAATATATTAAAAGATATTTCGAAATAAATTGCGAATATACAAAAAATATATTTTTTTTTATATATTTTTCCGGAAGAAAAAAAAAAATACTTGAATAAAAATGTTTCAGAGCAAAATTTCTTGGCATTGCGTCCCGGCAAAATAATCGTCGTTAATTATGCACCAACTTGATATTTCGAATTAGTTGGGAATTAAAATTTAAAAAACATATATATATATATATATATATATATATATATATATATATATATATATATATATATATATATAAAATGGGTACGGAAAAATATAAATTATAATCCAGCAAAAGTAACATCAATGACAATAAATACACGAATATTTCTCGACACATATTTCATAATATATTTATTCACAGGTACGCGTATAAATATTACACATTTTCCGTGGGGGTCCCTTTGTTACAATAAATAGCGGCGGGCCAATTTTACACGATACCCACAATCTTTCTCCGTAGACGCGCGTTGAGGCTGGATATCAGCTACATTTTGTAGCCATAAATTTATTCGAACCCAACAACCCAGATATCCCAATTTTAACGGTTTCCACCCATTCATCTCTATCCCTATCCCTATCCCTGTCCCCTCTTCTCTCTGCGTATCTCTCCCTCTCGTTCCCTCTTTTCTCGGTGATTTCCGGGTCGATGCTAATCCAGCGGTAATTTGTATAATTCCAAAATGGCTGAATGCCAATAATTTTTTATGCCATTTCACTGCCGGGTTATTATTCTTCCTTTCTTTTTCAGCTCTCTTCTTTTTCTTCCTCTTTTTCTTCCCATTATTATTGTTATTATTATTGTTATTGTTATTGTTACTGCTACACGACTACACTTCCGCTACCAGTACTGTCGCTACTCTTGGACTATTACTTGAAATACGTCGAATAAGAGTCTCTCGAAAGTTCTAAAAAAATTTTTCCAAAAGTCGATTTTTTTGGGCATGCCTACCCCTTCCTCCAAAAATGGGGCATAAATTAAAGTTTCAAAAACGGGGTTGGACAAGTCATTTCTAGGGGTAATTTTTCCCGTAGAATCGATTCCCAAGGTCAAATTTGACTAAATCCCAGCGGAAGTTGGAAAAAAGTAGGTTTTTTGAGGAAAAATCGTGTTTCCCCTTAGAAATTATGAATTTTGACAATGAAAATGGATTCGTCGGAAAAAAATACATCGGATATGGGTCTCCCGGAAGTGCAAAAAAAATTTTTCCAAAAGTCGATTTTTTTGGGCATGCCTACCCCTACCCCCAAAAATGGGGTAAAAATTAAAGTTTCAAAAACGGGGTTGGACAAGTCATTTCTAGGGGTAATTTTTCCCGTAGAATCGATTCCCAAGGTCAAATTGGACGAAATCCCAGCGGAAGTTGGAAAAAAGTAGGTTTTTTGAGGAAAAATCGTGTTTCCCGTTAGAAATTTTGAATTTTGACAACGAAAATGGATTCCTCGGGAAAAAATACATCGGATATGGGTCTCCCGGAAGTGCAAAAAAAATTTTTCCAAAAGTCGATTTTTTTGGGCATGCCTACCCCTTCCCCCAAAAATGGGGTAAAAATTAAAGTCTCAAAAACGGGGTTGGACAAGTCATTTCTAGGGGTAATTTTTCCCGTAGAATCGATTCCCAAGGTCAAATTTGACGAAATCCCAGCGGAAGATGGAAAAAAGTATGTTTTTTGAGGAAAAATCGTGTTTCCCGTGAGAAATCTTGAATTTTGACAATGAAAATGGATTCCTCGGAAAAAAATACATCGGATATGGGTCTCCCGGAAGTGCAAAAAAAATTTTTCCAAAAGTCGATTTTTTTGGGCCTTCAAATTGGGGTAAAAATTGAAGCTTCAAAAATGGGGTTGGACAATTCATTTCTAGGGGTGATTTTTCCCATAGAATCGCCGCTTTCGTAGAGTTAATATACTATAATTTGCTCCACTCGCTCTTACCACTCGTTTTGTTTTCATTCAAAGTTCCTTAATTCCACTTGGAAATTTATTTTCAGAAAAATCTTTTCAGAGCCATGGTTTCAGGCAAAATATTTTTTTGTATCCGAAGCTCTCGGGGGAAGCTCAAGAGTGGATAGTCAAAGTTTCCCTATGAAACATTAATGCGAAACTAGTGCTTTTTGCTCGAACGGGTCCTCTTTGCTAGAAAGAGAGTTATACGAATACCACCCATATATATGTATATATATATATATACAGATACACGGAGCTTTTATGCATGTATAGATATGTACATCTCAAGGCTTGCCGCTTCGCTTGCAAATTATTACTACTACGGTACTACTTCTTCCTTTGCTTCTTCCTTGTTCCCCTATTTTTTCTCTTGTAACTAGTTAACACACTTAGGGAAGAACAAAAAACTTTTCAACAATGTTTCCCTCCTCTTTCTTTCTTTTTTTTCTTCTTATTCTTCTTCCTCCTCCTCCTCCTTCTCTTATTATCATTTAAATGAAAACCTTTTAGATAACGTTTTACAGCCAATTACATCAACTGTTATTGCAGCTGCATAATGTATATGAAATTCAATGAGCCTAATTTTATTCGGCAGTATCCTCTTAGGGGTGGGCCGATATTTCCTAGGGGAGGGAGATTTCCCATGCAAGGGATGAAAATAATATGAATACCTATGGGGGTAATGGTGCATAACGAGTATGGGCCAGATTTTGCAACCAGTCTTGCTGCAAGTCCGTTCCAGGATTATTGGTAATTCTTTTTTTTTTTAATTTTCAAGCACGTGCGCGGAAATTTTGTTTGTTATATTTTTTTGTTTATTAATTTTGTAGAATTTATTATCCATTATTACGATTGCTAATTATTAATGATCACAATTATATAATTAATAATTGTCATTAATGATTTCAATGAAGTAATTTCGACGTAGAATTATTTTTGGAATTTTTTCGGAGAGAAAATTTTTTGGATTTCCAAGGATTAGCTTGGTGCGTAATTAACGTCGATCATTTAGCCGCAACGGATAGGGAAAAATCGTCGTTAATTATGCGTCACATTTTTGTGTCGAATATCAGGCGGTGCGTAATTAACGTCGATTATTTGGCCGCAATGGATAGGGAAAAATCGACGTTAATTATGCGTCATATATTTGTGTCGAAAATATTACGTGGTGCGTAATTAACGACGGTTATTTGGTCGCAATGGATAGGGAAAAATCGACGTTAATTATGCGCCACATTTTCTCTCCCGAATATTAGCTCGTCGCATAATTAACGACGATTTTTCCCTATGCCACTCCGGCCAAATAATCGTCGTTAATTATGCACCGACTCGATACTTCCAATTGTTCGTTATTTTTCTCGTTTATTAATTTTCGTAGAATAATTATCGATTATTATAATTGCTGATTATTAACGATCGTAGTTACATAATTACAATTATTAATTATTTCGGTTATCAATAACCCCTACGTCGACATTTGCGTTGAATTTGTTGGCAATAAAAATTCGGTAGTAATTGATTATTTTCTGATCCCAAAAAAAATATATTAGAAAATTGAAATTTCCAAGAAAAAATATGAAAAAAATTAGGATACTGAAAAAAATAAATATTGCAATAAAAATATTGAAAAAAAAATAGAATACGCAAAAATTGATACCAAGGGCATAGAATTAAATGTACCCACGCCACGTAAGAACCGGCCAATTATTGTATTTTGCCATTACGTCATTAAAATGACAATACGAACAATTGCACGCTCTCGGGCACCTCTAATACACTATCCGCCCATCCGTCGATGCACCTTTATGCCTTTCCACCTACACACCCCTGCACACACCTGCATCCTTTGCACATACGTGCCCGCACATGCATGCACACGCAACGACGGACTACTGCAAAGCTTATTATGTTAACTTGATCAAAAGCTTCGTGCCATAAGCGCGTCGAGTGGAGCAGCAATTTGTTGCAGAGTTAGAGAGCACCCGGCAGCCATCGAACAGTTTGCTGCAGGACAGGGGAAGGAAAAAGAGCTTTGTGTCATTTTATTCCCTCTCTCTCTCTCTCTCTTTTCTCTTTGAACCACGATTTTACCGTGAAGCTACCCTCTTCCATTAAAGCGTTAATAAATCTGTCCCCGTAAAATGTTCGCGCCTATTCAATTTACGCGAACGAACGTGTGCTACCAGCAAATATGTCAAATTCTGACTCCGAGTGGCGGTACTTTGCGTTTGTACCGAACGAACTGTCGACGCAAAGACGAAAATTCATGGACACCGTTCGGAAAAATAAAAATAAAAGTCAAAATAAGAATCGTTGGGTCGGTGCATAATTAATGACGGTTATTTCGTATGGTTTCCTTGGAAATAATCGACGTTAATTATGCACCGACCTAATACTATTAATATTATCATTATTATTGAGAAAATTATTAATATTATTAATAATTATGTCAAATTCTGACTCCGAGTGGCGGTACTTTGCGTTTGTACCGAACGAACTGTCGACGCAAAGACGAAAATTCATGGACACCGTTCGGAAAAATAAAAATAAAAGTCAAAATAAGAATCCTTGGGCTGGTGCATAATTAATGACGGTTATTTCGTATGGTTTCCTTGAAAATAATCGACGTTAATTATGCATCAACCTAATACTAACAATATTATCATTATTATTATTTATAATTTTCATTCTGATTATTATTATTATTATTACTATTATTTATTATCATTGTTATTGCTAATATTATTGATAATATTGCCAAATAAGGAACAATGCGATTCCCGAAAAACAAAACAAGTAAAAAAGAAAAAAAATCCGTGCGAAGGACCTCCGGAAAGGACTGCCATCGAGGTCCTTATTAGCATAACGCGAGATAAGATACACCCCCGGAGAAAAAAAAGAAAAGCGTACGAAAATATATGCAAATGTATTCGTGTACGTAAGAATTGGCTGAATTAATATAATTGATATTATATTCTCGTGTGTAAAAAGATTGCAGTCTTCGGAGTGTTTCTGTGTATGCAAATATGTGCATATAACGAATACGAAAAAAAAATAATAATAATAATAATAATAAAGACAGAAGCTCCCCTAGCGGACAAATTTCGTACCATTCGCCAGCCTCGTTATTGTAATCGATTTCAAGGGTTTTGCTGGACAAATTGATTCTTTCCTCTTTTTTTTTTCTATTTTTTCTTTTCCAGGATGTATCCAGAAAATAATTTCCACGAGTCTTCCAAACTTCTGCATCAAATTTACGTAAATAATACCAACTACATATATATATGTATGTATACTTGTGTGTGTATATGAGTATGTATGTATACATGTATGTATGTATGTACGTGTGTGTGTGTGTGTGTGTGTGTGTGTGTGTGTGTGTGTGTGTGTGTGTTGGGGAAGAGATTCAGTAGGTTCTTAACTTGCATTGCTCGTATAGAAGGAAATTCCGAAGATATTTTATGTATTATAAATTTCTAAGACAGTTAATACGAGTCTAACGGACGTAAACGTTGCTTATGCTCTTAAGGACTCGGGGGAAGTTTATGAATTTAAACATATAGTAAGTTTTAATATACTTCCAACCGCGGCATTATGATACTTCGCAAACTTGAAAATCCCTTCGCAAAAATATACCTCCCTTCTCTCTCTTTCTCTCTCTTTCGACGTGAAAGGTCGCATTAAAGTCCGGGAGCTGGAGAGACTCGAATATAATATTCATCTTCCACTTCTGCGCGATTTCCTGCCCACTATTCACTTTTTCGGGGACAAAAAAGAAGTTAATTAAAGAGGAGAAGATGCCTTTAATTCCTGATTCCATTCCATGTGGAATAACGTGAAAATGAGAAACGATTATTTTCTTTCTTTTCCGACCGGTTGAAATTCCCCCTTTATCTTCCTTTATTTTTCCCCCGTTTTTTCTTTTTTTTTTTGCATTTCTCAAGATTAGTATACGATTTCGCTCTCCCCAGCCACGTAAAAAAAAAAAAAAAAGACGCTTTTCTATTTCACGGAAATGAGTTTCAAACCTCCGCGTATTTCCTGTGGCATTTCATGCCGTTTTTATGGACACACAATGCCAGTGTGAACTTCCCCGCAAATCCAAACTTCATCCCTTCATTTGTCAGGAAAATTGTGCGAAGAAAAAAACGACGCTTCCGGGGTAATTTGAAAATATTCCGCCGAAATTAGGGTGGGATTTCTTCTACCGATCCTCGACAGGGAGACACTTTGACGAGAGTCATTTTGACGTGGAACTATTTTTTGCAATTTTTTCGGGGAGAAAGTTTTTTGGGATTTTCCAAGAATTAGCTTGGTGCATAATTAACGTCGATTATTTGGCCGGGATGGGTAGGGAAAAATCGTCGTTAATTGTGCGTCGTATTTTTTCTCTCGAATATCAGGTGTTGCAAAATTAACGACGGTTATTTGGCCGCAATAGATAGGGAAAAATCGTCGTTAATTATGCGTCGTATTTTTTCTCTCGAGTATTAGGTTGTTGCATAATTACCGACGATAATTTGGCCGGGATAGATAGGGAAATATCGTCGTTAATTATGCGTCGTATTTTTTCTCTCGAGTATTAAGTTGTTGCATAATTACCGACGATAATTTGGCCGGGATAGATAGGGAAAGATCGTCGTTAATTATGCGTCATATTTTTTCTCTCGAATATCAGGTGTTGCAAAATTAACGACGGTTATTTGGCCGCAATAGATAGGGAAAAATCGTCGTTAATTATGCGACATATTTTTTCTCCGAAATATCAACTTGTTGCATAATTACCGTCGATTATTTGGCCGGGATAGATAGGAAAAAATCGTCGTTAATTACGCACAGACTTGATACTTGAAAATGTAAAATCTTTTTTGCGTGAAAAACAAAAAAAAATTCCTCTTTTATTTATAAAACAAAACAACAATCTAACATACGAATTTTACTGCGCAATCAAAATTGCATATCGAAAAACCGTTACGCGTTGAATCAATTTTCCCGGATGGCTCCGAAAAACCATATGGCTTCGAATCATCGTAAAATACGCTCACTCACATACACATGCATATTCATATAAATAAATAAATGAATCCAGTCGTACACATATCAAAGAATAGACCAAGAAATGCATATGTGAGTATCCTCGGTGTACGTGTGTGCGTGTCTGTGTAAGGTCGATTTCGTCAGAACACTAAAGGTATATAAATAATTTGGATTATATACATATATATACTATATATATAAGTATGCATGATACAATCACCTAATTCTGTCAACTTCAGAAAATAGTTGTGACGTCATCGCATACTGAGATTTTCAGCTTCTTCCCCGGTCATCGTTTCTATTTTTTTCTATGATCTGGATTCCACCTTCGAATAAATATAAATATATATATACATATATACATATATATATATATATTACTAGGCTTAAGGTTGGATCTAGTCGAAACCGAAGGCTCGAGTGGAAAATGTTGATGACACATTTTGTGAATAGATATTTTGGGGTTACATAAATTAAAAAAAAAATGAAACACGAGAGAGGTAAACCAGGAAGAGGGAGCGAGACGGACGTATCTAAGTAAACTCTTATCCATTCCATGGTTATCACTACCGGAATGGCAATGGCGTCATGCCAATTTCGTTCTCTTTCAATCCCCGTCCTCTTATCTCTCCGCGTTGTTCCCGCCGCCGAAACAGCCGGAGATCTTGAAATCCTCATTTAATAATAGCGACATTACTGACATTTCGAATAACAATCCGTCAAGCGACGGCGGCCTTATCGCTCGGTATCGTCTAGACCGAGACGGGAAGAGGATCGAAAGCGCGGCGAAGACGATGGGTGCGGTGCTTTTTCTTTTTTTTTTTTTATTAACAACGCTCTCGAGTGTATTTTATTCGCGATAAAACACGCACCTTTTTTTTTTGCTAATTCGTTTTAATTTGAGAATTTCCGATTCTTAAATATATTAATAAAAAAAATAGATATAAAATATTTTCAACCCCCTACCCCTAAAAAATAGATATAAAATATTTTCAACCCCCTGCCCCTAAAAAAAATGGATATAAAATATTTTCAACCTCCCTCCCCCTCAAAAAAATTAGATATAAAATATTTTCATCACCCCTCCCCTTGAAAAAAAAAAAAAAAAATAGAAACCCACAAAATGCCCCGTTCCGGCGCGAAATTCGAAAGAACCCAACGTTTTTTTTTTATCGCTTCCTTTTCCCTTCCTCGGCGAAATGGGCTTCTCGTGTTTTCCGCAAATTTCTTAATAAAATAACTAAAAAGCCCCGAAGAGACTCTCGGCAGAGTCTAGACGGGTCGCTAAAGACTTTAAGAGTTCGGCAAGAAACTATCCGACTAAAGACTAAAGTAACAACAGTCGTGATGATAATACTAATAATAATAATAATAATAATAATAATAACGATAATGATAATGATAAAAAAGGAGAGGCGAAAAACGAGGAACGAAAAAGCGGAACATTGGCGAGCAACTTGTTAGAATTAAAAGTTGTCGTCGTCGTCATCGTGCCGGGGAGGAGTCCAAAATTTCAATGACGTCACGCGATTTTTGCTAAATTTCTAATCCGACTCCTTTGAAATTATTATTATTATTATTATTATTATTATTATTATTCAATTATTATTATTATTAGTATTATTATTATTATTATTATTCAATTATTATTATTATTATTATTATTATTATTATTATTACCGCTACTTATTTTTTTTTCGTGGAGATTTTGAGTGTAATTGACACACACACATATACAAACAGACATACACGCCTCGTACATGTATTTCCATGGAGGTTTCGAGTGTAAGTGAAATTGCACAAAAGATTCCTTTTACGCAGTTGAAATATTTCGAGAAAAGGAAGCAGAAAATATATATATATATATATATATATATATACGTATACCTACATACATACATACATGTATATATGCTTGCATCGTTCCGAATGCACATAATGCACTGACCCCTGAAGTATGAACAAAGTTCGCCTGGACGATATCACCGGTATTTCCGATATCGACTTAACGAAAGTTTTGATATACTCGGAAGAAGGGGTGGGGGTGGGGGCGAGGGCTTGAAAAACGATCTTTATGTAACACATACGCGTATACGTATACATATACTGGGCACACATACCGCGGGAAATGCATGAAAGAAGATCTTAGCTCGGCTTCCCTCGCCGCATTCCACATATTCTTCTATCCACTTTTGCTTTGGCTTTGCGCTCTCTTTTAAGGGCACCCGGCTACCGCTAAAGCAGGCAGGCACCCCTTTCTCCGAGAGCGCGAGTGCCTTCGGGAAGGACCAGGCCAACTTTTCCAAAGATACGTTGCAGTAATTACAATTTTCCCTCCTCTCTCTCTCTCCCTCTCTCTCTCTATTCCAACCCCATCCCATGTTTCCTTGTTGTTAGACTAAAGTAATGTCATTATACAAGTATGTATAATAGCTGCAACTTTGAGTTCCCAGAAATAACACTACCCTTTGTGAGCGACGCATGTACATTTAAATGTATGTGTGTATATATATATATATATATATATATATATATATTATATATATAAAGGGTGCGGGTGTATATCTGCACCCCGTTGCCTTTTCCCGACATTTCCTAGCCAAGGCAATGGGGGTATGATGGAAGACGTGTCCCTTCCCCGTCGGGCGACGGAACTTTGCGAGTGGCTTTTGCCGAGAGATTGTTTGGAAATCAAATTATACCGCGCGAATAAACCTCGCGCTAAATAAAGTCGCGACGATAGAGAACCCGGAGAATTTCCTGGATGCCGGAGTGGTCCCCTTTTTTATCAATTTTATATTTTTTTTGGGGGGGGGGGGGGTCGAAGTATAATTTAACTATTATTGTTCAAATTCGAAAAATTTGAAAAACATCAAAATTTTGTTATTCGAAATTTTTCATAAAAAAAAGAAATTAATAATAATAATAATAACAATAATAATAATAATAATAACAATAATAATAATAATAACAATAACAATAATAATAACAATAATAATAATAATAATAATAATAATAATAATAATAATAATAATAATAATAATAATAATGTAAAACCCAAATTTCGAAGGACCAGAAATTTAGCAAAAATGGCATGACGTCATTGGAATTTTGAAACTCGAAAAATCGGAGCATCGGTGCCCCGATAATTTCGAAACGAAAATTCCATTTGGAAATTTGTAAAAAAAAAAAATTTTTTTTCCTCAATTTTTTCATTCCGCGGCGAATGAAATACCACCGGATCAGGGAAAATTCCTACGGTTCGTGGAAGTTTTTACATCCGGCGCGCGCCTCGATCCACCGGTTTGGCCGAGCCGGGGCTCGGATCATCCGGTGCATCTTATGTTAGAAACGGTCCCCGAGATTCTGAATGCCTCACTAATTCGCTAACTTTGCCGGGGATGATTGCTAATTAGATCCGCCGTGGTACCGGCAAGAGTTACCTACCAAACGCGTGCGAATCATGGCAAGAGCGAGCGAAATGTCGCGTCACTTTGGAAACTGGATTATGCCTCGTCTTGGAAGCGTCTCGTTTTCCGGCTCTTGCCCGGGCGGATCTTCTTGGGGGCGTCCCCGGTCGCGCGAATGCGAGAGTATTTTTTAAGAAAAAAAAAAGAAAGAAAAAAAATCGTACCGGATTAAAAAAAAATGGAATACAAAAAATTCCTGGAATTCCAAAAGGGGGAAATTTTTACTGGGAGACCCCTTCTTTTTTTTTTAATAAATAATTGGAACGTAATTTTTGATATCGTATATTGTTACAATTGTATTAAAATTATTCTTGAAGGTAATATCTGAAAAGGATACAAATTTTTTTTTTTTTTTTTACAAAAGGTATAATTGTAATAATAATAATTACAGACCGATTTTCGATGAATTTCATGGAAATGCCATTATTTTATGCAGGGATTATTTTAATTGAACCCGAATCGAAACTTCGAATTAGTGAAACTCGAACGATTCTTTATTAATGTATAATGTATATAGGTGAAAATTGCTACCTTCGATAATTTTCATATTCTACATTGATATAAATTCTTTATGATTGTTAATAAAACCAGTGGACTGCTAAAATGTAATGTTTGTAATTTTCAACTAATTAACATTAAAAATGCATGAAGGAAAATATGAAATTTAAATGCAAGCGTAATTACATTCGTTTTTAAAAACAATTTATTCTAAGCACGTATAATAATAATAATAATAATAATTATATTATTATTATTATTATTATTATTATTATTATTATTATTATTATTATTACCGTTTAATTTTAAAAAAAATTAATTTTTTTTCTTCCTTTCTAAGAAACCACGCGTGTTGCAATCTTGCAAATTTTCCTCGAAAGCAATTGCAAGTGCAAGTGCAACTGCAACCGCCGCGTACTCGTCTAATTACACCGCGATACGTCACACACAACAAAGCCGTTCGTGCACTCGCCCGATACGTATGTGCATATACACGATCTACATATCGGTGTAATAATATCTAAATGGCATTCTTACAGATTGTATTACCCTAACGTATTAAATTTATCGCCGACCGTTACATAAGCATACACGAGCACATGCGTGTATGTATATTATACAATATACATATATACATATATATATATATAGATATGTATTTGAAATCGGGTTTCTCTTTCATAAACCATGGAAACCCTGACCCCTTGAACTTTCCATTCGGGGCACGGCTCCAGATTTAGTCGGATTTTTTTTCTCGACCATTATAACGCAATCCAATGCTTTTAAATACGTTTCATATATTATTCATTTTTGTTTGCGCTATTTCGATCCACCGAAGATTCATTATTTAATTGATTTCGCACGAAATCTCGTTATTTCAAGATTCGACCGTTTCTGGTGTGTCGCGTAGCGTGAAAATTTATTTTCAAGGAGTCACCTTCATCCGCGAAAATCTCATTTTTCGTCTTATTATTTATTTATCAGAGCGAGGGACATTTATTTTCGTCCGACAAATCATTTCGAATAAATTGAAATTCATTCGGGGGAAAATTTTATCGAAAGATTAAAAAAAAAAAATTCAGGAGTGTCCATTTTTGATGGCCGCCTAAAAAATTCCGGGTGATCTAATATATTTTTTATAAGTAATCATGAATTTCTATTAAAAATAAGAATTCTTTATTAATTTTTTGTAATTAAATTGATTTTTAATTTCTAATTTTCTTTTGGGAAAAATTGCGTTTCCGAAATCAACGAAATTTTCGATAAATCGAATGTTTATAAAAAATATATAAAAATATTGATGCATTAATAATAATAATAATAATAATAATAATAATAATAATAAAATGAGCAAATTCCGAAAATATTGGGTTTCAGATTTTTGTATTTCTTTTCTTTTTTTTTTCAATTTTCTAATGAGATTTTATTTCATAATAATTTTTCTCCCACTTGAAAAAAAAAATAAATAAATAAATAAATAAATTATTAAAGAAGTAGATATTTTAATTTAAATGTATTATTTATAAAAAAAAGTAATTGCACTCGGCTGCATCGAAATCCCACAAAATGCAGCCGATATGCTGATTTTCGTTGATTCGGGGGTATGACACCACACCTGAGGGGAAGCTAACAAGTTGCCGCTGCACAGGTATTTTTCCGGGGGTGATCAAATCCCCAGAAATACCGTTACCGCCGCTTTTCTTAGAAAAGATTGGAATTCTCGTGGAAAGTGGAAACGGGGCGAACGGATAAATAAAAGGAAGGGGATGAAAAAAGGTGGTTGTGTAGTGGCGCCATAGTTGAAAACGTCGCTATCCTCGGTCTGTCTGTCTGCCGGGGGTGGCTAAAATGCAAATGCACTAATGCACGCGTGCATGTGTTGCACGTATGTACGCCCATACGTGTGCACGTGTACTCGCGTGATTTCCTTGGCAGCCGTCCAAATCCATCGAGAACTCCCGGTTTCACGTGTGTAAATAACACGGTATGTTTTTGCATGGGTGTGCGGAAGAAAAATGAGCTTGTGCAAGGAATTCGAGCACTTACAGAAATTTCTCCAAAAAAAAAGTGAAAAAAGAAGAAAAAAAAAGTTCGGGATGATTTTGGGATTTTTCATTTCACTTCCGGGTCCCAGAAAATCCTTTGTTTCGAAAAAAAAAATGTTTTTTTTTTTTTCGAGAAATTCTCAAATTTGGAAATTGGGGTAATAAAATTTTTTCTTCGGGACATACGGAAATTTATTTTGCTTGAAATCCCAATTTTTCAACAACGGAAAATCGTGGACGTCAAATTTATTTTATTAGAAACAATTTTTATTTGTTTCATTTTATTTCATGCCAAAAAATAGAATAACATTGATTAAAATTCATGGAAAATAGGTTAAAATTTAAATAAACTAAAAACCACCCCTATTTCCATCAATTCCATTATCAACAATTCCGTGTCCTTATTATTTCGAAATAAAATAAAATAAATCAATTATTATATCGCGTCATTATAATTCACGTCATCGTCAATTTTAATAATTAATTATCGTCGACGCAGCTAATGAACAAAAAAAAATTTCCACCGATAAAAAAAAAAGGAAGCTAAAGAACAAAATAAATAAATAAATAAATTCGTCCGATGCAATATTTTATTTTTAAACATCCCCTTTAATTGAAACCCCATTTCCGGGCGCTCGATGGGTTATGCCTCCTATATAATTGTAATCACCGATAAGAGCCGGAAGGGCGCATCTGCGGCGCGGGATGGCCCGCGAGTGCGCCCTTCGGTGAATGAACGCGCGATCCGCGATAATTAGACAAACGCAAATATTATAATTATAATTAAAAGCCGAAAGTTTAATGAAACGCGACGGTTGAAATGCGGTGGAGCGCCGGGAGGGGATGAAAGGGGGAAATGAAAAAAGAAAAAAAAAAGGAAAAAAAAGAATCGAGGCACGAAACGGACCGACACTTTAACCCCGACTGCACTTGTGTTATCACCGCCCCGCTATCATCCCGCTGGAAGTGTTAAGTGAAGCGTAACACGCGTTCCAGTTCCTCTCGGCGATGCATTTAACTAATGCAGAGATACATTCAAAGCCGGACTTTTTTCTTTCCTTTTTTTTTTTCTTCTTTTTTCCGCGTGCGTGTAATTCCCGTCCCTGGTCCCCTATCCCCCCCTTCCCCCCTTCTCGTGATCTATCGGTTCATCACCGAAAAACAAAAGCCGCGATATCGTGGCTGACTCTCGAAAAAAAAAATTGGGCTTGCCTCGAGAATTAGTTCGACGGCCGCCGATAGGTGGATCCCCCCTTTGACCCACTCTCCCGCAAGCAAGAGAAAAGATTCCTCTTTTTCGTATAATTTGGCGATTTTATGGGATAATATCGAACATGGGGTGGATTTTTTTTTAGAAATCGATGGAAACTGACTTTTTTTTTATTTATGGGGGTTTCAAATATTATTTATGGGGTTTATGATTTTTTTTTTAATATTTGTGATTCCAGAAGAATTTTAGAGACTCTTGGAATTCGCCACATATTGGTTTTGAGATTTTTCTATGTTTTTTCTTTTTCTTTTCGATTTTGAAAATTTGTGTTGGGATTTTTTTGGAACTCGAGGCGATTTTTTTTACCCCAAATTACTTTTTTTTAGAGTTGAAATTAATACTAAAAAAGGAAAAATAATTTTTTGAGATTGACAATTTTGTAACTTTTCAAGTTCCACTAATTTTTGGAAACCATCGGCAAAGTTAGTTTCGAAATCACATTTTGCCTCCATCGTGCGCCCCGAATTGCAGCGAATTTCAATTTGGAAGCAGCTTTTGGGGAAATTCGGGGAAAGAGTTTTCGGGGAAAAGTCGGGAAATTTCACTTCCTCTTAAACGAGACTATTATTAAATTCGCAGCTAATTTCGAAACAATTGAATTAAACTCCTGCTGATTCGAAGCGTGATTAAATTGGGACACCATAAATTACGTCAAAAGCGGTAAAGTTGAACCTCCACTATAAAATTGGAACATAACGTATACAGATACTTTGTGACGCCACCTAATTCTGAAACGCCGGTTTCACTTTCCAGCGCAGCTAAATTGAAGTCTCGTGCAATTGAATTTTGATCAGACGAAACTCGGAACGACGGAGAAAATAAAAAAAAAAGTGCAAGAATATAAGCGAGTTTTCGAAGCTCGAGGAAAATGTCCGGGTATTTCGAGTTTTCAGGAATTCTTAAAAATCTATGATTTAAAAAAAAAATTTTTGTTAATGCAATTTATTAATTAGCTTAGAAAAAAATTAAACAAAAAAAAATTCAAATTAAACTGGATTCGCAAATATTTATATTTCCCATTTTTTAAATAATAATAATAATAATAATAATAATAATAATAATAATAACGAGAACAAAAAATCCTGGAAAATTCCTAGTGACTTATTTTCGAAATATTAAAAAAATTTTTTTTCGGAACGTAATTGGTAGTCTCGAGGGGCAACGAAAATTTGTCGTTATTTTTCGTGAAAAAGAAAACAAATAAATAATAAAACGGGAGACTAAAACAAATAGAATGAAAATGGGACTCGGTGGAAATTAACATTTTCCTCGAATTTCGCGCGGAAGAAAATGCGAAAGGTGCGGCAACAATAACGAGCGAGCGAGCACGGGGAGATATTTCAATTAATAATTCTAATGTCGAAAAATAAAAATGAAAAAAGAAAAAAAGAGAAAAGAAAAAAAAACACAAATAATATAACACATGCGTCGTTGATTTAACGGCACGGTGGTTGAAAAGCAGCAACGTATTTACATTTTCCGTGGAAGTTTATTCCAGATATTGTTGCTGCCGTGCCGACCGAGAAGGAAATATGCGCATAATCTCGTGATTGGCCGAAACATGTACATATTGTGCATCTATGTGTTGCTTTATATATATATAGAAGTCGACACAAATGGAAAGTAGTTTTATATATATATATATATATTTGGAAAGACACCCCCTACAACCCCCCCCCCCACACACTCACACACACCCATTCATGCAATAAACATTTACACGAACCAACACACGCCCACTCATGCACACAAACGCTCCCGCACACCCTCACAAATTTGTCTAAATATATATACATATTTATGTAAGTGTGGGTATGTGTGAAAAAAAGAAGAAAAAAAAATATACATAGAACTACAGTAGTTTCCATTTCAGGCAATAAAGTGAAAACCAACGATTGGGATTGTTTCACATATGAACGATTGGTCGTTGAAAAAAAAAAAAAAAAAAATAGGATAAAATAACAAATGATAACAGTGGTAACCTAAAAAAATATATATGTATATAAATAAAATAAAATAGTGGACACCCCACCCTACAATTGACCGACGAAAACAAAAACAAAAAAAAAGGTATCGACTTCCTGTTATGAGGTACACACGCGTGACTACAAAAAATGTTACAGATACAGTCAAGGGAATTGCATAACATAGGTAATCAGCACAGAGAGAAGATTATTTTTTTTTTTGCCCCACTGCAATGAATTTTCCCTCCCTCGCGCGAAAATCTGTACCCCGAAGTGCGCCGGTAAATTAATTCGACGCCATCAGAAAGGAACATTCGACCACAGTGTCGTTCATTGTCTTTCCTCCAGAACGCCATCAGTTACTGCCGCTGCGCTGCATAGACAGACCGCCGGTTGTACGTCCCATGTATAGTTAATGACGCCTCTTCTACTGCCGGTGTTGCTGCTACCGCTACTACTACTACTACCGCCGGTCTGACTACCGATGCTAACTCCGGGTATTTTACTGCCGCTGCTACTACTACTACTGCCGGTCTGACTACAACTACTGTTTCTACTGCTAGGGAGGAGGGTACACACCGCCGCTCCTATTGCAACTGGTATTACTACTGCCGGTCCGACTACCGCTGTTACTACTGGTATTGGGTTATTGAGTTCGTTCCTGGCGGTGCTGTTTCTACTGGGGCTGACAATGAGTCTGTATTGGAACTGGTAATACTACTGCCAGTCCGACTATCGTTGCTACTTTTACTACTACTACTACTACTACTAGACTACGTTGCTTGTCTGACTACCGTTGCTGCCGCTGCTGCTACTACTACTACTACTACTGATGCTAAACTACTGCGTGTCTGACTACCGTCGCTATTACGACTGCTACTACTACTAACAGGCTGTTATGCTTCCTCTGCTACTACTCCAACTCTTTCTACTGCTATCGGTCTGACCATCGCTGCTACTGGTGCTGTTTCTACTGACTCCGTCATTACTGTCGCTGTTATTTTTACTCCTGCTACTGTAATTGCTGTTATTTATTATTGTTATTACAATTATCATTACTATTACTATTATTATTATTATTATTATTATTATTATTATTAATATTATTATTATTATTGTTATTATTATTAAATTAGAAAATTATTAGACAATTCAAAATTTATGAGACTCAAAGTCATATTTCTTTTTTTTTTCCCCCAATTAATTCCACGTTCGCGAAACTCCACCATAAATAAATAAAAATTTCGAATTTTCCCCGTGAAATCGGCGTGTTTCGGGGGGCGAGAAAATATCGCATCCGGAAACGATTCCGACCACGCTAATAACGCGGCTAATAATCGTCGGAAGGAACGCCGAAGAATTTACCCTGTAAATTAGAGCACCCTGCGATCAATCATAAGGGGGGGAAGGACGAAAAAAAAGAAAAATCTCCGCGCGTTAAAAAGGATGTTGTTGATGGTCTTCGATCTCCCCGACGGTGTTAGCGGCTGAAATATTCCGGGTATCCGAAAACGAGGGTGGGAAAATAAAATAAAACGAAATAAAATGAAAGACAGGGAGAGATTGAATGGGGCGAGGGAGCAAAAAGTGGGCTCGCTATATAAATCGGAAACGATATATTTCGCGATACTCGTTGACAACAACAAACTGTATAAATGTGTATCCCGAAGAACAACAAGAGAAAAAAAAAGGAGGGGGGGGGGGGGTTAAAAGGATACGCCGAGGGGGTGAGAGCGGGGGGTGCCGAGTGATGGGTTTTGTCGCTGCGACTATGTTTACACGGTAGTCGTAACCACGCGCGCGCGTGTGTGTATATGTGTGTGTGTGTATATGTGCGTGCGTCCTGGAAAGCGCTCGGCGAGGTTTTTCGGATCGCTAACGTCGATGCATCAAATTTATTCCGGCGGATTGGCTGCATGTATGACTCGTGAAAACCATAAAGGTTGTAAATATGAAAAAATGCAGTTGCGACCGGTTATTTCCGAAAGGGAGTGGGGGCGAGCGAAATCGAACGAACTTTATTTCGCGACAATCGCCGAGCTTTTATCGTCGCGTAACAAGCTTTTTAATTTTTATAACTTTTCCACTTCCTGCGGCATGCGTGTTGTTCCAGCTTCGCCATTATTCTAATGGCGTTTCCATGGACTTCCACCTCGTTTCGTCATTTTTTCGGTCGTGTTAATTAAAACTTCCTTGCACCCTGCTACCCCCCCCCCCCCTTCCTTTCTTTTCTCACCCGCCATTCGTTATTCCGCGCAATTATATATTAATGTCCTCCACCCTTGGATCTTCGCTTAACGCGACCACCGTCTCGTGAAAAGTTTTTCTTTTTTTTTTCTTCATTTTTTTAATTGTCCCGAATGTTTTTTTTTATTGGAATCGAGGGTCTCGAGAGGTTTCCAACATTTTTTGGTTATTAAAAATTGCGGCGCGGAGCTAAAAGGGACGGGGGTTGCAGGCAAGGGTGGTTTCGCGATTGGGGAATTGAATTTTCGGGTGTTAAAAATTGATTTATAGATTTTTTTTATTTTAGTATTTTTAGGGTAAGAAATTTTTGAATTGGAAAATAATTTTTTTTAAACGGAATTAATCGTTCCAAATTTATGATAAATTGGAAAAATCCTCTTTTTTTTCGAATTTCGCTTTAAAAATTCACGAACTCATCATTTTTCGAAACCCAAAAATCGCACTTTGGCCCCAAAAAAAAAAATTCCAAATTCCCGATAAATAATTCCAAAAACCCCATTTCCGTTTCGAAATCCCTCGAATTCGAGCAAAAATTGAAAACCTTCGTTAATTTTAAAGAAGAAAAAAAAACCTCGAATCCCGCGATTGTAGATAATTTTTCCCGGGACTCGTGAATTTTCAAAGGACGAAAAACCGAGGGAATCTCCACCCTCTAATTATTTATTCCCTTTCCTTTGAACTTCGTACTCAAAAAGTCGTGCTTTTTCTCGAAAAAAAAAAAAAAAAAGAAACGAGATAACTTTGTATGTTTTTATGAAAATATATATTTTTAATGATAATAATACCGGACGGCAAAGTAATTTTTTGCCTTCGTCATTAAGGGGGTTGAAATAATACGGCGTCCGACGGATTCGCTGTAAATTGAAAATAATGAAGCACCGAATATCGAATAAAAAGGGGGAAAAATGTCGGACAATTTTATTGGAAATATTTTAATTACTTTTGTATCGAAAAAATTATTGTGGAAGAACGCGTTATTACGGAAAGCTCGTTTTCCTCTTAAAATCGAGCTTTTCGAACATTCACTCGATGACCTTTAACACCACGAGTTATTCAACAGGACGTAAAATCGAGACTCATCCCTCTACAACTCAAGTGGAAAAGGGTGTAATGCGCTTAAAGAATAATTCACAGTATCGTTAGAAATTGTGATACACGAGGGCTTAAGATAATCCGAAGATTAGCGAAATAATATTCAATCGAAGGGAAGTCGAATTTTCGTCGACCTTTGACTTTCCTGAAAAAACTTGGAAGCTTTTTTCTTTTTCTAAATAAAAATTGATATTCAAATTTCTTTCCAGATGAAAATTTTTTGATTTCATTGGGAAAAATTTAAATTAGAAAATTGGGACGCGAATCCAAATTTTGGACTTCCAAAATTGCCTAAAATATTTTTTTGCGTTATTATTCTGTATTTTCGAGCGATTGCAGAAATTTCGAAAAATGGTCAAAAATGGAAATTAAATTCTCTCTCGAAAATTGCATCGTTTCGAACAAATTTTTCCGGTATTTGGAATTTATTTCCTACCGGGATTTCGAGAGAAAATTCAATTTCCATTAATTTTCCACTTTTTGAAAAAAAAAAATAAAAGCGAATGAGGAATTTTATTTCCTTTCTTTTTTTGCGATATTGGAATTTTTCATTTCACAAAATTCCATCTCGAAAAATTTCTAACACGAGAAGAAAAAAAATTATTTCTCCTTTTACGAAAATTGACCTTGAAGCCTCGAACACCCGCTTCATCCCCTATAAATTTCAAGCTCCGGGAAAAATTTCCCTAAAAGTTGGGAATTTACGAAAAAAATTTATTTTTCTCTCTTTCTTGCGAAATTGGACGTTTCCCTTTTTTCAAATTCCGTTTCGAAAAATTTCCACCTTCGCAAAAAAAAAGTTACGTCGCTACATTTTTCCTAAAATTGACTTTTTTTCTTAAATTCCAAAAAAAAAATCAAAAATAAAAATTCTCTCAAAAAAAGAATTAATAACCTCCAAACCGAAGCTTCAAATTTCTTCCTTTTTTAAAAATTATCATTCCAAAAATCTCACGGTCAGTATTTTCAAAAAATTCCAGCGTTACCAAAAGAAAAAAAAAAGAGAAAAATTCGCCTAAAAATTGCGATAGAGAAAAATCCCTCCTGGGAAAGAATTGGCTCATGTCAGTAGTGACATCTGTTGATTAGCGGGTTCTTAAAAAAAAAAAAATTAAAAAAAAAAATCCGATACTTCGGTTTCCCTCCGCGCGAGTATTTTTCAGCCCCGTTTGCTTTTGATATGCGATGAAAAGTTTGAGCGAACGAATGAAAGATAAAATGGAATGAAAAAGAAGAGGGGGAGGGAGGGGGGGGGGGCGCGGCGAACAATACAAAGAAATTTCCTTGGGAATATGTTGACGAGAAAGCAATTCCATTCTGTAATATCGAGTTAGAGAGCAATAACTAAACTGACAATGGAACTAATTGCATGCTGCTATAGTCGATATACAGAGTTACGAGTACCTGTACCACTAGAGAAACAAGGTGGAATGGAGAAAGGCGGTGAAAGAGAAATGGAACAGAACCGGTGTGTGAGAGAGAGAGAGAGAGAAAGAGAGAAAGGGCGTGTGCATGTGTGTGCGCGCGTGTATGTCGACACAGTGCCGCTATCGCAGAATAGGGTTTTAGTGGCAGGATGTTATCAAAATTGCTTTGATTTCTGCGTCGAATATTGTCGGAAATCAAAACGGGAATACAAATGCCGTAAAGTAGGAGAATGCGAGCGGCGGCTTTTTGATTCCGCCAAATTAGCGGCATCGGGATGCAAGTGCTGCCTTTCGCCTGCCGGTCGACCCAGATATCTGGGAGAGACTTGGAATAGCGAGACCTGGTATTTAATTTTCCGAAAAATGGATGGATTTTTTTTTGTATGTGGATTTTATTTGTTTGTTTGTGGAATTTATTCAAGGTAAATAAATTATTTAATAATAATAATAATGATGATAATAATAATAATAATAATAATAATAATGATAATAATGATAATATTGATAATAATAATAATGATAATGATAATGATAATAATGATAATAATGATAATAATAATAATGATAATGATAATGATAATGATAGAAAAATAAATAAATTCCTATTGAAATTGCAATTATTAATAACAGTATAATATTAATTAATTAATTAAGAAAGAAAAAAAAATTGTAATATCGATTTTAATTAATTACAATCGTAATTAACGTTAATATGTTTTTACGTCATTGATATAAATAATTGCCGGTGTAATTTTTACGACTGCAGTATCGAGGTTGACAAACAATTATTAATTTAACATTTATCTGCCGCCTAGAAATAAATTTCTATTAAAATTGCATCCGTATATTATACCCGTACCTCTTTTAATTGTTGATAATTAAAACAATGCGAGACTTTCAGTTCGACACTGGTAAACAAATATTCCGCGATTTCACGATTCATTATTCATTTTTCGCGTGCCCTGATTTTCATTATTCTTGAACTTGTTATCAATTTTGCAATTATCAATAACAATCATTTCCGACGTTATTTATAGTAGGTACCAGCGACGGTTGACAATCGAAACGGGAGACTACGTCGAAAAACAGTTTATAAACGGATATACCGACTCCGTCTCGTAATAATAGTAGCAAATGAATATTTCAACGGGATGTCAACCGCTACTATTATTCCGGGACGCGGGAAGTCATTATTTTTATCCGTCGATTTTTTAATTATTATTATTATTATTATTATTATTATTATTCGATTTCTCGTCGGCTACAATTAATGATAAATCGTTAATATTAATTCTACTCCTATTGACGATTAATAACAATTAATCATTGATAATTAATTAATTGATAATTGACAATTAATAATTGATAATTGGTAATTAATAGTTGATAATTGGTAATTGATAATTAATCATTGATAATTGGTAATTAATAATTGATAATTGACAATTGGTAATTAATAATTGATCATTGGTAATTGATAATTAATCAATATCGATTTATTGATAATTGATATTAATTAATTGATAATTAATCAATATCAATTTATTGGTAATTGATATTAATTATTTGATAATTAATCAATATCAATTTATTAATAATTGATAATTAATCAATATCAATTTATTAATAATTGATAATTAATCAATATCAATTTATTAATAATTGATAATTAATTATTTGATAATTGATAATTCATTAATTGATCATTAATTAATATAAATTTATTGATAATTGATAATTAATTAATATCAATTCAATATCAATTAAACCATGGCACTTTAACGATGAGTCCCCGGAGGACGAGTATACTCGCCCATAGCACCCGAAGAATCGACCGGTAGTGGCCCTTATTGGTATCGGGAGCGGCGTCCCTTCGCGGTTCGTCGACGATCACGTCGTCGACGAGCGAATAATTTCCTAATAAATGAAAGCAGGGTAATCGATAATTCATATAACGGCCGGCTGTGGGGGTGGGGGAGGGGGCGAGGCTCCTTTGTTCCCGGGCTCTTAAAACCGGCACTCGAGGGCGAGAGTTCCGTGTAATCATTAAAATCGCATAAAAATAGGAATCCGAAACGAGGTTGAGCGAGCGACTCTCGGAATTGGGTGAGCCCAACGTCCCCGACGGACGTCTCCCCTGGGATCTCGTCGTCTTCCGTTTCATTAAACCACGAGAATTGCGAAGTTCAAGTGCTTAACACCCTTCCGGCCTTGATTTTTGCCCCATCCCCCCTCCCCCCGGCTCGGACGTGAATTGGATCCCGGCGGAAAGGGAACGGCTCAAATTCACGCCGTTCTCCCGTTACCGCCAACCCCTTTCCGCGCTCTCGGGTAACACTGGATCGGTGAACTTTCGGTTTCTCGAGGGAAAGAGCGAAAAAAAAAAGAAAAAAAAATAATAATAATAGCGGCCGTCCGCAATTTTGAGTCACGATTTTGAGGCCTTGGGGTGGAAATTCGGGGTGCAGGGGCTCCGATGGAAATTTTCGTAACGGGAAATGGAAACGCGGAAGGTCGAAATTGGATTTTGAGGATCGAAATGGGGATTCGCTGGCTCAAATTTGGAATTCGAAGGTCAAATTTTCGATTTCGCGGCTCCGATTGGAATTTCGAGACGCGAATTGCGACTTCGGCGGCTCAAATTCGGGGTTCGAGGCTCAAATTTTCGATTTCGCGGCTCCGATTGGAATTTGGAGCGCCGAATTTCGAATTTCGAGAGACGAATTGCGACTTCGGCGGCTCAAATTTCGGGTTCGAGGCTCAAATTTTCAACTTCGCGGCCCCATTTGGAATTTCGAGACACGAATTGCGACTTCGGCGGCTCAAATTTGGGGTTCGAGGCTCAAATTTTCGATTCCGCGGCCGCATTTGGAATTTCGAGCAGCGAATTGCGACTCGGGTGCCTCAAATTTCGAATTTCGCGGCTCAAATTACGATTTCCGGTTGAAAATTGGAATTTCCAGGCTCAAATTTGAGACTACCCCCGGTCGAAGTTTGGGACTCCGACGCCGCGCAACCTTAATTTCGAAACCCAAAATTCGAGAGCCGGCGCTCAAATTTCAAATCGAAGGGCTCAAAATTACTTTTTTTTTTAGTTTTTCAAATTCGACCCAGCCTCCATGGAAATTCCCGCTCGAGCGGGAACACCGGTGCTGCGCGACACCCCGCGGACCATCGATTTCGCCGAGTGGCGCATGCACGCATACATATTTTCCCTTTGATTTGATTCCTCGCATAAACTGCAGCTACATCGTCACTGCACTTTTCGGGCAATCTGGCCCGCGCACGTGTTTACTTGCCAACGCTGCGGCGAACTTGCGGCATAGTTATACCCAGTTGAAAATTAATATTCGCAAATATAAACTGACGCGGTACCCAGTAAATTCTAGGCCATTTTGGGATGGGTTTTAACCCCCCCCCCCCCCCTGCCCCCCAAACTGGGATTTCAAACCGCCGTCCACGGTATAAGAGCCGAACCACTGGCTCGTACCACTGATGCCACCGCAATCCCAACGCATTATGCCATTCCCTGGAATTTCTCCTCCTCTTCCTCTCTTTTTTTTTAACCCCCGCCGATTTGGTTTCACCGGAAGTCCGACCCCGTTTATAGGGGGGGGGGATTAATCGTTCGACGCGAACGAAGTCACTCTCGAGTGGGTTCCGCGCACGATTTTGCGATCGTGGAAATTTGGAGGACGCACCTGAGATTTTTTCGAAATTTTTTTTTGGGGGGGGGGTTCCAAAGGTTTTTGAGAAAATTGGGGGGGGGGGAAGAAAAAAAAAATAGTGGGATTCGAAACGAACGACGGGAGCTCCCTCCGGCGCCCCCCCGAGGAAAGTTTTAATAACCGGAGAAGTCGGAACCCTCTGTCGCCACCCCCACCCCCGCCCTCGCCGTTGCATATATATATAATTCAAGGCGCTTTTTATTAAAGCAAAGCATCCCTTTGCCGTTGCGGGAGCGAGTATAGGCACACACGTATTATTGCAGTTCGAGATCCCACCCCATCCCCCCCCCCCCCCGTCCACCAACCACCCTTGGGGTTGTTTCAATTATCCGGAGAGCCGGCGAAACGTGGCCCAAATCTTCCCGCGTCCTTATTCTTCCAATCTGCCATCCACCTTCCGTCCGTGCCGGCAACGATCCGAGATCCGAGCGACGTTACGCCTCCCACCCCGGCGGGACGTACGCTATTTTGCAACCCCTATTTTGCAACCCTTATCCCTTTCAGCGACACCTTGGAACGCTAACCCACTGTTTCCCCGGCGCCATACGCGCCATCAGCGTTATTATCATCACTTCTGCTCTTTCTCTCTTTCTCTCTCTCTCTCTCGCTCCCCATCTCCATCGTCGAGTGTAATACCTGCAGAGCGACTGTTATCATTATAACGCGCTGCTATCACTCCAGATATCCCGCAGCAGCGTTTCCCCGTTTCGCTTTTGCACCCGTCAAAAGCAGAGAGCGCGAGAGTGCAACGAGTGCATCCAGGGAAGCGGAAATTGCGGGGCTCAAATTTCTAATATTTCGGGATCTGAAAATGGGGATGGCATTTGAAAATTAAATTTGGGGCGTAATCGCTCGAATTCAGATTTTTCGGGGTTCGAATGCGATTTTGGGACTCAAATTTTGGATTTCTCGGCTCAAATTTTGAACTTCGGGGCTGGAATTAGGATTTCGGGCCTCAAATTGGAATTTCGGGGCCCGGATTTTCGAATTCGTAGCCGAAATTGGGTAGTCCCGACTCGAATTTGGGATTTCGAGGCTCAAATTTTGGATCCCGGGGCTCGAATTAGGATTTCGGGCCTCAAATTGGAATTTCGGGGCCCGAATTTTCGAATTCGAAGCTGAAATTGGGTAGTCCCGGCTCGAATTTGGGATTTCGAGGCTCGAATTTTGGATTCCGGGGCTCGAATCAGGATTTCGGGCCTCAAATTCGAATTTCGGGGCCCGGATTTTCGAGTTCGTAGCTGAAATTGGATACTCCCGGCTCGAATTCGCGACCTCTCGGCTCAAATTTCGGATTTCTCGGCTCAAATTCGATTTTCGCGAACCAAACGCAAATTTCCAAGTCGCGAATTGGCGTTTCGGTGCCCCTGGGGGGGGCGCAAATTAGAGTTTCAGGATCCAACTCTAATTTCGCTCGGAACAAAATTCGGAACCTTCGCGCATCCAGGGACCCCAAATTTTGTGGGCCCAAATTTGGGTTTCCCGGAACCAAAAAAAAAATGTGATCGTTGCCACTCCGGTTTGCGTTTACCCTTTTCGGGGTCGGTAGCTCGCACCTGACAACGTCGGCGCGTGCATCCCCGCCCACCTTATAACCCATTCCCTTTTTCGCGTCCAGCTGTTGCTGGATATTTATTCGTAACAATATCCTCAAAGAACTGCAACCGGCAAACCAAAAAAAAAAAAAATACAAGAATCGATCTCTCCTCCCGGTCGCCTCCCCCGTCGCTCCACAAAAACGTGTCTACACTTTTGATGGATACGCGGATTCCTTTCAACTGACAGACAGGGGCGGCGGCGTGACGTTGCCAGGAAACGATATGCTTGGATTGGAGCTACGTAATTTATGATATAACGCGGAGCTACATGACACACTGATCATTTTCAGCTTCATACTCGTGTC
Organism: Gasteruption jaculator; assembly: GCA_949825005.1. Taxonomy (NCBI): domain Eukaryota; kingdom Metazoa; phylum Arthropoda; class Insecta; order Hymenoptera; family Gasteruptiidae; genus Gasteruption; species Gasteruption jaculator. The sequence continues at coordinate 8,110,953 of OX463776.1, forward strand.
CCAGGAGTATCTTGTCTCGGTTTCAACGACTCCCGGCGAGAGGCGGAGGCGTTAACTGCAATCGCAGCGCCCAGGCACATACGAGCGCCGCTGGATTCCCACGTCGCTCCAGCCGTTCCGATCCGAGACAGTGATTTATATCCGGTTCGATCGCGAGTTTGTCCATTCGTTTGTTTATCGGCGATTGGGCTCCTTTAGCGGCACTTGGGGGTCCTTTATTGGCACTCGCGCTCGCTTTTCACGGTCAAATTGACATTTACGCGCTTCCAATGGCCCGCTGGCAAAAGTCGCGATTAGCAGCGCCCTCGACCATTTTTTGGGGGAACTTAGGTCACCCCCTGGCGATTGTCTCGATTCTAGGGACCCTAGAATTTTTCTTTTCCGGGGTGGCGAGGGTCACAATTAGCGATTTTCCGATTACTGACCCTATTTCGCTTCACCGGTGTCACCGGAACCCCACGAACCCCCGTAGAATCGCCACTTGGGGCGCGAATCTTCAACCGAAGTATGGCCCAAGTCAGAATCCGAGCGCGGGGTAACCTTCCGGGGAACTGGGGTCACCCCATGGCGATTATTTCGATTTTAGGGACCCTAGAAATTTTTTTGAGGGTGATTAAAGCCCATAATTAGCAAACCACCGACTCTTCAACCTATTTTACCCCACTGGGGTTACCTGATCCCCAGGAAACCCCGTAAAATCGCCATTTGGGGCTCTAATTTTTCAGCCGAAGTATGGCCCAAGTCGGAATCTGAGCGTGGGGTCACCCCATAGCGATTATTTCGATTTTAGGGACCCTAGAAATTTTTCTCTGGGGTGGGGGAAGGTCCTAATTCAATTCCTGACCCTATTCCGCTCAACTGGGGTCATCCGGTTCCAACAAAATCCCATGGAATCCGCCTCCGGAATTTCGAATCTTCATCCCAAGTATGGCCGAAGTCAGAAAAATCGCCGAAAAAAATCGACTTTCCCCACCTTCGGGGTCGATGGTACCCCAGGCAAGCGGGGGTCGGCATCGGGATATCGAGTAGACAATATAATTCTCGCGATAAAAAAATACACTGGCTACTAAAATTTATTTGCGAAACATTCAATAGCCGTGCAGCGCCCAGCGCCGGGGACTTTTTCTAGGATACCATTCGCCAGGGGCTAAAAGTGTAAATTACGACTGGCAAACATTGTATCTGCGATGTACAAATAAAGTGGTAACCAGTGGTACAGCCGGGCACTGTTATTACCTCCGTGCACCCTCTCTCTCTCTCTCTTTCTCTCACTCTCTCTTTCTCTCTCTGTCCCACCCTTGCTCGACCTCACCCTTTTTATGATACGGAAGAAATGTTGTTTTTTTTTTCTGCATGTATATGGGATCGGATGAGATGGATTGTACACGGCGTGCGACTGCTTCCCCCTCTCTCTCTCCCTCTCTCTCTCTCTCTCTCTCTCTCTCCGTTATTCGCCATATATGGAATTCGTCATGTTCGGCATTTTCTTTTTTTTTTTTTGAAAACTAACAGATCCGCGCCGCTGAAATAAATATGGCAAACCGGGGACAACACGGTGCACCGGGGCCGGGGGTTGCGCGATATCCGGGGCTGCGTGCAGTCGCCGCGGTCCCCCGCCGCGATATGCATTGGATATATTCGCGGCAAATGCTAGTACACAATATGCCATTACATCGGGTCAATGCACTTCCGGGATAACCGCATTTCGAACCCTACGGGAGGGATCGTTATGTCATGCCGCCTCTTTCTCTCGCTCCCTCTTTAAATAGAGGCAAACCCGAGTGCACCGGTGCAAGTGTGCAAGGTACCACCGCACTACCTTTCGTATCCCGCGAGGATCCCGACCAACGCCATTCGCGCTAACTGCATTTCCCTTATTGACGCCGAATTCTTCCTTTAATTCCCCGCCTTTCATTCATTCATTCATTCATTCATTCATTCATTCTTTCATTCATTTCTTCATTCATTCATTCATTCATTCATTCATTCATTCATTCATTCATTTCTTCATTCATTTCTTCATTCATTCATTCATTCATTCATTCATTCATTCATTCTTTCATTCATTCATTCATTCATTTGTTCATTCATTCATTCATTCATTCATTCATCCGTCCGTCCGTCCGTCCGTCCGTCCGTCCATTCAGTCTTTCATTCATTCATTCACTCTTTCATTTATTTACTTATTTATTTATTTAGTTATTTATTTACTTATTTATTTATTTATTTATTTATTTACTCATTTACTTATTTATTTATTTATTTATTTACTTATTTATTTATTTATTTATTTAAGTTCGCGCGTGTTTGCCGGGGGGGTGGTTCGTTAAAGGGGGTGGCTCGGGATCCCCCGGGGACCGGGAGCTTAGCTTGCAGGCCCGTGCGTGTGTGGATCGGGTCAACAATTGGCGACGGTGTGGGCATTGTTGGCATTGTCGTGGACGAGGTTATTGTTGATATTTTTATCGTTATTATCGAGTCACGGGCGAATCGGGTGTTTCCGGGCCCCGATTTTGAATTTCAACGAAAATTGCAACTCGCTCTTTTTCGAATTTGGGAAATTTTGGGCACGAGCCGCAATTGGCGGGGCTCAAATTCGAATCTCGGGTGTCAAATTGGGGTTTCCAACCGCGAAGTGGGATTTCAAAAAACCTGAAACTCGAAATTTCGCGGGTCAAATTTTCTCGCGGCAAAATTTCAAATTTCAAATTTTTTTTACCAGCAATTTGGGATTTCGGCGATTTCGGATTCGAAATTTCACTCGAAACCTCGAACCACGAATTTTTCCGAGCCAAATCTCGAATTCGAAATTCTCTTTCGACGCCACCCCCTTTCGATCTAGCAGAAGTAACGTATCGTGGGAACGATTTCGTGTCGGGGTTGAACCGCTTCAACACCAGGAACGCCGGATTTTCCCGGGAAACCTACTAGATTGTAAATTCAAGGCGATATGTCAACAATTGAAAGATATTCCTATCCAACGACCGTAAAAATAAACGTAGCGGTGATTACTGCGGGTGTATCTGATAGCGACGGTGACGTTGTGTAAAAAAAAAAGACAGAGAGAGAGAGAAAGAGAAAAGAAAGAAATTGGAAATTGTAATAAAAAAAAAAAAAATGCCGAGGGGAAGATATAAAAGCCTATCTTTAACATTCCATTCGACGCCGACGAGAAGGAGGGTAGATAAACTCCCCGGGATTTCTGTTGGCACTGCTTTGACAGCTGATATCTTTTTTTTCCTCCCTCTTCCACCTTTTTCCACATCCCCTGCAACCCCTCTCCCCCTTTTCGCCCCCGCCCTACCCCAACATCTCTTTTTAAGAAAAATTGAAGGAACTTGTGTGGTTCAAGCGGTTTTAAAGCAGAAAGTCCTAAGCTTTTAAGCTGCGAGTTTTATCGAACGATTTTTTTCCTTTCTTTTCTTCTTTTCCACCCTCCCCGGGAAAGATAAGAAGTTGGAAATAAAGCTTCGGACGTTTTTGCCGGTTTCCGAGTGAAAATGTCGAGCGCGCTGATGTTTTTACACGTTTATTAATTCCGCCTTGAATCGCCGCTTCAATTAAGCCCCATTAATCCCCGTTTTCGTCTTCGGCCCCTCGACGTCACGGAACACCACGGAATTGCGACTCCGGTCCTACGGAAACGGCCACCTGGGGTCGCTCGTTAGTCCATCCCTCGGGAGACGCGTGCACGTGTATCTGGGAGATTTTTTTTTTTCTTTTTTGGTTTTCGGGAATTTCAAGGACCAAGGGATTTCAATGGAAAATTTGGAAATTTGGGATTTGGAAATCTGGGATTTGGAAATTTGGAAATTGGAAATTTGGGATTTGGGATTTGGAAATTTGGGATTTGGGATTTGGAAATTTGGGATTTGGAAATTTGGGATTTGGAAATTTGGGACTTGGAAATTTGGGATTTGGAAATTTAGAAATTGGAAATTTGGAAATTGGAAATTTGGAAATTGGAAATTTGGAAATTGGAAATTTGGAAATTGGAAATTTGGGATTTGGAAATTTGGTATTTGGAAATTTGGGATTTGGAAATTTGGGATTTGGAAATTTGGAATTTGGAATTGAGAAATTTGGAATTTGGAAATTCAGAATTTGGAAATTCGGAATTTGGAAATTCGGAATTTGGAAATTCGGAATTTGGAAATTCGGAATTTGGAAATTCGGAATTTGGAAATTCGGAATTTGGAAATTCGGAATTTGAAAATTCGGAATTTGGAAACTCGGAATTTGGAAATTCGGAATTTGGAAATTCGGAATTTGGAAATTCGGAATTTGGAAATTCGGAATTTGGAAATTCGGAATTTGGGAATTCGGAATTCGGAATTTGGAAATTCGGAATTTGCAAAATCGGATTTTGGATATTTGGACATTTGGAATTTGGAATTTGAAACTTTGGAATTTCAATACACAAGTACCACATTTCTCTCCCGAAAGCTCTCCGGTCTCTGGAAATTCAAGGCCAAAGCAAAGCAAAGCAAAGCAAAGCAAAGCAAAGCAAAGTAAAGCAAAGCAAACCAAAGCTCGAGCCTCTCGCGAGCAATAGCTTCCTCGCGCGTGTCACCTCAACGAAAGTATCCTCCCTTAATCCCTTTCGAGCCCTTTGCCTGACGGCTTCCAGTCGCTTTCCCTGGCTCCCACTCACGGGAAACGTGAGTCGATCGATCGTGGAAACTCTCGAGTTCGGAAGTTCGCCGGCAAGTCCCCGAGTTCCGGGAAGTTGCTCGCAGGAATGCACAATATCAACGCGACTCATTGTACACCCATTAAACTTCGTTGCCGACTGCACCCGCGCGTCTGGAAAGCGACCCACCCCTCCAGGATGCACCTAATAAGCGTGAACCGCGATTTGGGGCTCATCTTATCTCCCCGCACCTGGTAATTAATGGGATAACTCCTCGAGGGGCAAAATTTTTCGGAAAAATAAGAAAGAAAACAAATGCAAAAGTGCATCCGATGCACCGGAGCCGCTTGACATTTAATTGCATCTGCGTTTACGTGCCCTGGGAGACGCAGGGGCCATTAAACGCTCGGCTTTCATCTAAATACGCGGGCTATGCTTTGGAAGTGACGTGAACGGGAGCCCGCAACTCGCTGAGTGCATCCTCGTGCGGTGCAACGGCTCTGGGGATAGGAGACGTGCTCGTAGCTCGTCGAGTGGCAGAAGGACGCAAGGATCGGCGCGAGAAGACGGGAGCCGAGCCTTATGGCACCCGACCCGCGCTTGTATCGCTTTGCCTCCGTGTCTTGTAACACTTTCGGGCAAGTTCGTCATGCAGAGCCAGCCCGAGTGCAGCCAAGTGCATCGAAGTTATACGACCGGAGTGGCCGTGGAGTCGCTTGCCCGCGATTAAGCGGCACCGGGGGAGCATGAGCCGGAGGCTGATGAAAAATGCACCCGTGGCGTCAAGAATTCGTTTCGGGAATTGCATCGATCGGCGTTAACTGGCGCCAGCTGCGGTTGATGTGCATCCACGAGCGCAGGAAGTGACGCTAGCTTCCTCCGGGTGCTGGAATTTTTGCTCCCGCCGCAACGATTTTTCCGAGATCGCGTTTCGATGCCCGGGAATCGGTGTTAAAGTGCTCCCGACGCTGCAATTTTTGCTCATTCGTATTCGAACGCCCGGAAGTTGGTGTTAATTTTGCTCCTAAGGCCCCAATTTCTGCCAATTCGCATTTGAATGCTTAAAAATTGGTGTTATTTTGCTCCTAAGGCCCCAATTTTTGCTCATTTGCGTTTGAACGCCCAGAAGTTGGTGTTAATTTTGCTCGTAAGGCCCCAATTTCTGCCCATTCGCATTTGAATGCCCAAAAATTGGTGTTAATTTTGCTCCTGAGGCCCCAATTTTTGCTCATTCGCGTTTGAATGCCCAGAAATTGGTGTTAATTTGCTCCTAAGGCCCCAATTTTTATCCATTCGCATTTTAATGCCCAAAAATTGGTGTTAATTTTGCTCCTAAGGCCCCAATTTTTGCTCATTCGCATTTGAATGCCCAAAAATTGGTGTTAATTTTGCTCCTAAGGCCCCAATTTTTGCTCATTCGCATTTGAATGCCCAAAAATTGGTGTTAATTTTGCTCCTAAGGCCCCAATTTTTGCTCATTCGCATTTGAATGCCCAAAAATTGGTGTTAATTTTGCTTTTAAGGCCCCAATTTTTGCCCACTCGCATTTGAATGCCCAAAAATTGGTGTCAAGTCGCTACTTCCGAGGTGTTCGGTCGCAAAACTCGAGTCTCGCTAAGCGGTGCGCCATTGGCACCCCAGAGGACGCTGCCGTGGATTCGAAACGCGGAAGTTTCTCGCCCTTAATCGTGCCGCGCTCCCTCGGGTCCCAAGTTCGAATCCCGCTGAGACTGCGGCTGTCCAATTTCACCTCAACGTGTTTTCATCCCCATTAGTGTTTGATTGTGGTCGTATACGGACACTCGTAAAAGGTATTGTCAGTGTCCGATAAAACCGGGGCAATATCGCCGGGTTCAGGTATAAGACACGTTTCGTAGAAGACAGGTGTGTGTGTGTGTGTGTGTGTGTGTCAGAAACTGACCCGGTCCAGAAATTCAGAGTCAGGGTGGAAACTGTGGAAAATGGAAGGGGGAGAGGGTGGAATTTTTTTGTTTATTGGCTCTGGGAAATACGTTGCGTCATCAGCGATTTTAAAAATAATTATAATAATATTTTAATGTTAAAAATGTAATTGTGACAAATCAATAATTTAATGAATAATCAAAATTAATTATAATTCTATTTTTTTGTAGTAAAAAAAAAAATGTGGGAAGAAAAAATATGAATTAACTGGAATTTTTTTTTTGGGAGGGGGGTCGAATGAGCTCCAATTGACCCCGAGGTCTAAATACCTCATTTTTATAATAAAAATAAATGACAAAAGCTCCTTTTTGCGAAGCTCCTCCCGCCCGGGACTCGCGCGAAGGATCTTACGGCGTTTCCTCGTAAAACTCCAGTTTACGAGTTATTTACGAGGAGACGAACAACGTGAATATAATACATTATTTCCACTTCCAGCGGCTCCCTGGGTGACAAAAGGGCGTTCTACGGCGAATATTCAAAGTTCCACTCGACAGTTTAACCTCCCGTCAACTGCTAATGAATATCCTACACGTAGCAAATTGCATTACCACCACCACCCCCCCCCCCCCCCCCCCCTGGTATCCTACAGTAGCGTCCCGCGTTGGATCCACGATCGCCAAAAAAAGTCCAAAAACTTCGAATTTTTTTTTTAATTTCTAAATTCACAGTAATTGAAAAATTGGAGTTTCCAAAAATTGCAAAATCCCAAAATTCCTAAATTCAAAAAAAAAATTACAATTTTGGAAAATTACAATTTCCAAAAATTGCCAAATCCCAAAATTTGCGTGATCCGACAAATTAGAAAAATCCTAAAAACGACAAAATCCTAAAAATTCCCAATTTTACAAAATTTACGATATCCAAAAACCTCCCAATCACCCCCCCCCCCCCCCCCAAAAAAACTACAACCCCTCCTCCCCCTCCCCAAAAAAAATAGACCACCTAATTATCCCGGAAAAAGTCCTCTCCCGCTTGATCGTGGAAATCGCATCGCCAAGAATCCAATTTAAAATCAGCCCTTCATCCCCCCCCCCCCTCCCCCCCGCCTTCCATCCCCCAACGAACCCCAGAAAGCTTCTTCGGGGCTTGAAAAATCGTGTTTTCACAGTCCCTCCTTTCTCAGCACGCTGATGTTTAAAACAAGCGACCGGAAATAGCCACCGAGTATTTTTAAGACTTAAGCTTCCCGTCCACGGGGAGGAAAGTGAGAATATATACCGCAGTCGTATGTTTTCCCCTTTTTACGTTGCACTTTTCCACCGGAAGTCAAGGCAAAGAGAAGCATGTATTCCTTTTCCTGTACAGGGCAACTTCTTAAAGTCCAACACACACACACACGTACGCCCTCTTACGTCATGCTTGGGTTCACCCTAAAGGACCTCGTCCTTTTCTCCCTTTGAATTCCAGAGGAGGAACAAAAATGAAAAAAAAAAAAAAGAAAATTCGAATGGGTCCTTTGGGGTCGAAAATTCTCGAATCCCGTTTACAGGATGTTCCTTGACCGAAAATTGATGTAAAAAAAAAAAAAGGACCTTCGGTCCTTGCGAATTTTATCTTAGATAAAAATCTACTTTTTTCAATTTACATTTTCTTCAGATCAATCATTTTCCAAATCAACATTTTTCCGAATTAATATTTTTCCGAATTAATATTTTTCCGAATTAATATTTTCCCAAATTAAAATTTCAATTATCGATTAAAAATATCACTAATTAATATTCTCGTCCAACACATTCGAAAAATTGTAATTTACAAAATTGAAAAAAATAAAACAAAATTACTGACCCCCGGAAAACGCTAGATGGCGTTGCCGGAGAATTCCCCGCCATTGTCCACTCGGAGACACGTGTACAGGGCGATTCGTAGAAACTGTCGAGCCTTTACGACATCGTTGCCGATGCTTGCAATTAAATCGCAATAAAAAAAAATAAAAAAAAAGTCGGAAAATGGAATAACCGTCTGGCGCTAAGCGACAGAAGCATCGATGGGATCCCCGGGGGTTTATGGGTACTCGGGGGCTCATTTATTGGGCATTTGCTACGGCTTCGATTCCTTTCGGGTATTTCAAAACGCAGTAAAGACGAACGATTGCAGAACCTATCATACCTTTTATTTACGTGCCTCTCTCCCTCTCTCTCTCTCTCTCTCTCCCTTTTTTTTTATTTTATACCCTTGTATTATGTTGTAGCGTTTGTTTCTTCCTCTTTTTTTTTTTTCTTCCCTCACAAAACGATCGAACTCTACGCCTACGCGGCACCGAGACCGTTTTACGAGCACCCGAGTATAGTTTCAACGCGTTGGCTTTCTCCTATTTCACCATTTGCCTCCTCCTTTCGACTCCTTTTCCGTATTCGCCTGGACTTCGACCTCAGCGAGGGCCCTCAAAATGAAATACAACCGGAGAATCGCGCCAAGAACTGGATTCTCTTGCAAGAGAAAGCGAGAGAGAGAGAGAGAGAGATGGAAGAAAAAAAAAATATATATAAAGAGAAAGAGAGAAACAAATAAATAGGGTAACAGGGGGAGGGGCAGCCGCGAGAAAATTGCACAATCCATTTATTGTCCCTAAGTAGAGCCGAGCCGTGCCGAGCCAAGCCAAGCGGAGGCAGAATTTGCAATTCCCGCTTGTACCGTGGCGTTATTGTAACGCGGCATTTCAATGGCGATTCAAACGCCTGGGAATGATGTTACGTAATTGGTTCGTGGAATCAAACGCAGTTCCTGCAGCGCCTGTAGGATGATGACCCGGAGGCCGATCCTTATCAGCCGCGCCTCGTTTGAGGATCAAAGGATTTTTTTTTCGTTTTTTTTTTCTTTTTTCGCTTGAAAATAAATACCTTTTCCGAGGAATACGTTATTTTTTGGGAATTTTGGAATTCTTGTTTTTTTTTGGGGGGGGGAGGAATTTTTTTTTTTAAATTTTGGGACTTATTTTTGGGGGGAGGAATTATTTTTTGAAATTTTGGGACTTTTATGTTTTTGGAATTTAGGACTGTTAGGATTTTTTAAGGGAGAATTTTTTTTAGAATTCGAGAATTTTATTTTGGGGAATTTTGGGACTTTCATTTTTTTGGAATTTTGGGACTTTTATGTTTTTGGAATTTTGGAGTGTTATTATTTTTTAAGAGAGAGTCTTGTTAAGAATTCTAGAATTTTATTTTGAGGAATTTTGGGACTTATTTTTTTGGAATTTTGGGACTATTACTTTTTGGGGGGGGGGGGATTCTTTTTGGGAATTTTGGGACTTTTATGTTTTTGGAATTTGGGACCGTTATTATTTTTTAAGGGAGAGTTTTGTTTAGAATTCTAGAATTTTATTTTGAGGAATTTTGGGACTTATTTTTTTTTAATTTTGGAGTGTTATTATTTTTTAAGGGAGAATTTTGTTTAGAATACGAGAATGTTATTTTAGGGAATTTTGGGACTTTTATTTTCGGCAATTTTGGAGTGTTATTATTTTTTAAGGGAGAATTTCGTTTAAAATTCGAGAATTTTATTTTGGAGAATTTTGGGACTTATTTTTTTGGAATTTTGGGACTATTACTTTTTGGGGGGGGGGGGGGGGGGGATTCTTTTTCGGAATTTTGGGACTTTTATGTTTTTGGAATATTGGACCGTCATTATTCTTTAAGGGAGAATTTTTTAGAATTCTAGAATTTTTGGGGGGAGGGAGGGGGGTAAGTTTTCCAATTATTCTTCATTTATTATAACAATTTTCCAAAAAGATAATGAATAATCAATATAATTATCCCAGTTTTTGGGAATGTCGGATCGAAATCGACGCTTTCGGTGACTCGTCCTGTAGAAAAATCCTCGAGTCCAGGGGAAAAACGGCAAATACACCTTGGCATTTAATTAATCAGCCGCACACGTTGGACATTTCGGGTGTTTGCGCGTGTACTTGTGGCGAAAGGAAGAACGACTCGTGGCCGAGGGCTATTCCCGTATTTCTAACGACAACGCGCCGGCATTGTGCACGAGTGTTGACACAAATATGCACTCCCTGGCCGTTGTCCGGGCTATTCGAGTGCGGCCACGGCGTGCCTTAAGGTGTTTTACAGAACGCGAGCTGCATAAACACACGCCGGAGTGGAAGATTAAATAAGCAACTCCCCCAAAGTTCCTTCCTTGATTACTCTCTGCCGTATTTAGCGAGTCAACAGTATGCAAAAGATCACAATAATGACGTCAAATTAAACTCAGCCGTTGTTACGAACTTCGCGCAAACCCCAAACGCCAGCGAGATGGGATTTGAAACCCGAGGAAACTCCGGGGAAACTGTAATTCCGCGATATTTCAAAATTCCCATTTTGAAACCAACAAATCCCGGGTTCTTTCTCAAAAAGTTTCACCCGAACCTCAGAATTTTGACTTTCGACCCTAAAATTTCCCGGTTTCAAAAAAAAAAGGATCCCCCGAAAGTCACAAATTCGCATGGACCCGAAAAATTCTTTTTTGGCTCCTCATCCGGAAAATCCAAAAAAGTTAATTTTCACGACGATTGTTAAAGATCAAAAAAAAAATCGTAACTTTTTTTCCAAAATCCAGAGAATTTTTCAAAAATCTACCCTACCTCCCCGATTTCCCCTTTTCTTGGTCTCCGAAAATCCCCGGACTCAGGAACCACCTCTTGGAAGCGAATCCCCATTCCGCCCCGCCTCGAACACCAACACACACGCATGCACACGCTATGCGACAGTGGCCGTTGCGACTCGGACGACCGGTGAAATTTATTAGACGGAATTTTTTTCGTAGTTTCACTGACGCTTTACTGCATTAATTTCGAATAAACTGACGAGTCAATAAAATCACCGGATGGGCAATAAAACATCCAATTCCGTAATTCGTGAGCTCCCTGCGAGCGTATCCATGCACTGCACGGGTGCGCCCGCGTCCCGTATCGATATCCGCGTGTATGTACCTATGTGTGTATGTACTACACGTGTACGCGCGTGTACGTACAAATTCGTACACGCACACGCGCGCACTTTCGTGCAACGAAAGCGTGAGTCACTCGTACCATCGGGAACCGTGCGATGTTCGGTCGTGCATTTTATTGCAGTTACGCATTCGTTGCCGTCCATCGCATCGTCCCACCCCCGAATGCAAATTCCAAAAATTTTCCTATACGTTTGTTCTATATATATATATATGTCCTTTTTTTGTGCATTTCCTTCCTCTTTTCCCGCTTTTTTTTTTGTTATTTCTGATACCTTCATTTTTGCTCGCCTCGCGTCACCGGTATCGCTAATTTACGAGCGCAGTAATGCCCCTGCCGATGCTGTTTCACCGGACAAGCGGTGCCCCGGGTGGTCAGAAATGCGAGTCCTGACCCTGGACCTGAAAATGCGACGATAATGGAACGCGGACGCTATCCACGAGTCGCCCTGTAGATTCCCCAGCTGATGCCGAGTAAGTCGAAAAGGACCCAATTGGGCAATTTCGTGGTATCGCCGGGAGCCTAATTAGGCGTTATAGAGCCTAATTAGGCAACGGAAGTCTCCAATTAGGAGAGTAATTGTATTAGTGATGAATTGATTAATGCAAAAATTGATTATTATTGAATTGATATCTTATTGATCGATAAATTTTTCGGGTTTCCAATTTAAAAAATTTACGATATCAGGTAAGTGGCCGATTAGAAAATCGGTTATGTTAATTAGAGCCTAATTAGCGACAATCAGAATAGTCAAAAAAAATAATTGTAATTAGTAAATGCCTAATTGGGACCTCGTCGTATCGCTAATTCCCTAATTACCGTTATCGCTGGGGTAAAAAAAATCGTAACGATCACATCGACACCCTGAAAATCGAAATTCGATCGGGGACCCGTAACTCGGAGGACCTATCGGTTAAAGAAAAAAAAAAAAGAAAAATATTGCGGGTACCCCAATTAGGGACCGGTGACGTCATCAACGTCCCACCAGTGCCGCAGTGTACTACCACCACCCCATTCGTTGGAGCTCGCCGCGGCTACTTCTCGATCCGCTCGACTGCAACTGCGAGTGCAACTGCGAGTGCAACTGCGAGTGCAACTGCGAGTGCAACTGCGAGTGCAATTGCAATTGCATTTACCGGGGGTGTCTCGAGTGGCTCGAGCCGGCGGGAAAGGGAAAGAGAAACGGAATCAATTTTTCCTACTTATCCTACATTTAAGTTTGAAATCCATTCGGGGAGGGGGGGCGGTGGGACCGAGGTATGTATGTATGTATGTATGTATGTCTGTGCGGCGGAAGTCGCTCCAGATTTTCCGCGAGTGTATGTACGTACGTCGAGGAAATGCCGGAGACGAGAGTTCCGAAGTTCCGCAGCGAGACGGAAAGAAAGAAAGGAAGGAAGGAATGGAAAGGAAAGGAAAGGAAAGGGTCCGGGGGAAATGGATCCACACGTACGCTCGGAAATGCACTCACACGAGCGCGTGCAGGCAAATGCATTTGTTTCGGTGGGTGGGTGGTTGGGTGGTTGGGTGGGTGAGTGGGTGAGTGGCGGTGGTGGCGGCGTAGGTACAAAGTCGTGTTCCAAATTCCCTGACACACTTCACACACGCCAGGAGAGCTTTCCGTGTTGCCGTTGCTGTTGTTGTTGTTGTTGTTGTTGTTGTTGTTTTAAAGCTGCTTGATGTGTTGGGATATAATCCTAGACAACCTTTAAGACATGTTACCCTCCCACACATCCGCACACATCCACACACACACACGCACATTCATACACGCATACATAAATACACACACACACACATCACACGTACATACGTCCATGCATACATACACACACACATACATTACATATTTTCTGGTATATTTGCGTAAGTGTGAGTGAGTACATATGGCGTTTTCTCGTGTTTGACCTTTCGCAGTGTGAGTGAGTACGAGCGTACGTGTAACAGATATACATCCCTTTTATCTTTTGTGTACAGGAAAGATAAGGGAAAGACAGAGATGGAGAGAGAGATAGGAAACAAGGGTGAAAAAGGGAGAGAGGGAGAGAGAGAGATGGATGGATAGACGAATGCACGGACACAGGAATGAAATGAACGGTTTCTCTTTCACGACAGACTACAAATCCGGAATACAAGATTTGCTGATTTGCTTATTTGCATCCTCGTTTAGTTCCACGCGGACGTACGTATGTAAGCGGACGCATACGTTAACGTGCATTCGAAAATTAAATCTACATTTCCAGAATCCTCGCCAGTCGTTCGTTGCTGGAGATTCCGTTTCTTTCTTTTTTTCCCATCAGGTAACGGTTTTTCCGCGGATTGTTTACCTGCTTTTTTTATTTTCGTTATTGTTGTTGTTGTTACTATTATTATTGTTATTTTTACTTCCATTTTGCAATTTCGAATTTATTAGATCCAAAAATTTTGGAAAATTCTAATATTAATGAAAGCGATTATATTATAATAATAATAATAATAATAATAATAATAATAATAATAATAATAATAATAATACAAACTATAATTTAACAAATACGAGATTCACTGCTCGACCGCAAAAAATAAATTCGAAAAATCGCATAAATTGGCAAAATTTTGAAGAAAAAAAAGTCACCGCATCGCGATTGAAGAAAGAAAAACAAAAAAAAAATAAAAAAAACCACCGCGAAGTTACGAAATTTCGAGTTGGTTTCTCCTTTTCCGCCTCCGCACGGTAATTGAAACTGACGCGGCGTTTCATAAGCGTGAAAGCATTACTCCCGGGAAAGTTATGCAGCCTCCTTGTGAAAGGGTCAAAGTGAAAGAAAAAAGAGAGAGACAGAGAGAGAGAGAGAGAGGAGGGAAAAGACGAAAAAAGAAATGTTAAATAATGTCCGGTAGTGATCTCGGTTACCCTGTGCTCGCAGCATCCCCTTTACCTCGGCGTATAAACCATGCAAACCCCTGCACACATGCACACACACACACGCGCATGCATACGCGTATGTACTCCTCGGTACAAAGGAAGCAAAGGGAGAAATAAAAGACGAGAAAATATTTTGGAGCTTCCTCTTCTTCTGTAACATAAAAGAGGCAGAAATGTAGGAAAAGCTTCGCTAACGACATGATATATGGATAAGATATAACGTTATTGTACGTGCACGCGCCTGTGTGCACTCCACCCGACGTGCATGTACGTGTAAAACACGCGCGACATGCATATAAGTAGTACCCACGGCCATCCTAAATCCTCTTCTTTCTCTCGCGACCAAAAAAACAAAAAAACAAAAACAAGAAAAAAAATCGAATTTTTGCATCGTCCGAAAAAAAAAAACATAAAAGACAGAATTTTTGCCAGTCCAAAGAAATATTTCCTTGAATAGCCTCCGTACCTGTAATAAATATGTACCTGGATTACACACACACACACACACACACACACACACACACACACACACACACACACACACATATTCTAGGGTTTTTCTATAGATATGTATATATATATCTAGGGGAAAATGCTCGGAATATATATAAAAGCTGAGCTTTTTTTTCCCTGAAAGCTCGCAAATGTATTGTTGGTGGCCGTAAGGGTGGTTATTATTATTTGGTATCGGAATTGAATGGAATTGAAACGCGAGAGAGAAGCACAAAAGCTTAATGATACCGCGCGAGTAAAAGTGGTTGCAGCGCGTCAGGGGCGAAAGGGAAACTTTAATTAAGTTACATTAATTTTTTTTTTTTTTTTTCTTGCCTTAAGTAACACCGTCGGATTCAGACTGAAAAGATTTTTTCTTTTTTTTCGGTCGAGGGAGTACCGGGGAATAAAAAAGGTGGCAATTACAACTTAAGAGGGTGCGAAAAAAATTTTCTCGGGGGGTTGAACGAATTTTTGGGGGATCGGTGTCGTTTGGAGGGGGACGATATGGAAAAAAAACGAAGTTTTCCTATTAATTTAATATTTTCCACGTGAAAATTTATTTTTCAACAAAGAAAAAAAAGAAAATTATTATAAATTTGTATTTATAAACATAAATTATTATAAACAAAAGAAAATTTGCCGTCCTACGTTTTTTATTATGACAACAGGATCGAGGGAAATCGCGTAGGAAGCGAAAAAGTCTCCGTTTGTGGGAATCCTCGGTGTCCGCGAGCCGCCTGGTGGTGGAAACAGGAACTACGAGGTGTGCAAGGTCGGGAGGAGCGTTGGAGAGTTTGTGGGTAGCGAGACACCTGCGTTGAAAGGAAAGAAAAGGAAAACTGAAGAAGGCATAGAGTGGTTTTGTGCACACATTCACACATTCACACACATACACATACTCAAGCGCATATTTATTGTAACGTAAGAATGCAGCGGCTGTATGGGTGTATTTTCTTTGGTTTCACGATGGGTGGGAACCGAGTAGAAGGAACTACGCATGAGGAAGCAACGCCAGTCTGACCCTAGACTGGAAGACTCTTAACGTGTCGTTGACTGCACCAGCCGAATATACCTTTTGCGCACGAAAGCCACACGTGGGAAACGGAGACGCCACGGGAGATAGCGAAACAGAAGTGGAGGAAAGAGGGGGAAAAAAAAGAAGAAGAAGGTGAGGAGAAAAAAGATCCTTATGAGAAACGGGGCCTGTCTCTCTACCTTCAATTTTTTATCTCCTGAATTATAAAAATTATAAACAATTTTCTGAATTATAATAATTACATTAATATTTTTTTAATCAAAATAATTATAATTATTTTTATGACCCAAAATAAGTAAAATATAAAATTATAAAATTAAAAAATTATAAAATTATAAAAATCGTTTTTAATAAAAATTGTAACAATTTTCTGAATTATAATAATCCAACCCTTCTTTTACTTAATTACAATAACAATAATAATCGTCACCCCTCACCCCAAAGGGTAAAATGCCTTTCCTGGGAATTTTTTTGGTAAATTCTTTATTATTTTCCACCCCTTTCCCTATTTTCCCTTTTTTCCCCCTTTTTTTTCAGTTCATCCCCTAATTTCTTTTCGAGGCTTTCGCTAACGGGCCACGTTTCGTCTCTCGCAAATATCTCGGTTTTCCCCGCGAAAACCGCCTTGGAACGCGATATAAAGGGGGTTTAAAAGTTGCCGGGGTTGTTTCGGCGCGGAATCTCGCCCCTTCGGAATCTTTTATTTTGCAAACGTGCCAAACATTTCCGTTTTATTGCGAGAGAAAACTTCGCCCAAGGAGAGGAAACCCCGCGGAGCCGAGCTGCCAAGGGAGGAATGGAATTAAGTGTATACGCGTACGTTCTACGTATAACAGTTCTATTCCTAGCAGAAATGCGCCCGCTGAAATTCCAGGGCTTCGCTGCACCGACTGCAGCAACGCGAATCTCTCTCTCGTCGTTTATGAGAGAGTGCAATTTCCAACCTGGGATATGGGGACTGCGCTGAAAAAAAAAAGAAAAGAAAATAGGGGAAGGGATGAAAAAAAGGGGGGGAACAAGAAAATAGGGGAAGGGGTGAAAAAATGGAAAAAATAGAGGAAGGGGTGAAAAAATGGATAAAATAGGGGAATGGGTAAAAAAGAGGAAAATAGGGGAAGGGGTGAAAAAAGAAGAAAATAGGGGAAGGGGTGAAAAAGGGAAAATAGGGGAAGGGGTAAAAAAGAGGAAAATAGGGGAAGGGGTAAAAAAGAGGAAAATAGGGGAAGGGGTGAAAAGGGGAAAATAGGGGAAGGGGTAAAAAAGAGGAAAATAAGAGAAGGGGTGAAAAAGAGAAAATAGGGGAAGGGGTGAAAAAGGGAAAATAGGAGAAGGGGTGAAAAAGCAAAAAAAAAGAAAATAGGAGAAGGGGTGAAAAAAGCGGAAAAAAGGAAAATAGGGGAAGGGGTGAATAAAAAAACAGCCCTTCGTGGAATTTCAAAAGACTTTGGATGAAGGTCGCCAACCCTTACCGGGTCGATTTTTGTGGTTGGCACACTGGGGTTCTTGGGACCCCACCGATAGGATCGTTTGCCGTCTTCCCAAAAAATAAAAAAATAAAAAAATTGGTGAAGAAGACTCGGACTACTCGCCACCGGAAGTAATCGAAGAGGGCAGATGTTCCTCGAGGGGCCTCGTCATCGCGCACCTTACCTTGACGGTGATACTCGAAAATCATTAGCCCGGCGCGTTTGGTAGAAAGGTGGATATATGTATTCTGGGTTCCCTCGGAAGGTCTCTTTCCTCCGGGTTTTCGTCACGCAGCGACGAACATGCTAATGCAGGAGATAAGTATGTACCCGGCAACTACCTACGTGTACATACGTGCATTTTAATATGACTTTAAATGAAGTTTTAATAGCTTCCTTTTAAAAGTGTACACACCGAGACACGCATAGACACGGATACGTACGTGTATGTATGTATGTGTGTGTACACCCTGGGCACATTCTTCCCTTTGATAATAAAGGGAATGATTCCTTTGTGCGGTTCATACATATCTTAGGTACCCATTTAAAAGGACCGTCGTCGGGAAAGGGGCCGGTTCTTCTCGATTGTTGATTCAAGAATCGTGGGTTGAGTCACGTTCTCGCGGTTGTGGAGAAAATGGGAATGGGAGTGCGAGTGGGAATTCGGATTTCAATGGGGATGACAATGGGAATGGGAATTGAAATTAGAACTGGAATGTAGATAATTCTGGGAATGGGAATGGGAATTAGAATGGGAATGGGAATTAGAATGGGAATGGGAATTCGGATTTGAATGGGGATGGGAATGGGAGTGGGAATTTGGATTTTAATGGGGATGACAATGGGAATGGGAATTGGACTAGAAATGGGACAGAAATGAAAATGGGAATGGGAATGGAAATTAGAACTGGAATGTAGATGATTCTGGGAATGGGAATGGGAATGGGAATGGGAATGGGAATTAAAATGAAGATGGGAATGGGAATTAAAATGAAGATGAAGATGGGAATGGGAATTAAAATGAAGATGAAGATGGGAATGGGAATGGGAATTAAAATGAAGATGGGAATGGGAATGGGAATTAAAATGAAGATGGGGATGGGAATGGGAATTAAAATGAAGATGAGGATGGGGATGGAACTTTTGAGGAGAAATGAAAATAAGAGAAGACAAAGGGAAAATGGGAAATGGGAAATGGGAAATGGGAAACTTGGTACCGTCTATCGACAACATTCAAGAAACGTCTCAGGAAGCATCGCAGCGAATTCTCCTATTGCAACAGAACCCTGTTGTCTTTCTGTAGCTCGTAAAGCAATTCCAAGGCGAGCATCCACCCTTGGAGGATTTTCATAAGCCGCAGATTCACGGTGAAGCCCGTAAAAGAAGCTCATAAACGCGCAACCCCTTTCTCAGGTACGAAATGCAGCCGAGGCTCTAATTAAGGACAAATATTAAATCTCGAATTGAAACGTTGTACCGTGTTATATTTCTGCCTTTGCCTTTGCCTTTGAATTAAATGGCAAATTTGATATTGTAATTTGTACGACGTCGATGACGTCACATGAAACGAAAATCGCTTTCAAATTCCGACGATGGAAAAAACAAATTATTCTGTCGAAAAAAAAAAACCAAATAACCATGGAATTTTTGTGTCATTTGAAAATTAAAAAAAAAATCATTTTAAATTGAGTCTAATAATTTAAATGACCCGATGACGTCGCATGAAACAAAAATGGCTTTCAAATTCCGATGATGAAAAAAAAAAATCATTTTAAATCAAATATAATCATTTGAACGACCCGATGACGTCACGTGAAACAAAAATCGTCCTGAAATTCCAATGACGAATGAAAAAAAAAAAAAGTAAAATCAAATGCGAGGCTGAAATTGGAATTTCCGCATCCGGCGAAAATGCATCAAGGGAGGGGGCGCAGGGATAATAATAAATTGAAGCACTTCTCATTTGCATCTTTGGCAAGAGACGAGAGTGAGGAAGGACAAGCCTCGAAAATGAGTTTGAGGAACGCGGGGTGAGAAATAGAGAGAGAGAGAGAGAGAGAGGGGGGATGAAAGACGAGGGGTGACAGAGAAGGATAGGGGATGCAATGGGACGTGCGATTAGCCGCCTTGGCCTTTCTCAAATTCAATTAGGTTCTTACGAGCAAGTATAAGGTGCGGTCATTAATTATTATACGAGAGCACGAGGGGGTAGAAAAGGGGGGGGGAGGGGGGATGAGGGTGCAGCTGCAAGCCATGGTGGCACGGAGGCGATTTCCAACGACAGACTCCGCGCTGAGTGCTTTATTTCCCTCTTATTCTCCCACGGCTCTTCTTGTCCCGCCTAATTTTCATAGCCCCGAGGTCCCGGGTGGTGGTGCGAGCAATTGGGGGTTGCTCGACAGCCCGTCGCGTGGTCGTTGAAGCTCCTTTGTGACTGGACGATTTTTTTCTTTTTTTTTTTTTCGTTGATTAGGAGGTTTCAGCGAATTTTCGGGAAATTGGGTTCCCGGAATTTTGGTGGACGATTTAATTTTGAAATTTCGGGGAATTGAATTTTGGGGTGATTTGAATTTTTTCGAAATTGAATATTAGGAATTTTTAGGAATTATTTTTTCTAAAATGAATTTTAGGATTTTCTTTCATTTATTTTTAAAAGGTAATTTTTGCAAAATGAAAGTACACGAATTTTAGGATTCTCTTTTTTTTTTAATTTTTAGGAGGTAATTTTTGTAAAATGGAGACCCCGAAATTTCAGAATTTCTATTTTATTTTTATTTCTAATAATTAATTCTTGTAAAATGAAGACACTCAATTTCGACAAAACAAAAATTACCATTATTTTTCTCATGGATGACAAAAGTTCCAAATACCTAAAAATTTTATTGCAAAATGGAAAAATAATTCTCATTTTTTTAAATTTAAAAATTAGTTGCATTTATTCTCCCTTCATTTTCTAAATTCCCTCACTTTCTTATTTCTGTCATCCTTACATATGATATATATATATCCCCACCCACACACTACATATATATACATATATATGTATATGTATATATATTTACTATACGGTGGTTTTAATTACTTTCGCAATTAAAGTCGTCATCCTTGAAAATGTCAGGGGGAAAAAAAAAAGAAGGAGGAAAATACTTAAAAGGGTAAAAGTGGAAGAAAGAGGGAACATTGTTGGCAAGTAGGTACCGGTAGGGGGCAGTGCCGAGTGCAGGAGTGCATAGTGCAGTACACTAGAACCTCCGAGAGTAGAATTAAAATCTGTCGTAACGTCGAGATAAAATAAAATAAAATAAAATAGAAAAAAATTTAAAAAAAAATAAATAAAATTACAAAAAAAAAGATTGCCGTTGCTGCACATTTTTTAATCTCCACGACTATTCTATTCGTACTTACACACATTGCGGCGCGTATCTGTGTCTATATATCACATTTTTTACACGCCATAGCGGCCGTGTACAATTATACAAACGTAAATGACGACAAATTAATTTCCCTCCCTCCCTCCCACTCTCGCGACGTATTTTCTCGTTCATTTTTTTTTCTTTTTTTTTTTACATATTTCTCCCTTTAATTCGTTTCATTTCATTTTCCGCATTACAGTACGATTTCCTTCCGCTCCGCGGGGCCCGCGAGTGCCCTTCACGGCGAAAAGGACTTGTCGTCCCCGTTTATTCCTAATATTAATCACGCGTCCCGATTTCTGAGGCAACTAATTGCTTTTCTCCGTATAATTAAAAATATATTTACCGCTTACGTCGTTTTCGGGGAGGGGGAGGGGGGGATTCATAAGCGAGCTTGCAGCGGAATTACGCGCTCGCGAGCTTGCACCACCCCCCATGCCCCCCGATCTTTTCCCACGAAATGTGTGTGTCTTTTATTTTGCGAGTTGTCAATTTCGAAAATTTCAATTTCCAAATTGCAAATGTTAATTTCCAAATTTACGAAATTTAAAAAAATAGTACATTCAAGTTTCGTGATTTCGGTATTTTCGGGAATTCTCGTGATTCCAAAAATTTCGTTGAATTCGAATTTTCCTGATTTTCATTTTCCCGAATTTCCCAAAAAGAAAATACAAGAATTTCGAAAATTCCGAAAATTTCGGAATTTCCAAAAATTAAATAATTCATTAAAATAGTGACGTAATAATTTTTTTTCCTGCGAAATGAGTGTTTTTTATTTTGCTGAATTTCCAAAAACGTCTGGTCGCGAAAATTTCGAAACGACAAAAATCCCATAAAAATCCTAAAATCTCCCTGTGGTTTTCTCCGTCACGTGAAACGTCACTAAAACAAATACAACCGTTTTCCGTCGTTTCTGGATAATACTGTCATTTATTATTTCGAAAAATTCATTAATTTCCTATTCGTGAGAATAAAGATAATCCCTCGGTTTTTCTCTCTTTTTCCCTCTCCCTCTAAAATAAAAAAAATTAAAAAAAAATTCTCTCTCTCTCTCTCTCTCTCTCTGGAAGAGAAATAAAATAAAAAAATAAACAAAACGAAAGCTTTATTATTACAGTAACATTATTACCTCGATTTTCTCTCTCTCTCTCTCTCTCTTGAACTACTCATGAATCATGTTCATTGTCAGTTTAAAGCCCAACCGCACAATTCCGAACGAATTTCCTTCCTTTTTTCTTTCACTTCTATTTTTTTTTTAGCTATTGGGAAAGATATTAGAATGGAAGCCCCATTATTCTTGTTAAATCCATAAAAATTGGGTCGATCGAGTGGGAAGAAGAGAAAGGAAGGAGGGAAAAGAAAATATACCGGGAAGAGGAACTCTGCCGAGGAAAATATATATATTTGTCGAAAAAGAAAATTAATGAACTAAAAGCGAAGCTATTAGAAGCTTATTAAAAGATTTACGGGGAATGTATGGCTGATAGCCGTTGCAAGGCTCTCACGATAGATCGTGGGAGATTTTTTCGGTGGATTTTCCATAATTGGTGGATTTTTTCGAGGTTCGTGGTTTCACGGAAAACCGCGGATTCGGGTTTTACAGAAAAAAAAAAAATGAAAAAAAATGAAAGGAAAATTAATGTAACGAAATTTTGTAATTTTTGGTATTTCTGAAATTACGAAAATTCTTCGAAACGCTGAAATTGAAAAATCCTAAAAATTGTAAATATTGAAAAATTTCGAGAATCGCGAAAATTATTCGAAACGCAAAATTATCTAGTAATTTTCATGGGGTTTTCGTAACTTTGGAATTTTCGCCAGCACAGAATTTTGGAAATTTTGGCAATTCAAGAATTTTCCACAATTTCCGTATTTCCAAGAATTTTCGGAACCCTCGAATTTTTTAAAACTTCAATTTCGAATTTTTTTTTTTTGTGATTTCACGATTTCGAAAATTTCGAAAATCCTTTTTAAATCACAAAATTAATTCATTTCGAGCCACGTAGGAAAAAAAAAAAAAATACCGAAAATGCAAAAGACGTCAAGTCACACGTCCCTTGACCCAAAAAACTGGGGATATCGTAAGATAGGAGCAAGTTTTCCCCAGATATTTCGCCGCGGGATATTGGAAAACATATTGAAATTTACGGGACGAGTGTTGGTAATAAGGATCTTTTTCTACTCCATTGGAGGAATCCGATCAAAACTCGTTGAGTTCATGTTTTATGGAAATATTGGATAAAAGCGTGAGTTGTATATGTGTGCATGCATGTGTGCATGCATGTACGTACAAGCAGTTGCTCGGAAGGAGCTTTTTCTGCGGTACACGGTTCGTGCAGTTGATGGTTCGGCGTTGTTGGAATTCTGGTGAATTTCTTCACGGGGAGGTTGTGATTTAGGCTCGGACCGGGATATCGTAAATTCCTGGACCCGAAGAATCTTTTTTTTTTTTTCCAAAGATTTATCGATATCGGAAATAATTATTGCGATTTTCTCGAAATTTCCCACAATTGTGGTATTTTTGCAAGATTTTGAGTCGGAAGCTTTAAATGAAAATTTTTGATTTTCTCATAATTTTTTTCGAAAAAGAAAATTTATTCGAATATTAATCATTGGAATAAATAAATATTTGCAATTTGTAAAATCTCCATTAATTTTTTTTCTCCAAAAAATATTATTTTCTAGTCACTAAATTTCTATTTTTTTTCTTTGCTTTAAAAATTCGTTGGAAAATTAATAACGGGCGTAAATGATAAATAAATTGAGATTTTGAATTTCCAGATCAATTACTGACGCATTTCAGATTTACTAATTTGCTGTCCAAAAAAAGAAAAAAAAATTTTCAAAAGATAAAACGTCATTCGAAAACCTGGTATCAGGTTGTTGCACAATTAACGTCGATTATTTCGCATGAACGTAACGCCAATGATCGTCGTTAATTATGCACCAACCTCGCAAACATTTTTTTTTCTCAAACAATAATCAATTTTAATTCAAAAAAAATGCTAACCTTTTTTCCAAAAAAAAAGAATAACATTATTTCTAAATTCAAATTCCAACTAAATTTTACCTCCCCAAAGACAGAAAATAAATTTTAAAAAATTGATTTCCAAAAAAAAAATGCTCTTATCGATTTCCGTGCAATTGTCGTGGATTCTTGCAGAAGCTGGTGCACCTGCAACTGCATAGTTGCTCTCTCGAGTATCGTAATAACTTTTCACACAACAATTGCTCTCGCGAAAGACGGAAATTCGATTTTCGTCAAAGGGACGAGACAAGGCCAAAAAAATAAAGGCCGCTCGGATGGGAATCAAAATCGAAATAAAAAAAAAAGAGGAGGGGGGGGGGGGGGAGAAAAAAAATTGAACGCGGAAAGGAGTTGTACAGTGTATATAATGCAAATACTGCAGGGAAAAGGGGAAAAAAAGGAGAAGAAGGGGTTGGGGTTGGGGTTGGGGTTGGGGGTAAAACCAATACTCGAATGAACTCAAAAGAACGTAATCGCTTAAACAATAGTCTGCTGTCAATAGAAATCCACTTAGAAGGAGTCAACAAAAAACTGGAAATTTAATCGCTGGAAAAAAGCCTTTCGCGATCAAAGAAACGACGGAGATAATTGAAATACGAGCGTATCGAGTGATTTAAATATTTCAAATGTTATTCCATGTTTATCTCATACCATTTCTTTTTTTTTTTTCATCAAAGGAATAAGTAGGTACTTGAAAAAAAAAAATTTTTCTTTTTTTTTTCTTTAGGTTTTACTCTTCAAAAATTATACTTACACTTTTTAAAAAACAATTTTTTATTCATACTTTAAAGAAAACATTTTTTTTAAAGAGACTGAGTGAGAGAAAAAAAAATATAAATTTCCTCTGGAGGAAGGAAATACTTTTTTTTCCCTACCAATATTCTATTTTTTATCTCTCTCTCTCTCTCTTTCTTTTTTTTACTCTTTTTAAAAAATTTCTTTGAATTATTATTATTATAAAAATAGCT
This sequence comes from Gasteruption jaculator, assembly GCA_949825005.1. Taxonomy (NCBI): domain Eukaryota; kingdom Metazoa; phylum Arthropoda; class Insecta; order Hymenoptera; family Gasteruptiidae; genus Gasteruption; species Gasteruption jaculator. The sequence continues at coordinate 8,135,798 of OX463776.1, forward strand.
TTATTTTATTTATTTATTATAGATTGAAATAAATCGAAATTGAATTCAGATGAATTACAAAAAAAAAGATTTATTTCCATTTGAAATTTAATTTTGAAAAATAATACATATATATGTATTTAAAAAAAAAATTTTTTTTTCACCCGAAAGTGGAACTTTAATTGCAAAGTGCGGCCAAAGGTAACTTTTGGACTCCCTTTCAGGAGAGTCGTCGGGATCAAAGCACTTCTTCTCCCTCTTTTTTTTTTTTCTTCTTTTTCGCAATTGGAAACTTTTCAGAAGCTTTCGTCGAAAAAAATAAAAAAAAGGAAAGAGATCCGCAGTAGAAAGAGAAGAATTCGATTTTCTTTGGCGTTTTATGCAAAAGGAGTTACGGTTTGCCCAAAAGTTTCGGGCGAAAATAGGGGTTGCTTCTCCTACCCGCGACGCAGAATTGATATCGAAAATCGAAGATCAATTCGAAACAGAGATTCCGCGATTTCGGGACGAGCTAAAATCGCCAGAAATTTTCATGGAAATTTTTCGAGAGAATAATTTTACGAAGAAAAAAAAAGAAAGAAAAGAAAAGAAAGAAAATCGGTGGAAAATCATCCCACGATGTTTCATTTCATCTAATTAATAATTAAATGCCGGGGAAAATATTTGTTGCAATTATTGTACACTAATTAATTATATTTTACAGGAAAATAACAATTTCGGGGTATTTTTGAAATGTTACAAAATTGATCCTCGCGTAGAAATTGCTGCAAAATAATTCCGCGGTACCGAAAATATTTGTTTTAGTTATTTTACGCTAATCAATTATATTTTACAGGTAAACAACAATTTCGAGGTATTTTTGAGACTGAAAAATTGACTCTCGCGTAGAATTATTGATTTCGCGAGTAAATATATTTTATATAAATAAATATCGATCTCGAAATAATTTTAATACCCTGAAATATTATTTATAAAAATTTCAATGTAACGAAAATGTAAAATAAAAATCCAAAATCTTCGAAAGTGATTTTAAAATTTCGTGTTTTTTTTTATTCTCTAAAATCCTGAAATTCTTATAAACAAAAACCGTAGGAAAAATCATGAACAAACAATTGTGGTCAAAATTATTTCTGCAAAAAAAATGCAACTCGCTATCGTTAATTTCCCGCCTTTTTATTTATAACAAAAAAAAGTAGTATTTTATTATTTACCCAATTAACTTCCTCGATATTTCAAGCAACAATTTCATTAATAAATTCAAGTGTCACCGAACAACGAGGGCGCGGTAAAAGGAAGGAAAAAGGGAGAACAACGTACCGGGGGTGGTGGTTCGAGCAGGAAAATCCCTGGCGAAGGGGGTGGGTACCACCTAATCCGTGGGAATATTCGTATGGGAAATAAGACGGTTTTTGCAGTGTCTGGCAAGTAAGTATGTAAACGTTCATACACATACGGCGGAAGTGTCGTCACCACAGCCACCCCAAAGGCTGTTGTTGTGTATAGTCGCAGCTACCCCCTTTAAACCGGCTGGAGCGTCAGCTGCAGTTGTGGCTTTGCAAACTCCACTCGATCGTTTCTCTTTTAGCAAACCCGGCGACGACGAATGAGTTTACCCTTTAAAGGGGCGGAAAAGGAGAGAGGAGGAAGAGAGAAAAGGGCAAAAAACCGGCGAAGCTACTTTTTCCCCGCTCGCGCGTGTCTATAAACAAACCCCTTCCGCGCCCGATGCACCCCGAGCTTGTTTATTCAAGCTAATTACTCCCCCGACCCCTGTTCCTTTTACTCCCTTTAACGGCTTCTCATTCACGACGTAAGTAGGCAGAGGCTCGAGAACCGGCAAAAGTATAAAACCCCGGCCGCGATATTGCGCGACTCACCCCCGGAACTACCCCTGCCCCCTGCCCCCCCTTTTTTCCACCCTGGCAAGGAACGATTCTTCGCGGTTTCAAAGGGCTTCGCCCTTCATCAAAGCCCCGGCCCCGGGGGTGGGGCATTTTGTTTTTCAGCCGAAGGAGCCGGGGGTTAATTCGATGAATCCTCCGGGGGGTGGAACCACCCCCCGGAGGATTCGAAACCCCGGAGTCGTCACCCGAAGCTCTCGTTTCCTCCCGGATCCGGGGATACCCGCGAGTTTTTGGCACTCGGGGGGCGCGAATGGGACCACCCCGGTAGGGGTGGTTGAAAAGCAACCCCTATTTTCCTCGACGATTTCAACGATAATCCAAGCTCGCAATTCCGGGGGAAAAAAAAAAAAACGGGAAAAGCTCTCACGGAAAATTGGGTTTCAGGCTAATAACCGGTTCCCGGGACACCAAACGTGTGCTTTAAAGCTGCCTCTCACCCCCGTGATGCCTTTGTTTTACTTCCTCCTTTAACGTCGTTCCTCCTTGAGCTATTTTTTATGGGGATTCTTAGGATCGGCGAGATCCGATGAATTATTCATCGGAAACGAACGCAGCAGTAACGTTAACGTAACGTATCTAAAGATGGGGGGGGGGGGGTGGCAAGGGGTGGGGGGTACGATTGCCCTCTCGGGTGTGGAACAAATCACGAGACGCCTTTATACGTCGCAAGAAAGAGAGACGCGAGGAAAAAGCGGAGCAGGAGGAAGAAGAAAAAAAAGGGGGGGTGGGATTGCAGGAAGGGTGGAAAGCTCCAGAGGGAGGGGGTGTGTTTCCCAAAAGCGTCATCGAGCTTCCGATAATTCTGATTTATCGGTGCTCGATTCTTTGCCAGAAGCGTTAAAAGCTTATACTTCTGCTCCTCCACCCCCTACCCCTGCTCCTGCTGCTCTTCTTGCAGTTCCTTTGCTTGCGTTCCACCGGAGCTTTTTTCCCTTCCCTCGGCGCGATCTCGAAATAAAATTCCAATTATAATTCTAATTCGCCTCTTCGCGCTTCGTCTCCGCTCCATCGCGTGTTTTCTGTCATTCCTTCCGCCCTTTGCTCCTTTTGTTGTCGTCATCGTGGTGGTTGTTGTTGTTGTTGTTCGAGCTTTCACAATGGACGGACGATTCGACCCCCGTCGTTGCGCGGATCGTTGTCGTACTTTTAGAGGAACGTTCAAGTTTATTTATAAAATTGCAATTTTTAACGATTATTTAAAAATAAAATTACAATAAATTTTGTCGTTAAATAAACGATGCCATAAAATTTGGTGGGTAAATTTATTGCTTCGATATCATTTATTTATCGTCAAATAAATTATATCGATTCGCTAAATAAATTCCAGTATCCTCGAAAATGCAAAAGCAAGGAAAGGAATTAACGGCGATAATAGAAGTATTTGTTTATCGACTGGAATCAATTAGACCTTCAATTTAAAATCAGTTACAGAAATTTCCCGGTAAATTATAAGTCGATGCCATCCGAAGGAACGATTGAGAACACGATGAATAAATTGTTCGATTTTTTTGCTATTCTTCTATTTTTCGAATTGTAAGTAGGTATTAGCAATAAACAATCGGCGTGATCGATTTTTGCGTAATAATTTTTTTTTTTTGAATTTTCAGGGCGTAGAAACTCGTTAATTTGGAAGGGAAAATTTTTCGGAAAAATAATAGAGCTAGAATATTTTTTTTATTTGATTCTAAAAAATAGTTTTCTGATTTAGTGAAAATGTGTAATTAACTGTATTACATATAAATAATTATAAATTGAAATAAAATAATTAAAAAATAATTAAAGAAAAAAAAATAATTAAAAATACAAAAATTAGATTAAAAAAAATTAAATTTACAAGGATTCGTAAAAACAAGGAAAACAAACAAATGCGACACGTGAAAGAATCAACAATTTGTAAAGAATAATTATTTTTTAACAAATCGATATGACCCAAAAATATTCTATAAAAAATTCGAATTTTAAGAATTGAAAATTCGATATGAAAAAAATATATATTTGTTATCGGAATCTTATAAAAAAAAAATTGCTGCTCTCTCGTGACTCGCCCGTATTTATCTTTGTTTGGGTTGGAAGGCTTTGAAAGTTCAGTTATGGAGAGAAAAAGGGGGGGAACAAAGGAAGAGAGGGATGAATAAAGAAAATAATAATAATAAAAAATAAGGGGTGGTAGGAAGGGAACGTTTTAATTAAGCGGAAACGGAGAATTGTCCTAGTTTAAAGATCCTCCGTGTTACGGCAGGGGGGGGGGGGCAGAGGGGGGATGGCGAAAGAGATGGCAGAGTTTCTTGAGCTTATATAATATAAAGTCAAAGTTCTCCGCCGACACAGAAAGGGAAGAAGTTAAAGTTTTGTTGGAGGGCGTAAAGACGGCAGTTTCCACCGGCAAGAGGCGTCTATCCGTCCCTCGGAATGGCACACGGAGTAACGTTCCCGTGCTGGAAATAAAGGTGGATGATATTGTGATTCCTTCGATATGATATAGTCGGCAGGCAGTAAAAGCCATAAGCTCGATGTTTTCCTCGACAAAGGCGAGGAACGATCGGCTATGGGGACGCTGGGAGCTTTTAAAAGTCGCATGAAAAAGAAGACGGTGATCGTTAACGCGCGGTGGAAGATACAGGCCGAGTCGCGGGTGGTGGCCGAGAGCCGCCATAACCTCAAAAGGGGCGGTTAAAAAAAATGGCAGCTAAGGCGCAGCCTTCGCGAGGCGTTACCTACCTACCGCGCCTCGGGGTGACGAAAAACAAAAATTCTCGGGAGGCATTCGAGTCCCGAAAATCGACCCCAGAGGTCGCCATCGTCGTCCGACAAACTTTTTTCGATTAATCTTGATTCTAATTTTTTTTATTCCAAAAAATTGACCCTTTCTTTTCCATTTTTGGAGCCTGCAATTGATACGACCTATTTTTGGAGGAACGAACCTAATCTAAAAATGCCAAAAAATCGAGTAAGAGGGGGTAGAAGCGATCCAACCTAACGTTACGTAACCTTACGCGACCTAACCTAACCTGATTCGATGGAACTTAACCTGGAATGCGATTGCGATAGTAATTGAAGAGTATGGCGGAAGTCTATCGTCGATTTTGCCCCCATGGATGGAAATTGGGGGAATTACGAAAGTAGTCTGCGTCTGGAGAAAGAAAAAAAAAAAGAAAGAAAAATATTTAAATTCCGAATATTTGTATAATATAGAAATATCCGTAAGTGGAATTTTTTTTTTTTTTTAATGAACGAGCCAGCCGTGCAATTTTTCAGTGGATTCAATTTCAGAAAATTCACGCTAGTTACTTCTCATTGCGGCGCGTTACTGCGCCATACAAAACCATTTTCACGCCAGTTACTTCGATCCGGCGTAAACTTTATTTTTAATGAAGCACTTAAAAAGCCCGGGGTACTTGCGAAAGCGTGAAAAGTATGTTAAAAAAACATGCACGTGAAATATTGAACGTGTATGTGCTTCAAATATGCTGCAAATGACGTTACTGAGCGCCAGTAAACACACCACGTGTGTGTGTGTGTGTGTGGATCGGGTACGACTGTGTGTGCGTTTTTCTCATCGCGACCTTCCATGGGAATTAATTGCTCAGACGGAAAGCTCGTTTTAACAGTGATTATTGTCGGGGCAGGACGAGGAAGAGGAAGAGAACCCACGGAAACGGTGACATTTGAACCTGCGCCATCGGAGGTCGTCACCTAAAGCTGTCACCTAAAGGTGCCGTTTCAAGAAACCGTGGAACCACGAAGGCTGTCACCCAAAGCTCCTCTAAAAGTCTGTCACGAAAATTCGGTACGTGACCATTTTTTGGAAAAAAGAACAGTCAAAATGCAGCGAAAATCGGAAGTTATTTGTTTGAAGAGAGAAACCCGGTCAGGAATTGGAGCAGCGAACTCGAGACTAACGATATCGCGTCCCCCGCTATCACCGTCCACCGCCCTCCTCGCTCCCGTGGCTCGTTCGGCTCGCCGTGAAGGTAAAAAATGGGCGAGTTTATCTAACAGTCCTGCTGGGAGACATCTCGAACGGAATTCCAAGACGGACGACGGTCCTTTGTCTTGATAAAAAATGGCCGGGTGGATCCCAAATCTATTACTTTAATGGTGTCCAAAACTGGGGAATGCTCCTCTTTATCTCCCGCTCGCATTTTTTTTCCCCCTCACGACCGAGGAGTTCAGGGGAACGCCGCCGCAGCCCGGGCGTTTGTATAATTCACGTTAATTAACTCATACGTTCCCGCTCGGCCCCATTTTCCGCTAAAAACAACCTCCGCTTTCTCGAAATTCGCGCGTATCCGGTGAGAATCCCCGATTCGCCGAAAGAAGGACCGGCTTCGCGCAGGTGTGGGCGGAGCGAAGGTCGACCGCGGGCGTTCCCGCCTTTGCAGGCGAGCGTCCGCTCGCGCTCCAGTGGTCCGGGCGCCGCGCGGAGGGGGAAAGTGGGCGGGATCTGACCGAAACGGACGAAACTCGAGATCCTTCTCTCCGTGGACGCGGTGAAACCGGATTTTCGGTCACCGAATCGCACTCTGGCGCCTCTGGTGTCGCTCTCGAGCGCTCCGACGTGTTCGCGAGCGTCGGTGAACACAGTGGCAGCGGTAGCACGGTCGACTTAATGGAGTGCCTCGTCCTCATTAGCGCCGGTAATGAACGAGTCGGCGCGAGAAATATGTGCAGGAAAGTGCGAAAGAGGAGAAGGAGGAGACACGCGGAGTTTTGTTGTTCGACTGCCGCCTCTTCAGACAATGACGATCACGGCGAAATTCACTAATAATGCGCCTCAACGAACCCCGACCTTATATCAAATTATTTTTCATAACTTTAGGCGGCGCGGCGCTCACCGGCTGGAGCAATTAAAGCCGGACGACGCGACGAGTGTCTCGAAATCCGACGCCTCGTATTAATTTCCCTCGCGCTCCCGTTCCCGTTTCCCCGCCGGTGACGCTGCTAAAGTTGCTCCGCAATTTTTCCACTGACTTCAAACTCCGAACCCGTGCAAGCGGAAGAGGTTATTAGCCGTTAATTGGGACACTCGCCGAGATGCCCAATTATCAATCTCGATTTTCCTCAACGGGACCCGAGTTTTCCGGCCCAGACCAGAAATTCCCAGTGAAGGGCCAATACCTGACCCAGGCTCGTCCTCGGCATCAGTTTCGGACCGCGTCCAAGTTCCTCGGGTGCCCACCCGGTGGCGTTGGCGCGGAATTCCGGGCACCAGCGCCACCAGTGCGGCAAATTCGAACTAGAAAATATTAAGTGGCTCGAAAACTGAAAATTACCGGACTCGGTTCCGGACCCGGACCGGGCCTGCGTCGGAAATTATTGCCACTGGGAAGTTGCCTCTCTCTCTTTCGCTGCCGCTCCTACTCTCCGGCACTTATGGCCGTTGCGCTCTTAATTATTATTATCGTGTGAACCTTTGATACAAGAGGTAATTATTTCCGCCTACTTTAAAATGTTTCCTGCGAAACAAAAGTCCCAGCCGGCAAAAAGTTGGGTTGGTATAGTTGTTACACGGCCTGAGGAATTATGCAGCCAGGCAGCGACATGCATGTGCCCGAGTGGCGATGCGGCTCGTGTATGCCGAGTACCGAGTGCATGCACACACACACATGCTCTCACACACACGTACGGGCCGACCTACCGACCAAAAACTTATTTCATTTAAACTTCCCTAAACTAACGAGATTGATAAGCGTGAAATAGAGTGCGCTATTTTCACTCCGAGAAAACTTCTCTATCTCGCACCACTATCGTTGATGCCCAGCGCCATCTTTCACGTACACACACGTGTTCCGCTTTATCTTGATCCCGGGTTGCATTAGGTCTGTATCCTTTTCACCGTTTCAAGGGAGGCTTTGAAATTACGTTTCACAACCAACCCCCCTCGAAAGCCCAGCCTGATGCGGAATCTCGCTTGGACTCCTCTCGGGGCGCGCAAGAACAGCCCTTGTAGCCTCCTCCGTCAATGCCTTGTGCCAAGGTCTGGCTCGAATCTGGCAGAGACTTCAAAGTGATCATTGCTAGAACCCAGAGCGCTATCTTCATTCGAAATTTGGAACCAAAGGGTCTTTGCTGACGCGACGTCAAGGTGGAAATCTGGAGTTGGCGCTGGCCCAGGCTGGCTAATACTGGATCCTCCCAAGCTTTGGCCCCGAGTGGGCCAATACTGGGTCCTCGCAAAGGATCCTCCCAATTTTTGGCCCCCAGGTGGCCCAGTACTGGATCCTCGCAAAGGATCCTCCCAATTTTTGGCCCCCAGGTGGCCCAGTACTGGATCCTCGCAAAGGATCCTCCCAATTTTTGGCCCCAGGTAGGCCAGTACTGGGTCCTCGCGAAGGATCCTCTCAATTTTTGGCCCCAGGCTTGGCTCCAGGTCCAGACCGAGTAGACTCTACCATTTTTTTGTCTCTTTCTCCACCTTGGCCCAGGGCCTAATCCCAGGTATCCTGCGACAATTGAAAGTTCCATTGGCTCAACCGGGGGGTAGCTCGGCCCGGGCAATTGCCGAAGGCTACTGATTGAATAGGGTGACCCCTAATAATTCCACGGCTCACCCGAATAAGCCCACCCTAAGCCCCTTATCACCGCACCGCTTTAATTATGGTCGGATGCCCGCGGGACCCATCGATGACCAGCTGGTCATCGGACCTTGCATCATCGGGAATGGCAAAATAGCAACAACAAAATTATTAATAATAATAATAATAATATATTGTAATAACAATGATTGTAAAATATTGAATAAGAAAAATTAAATTCAATTTTTTTTTTTTTTTTTTTCCCGAATAAAATATCATTTTCTCTGGGTTCCACGAGCGGTGGGGGTTCCGTTTGGACGCGGAGGTCGCGGGTTCGAGTCCAAGCCGAAGTTGGGGCGCCTCGAAATGGCTCGCAGCTAATTTACGCCGTTCAGGGTGGACGTGTAAATTACAACCACCGCGAAACCAGGGTGGTCGTGTTGCGTTATTATTAATATAAATTCGAAGTTCATGCGAACGTAAATTAGTGTCCGTAAAATTTATCAGAAGATAATGCATTCCCTCGGGTCACGGTTCGGTATCGGCCATTCATAGATTCATTAATCTTCTCTCTCTGTCTCTCTCTCTCGTTCCATATCTATATTTCTCCCATTCTTCCATTCTCTACTTCTGTTTGTACCTTTATTTCTTTCCCTATTCTTCCCTTATCTTTCTTCCATTTTTTTTTGTTTCTCCCTATGCTCTTTGTTTCTATTATCTATCTTTCACTTTTTCTCTGTCTTTCTCACTTCCCATTCTTTTTACTATTTAGGTCCTTTTTTTCTGTTGCTTTTATTTCACTCTATTGTACGAAACTCTATTTTTAGTGGTACTAGTATTATTGTCGTGTTTGTTATCATTATTAATTTTTTACTGATATTCTACTATTTTGTTGTTTTTTTTTCTATTTTTACATCCCAGGTTAATTTGGAATTTATGGAAAAAAATCGACTTTTGCAAATTTCTTTTTAGAACTTTCGGGAGACCCATATCCGATGTATTTTTTTCCGAGGAATCCATTTTCATTGTCAAAATTCAAGATTTCTTACGGGAAACACGATTTTTCCTCAAAAAACCTACTTTTTTCCAACTTCCGCTGGGATTTCGTCCAATTTGACCTTGGAAATCGATTCTACGGGAAAAATTACCCCTAGAAATGACTTGTCCAACCCCATTTTTGAAACTTTAATTTTTAGCCCATTTTTGGGGGAAGGGGTAGGCATGCCCAAAAAATTCGACTTTTGAAAAAATTTTGTAGAACTTCCGGGAGACCCATATCCGATGTATTTTTTTCCGAGGAATCCATTTTCATTGTCAAAATTGAAAATTTCTTACGGGAAACACGATTTTTCCTCAAAAAACCTACTTTTTTCCAACTTCCGCTAGGATTCCATCAAATCTGACCTTTGCAATCGATTCTACGGGAAAAATTACCCCTAGAAATAACTCGTCCAACGCTACTTTCGAATTTTTTTATTTGGGGTGAAATTGGGGTTTGTTTAATCGAAGGTTAGGGGTTAACCCAATTTCGAATAGTTCACATTTATCTATTATCCATATTTATTTATCTACCCATCAATTTCTCTCTCTCTCTCTCTTTCTCCCTCGCTCTCTGTGCTTCCATCCCTATCGTTCCCATTCACCCCATATTTCTGCATCCCGGCCGGTCCCTCTGTCGCCTTATCTCCTTACATCCATATCCCTTTCTCTCCCTTGCCCTCTCCTGCTCTCTATGACAATGTATAATTTACAAAGTTGTAATACGTAATTGAGTTCCCAATAGTGACCGATATTAGAGGCACATAACTTACGTTAGTTTACGTTAGTTACACCCCGAAACTTGGCCGAAGCAAGTTTGACTTGAACCGACGGAGACCAAACAGTTTCCATCCCCGATCCTCAATCTCGCCCTCCTCCTTCTCTATTTCCATTCCCATCCCCATCCCTCTCTCTGTCTCTCTCTCTGTCTCTCTCTTTCTCTCTTTCTACCCTTTCATCAACCCCTTTCTCTCTCTCTTTCTCTCTGCCTCAAATTCAGGGTGAGTCTTTAGCTTTCCTCCCCGTATCCACACACGATTTTCCCTCTCTCTCTCTCTCTCTTTTGCTCATCCCATATGTTACTACCCCCTTCCATCCCCTCTCTTTCTCATTCCCATTCCCAATATGTGAGCCAACTCTGATCGAGCGAAGCGAATCACAAGCTGCATACTATCAAATAACATTAGCGTATGTGCTTTAAGCAAACTATTTGCAACCCTCTCTCTCTCTCTCTCTCTCCTTCTTCATTCCGCCCCATTCCCTCTCTCTCTCTCTCTTTCCACTCTCAACAAAAATTACATTCTGACTCGATTACAGGCTTTGTATCCGTCCATCCACCCACGCACTAACGATTTCAAGAAAAGTTGGGCTATCGGCAGGGGTCCGGTACCGGCACCGGCACCGGTACCGGTACCGGTTCTTCAAAGAAACCGACCTCCCTCGTCCGAAATCAATCAATCTCGCCTTGGTTTTAATTACTCGGAGGAATTTCAATTAAGTCGACGAAGAATCGTTGCAGTTGCAGCTGCAGTTGCAGTTGCGGCGATGCTCGCAATTAGTGGGGTAGCTGCAAGCATCCATCGCCCCCCTCCCTCCCCCCTCGGGGTGAGTAATTAAAAGAGATTTCTTCACGAATTCGTGGGGAATTTCGGTCGAACCTCGGTCGCAAGGGGGAATATGCAGTTGCAGTTGCAGTCGCAGTCGCAGTCGCAACGGCGGCTGACCGGGAAAAAATAGTTCAAGGAGCCTCAACCTCGATGCATTATTTACGAAGAAGGTGGAGGAGGAGGAGGAGGAGTCTGACGACTCTGACGTCATGACGAGAAGGTATCGACGAGAGGCAAGGGCTTTTTGACCTCGCACTCGAGCGAATATGAATCAATTGTGCAGCCTCCCCCGGAGCTGGACCGGCGACGAAGCTGTCGCGGTGCGAGCAAATGCTCCGCAATATGTAAACAAGCGTCCCTTGTAAGCGGCGAAAGTGGGAACCCGTGTATACCCGGGAGGTACAGGCCGAGTCGCCGGTGGTGGCTCGGGCGACCTCGAATTACGCTAACTGGCGATTCGTTATGGTTTTTGGACATGGGGATAATGTAATTTTGAATGTATGGGACACCTTTGTCGATAAAAACAATTATTTTTAAATAACATAACATATTTTAGCGAAATATACAGTTTTTGTACGCGAAAACCCATGTTGCGTGATTAAACCGCACCATCGCTGACGAACCACCGGACCTATGGTGACCATATTTACACCATAGGTTGCAGGGGTGTCGACTAAGGTTTTTGATAAAGTTTTATGCCGATAGGTGGCGCTGGAGTATACTTTTCATACCAAACGACGAAAACCTACCCGTTATCTCGCGTAAAATAGTTTCTCTTCGATTATAAAATATAAATACTGGGAAACACTTACCCCGCGTACGGGGTAGGCGGAGCCACCCTTGAGGCTGGGAATTAATTAAAATCGAGTCTGGCGAACGGAACCCCCGCCGGGAGCCGGATGGTTATGCAAATTCGCCAGCCTCGGCGACACGTCCTGTAGATTAGTGGCGCCTATAAAATCTTTATGGAGTTATTTCCAGCCGGCAGCGCTGAAATAACTCCATCAAAACTCGATACGGTGTGCACCATGCGGGGGCCGATGGGGGTGGGAAAGTCGTGTACGGCACGGTATTAAAACACGCATATGGTCGGGCACCTCGCAAATCCCGAAATGCGATGTTTCGATTCGGCTTATCCTCCGTGCGATCTCGATCGAGATATTTTCCCCGTTCCCGATGAGGGCCGAAACGAGTGTTACGGCCCCTATCGGCTCGCCATCTCCGACTGGCAACCCTTTGTCCCTTTATTGGCCCCTTAAAGGTACCGGTGTTTTCTCACCCCCGGACGTGTCGCGCATTACCCTCGCCGACTTTATTGCACACCCCCTCGAGGAAATTTAATATATTGCTGGGGGTGATAAATATATTCTATTGTTTTTGTGAAAGGGATGAAAAAAAAGAATAATATATTTGCAAAGTACATATATATATTTTTTTTAAATATATTTTATATTTAAAAAAAAATATATTTTAATATTCATGATATTGGCTCTTAAAAATATATTAATATATTTAATCTAAAATTTAAATATTTTTGGCACTTATTTACTTCATATATTTTATTATATTGATATATTTATATATTTATTTATAAATATATAAATTTATAAATTATCGTTATTAAATATGTGCTATATTAAATATATACTATACAGTGAAATATATATTTTTTTCAAATATATTCGAAACAATTATATTTTTTATCGCACCCTATTTAATATACACTCTAATTTTATATTCATCAAAAATTATAATATATCAAAAATACCAAACATAAAATTATAATGCCAATTATAGAAGTATATTGGGTCGGTGCATAATTAACGACGATTATTTTGCTTGACCGCCTTGAGAATAATCGTCGTTAATTATGCACCACCCTAATAATGTAATTTATATAAATAAATATGTAAATATATATATATGTATATACTTCACACCATTAAACAATTAACAAAAAAAATAGGAATGCCCCAGGACTATGATAATAGAGGATTAACCCCAAAATAACACGCCTTCGTCAATAACCCCGAAATCCCAGTAACCGCCACCCCACGTTATTCATAACCAAATTGTTTCCTCGTTGAATGGGTGCACTGAAACATAGTAAATCCGACCATATGATGGCCTCAACCCCGAGCCGGGGTGGATTAAGTTGATGATCGATGCAAGAATACGTATACGTATTAATTGCCAATTTACTGTAATTGATATTATATATGTCAAATATATGAAAATTTATTTCCTACCGATATAACATACCACGCTTGGCGGTAACTATTTATTATCGACACAAAAAAAAATATATTTTATATTATAAATATTTGTATTAATGAATACAATTAAAAAAAAACATTTTTTTAACGTATATTAGGTCGGTGCATAATTAACGACGATTATTTTGCAGGAGTGTAACGCCAATAATCGTCGTTAATTATGCACCAACCTAATATATGTTATAGAAAATTTTTTTTTGTAACATATGTTAGACTGATGCATAATTAACGACGATTATTTTGCACGAATGTAACGCCAATGATCGTCGTTAATTATGCACCAACCTAATATATGTTAAAAAAAATTTTTTTTTAACATATATTAGATCGGTGCATAATTAACGACGATTATTTTGCACCAGCGTAACGCCAATAACCGTCGTTAATTATGCACCAAGCTAATATACGTTACAAAAAAATTTATAAAATTTCCCGTTTTGACGATCATTGGCTTTCAATAAATTCTATATATTTCTTTACGCGTATAATTGATATAAATTACGTAATTTAATAATTATCATTAATTGATATAATTATTTAAATATCAAAAAAAAAAATATGTACTCCGATTTTTCTTTAAAAGACCGAATTTTGGAAAATAAACGACCCGGGAATGAAAAATGTGCACGTTTTCGGGGTAAATAGAGACACACACACACATATATACGTGTACATAAACATATAAGTTTCGTTGGCCATACGATAAAGTTGGAGCCATCATATTATTTTGATCGTTGCTCGGCACTATACGACACGTACAAGTGATTGTGTACGGTGAGACAGAGACGTATAACGTACATACGTACGTTAAAGGGGTTGATATATAATCCATATATCTATATACACGAGAAATACGTCTGAGCTCGGCAAGGAGATGGATACAAGCTACCCTTCCCTCCCAGATTCCATCCCGATTGCAACCCCGGGTTCTTGAGAACCCAGGACACGAACTCAATTCTCCAGCGCTCCAGGCTCTCCCGTTCGTGCAGTCTCTCTGTCTTTGTCTCACTATTATATTACCCCTATCGCTCTGTCTTTGTCCGACTCTCTCTTTACCATCTATCTCACTCTCTCTCTCTCTCTCTCTCTGTCTCTGTCTCTTTCTCTATCAATCCCTCTCTTTCCGTTCCTTGGTTTGTCTCTCCTTCATCTACTCTATCTGTATCATTTTCTATCTCTCTCTCTCTCTCTTTCTGTCCCTTGCATGGTTCCATCTTTCTCTCTCTCTCTATCTCTATCTGTTTCTATCTCTCTCTATCTCATTACTTTAATCCTTCGTTGGTTCTGTCTTTCTCTCTCTCTGACCTTCGTTTGGTTTCCATCTCTCTCTTTCTCTTTCTCTCTCTCTCTGTCTCTCTCTTTCTATTGCTCTCTCTTCCTCCTGCGTCCTTTTCTTAAAATAAAAAAAAATTACAAAAAAAATCAAAATTATAAAAATTATATTAAAAAAAATGCCCAAAACGGTGGGTGTTAAAATTTCCATCGTGTTAAAATTAACACCGTATTTTTATTTTCTTATTTTTTTTTTAAATCCCAAAACTGCATATTAATTTCGTCTCGGAAATGTTCTGGTTTTCTTTTTTTTTCCTGAGAGAGGGGGGGGGGGTGTAAAAAAATCCAACTTTTTCGTGGCTCGGTCGAAGACACTTAAAATTTTCCGGGTCGGGTAAAACGTTTCGTTCGAAATCCTCGCGACGTTTTCTAATCCCATTTGTAAGTTCGCTGAAACTTGAATTCGGGGAAATTGCGACTGCGAAAAAAAAAAGAGAAAAAAGTGCCCGAGCGTTCGTTCCTCTTGAAAAATTCGCAACTTTAAGAGAAACTTTCCCGGAAAACTTCAAGTTCACGGAGTTGCCGGAGAGGAGTCTTTAAGGTTTAAAACGAGATATCTTCTAAGTGATTCTCTCTTTTAATGAACACGAGCGAGTCGCGAGTTCTGGAAAAACTGCAGCAGCCACTCGCCACTCGTTCTTTAGAAATCCGAGAAACGGGCACAAGAGACAATTTGTTACGAGGAGGCCGGAGCGAATTCCCGTCCCGCTGCCGCTAATCTCGAGATAAAATAAAAATACGACCGTGTAGGCACGTGTGAAACGAGGTATCGTCAAATTTGCCATGTTGATTACACCTCGGATACCGAATCGCAATTCTTTCCGAAAATTCATATTTTCAAACGCAACATTTTGCAATTATTCGATATATGGGAATTTCAATGTGGAAAAATTGCAATATTCGTAAGAAAAATTCCAAAAAAATCGGCTTTCGGAAAAATTTTTTTAGAACTTTCGGGAGACCCATATCCGATGTATTTTTTTCCGAGGAATCCATTTTCATTGTCAAAATTCAAGATTTCTCACAGGAAACACGATTTTTTCTCAAAAAACCTACTTTTCTCCAACTTCCGCTGGGATTTCGTCAAATTTGACCTTGGGAATCGATTCTACGGGAAAAATTACCCCTAGAAATGACTTGTCCAACCCCATTTTTGAAACTTTAATTTTTACCCCATTTTTGGGGGAAGGGGTAGGCATGCCCAAAAAAATCGACTTTTGGAAAATTTTTTTTTTAACTTTCGGGAGACCCATATCCGATGTATTTTTTTCCGAGGAATCCATTTTCATTGTCAAAATTTCCAAAATCCAACGGGAAACACGATTTTTCCTCAAAAAACCTACTTTTTTCCAACTTCCGCTGGGATTTCGTCAAATTTGACCTTTGGAATCGATTCTACGGGAAAAATTACCCCTAGAAATGACTTGTCCAACCCCATTTTTCAAACTTTAATTTTTACCCCATTTTCGGGGGAAGGGGTAGGCATGCCCAAAAAAATCGACTTTTGGAAAAATTTTTTTTGCACTTTCGGGACACCCATATCCGATGTATTTTTTTCCGAGGAATCCATTTTCATTGTCAAAATTTCCAAAATCCAACGGGAAATAGGATTTTTCCTCAAAAAACCTACTTTTTTCCAACTTCCGCTTAGATTTCGTCAAATTTGACTTTTGGAATCGATTCTACGGGAAAAATTACCCCTAGAAATGACTTGTCCAACCCCTTTTTTGAAACTTTAATTTTTACCCTATTTTTTGGGGAAGGGGTAGGCATGCCCAAAAAAATCGACTTTTGGAAAATTTTTTTAGAACTTTCGGGAGACCCATATCCGATGTATTTTTTTCCGAGGAATCCATTTTCATTGTCAAAATTTCCAAAATCCAACGGGAAACACGATTTTTCCTCAAAAAACCTACTTTTTTCGAACTTCTGCTGAGATTTCGTCAAATTTGACCTTGGGAATCGATTCTACGGGAAAAATTACCCCTAGAAATGACTTGTCCAACCCCATTTTTGAAACTTTAATTTTTACCCTATTTTTCGGGGAAGGGGTAGGCATGCCCAAAAAAATCGACTTTTGGAAAAATTTTTTTGCACTTCCGGGAGACCCATATCCGATGTATTTTTTGCCGAGGAATCCATTTTCATTGTCAAAATTTCCAAAATCCAACAGGAAATAGGATATTTCCTCAAAAAACCTACTTTTTTCCAACTTCCCCTGGGATTTCATCAAATTTGACCTTGGGAATCGATTCTACGGGAAAAATTACCCCTAAAAATGACTTGTCCAACCCCATTTTTGAAACTTTAATTTTTACCCCATTTTTGAGGAAAATTCAAAGTTCATCCAATATTTTGTTTATACCCACAAATAAATGAAAAATTGTGTACACATAAAACTTCAAAAATGGATTTCACCATTAAACCCCGGGCACGTGGAAAATCGCGAGGAGTATTTTATCGACAGGAAAGGCGAAATTTGATACCCAATCACGGGCATTGAAAGCTTCGGGGGAAATATAAGCGAGAGACACCTATACCTAGTGCGGGGAAGAAATGATTCGCAAGATTTTAACAAGAGAGACTGTAAACTCCTTTGTCATCTGGATACCCTTTGTTTACGCGATAAAAGAAATGGACGAAATAAGGGCGCGAAGGGGCGACACAGAGGGTGGTTTTGCCTCTGTTTCGTGAGCGATCCGAATCGACAGGAATCGATGAGGATCCGAGAACCGGAAGCGAGCGATAGCGGGGCATAATGGTGGGTATTATTAATTCGGTGTTATTTTTAAACCCCTTCAAAATACGAACTTTTTTTGTCTATTATATATATTGGGGGGGGGGGGGGGGGGGAGTATGAAAATTTATATTTCAACCCCGTATTATTTATTTATTTGCTTATTATTGTTGTTATTATTATTATTATTATTATTATTATTATTATTATTTAAAATTCCGTATATTTTATTTATTTTGCGTCTGTGTGTGTTTGTGTGTGTGTGTGTGTGTCATTAATAATAATTATTACTTCCCATTACCGCGATATTATTTTATTCCACCGCATAAGGAGATTTTTCTCGAGAGTGTGTGTTTCGAAAACACAGGAAGTGTAAGAAAGTGCCGGAAACGAGAGGAAGGAGAAGAAGGAAGAAAACAGCAACTGTCTCGTTTTCTCGGCGAGAGGAAGCTCAGTTTTCGGTCATTCATGGAATCGCGTGACGCGGATGTCAGTTACTCCTGGTGCCTTTGGTGCCATTGTGCGAAAGAAAGGAATCGCGAAGAAAAAGTAACGACAAAGACGGACTGCTACTCTCTTACGTTTCACGAATTCGTGCGATGGCAAGAAAAGCACGAATAAAATGGGCAAGGTTGTGCGCGAGGGCGGAAGAAATCGGGAAAAATAAAGAAGACAAAAAAAATAGGGAGATAGAAAATGGCACCAAAGTGCAAGAGAAAGAGAAAGAGAGAAAGAAGGGATGAAAGGGTGGAGGTGCAATTGCAAGTTGCAAGAATCGAGGGGAATGAATTCCCTCCCCTGTCAAGGTGCAGTCGATGGATGCACAGGTGGTAGTGGTGGTAGTGGTGGTGGTAGTGGTGGTGGTAGTGGTGGTGGTAGTGGTGGTGGTGGTGGTGATGGTGGTAGTGGTGGGGGGGGGATATAAAAAAATGGTACCTGTAATTTGAGAAATCAGGATTCTGATTTGATTTGATTTTGTTTCGTGAAGGAGGATGCATTTTACCGATACGATTTCACCGAGAAATCGCGTGCCCGTAATTCCGGGAATCAAGCTTCTTATTTTATTCGATCCGGAAGGAATTTGATGAAACAAGAGCAGAGGGAAAAATCCGGTAGCATTAGAAAATGCAATTGCCGTTATCGATACAGTTTTGATAAAAAAGAAAAAAAAAAGGAATCGCATCCGTAACTTGAGGTACCGGAATTGTTGTTTTCTTTTTGAAAGAGAATTTCATAAAAAACGAAATAAAAAATTATTATTATTATTATTTATGTGGTAAATCTCAAAAATACCAAATTTCAAACCCCCAATTCGCAACAATAAAAAAAAAAATTCCGAAATTTTGAAAATACTGGAAATTAAGTCCCAAATCTGTAATTTTCGAAAAAAAAAAATTAAGAAATTTTCCAATTTCCCTGAATTTAAATTTCCAATTTCCAATTTTCAAAAAATGAAATTGTAAATTTAAAAAATTTACTATTATTATTATTATTATTATTGTTATTTTAAAAAAATGGCAAATACGATTTTCCCTCAAAATTGCAGTTACGTTTTAATTTGAAAAAAAATAAATAAATAAATAAACAAAGAAAATAAAATAAAAGCCGCAATTGCCCTTATCGTTTCAAGCCGAGCGTTCGCGCAATTTCAAAAACGGGTCGGAAAAATTGCGAGGGTCGACTCTACCCTCCTCCGACGGGTGCACTCCGGGTGTAGAGAAGACTCGCGTTTGGAATCGAAGAGTTCGTCGTTTACCGGGGGTGGTGTGCCAGGCGAAACGAGGTCGAACGGTAGGAAACGTGCCGAAGAGCACCGTGAAAATAGTCTTTTCCAATATAATACGTCTGAACGTATGCAAACGCTAAATAAAGTATGGGGATGAGTGGGGGAGGGTGAAGGAATAAATAAAAAAAATGAAAAAAAAAAAAAGGAAAACGAGCGAGGGTGCAGCGACGTATTGCGAAATAAAACGAAACAAAAAATGGAACGAATCGTAAAAAACGATATTGTTATGATTATTGCCTCTCTCGAGCCGCATGTCAAAAGCGAGAAGTCGAAAAAAAAAAACATAAACCCACCCCCAACCCTCGCGATGTGTAGCGGTAACGAGAGAGAGAGAGAGAGAGAGAATCGAGGGGGGGGGGGCAGCTACTTTACGGCCTTTTGATAGCTTTTACTTTATCTTCAAAAGAGCAAAGGTATAGAAGTTAAGTAGTTCCACTTATTACCGTCGTTTCCACACCCTGCGAAAAGTTTCGCAGCGGCAGGCAAACTTTTGCGTGAATCAATAAACAGGAATCCACCGGCAGGCAACAGTCGCGCGCGACCGAGTACCAGGGACCATCCCCAAAAACGACTAACGCGCGACTTTGGGTCTTAAATGGGTTTAAAACAAATTTCAAAATTTCCCAAAAAAATTTCTGGAACCCATCGATCCCTCGCTAGGAAATTTCCCGTAAGAACCAAAAAAAAATCCCCTAGAAATCTGCGACCCCTCGAGAAAGAAAAAAAAAATCCTGGAAATTTCGGGAGAAATCCGGGAATCGAACGCCCGATCGCCATTACCCCCAACTACCCCCTGACACCCTATACTCTCGTGGATCGTGTTACCGGCCACCCCCGGAGCGAGCGTTTCCGCCCCGAAATGGGGATGAAACTCTCGGGCCGTCATCGCCGAAAGATCGGCCACCTGTGCTATTAGCGAGCAGAGGTATCCCGTTTTTGGTTACAGAGAGGCATTAGGTTCGCCGTCTGGTGAAATTGTGACCCGGGCAAATATACCATTAGTCTGTCGTTCCACGACTAGCACCGCTGTTACTACTTCTAGTGCGGGTACCGAACACAGACTTTGCACCCATTGTCTCTATTTCGGTAATCCCATAGCCGCACTACCGCTAAATATACGGCTTCCTCCTCGCAGCGAACTCCGTGTATTATTATTACATGCAGTCATACAGTGTGCTAAGACTGCAATTCTCATTCGCTATTCTCTCCCGACGCTTTGTGCCCACGGGTTGCCTCCTATTTACGTTTAACAATCAATGGTGGCGTTTTCTTTGGGGTTATTGTTTTCGTTTTTCCCGACGACGCAACAATTTGAGGAATTTTTGTGCCGTTAATTCGAGAACCATTTGCGATTTTGAGTGGAACGATTTTTTTCCTTTTTGAATTCGAACTCAAAAAGCAGGTACTTGCGGGAAAGATTCTCGGGGGAGCTCGCCGCCTAGCGGTAGACGGTGGTACTACGAATGAGAAGTCGATAATGTAGAATGGAGTTGCCTCTTGTTCGCGTTTAACAATCAATGGTGGCGTTTTCTTTGGGGTTTTTGTTTGAATTTTTCCCGATGACGCAACAATTTGAGGAATTTTTGTGCCGTTAATTCGAGATCCATTTGCGATTTTGGGCGGAACGATTTTTTTCCTTTTTCAATTCGAACTCAAAAAGCAGGTACTTGCGGGAAAGATTCTCGAGGGAGTTCGCCGCCTAGCGGTAGACGGTGGTACTACGAGTTAGAGGTCGATAATGTAGAGTCCTAGGAATATTTTTATTTTCATTTATATAAAATAGAAGAAAAATTAATTTTACATTCTATAAAATTAAAATGAAAGAAAAAATGAAATTAAATAAAAATACGAATTATTTTCTTTCGAATAAAATAAAATAAAAATAAGGTAAAAAACCTATTACCTGAAAGAAAAAAAATTCCTACAAATTGGATCCAGAATTATTAAGTTGTTTCATCCAAAAATAAATTAAAAATTCCAAATCGAAAAATAAAAAACAGCGGGGCCCAAATTTTGTTTTCTTTTTTTTCGCCATTCCCCATTTCTACGATACACTATAAATGACCATTTTACCGATGCAGAGTTAAATAACATCCAATAGCCGGCTATTTAATGAACCACCGGTACCACCCTGCCACCCTTGTTCTCGTTACACGATCGTTTACTAATACAACATACGCGTGTTACCCTGCACCTACCTACGTAGTACATGCATGCATGCATGGATGCATGCATATGTACGTCGGTGCATACAGGGCTAGGCATTGTAGTACTTATTATGCATATTTACATACGTTTATGCACCGCTATGGCACTTCGAACAAATGTATATTGTAAATACCTACGTAGATATTATTATATTCGTCTACTTGCCGTAATATCTATGCAAATGTGCGAAGAAACACACCGACGTAAGTGCAAGCTGCATATCCGGGCTCATTCCGTTGATAACCAACGTGTTATTATTAACCAGTGATTCCGGTAAGGGGGTGGGTGAGTCGATGGAAAAGCTCAAAATGAGTGGGCCAAAAGTCCGATGACTGATATTTTCATTATTATTATTATTATTATTATTATTATTATTATTATTATTACTACTACTACTACTACTACTACTACTATTACTACTACTATTACTACTACTACTACTACTACTATTACTACTACTATTACTACTACTACTACTACTACTACTACCACTATTATTATTATTATTATTATTATTATTATTATTATTATAATAGCAATTGTATTATAATAACAATTACCATTACACACACACATAAAATCCCTTGAACCGGAGCCAAAGTTCCTTACCCACCCCAATCCGTTGGCGCGGATTCGCGCGCTAATAGATTCGATACGGCGTCCTAATAAAATAAATAAATAAATAAATAAGTAAATAAACAAACAAACGACTAAATAAATTCGTTTTTTCGCAGAGGGGCCACCGATTCGACCTCGCCGGCGGGCGAACCGGAGATTTCCAAGAAAACGCGAGTAAAAATGATCCGCGACGATGAAAAAGACGATATTATTATTTCGTCAAATCTGAAAATAGGCGGCCTACTTTCGCATTCGCGCGCACACATGTGACACACACACGGACAACCGATATGCACAGAAACACCGGGCGTTATTTTAACCTTTCGTTTCTACCACCGTTTGTCTCTCTCCGTGTTTAAGTGTGCGTATGTACACACACACACACACACACACACACATGCACGGGAATATCATAGCACCGTGTATACATTCCGCTCCGCGCGAATTCATAAAACGGTTTCGCGGAACGTGACAAACGCCCCAACCCTGTACCAGTAATTTGTGAAAACGAGAAATGTCCCGACTCAAAATATCAAAGTACGTGTGTACGTATGTACCTACGTTTTACTGATACGCTTGTATGCGTGTGTGTGTGTGTGTGCGTGGGTGTACATACAGGGCGTGTCGTTGTGAACGATTTAACGCGGGGGCTCAGAATGTACAAGGGGTAGCGATTTTTTTTATATACACTCTCACTTTTAATAATAATAATAATGATAATGGCAATAATAATAATAATTATTATAACAATAACGATAATAATAATAATATTTTTTTCTAATTTACAATTTTTCCTTTTTCGTAAATTCAAAATTGGAAATTTGAATTCATGGAATTTCGAAAATTTTTCAATTTTTATCTTTTTGGAAAATTGCAAATCGGAACATAAATAATAAAAATAATAATATTAATAATAATAATAGTAACAATAATAATAATAATAATAATAATTCCTGCAAAGGATACATATTTGTCTCCTCTTTCTTTCTTTCTTTCTATTTTTTATTCTTTCTTTTTTTTTTCTTCCTCTCGTGCTACGACATCACAAGGTTTGCCTGCTTCGCCTGCTTAAACTTCAAGTAACATCAAACAATTCAAGGGATAAAGTAGAGCACAGGGTAGCGCTTTGGGGTAGGTCAAGAATTTCACCACCGACCGTATTATCTTTCCTTCTCCGCGTCTCTTCCCTCCCTCCTCTTCCGCCACCTTCATACATTGAAACTCACCGTGTTTACATGTATATGCATACATACGCATACATACGTGTACACACACACACACGCGCGCGCGCGTATCTACATATATTGTATTTCAATCTCGAATTAACTTCAATATTTATTTCGATCCAATTTCGTTGTATTTGTTATTATTATTATTATTATTGTTATTATTATTATTAGTATTATTATTATTATTATATAAACAGTAATAACAATAGCATTACTGTAATTATTAATATTCCAAATCCCTCAATTTCAGGAAACGCAAAAAAAATAAAAAATGATGATGTTGCATTTTCATTATTAATACGGACCAAAAGTAATTCAACAAATCAATTCAAATTATTTAATACACACCCAGACTCGATTCCAAGTCTCACGACATCCCGATAATGTGTTTATGCATAAATATATTCATTCTCCATGCTCGGAGGGTATTTACGACCCTTCCATTTTATACAAATTCGACAAGATTGACGTGGATACCGTTTCAACCCCCTTGTCAGTGAATATTATTATTATTATTATTATTATTATTATTATTATTATTATCATCATCATCATTATTACTATTATTATTATCATTATTATTATTGTTATCATTTTTATCATTATTATTATTATTATTATTATTATTCGGCGAAGAAATTTCAATCAATCGCATTGGTTATGAAAATAATAAATAAATTAACGCGCGAAAGAGACTCGTTGAATTAATTATAAATAAAAACCAGGTATAATATCTATATCGTACATGTATAAATTATATTATATTAAATGTAATGGCAAGTACAATATAGATTATTAAATAGATAGTTTCGACTGGGGGGGGGGGGGGGGGGGGTTACGGCTTCGGGAATAGATAAAACCGTATCGAGTTACATGGAAATATCGTAATACAGATGAATATATAATTTACGATCGTTAATACATTACTATTGTTTTTAATTAATGGACATTAAAATTGAATTTTCGTTCGTTCGAATCGTCATTAATCAACGGGGACGTAAAATCACGGCGACAGTTTATACGCGCCGGTATTCAATTATTGTTACAAATTAACGTACTAGCAAATACCAGTCTATCTGAAAATTAATAAGTAATTTTTTTTTTTTTTCGACAAATGTTAGCTCAAGTTTCCGACAAATTCGAAATGCATCGAAATGCATTAAAAAATGTAACGATTTTTTTTTTTGCGAACGCAAAGTATGCAAATTTCTTTGGAAAAAGAAAGTTCGCAAATTATGCAAATTTTTGTTGAAAAGATAAAATTTGCAAATTGTGCAAAGATAAAAATTTGCAAAATATAAAAATTCCTTTGGGAAAAAAAAATATTGAAAAATACGGAAATTTTTTTGAAAAGAGAAAATTTGCAAATTATGCAAAGATAAAATTTGCAAATTATGCAAAGATAAAATTTGCAAAATACAAAAATTCCTTTACGAAAAAAAAATATTGAAAAAATAAATGTGCAACTGTACAAATAATGCGAGTCGATGCTTCACGTACCTTCGATCCCTACCAGGAAAACCGCGAGCAGGAGCAGGAGATGCCTGGACACCACGTTGGATTCCATAATTTTCCCACGGATTAGCGTTTCTTCGGTGCCAACTTCCTCCGAAACTTCACTCGGCGAGCACTCTCGTAATTTCTCCGCTCCGCTGGACAATTAACACATGCCTGACCGTTTCCTCGAAAGCCTCCTATCCGGGTCGCCGCCGATAATGACTGACTTCGGCAAAACCTCTGGCTCCCGGTTCAATTTGGTATCGCCTCGGTGTCATTAAACGCAACCTCGACGAACGATGACATCACTGATCGCCGGCACCCGACGATGAAAAAAAAAAAAAAAAGAAAAAAATCGCACATCCACGAAATTTCGAAAGTGCAACCGTGGTGCCACGTGCGACAGCAACTTGCAGTTTCTCACCCCTTTTGGTTTCCACTGTTTCTTGGATCCCTTTCTTTATTATTATTATTATTATTATTATTATAATTATCCACTGGTAGGTGATAAAGTAGGTGCTAAAAATTATAATTGTAATTAGGCCAATTATTGACACCTCCCCCCCTCACCCCCGCCCTTAATTCACTTCATCCCCTTTTCTTGGAATTTTTATTATTTTTTTTTAAATCCCTTTTGGAAACTTTAACCCCATTTTGGGTCCATTTTGGGGCCCTTTTGAGCCAATTATTGACACCCCCCTCCCCCACCCTTAATTCACTTCATCCCCTTTTCTTGGAATTGTTATTTTTTTTTAAATCCCTTTTGCAAATTTTAACCCTATTTTGGGTCCATTTTGGGGCCATTTTGAGCCAATTATTGACACCCCACCCTTAATTCACCCTCGTCCCCCTTTTTTTAAGGAAAAATCGAGTAAAATCTTCAAACCTATGGGGGTGAAAAAAAAAAATAATTCATTCGTTTCAATCCATTGGTTCCCGGATTTGGTCTTTGGGTTTCAAATTGGAGGAGCGAGAAACTCGAAATGGAAAAAAAAAAAACGAAAAATTGGAAGTGCAGTCGCGCGACTATAAAATTGATTAAAATATGCGAAAGACGATTCCGTTTTTTCGATACGAGGGTTCTGAAATTGGAAACGACCCGTTTTGTTTTTTTTTTATATTTCCCGACGACCGTAAAAAAAAAAAAATACGCGTCGGTCTCGAAGAAAGATTGGAAATTTAATTAAAATGACGAATTTTAATTAATTTCGCCGCGAACTTCTGACAGGCTGAAAAAAAATTCGGAAATCACTCGAACGCAATCAATAGGCGCTTCGCGAGCTTCCACGCTTCGGTAAAAACATAAAGCATCCCCTTAAACAAAACTCCGTTTCCCTGCCGGCGACCGGGGGCAACTTTTATTACATCCAACTTCTCAACAAAAACATTATTGTTAAACCCCGAGTTCCATTAAACCCTCGATCGATCTGCAACTTCCACTTTACCGGTACAATTTCGGTTGGGGGCGAAGCTGGGCCAGTGCTGGGCCAGATTCGGAAGCTTCTGGACCAAGATGTTACAGCCTGGGGCCACGCTGGGCCTGGAAAATACAGCCTTGGCCCATTTTTTGATCGCTGGGGCAAGCTAACCTGGTTTGGGCCCACTTGGGGCCAAGCTAACATCGTCTGGGCCAATTCTGGACCAAGCCAGCATCGCCTGGGCCAATTCTGGGCCAAGCCAGCATCGCCTGGGCCAATTCTGGGCCAAGGTAACATCGTCTGGGCCAATTCTGGGCCAAGCCAGCATCGCCTGGGCCAATTCTGGACCAAGCTAACCCATCCTGAGCCAAATTCTGACCGAATCCCGGTTTTTGACCGAAAACAAGAGCAAATGCACCCGGGGACGAGGGGATCCGTCAATTTGGTGACAGACTCGTGACATTGGTGTCATAATAACGCTCTTTAAAGGTGACATTTTAACCTCCCCCTCCCAATGCTGCTGCTTTAATCCTAATCTGCTCGAATCCTCTTAGGAAATCCGCCGTCGGGGGAAAATAAACAGCGGTGTTATTTATCCAGCGAATGACGAAGGGCGGGGGAGGGGGACACGATATTCCCCACGTTGCATAAAAATATCACTTTAAGCACCACCGACGGCCTCGCTATCGGACTCCGGGGAATCCCCCGATACATAAACAACGTCTCTTAGGAGATTCGCGCGTGTATCGACTGGATTCGCTCCCGTTTCCCTCGCGCCTAGAAGCCTCCGACGCTTCAGCGTCACGTGACACCCCCCTGGACCGAGAAACGCACGTGCGACACTAGAGGGCGCCATCCATCCCCCTTCGAACTCGATCCCAGCACCGCGGGATCACCCTGCAACGTCGTCACGTCACGCCACCCGAGCGATCTCTCGGGTCTGCAACGTCACGTGACGCTGCCGCGAGAAAACTCGAATCCAAATGGGAAACGCGGGTTAGAAGCGCTTGGTGACGTCGGTAGGTGGCGCTGTCACGCGACTCTTGCGATCTAGAGCCTCTGTTTTAGCGTCACGGGATTCCCCTGCAACGTCACGTGACGCTGGTAAAAGAATTCCAGTTGGAACGCACGTGCGAGGGTGGGTGACGTCACTAGATGGCGCCGTCGCGCGATAATTTCCCTCTAGAGACTCGATTACCAGCGTCACGGGGTTCCCCTGCAACGTCACGTGACGCTGCCGCGAGAGAACTCGGCTCCAAATGGGAAACGCGGGATAGAGGCTTGGTGACGTCACTGAATGGCGCTGTCACGCGAGTTTCGCTCCTTGGAACCTCGATTATCAGCGACACGGGGTTCTCCTGCAACGTCACGTGACGCGAGTGTAAAAATTCTGGTTGGAAGCCACGTGCGAGGGTTGACAACGACACCGGATGGCGCTGTCGGGCGACAATTCCTCTGCGGAGCCTCGTCACGGGGTTCCCCTGCAACGTCACGTGACGCCGAGGCGAAAAAGCTTGGCTTCGAGTGGACAGTGACGTCACTGGAGGGCGACGAAACTCGATCTCGGAGTCGTGGGATTCCCCGTGGGGTCCGTCACGTGACTCGACGGGCCCCGGAAGCTTCCCCACTTTTTCTTTTTTTTAATTTTCTGGCGACACTTTTGGGGGGCGAGTGTATTATCTTTTACCGCTCGTCTGGGCGAAATCGCAGCGAGCGGAGGACCGTGGAGCGAAGAGAGACACGGTTCGCGAGAGAACACCGGCGCCGTGCGTAGCGACGACGACGAGTGCGACGACTACCACTGGTCGAGGGATAGAGCCGCGAACGACTGACGAGCGAGTCCGCGTTTAGGTAGGGTATTCCCAGAGAGTTACCGAGAGAGGGCCGAACCCGAAGCTCCGAAGCCTTTCCAAAAGTAATACCATGACGCGCACCTGTCGTTCCATAGGTCGTTGCGCATGTCTTTAGAATGAAACCCTGGGTCGTTTGGGTTTGTTGGGAGACGCGCTACTGCCAGTGTAGTAGTAGTACCAGTGGTAGTGGTGGTGGTGGTGGTGGTGGTGTAGTAGCAGTACCAGTACCAGTGCCAGCAGCGGTAGTAGTGGTGGTAGTAGTGGCACAGTAGGAGTGCCGTTAGTAGTGGTAAGGGCGAGCAGCAGTAGTAATAGCGCTGTAGTGCTGGCGCTGCTAGTGGTAGTAGCGATGTAGGTGGAGAAAAACAGCCTTACTCCTTCCTTCCTTCCGTTTCCTCCATCCCTTTTCTCTCTCGCACTTTCGTAGATAAGATTCCTTTCCCTTCTTTAAGAGAGAGAGAGAAACATGGAGCGATAGAGGAAGACAGCAAGTGAGAGAGAGGGGAGAAAAGAGGAGATAGGAGATAGAGGCAGAAGGAAGAGAAAAAAAAAAGAAAAGAGAAGGAGTTACCCTTTACTACCCTTAGGTACCTACCTACCCTTCCCTGTCCTGTTCTATCCTACCCTAGCCTATCCTGCCGCGTTCTTCCTCTCCTCTTCTCTTCTTATCCGGTACAGGTGCCGGAGAAAATTAAGATTCTTTTTTTTTCTTTATCATTATTATTATTATTATTCGTCTTTTTTTTTCTATTTTGCAGTCAACTGTACGAGTCTCGTGAGTTCTTCCAACGTTCCTCATGTGGCTTGGGACGAATGGGGATGCTGGAAATTGCCGTTCGACGGGCAAATTTTTAATTGTTAATAACTAATTAACGGAGCCTTAAACGCAAAATCGTTATTCTTCATTTTCGTTGTATTTCGGGAAGAGGAACCACCCCCTTCATTTTTGCCCAGGTGTGGCGAAACACCCTGTATATCTACACACACCCACACACACACACTCTTTCTCTCTCTCTCTCTCTCTCTCTCTCGTATATATATGCACACATACTATATGTGTGTTTGCATGCGTGTACATAAAAATACATTTTTTTCCTCAATTTTCTCAATTTTTATAAAAATACAGAAATAGTTAATTTCATTTGAATTTGTACATGTGTATGTACTTTTATGTATGTACGCGCTCGCGTATGTGTATGTATGTGTATGCATTGGTGGAAAGGAAAGACAGAAGTAAGAGAGAGAGAGAGAGAGAGAGACAGAGTCGGATTGAAGCAGTTTGCTGAATTTTTTAATGGAGCGATATCGCTATTCGTTACTCTCGTATGCAGCCTGGTATGTACACACGTACATACATTACATACGTACGTATGCTTTGCGGGAACCTTCGGGGCAGGAGCAAAAGGAGCAGGAGCGCGAGCAGAAACAGGAGTAGCTGCAGCAGGAGGATGAGGATCAAATGGGAAATAGGCAATTTCGCGACACGCTAATGGAAGTATGGCACAAGTCAGAGCGAGCTGAAATCCTCAAGGAACCTGTAAGGATTCGAGCATCCCCGGGGCCCATTATTGGGCCAATCTCTCTAAAAAAAAAATAGAAAAGGGGATGCTACAAAAAAATTTCTTATAATCAACATATAAATATATGTATATTTCGAGCATCCCCGGGGCCCATTATACTGGCCCATTAGTGGGCCAATCTCTCAAAAAAAAAAATAGAAAAGGGGATGCTACAAAAAAATTTCTTATAATCAACATATAAATATATATATATTTCGAGCATCCCCGGGGCCCACTATACTGGCCCATTATTGGGCCAATCTCTCAAAAAACAAAAAATTAAAAAAGGGGATGCTAAAAAAAAATTTCTTATCCTCAACATTTATATATTTATGTCTATGTATATATATATATATATTTCTTTTTTATATTATTTATGTGTGTGTGTGTGAGGTACCCGCTGCAGGAATATTACGTAGAATTCGGTTGACACTTGATACAGATGTACTAAAAAATGTATAAACTTGGAGAAATATGGAATCTTTTTTAATACACTTTTCTTACGAGAGCACCGTTTTCGACTTTTCTATTTGCGAGTTGCCGCCGCCGCCGCCGCTGGAAATTGCGATAAATCTGGAATGAGGAATTATAGAAGTCAGCGTTTTGCTTCGCCTTTCAAATCGCAGCTTTTCCCGGTTTCCCCCATTTCCATAAATTTCCAAACCGACGAAAATCCACATTTCAATTTTTAATTTCCCCTCATTTCAACGATAAATCCTTCTTCTTATTTTTTATAAATAAAAAAAAAATGTGGATTTTTCGAAATTCGGGACACGAAAAATTCCCACTGCGAGGGAACGACACGTTTTACCCCCAAAGATGCCTCGAATTATTATTGCCCCCATTCACGTAAGACGCCATATGCTTTTCTTTTGAAGTACCGCGGAAAGTTATTTTATGGCTTTTCCCAACAACTTCACCGGAACTGTCTCTCCTCGAGTTTGGGGAAATAAATTCGCGGTTTTCAAATTTTCGAATTTTCTTTCGTCCCACAGCCAATTTTTCCAAATAACGAATTTCAAAATATCCTTTTTTTATTTTTTTTTATTTTCAAAAATTTTTCGGATTTTCGGTGTTAAATTATTTTTTAACAAAAATTAGCTCGCAGAATTTTTCGAAAATTCTATGACGTCATTCCTGTTTTCATTTTTTTTTCGATTTTTATCGAAATTTATAAATAATTGATTCTATAACTTTTTTTTCCCTTGAAATTTTTTTCTATAGATTTGGTTTTTTTTTCTTATCATTTTTTTTCCTACAAAAATATTTTTTTAATAACTTTTTTTCCACGATTTCCTCAATTTCTATGAAAATATATAAATAGTTAATTTCACAGAAAACTTTCTCGCTCTGTTTGTTTTTTCTATAAAATTTATATGCAGTAGGAACACCTACACACATACACACACATACACCGAGACGAGTAATTTTGACTGCCACGAAACGCAGCCAAACTTCTGGTTTCAGAAGTTTCTCATAATATTTTTTGTTTCATGCAGTTCAAATATTTTTTTAGAAAACTAGATGCATTTCGGTACATGCACCGGGAGCAAAAACGCTAAACTACACTCGTCTCTCGTGTTTGCTCAATCCTTGCATTCTTCCTTTACTCTTTTAACATTTTTCGCATATTCCAAAAACGTCCAAAAAAAAAATAAAAAAGAAAAAGTATCAGCTTCGAACTTGAACATGTTGTTTATCGAAAAATAGCGGAAATTAAAAAATGTGCAACGCCTCGAATTTTCAAAATCGCGACGGAGGCCTAAAAAAATCACAAAATTCCCAATTTCGTCAAATACTTCGAAACTCAAATTCGCGGATTTCCAATTTTACCAAAAACTCGGAAACTCAAATTGGCAATTTCCTCAACAAAAAAATTTCCCTCTTCCAAAAATTCAAAAAAATTATATTTTCTCTATTCGTAAAATAAAAATTTCAAACCCCTCACACGCACACACGCATACATAGAACAAATTAAAAATTACACACACATATGGAATTAAACGTCGAAATTGAAATTGAGAACATGTATCAAATCAATGGCGACTAGATTTCATCGATTCCTTGGTACAACAAATACGGCAGAGGGTATAATCCACGGTGATGCATCTACGGCCCCTGCACCGACACGCACACACACGCACACACACACACATACATACACGCGTGCGCTCAAAATATCGTTGTATGGGTTCGCATTTGTAATTAACGTATGTATAATAATCGGAGTAATTAATTATAGGGAAGCGACGGGGGATGGACGACAGAAACGAATGAATTAAGCGCCCCGAAATTTGAAAGGCTGCGAGGAACAATGGCTCCCGAGCCGGCGCGGCGGCCCATCCACCCCCGGGGGCTGCCGGATCTGGATTACGTCGGACACAATTTTTCTTCCATTTTCCAACGAAGGAAGGCTGACGAGAGACAAATCGTTCGGGGATCTCGCCCCGCGATCGGAGATCCGCGGGCGTGTACCCGGGGTGACGTCATAATTAAAAAGGAGGCTGACGCCGACGGATGCGGGGATTTCGTTCTTTTTTTCACGCGCGGACGCTCGCAACCGGAAACGGGGCACGGAGAACCCCCTTGACCCACTGGAAAACGGGTTACCAACGTTTTGGCGCCGGTAGGATCTTTATGCGCGACACCAACGTGGTGCCACCGGCGCTTGCCCGGTAATTTTCGCGTGGCACCAACGCGGCGCCACCGAACGGCACAGCGTCGACGCCCTGTGACCCAACAGGCCCCGAAAAAGTGACCCATTGGGTCCGAAGGTTGATCCCTCGTGACGCTATATGACGTCATCGTTTGGCTTCTCACCCTCCGAGACCCGACCGACGCTAAATTAGCCAAAATGTTGTTTGTTTCTCTTTTTTTTTGGCACCGGGAGCTCAATTCTTGCCCCTAATGGCACCGAATTTCGCCCCGGGTTTTAGGCTCGAGCCTAAAGGGTTGACGGTTCATCCCTAGTTCGCCCGAATGAAAAAAAAGAAAAAAAAAGGACGAAAGAGGGAAAAAAAAATCCATCATCCCGGGGCCATCTCGGATTCCGCTTGATGGCCCGGATCGAATATTCACTCGTGCTTTGGCGCGAAATGAGGGAGCGCGTTAACGGCAATGTGGCTACGTGGGAGATGATGGAACCGAAATAAGGTCGGGAGACCATAAGAAGTAAGAGCACCCCGAGGATGAAGGAGGAAATAGCGCCGGGGTACGTGTAGGCGAGGGAATATAAAGGAACCGGAAGGACCCTGTTACTTAGGAAGTAACGGAATTCATCAGAAAAGTCAGGGAAGATGGGAAAAGTCGGACGGGCATTAAACAAAGGATCGCTGAAGGAGGAATGGAAGGAAGGAAGGAAGGAAGGAACGAAGAAAGAAAGAAAGGCTTTCAATCAGGAGAAGGCGCTACTGTGCTCGAGTAACATAAAGACCGGCATTGAAAAGATCCTGCTGACGCTGGGGCTGCGAATGGTTATGTCGCTGAATTGCTAAATTGCTAAATTGCTGAATTGTTGAATTGCCGAATTGCTGAGTTATGAAATTGCAGAATTGCCAAATTGCTCAAATTATGAAATTGCTGAATTGCTAAATTGCTAAATTGTGAAATTGCTGAATTGCCCAATTGCTGAATTTACCAATTGCTAAAGTACGAAATTGCTGATTTGCCAAATTGCAAGATTTTGAAATTGCCAAATTGCTAAATTGCTGAATTGCCAAATTGCTAAATTGTGAAATTGCTGAATTGCCCAATTGCTGAATTTCTCAATTGCTAAAGTATGAAATCGTTGAATTGCCAAATTGCTGAATTATAAAATTGCTGAATGGCCAAATTGCTGAATTTCTCAATTGCTAAAGTATGAAATCGCTGAATTGCCAAATTGCTGAATTATAAAATTGCTGAATTGCCAAATTGCGAAATTTAAAAATTGCTAAATTGCTGAATTGCCAAATTGCTGAATTGCCAAATTGCTGAATTGCCCAATTGCTGAATTTCCCAATTGCTAAAATATGAAATCGCTGAATTGCCAAATTGCTAAATTATAAAATTACCGAATTACCAAATTGCTATATTTTTACGTTACGAAATTGCTAAATTGCTACATTACCAAATTTCACGAATTTCTAAATTGCTATTTACTTTGGGAAAATTGCTAAATTCATTTGTCGCCAAATTTCTTGCAAAGTTAGACGGGCGCTAAACTGCGAAACTGCGAAATTGCGATATTACGAAACCGCAACAAGGACGAAATCGCAAAATTGCGAAATTGCCACACCGTTTCTGCTACATCGCTACCGCCGCTGGGAAATATGGATCCACGGTCGGGATTTCGACGAGACCCGTCTGCCGGCAATGGGATGGAATTCGCACGGTGCCGGTTATCGTCGCTGTAGTTGTCGTTGTCGTTATCGTTATCATCGTCATCGGCATTAATGCGTCGGTTTCTTTTTTACGAGACGCAGCATCGGCGCAGCGGAACGGGTTATTGTAAATGACATATTAATTGAGCCGCGTCAAGTGTACGTTGTTGAAATTGACAATTGTAGTCACAATTATTATTCGCCCTGCGCGGCGCGGTGCGGTGAGGTGCGGTGGCATGGCCCGGCCGTTGTCTACTGCTCTGCGGACGTTCAGTTTGGGGGATTTACGTTATGATTAATAACACGATTAATCACTCGAAAACACAGCGTCTAGTTATATAACTCCACAGTCGTGGAAATATATATGCAGACTGTTTCACGCGATTGCTGACGTATACGCTTTAGACTTTTCCCATTTATTTACTCGTAGCAATTGAGCACCGTAGAGAGAGAGAGAGAGAGAGAGAGCGAGAGAGAGAGAGGCAGAAACATGGGGTGCAGGGAAACAAGAAGGAAAAAAAATATATATTGGCCCTTTGAACTTCAATTAACCCGTCGATGTGTCAGAAGGAGGATTAAAGGATTCGAATTTTTGGAAAATTGGAATTTCGAGGATTTTCATTTGAGGAAATGAAATTTTTGGAAATTTTGGAAAAGCAATCGAATTTTTGGAAATTTGGGGCACACAAACGAATTTTTGGAAATTTTGGACAAACAAGCGAATTTTTGGAAATTTGGAAATTTGAGGATTTTCTTTTTGAAGGAATGGAATTTTTGGAAATTTTGGCCAAGCAATCGAATTTTTGGAAATTTTGGTCAAACAAGCGAATTTTTGGGAATCTATATTGGCATTTTGGAATTTTTGAAGATTTGTAATTTTTGGTTGAAAGAATAGCATTTTTGAAAATTTGGAAAAAGGATTCGATTTTTTAGAAATTTAAATTTGAAAATTTGAAAATTAATAATTTTCGTCTAATGAAATCGCATTTTCGAAAATTTAAATAAGTCAATTTTCTGAAATCCCTTTAAAAAATCACAATTAAGAAATAAATATTCTAAAAAAGCTCTGGGTTTCCATATTAGCATACCAGTGCATCAAATCCAACAATGGAATTGGGTAATAGTGCTACAGCAACCAAACACAGCGGTAATAGTTCCATAGTAGGTGTGCCGCTACCGCAACTACACCTACAGCGGCGATCCATCTCCGATTCTCCGGCCTGCATACGTACGGAAAGGATCCGTGAGAATTCGAAATCCTTTGTCCACTTGAATCATGCAGCTAACAAGTTCCTGCATGCATGTATGCCGATTCTTTCTTTACTGCTTGCCCATTTACACCGTTCAACAAAAGAGAGGGAGCAGGAGGAGGAGGAGGAGGAGGAGGAACTTGGAAGGGTGATAAAATTTGCGAAAAACGTATCGCTGCCTCATCACTTTTTTTCCCCGACGTTCAAGAGAGAATAATACAACGAATGAGTGAGCAACGGAGTTAGCGCCCGAGAAAAACAGGGAGAAACCGAGGAGGGAGAAATAATAGGAGAAACGAGGAAGCAAAACAGGGAGGGAATGAGTTACGACATGTGGGAAGAGAAAGAAGGAAGGGAATTACACGGAATCGTTCTTCCATCGACGCCCAGATGGCAGCCCTGCGCGAGGTGCTGAGTGTTACGCGATACCCATTACTCTGCCGGATACCGCAGAGGCCTACTCTCGTAGGCGGACGGCGAGCGACTGGCGCGAAGCCTTCCCCCACCCTACTCACGCGCGACCCGAGCGGAGCCGAGCGTGGCCGAGTCTCGACGTAACCGCTGAGACTCGCAGGTAATAGCTTGCGAACTGAGGATCGCGCGAGGCAATTTTTTAGGACGGAGGTGTAGGTCACTCTACGGGTGACTGACGACATTTTAGGCGATAGACGGGCGCCTTAAATACGTCTAGACCCGCAAGTCTGCACATCTGTAGAAAAGGAAACACTGGGATCGGGGATACTAAGGAAGTGAAAAAAAAGCTCCCTCTTTTTAGGTATTCCCCTTCGTTCGGATGTGTGTGTGTGTAGATTTATGGGGTATAGTAAATTTTGCTTGTTCTATAGTTACGCCCCCTTGAAACCGAACAACTTTTGTTCGGAAATTTTTTGTTTTTTCTATGGTCAAGAGCAAACGAGTTATTTGGGCGCGTATGGGGTCCCATGGCGATTTTTTCTTGGATCCTCGCGACGAAAGGAGACGCTTCAGGGGTGACCTAATTCCCGAAACGTAAAAGAATTAACGCTTGCGGTACATTGATATTCAAATTCGCCGCTGGAAAGTTTCGACCCATCGTTGCGACGATTAAAAGTTTCTTTTGCACCCGTAATAATAGCTGCCACGGTTGCACCTATCATTGCACACCACCATAACCGCGCTCGCACCGGTAGTAGTACCGTTGATACTCACCAACTGAGCGCCGTTGTCTGTCGCAGCTCCTCAGCGATGTCAGCCCGTGATAAAGTATGTCACACTCGTATCGCGCTAATTGCCGTAATGGAAAGCAAGTGTGTCGCTTTGTGTCGACACACTCGCGACATCTAATAGGAAGCGAGCTTCCCGTATTGTTCTCTAACTGCGAGGTCCTCATACGCCGAGTGATACTTACCACGACTAATACATACCTCGCACGTTGCTTCCCCCACCTCCGTGACGCGTCTGACGAATTAATACCGAAGTTGGAATGGCTCCTGGAACCGAAGCTTCGATCGGCCGATCTAGGCCCGAGACGCGTTATCGACTCGTGTGTGTGTGTGTGTGTGATTTGCTCTTACCTCGCGTGCGAGTCAGGGGTCGGGTCGTGGATCTCAGAACGTGGCGGAAAATGATGATGCAGTTCATTAAATCCCCGGCATACAGCATTTAACCCCGGGAAATTGTAATAGCGAGATCAATTCTACGAGGTTGGGTCAAAGTAGGAACCCTCGGCGACATCTCGCGTCAGTTTAGAGGAAGCTCGTCTCCGATTGTGCTCGGTACTCTACTTTGCCGACCCATGGTAAGGGGAGGGAGTGCAGAATCCTACGCGACCGACCCTCGGGAATCCATTACCAACAGTTTGCTTCCTTACCTACTGTTGGGATTAGCAGGTTTTTTACAGAAAATTGCATGGGGCGAGTAAGAAAATGGACCCGCAAGATCTGAATGTTGCTCTAGATTTTTAGAATTAGGAATTTTTTTTTTTTTTTCAGGATTCTGATACCATAAAAAATTATGGTTTCTATATTTTAGGAGTCACAGAACTTGAATTTCCAATTTTTTAGAATCTCAAAGGTATAATAATAATAATTTTTTTTATTTATGAGATTTAAAATCGGCAAATTTAATATTATGAAAATGGAGTAAAATTTGTTTTCAATACTTTGACAAAATTGGGATTCCGCAATAATACCACAAAAATTGAATTCGATAATCGAACTCGGATTTTTTTTTTCAATTCCAACGCCACAATCCGCGTATCAAATTCGCATCGATACGAGTTTCACGGATCATCTTCTCCCGAGAAATCATCGTCCCCGCCGAGAGGCTTCCGCGTATATAAGCGCATAAATATACTACGCAGAAAGCGTTACTATTAAGTAATAAACACATAGTCGGATCGTTTGTAAAACGAGTAGGTATCTCAATGCTTCGCGAGATAAGAATAGCCTCCCTGTATACATAGATAGATTGGATCCTCCATCCGATGGATGTATGTACGATGTAGATATGTGGCCCCGGGTCCACCTACTTATTTACTCCCGGTATATATATATAATACACCTACGCGCACATACTCGTCGCGTACCTATCCTAAAATCCATGCCCTACCATTCCTTTGCCCACGCAATTCCAAATTACCCGGAAACCGACGTTATATGACCGAAAGAATTCGTAGAAATCCGAATGAATTCGAAAAAACACGAGAGAAACCGAAGAAACTCGAGAAAGTGCGGACGGACTCGAAAATACCCGAAAGAGTACGAGAGAAACCGAAAGAACCCGAAGAGAATCGGCTGGAACCCGAAATAATTCGGAAGAACCCGAACGAACTCGAAATAATCCGAGAGAATCCGAAAGACCCCGAAAGAATCCGAAGGAACCCGAACAAACCTAAATTTATCGAAGGAACTCGAAAAATCCCGAAAGAACCCTACACCCGAGGAATCTCGAAGGAACCCGAAACATCTCTGCAACCGAAGTAACTCGAAAGAACTCGAGAAGACTCGAGTAAAGCCGAACGAATCCGAACGAATCCGAGTAAATCCGAGAGAACCCAAGGTGGGGGGGGGGGGGGGGGTGTGGAATGGCAGGGAGGTCGAAGCCATACCAAAACCCAGCCGTTCCTGGGTTTTGGCATACAATGCTTTCCCGCAACCATTCGCTCCCGAAGAGTGGGGGTAAGGAAAGAGCGAGGCGAGAAGCGAACGCTATCTCTCACTGTCTTCGGTTCGGCGTGGCGGCAGCGCGCGATAGGTAGTGTTTAG
The DNA here is from genome assembly GCA_949825005.1 of Gasteruption jaculator. Lineage (NCBI taxonomy): Eukaryota > Metazoa > Arthropoda > Insecta > Hymenoptera > Gasteruptiidae > Gasteruption > Gasteruption jaculator. The sequence goes on from OX463776.1 coordinate 8,174,210, forward strand.
GCTGTAGCGCGACAACATCGCGCGGCTCACGATGATGAACGACGATGATCGGCCGGTCGGCCGGCCCTCCTCTTGACTTGGGCAAACTTTCGACCTCTGTCGAAAGAAGAAGCGCCTGTCGGTCGCTCGCTCGGTTGTCGGATGTCGGTTGGTTCTTCAGTTTGCGTCCGACGACGTCAATCGCCGGGTCGGCTCTCGTCAGTCGTCGAAGTCACGTCGGATCCTTTGCTTTCTTTCTCTCTCACTCTCACTCTTTTTTTTTCTTTCTTTCTTTCTTTTCTGTTCTTTTTTTAATTCTCCGCCTTCACTTCTCTCTCTCCCTCTTTCTCTCACGCTCTCGCTCTCGCTCTGTCCGTCTCTTCGATGCCTTAAATACGTACACGGGTATGCGTGTGCGTCATACGGTCGCACGAACCGAACCACAGCGTGTGTATCTCTGTTGCGGCGATACGATGAGACACGGATACGTTCGTGCCTGCGTTGTATGCGTGTAACGAATGTTTCGACGACTCAACTTTAAGTGATTGATAAGTCCCGCGACGTGTTGCATTTTTTTTTCTTTCTTTCTCTCCTTCTTTCTTTCTTTTTTTCTTTGTCCTTTTTCGTTTTCGCATTTGCCGACTGGGAGTTACTTCCGAAGCGAGTAAGTAGATGCGGAAAATTTGCACCTCCGACGAGTCTTTTTATTTTTTCCTTTATTTCTTCCTTATTTTACCCACGCACGTGCACCTGCGGGCAGGTAGTTTTAGTTTCCTATCGGCTGTCGGTGCATTCGCGCGCAAAAGGTACGTCGGCAGCCCCGAAAGTTGACCCCCCCGGGCAACAGGAGGAGCCGGTTTTTTTTTTATCGATACATTTTTTTTGTTACTTCGGTTATTTTTTATTTTTTTCTGTGTTTGAATTTTTTTATTGGAGTGTATTTTTATTCTTTTTTTGTTAGTTGAGACGTTTCGGGGATTTTTGGTTTGTTTTGTTTTTAAAATTTGATAAATTCGGGTTTTGGTGTTTTTTGTTGATTAATTTTTTTTTTCTAAATTTCTATTTTTGAGTTTTGGTCAGTTTGGGGTAAATTCGAGTATTTTTCGGGGGGTTGATTTGGGTCATTACAAACAAAATTTTGTTGTCGTAGACAATTTTGTCTGCAACAACAATAAATTTTAAAAAATAATCAGTTTAATGGATGAAGTCCCAAAATTGGGAATTTCTCTTATCAGTGAAATTCGAATGCTCGTAAGCAGGTAGGTCGATGATTTGCATCGAGGGGAACTCCGTTTATTAAAGTTTTTCCTGTAGCATGCACGCGTGCATCTACAAAGGGAAGTACCGCGGTTGCACTTGAAATCTGGGGAAGGCTGTAAAAGGAAAAAAAAAAAGAACAGTGGGAACCGATAAGAACCAGGTGGACGGGGAATGCAGAAAGCTCGGCTTTAACGCGTAACCTTGACCTCCACCAGTATTTTCCATTTCCGGAGGTACTTTTCATCGATTAGTCGCGTTCCATATAGTCACGCGGCTCTGTGGGTGATACCGATTCAATACATATATACTATATATATGTATACGTTGCATATATATATGTCGATGTTATTAAAGTAAATAATGACCAAAAAAAAATTGCCAATAACATCAATAATAGTAACAGTAACAAACAAAATAACGATAAAAATTTCTTTGTTTGTTCGTATAATTATCATTGTCATCATTAGCACTGTCATTGTCAATATTGTCAATGTCAAAATTGTCATTTGCATCATTATCATTGTCATTGTCATTGTCATTGTCATTTCTGTCATTGTCAATATTGTCATTGTCATCACTGTCATTGTCATTGTTGTCATTGCCATCATTGTCATCATTGTCATTGTCATTGTCATTTCTGTCATTGTCCTTTCTGTCATTGTCCTTTCTGTCATTGTCCTTTCTGTCATTGTCATTGTCATTGTCATCACTGTCATTGTCATTGTCAACAATGTCATTGTCATTGTCATCACTGTCATTGTCATCACTGTCATTGTCATTGTTGTCATTGTCACTGTCAATATTGTCATGGTCATCTTTGTCATTGTCATTGTCATTTGTCAATTATGTCAAAATTGTCATTTGTCAAATATGTCAAAACTGTCATTTGTCAAATATGTCAAAATTGCCATTGTCATTATCATCATTGTCATTGTCATCAAATAGCATTGCCATTGTCATTGTCAATATTGTCAATGTCAAAATTGTCATATTCATCATTGTCATTGTCATCAATGTTATTGTCATCATTGTCATTGTCATAATTACTATCATTGGCAGATGGTGCTAAAAATTCTCCCCTCCTCTCCCCTCCCCACCCTCTTACCATGACCAGGTAAAAACCAAAACGAGCTCAACCCGACTCTCGTCATTTTGCAGAAACCTCCCGGGAGTCAACGCTCGCGAACAACCAGTTTGCAACCAGTTCGAGTCGACCGCGAAAATGGTGCACGAAAGCCGCAAGAACGACGACCAGGAGGAGGACGATAGGTCGGAGAAATCCGCCGACAGGGTCTCCATCCGGATGTCGAACGACGACGCCGACGAGGGCTTGGACGATACCGATAATTCGCTGTTGAGCGATAAGCGGAAAGGAAGCCGGGGAACCGGCAAGATCGTTATCCTGCCTTCGGAGAGGACCCGCGAGAGCTTGTCCTCGACGGTGAAGAAGTTAACCAGCAAGGACAACGTCAGGGGGATGATAGTCGGGCCCCCGGATGGCGGGACCAGGGCTTGGATGATCATGATCGGCAGTTTTCTGATCAACGGTGTCCTCTTCAGCGTGATCAACACCTTCTCGCTGATCTACCTGGACCTGCAGAAGAGACTCATCGAGGCCGGGGAGACCGAGGCTTCGTCCAAAGCCGGTGAGTGATTTGGGATTCGCGAAAACCTGGAGAAGCCGTTTTTCCGTTATTTCTACTTCCAGAGAGACACAATCGGAAAAATTTCCACGGAAAACGATAGGCGACGTCGAGACCGATCGTTTGAGTACCCACAAGCCATACTTTGCATCGACTACGTTGTTCGACCCCAGCGCCACCTACATTTTGAACGATCTCGAAAGTGCGGCTTGTGGGTACTCCAACGATTCGTCTCGAGATTCTCTCTCGCGTTACGAGGATCTTTCTCGATTTCAAACCCCCTGGTGGCGAAAAAATGCACTAATTCGTATTTCATACCGGCGCCACTAGTAAAAATTCAATAACATCCTATGGCGTTAGTCATCCCCCGAAAAAAAAATATCCAACCAAACCCCATAGATTTATCGTCTCATGATGAATCACCAAGAAATTTCAATAGAAAATTCCAAGCAAGAGGCAGCTGTGCCACAATATCTAATCTCAGCCCAATAGCTCGGGCACAATATCGCCCATCAGCCATTATGTGGGACGACTGCCGAGACGATACGCTTCGTTGTTTACCTGAACCTCGGCATTCTCAATAAAGACAATGCTCGAGGACATGGTAAATTTACTTTGCCATAGAGGTGCCACCGTAGAGAGGCCGTGAAATTAATGAAGATCGTCTTGGGGATGACAAAAGGGATGATGTAAATCTCGGGTAACGGGCGATAGGATGATAAGGCGATCGCTTGTACGTGTGTGTGTCTGTGTGCGCGCACTATATGTGTTTGTGCATGCACGTGTTTGCGTAAACACTCGTATCATAAATCGTCAGCGAAGATAAGAGGAGCTTTAGGAGCAAGAATCGCGAGAAACAAAAAGAGAGCGTCAGACAGAAAATGACAATTCCGAGAGTCCACGACGGTCGCTGGTGTATCGCGGAGCCTCAGCTTTTTTTCCCCATAAATCGCCTCCGATGAGTATTGAGGCTTATCAATATCCCCGGTACGTTTGCGGCAGAGCCGCGATAACGATTCCCGGTTCATCGACCAGCGCTTTGACTTTTTTCGAATTGGCCAAGTCGGCCGGCAATTACCCACAGTGCCTGTATTTCCTCGTTGACCGGCTCATCTGCATAATAATGCAGCGTCAACCCGAGCGATAACGATAAGCGGCTCGAGATGACGTGTCACAAAAACATACAGCGCTCACCAGAAGCTGATCGCCAGCCTGAAGACCACGGGACCCTAAAGTACCCTTGCCGGGTCCAAAACTGGTGCAGGACCATGGTAGGGCCTAGGTCCGTTACCGGAGCAGTGGAAATCGTCGTACCTGGGTCGGTAACTGGAGCAGGATTGCGAGAAACAATTTTTCTAGCGTAGAAATCGGGAAAATCAAGTACTGGAGCAGTCAGGGTCCAAAACTGGTACAGGACCGATTATTGTTATTATTAGAACTCTAAAAGATTCTCTCTCCCCTCCCCGAAACAGAAACTGATAGAACCCGGGTCAGATACTGGCCCAGCGAGTGGGTCAGTAATTGGTGGCACTTAAGGGATCCTATTATACGATCGCGTGACCTAAAAAAAAAAATAAGATGCAACTCTAAAGTCTAAACGTCTTGACTGACGCATACGGGACAGGAATTAGTTAATAAACAAATTCTTAAATGAAAAATTGATGATTAGTTTAAACAAGGCTTAATTAAACAAAGTATGTCGTTCTGTTTGACCTCCATTGGTTTTAATAACCCCCCGTAATTAAGAACGCTCTCTCTCTCTCTCTCTCTCTGCCGTGGAAACTTAACGAGTCCATTGACTCGAATCTCGAGTCGGTTGATTAATCCAATTGATTTTCATCTTTAAACAATAATAAATAAATAAACATATGCGCATTGCAGCTCTGGTTGGATCTCTGACCATCGGCACGACCTTCTTCTTGTCGCCGGTAGCCGGGATTTTGACCGACAAGATCGGCATCCAGCTGACGACGTTCATAGGCGGCGCGATAGCCTCCAGCGGGATGTTTTTATCGTCCCTTTTCACCGACAAGGTAGGTCTTGGGCCCCCGCGTGGGCCTAGAACGATCGCCGGAACCGAGACGAATCCAACGAGTACCCACAAGCTATACTTTGTGGTAAAACAGTGGTACTTGCAACGTCACGTTCGCAATCACGTGATTTCCGACACCGAGCGCCATCTATGGATTTTCACAACTTTTTTATCGTAGCTTGTGGATACTCGTTGGATCCGTCTTTGAATTCTCCACAAGAATATGGCGACGAAAGTTGAATTTTCGAGAGTAGTTGGTCAGAAATTGGATAAAATGTGATTCTTAAGCCTGAGAAATAGTAATATCAATTTGTAACGTTACAGGTGGAGGTGTTATACTTGACGTACGGAGTCATGTACGGATTGGGAGCTAGTCTCGCGTACACTCCAAGCTTAGTCATACTCGGGCATTACTTCAAACGTTACTTGGGTCTCGTTAACGGAATCGTTACTGCCGGCAGTGCCGTTTTCACGACGCTGTTGGCCTATGTCACCGACGCTTTGCTGAAGAGATTCGGTCTCGAGGGAACCCTAAGAAGCCTGTCCATTCTGACCGCTATTGTCATGGCATGCGCTGTTCTTTTTAAACCTTTATCTCGTAGGTTATCGCGCAACGGCTCACGCATATGTCGCAACAGTCTATACATAGCGAACTTTATCGACGATTGCGTCACGGAGTTCGGCAGAGGACGTCGAGACGAGTCCAACGAGTACCCGCAACCCACACTTTCGAGAACCCACTTGTTCGAATACAGCGCCATCTATTTTTTCGAAGTCTCTCGGAAGTATGGCTTGTGGGTACTCGTTGGACTCGTCTCGAGCCCCTCTGTCGGATTTTCACCGCCAAACTCAATTTCCGCCTTTCCTGTTTCCAGATCATTCCACTGTCGAGGAACCCGTGCGTAGAAACAAATCTTCCGCGTGCGATTGTTTCGGGGAGATCATAAACGTCTCTATTTGGAAACGAAAAAAATACGTCGTCTGGGCCAGTGCCATACCTTTGGCTTTATTCGGGTAAATTGGAGTCATTTTTTTAAAAAGACGAAAAAAAATTGAATTTTTTCCCAAAAACTATTTTTTTTTCAGTTACTTCGTACCTTACGTACATATCAGGAAATTCGTGGCAAATGTGTTTCCCACTTCCGATGGAAAGCTTCCAGTCATGTGCGTTGGAATCACGTCGGGAATAGGGAGATTGGTTTTCGGATATATCGCAGATTTGCCCCGAGTCGATAGGATATTACTACAACAAGTAGGAAAAATTTCATTGCTACTTATTTTTTTTTATTTTTATTTATTTTTTATTTATTATTATTATTATTATCAACTCGGCAGGTATCATTTCTAAGCATCGGAGTGTTAACGATGTTACTCCCGGTAACGAAATCCTTCACAATCGTCCTACTAATTTCCTTATGCATGGGCCTCTTCGATGGATGTTTCATATCGCTCCTCGGGCCAATTGCATTTGATATCTGCGGCCGAGACGGAGCCACCCAAGCTATAGGCTTCCTATTAGGAATGTGCTCCATTCCGCTAACGGTGGGTCCACCCATAGCCGGTTTGCTTTACGATCATACAGGTAATTCCGAACGTAAACGCCGTTTTTCCGTTATTTCTACTTCCAGAGAGACACAATCGGACAAATTTTCACGGAAAATGTTAGACGACGTCGAGACCGATCGTTTAAGTACCCACAAGCCATACTTTGCGTCGACTTCGTTGTTCGATCCCAGCGCCACCTACATTTTGGACGATCTCGAAAGTGCGGCTTGTGGGTACTCCAACGATTCGTCTCGAGATTCTCTCTCGCGTTACGAGGATCTTTCTCGATTTCTAAGCCCCTGGTGACGAAAAAATGCACTAATTCGTATTTCTCCCCCAGGATCGTACGATCTTCCGTTCCTACTGGCCGGCGTGCCACCGATCGTGGGCGCTCTGGCGATGTTCGCGGTGAAATGCGTGAAAGACGACAAGGATCAGATCGCGGCGACGACGACGACGACTGCACCGAGAGAATCGGATCCTGCCGAACAAAGTCTGACTAATAGCACTTGGCAGAACGGTCGGTAGAACAGGTACCAGTGAAAGAAAGAATTCGATTGCAAAATTCCGACATTGCTGTTTGTCTGCCTCTATCTGGACAAAATTCTTTTGATTGTTCGTTAACACATTTTTCCAATATTTTCTTTCTTAACCAAACCGACGAACTTCTGTCTTCGAAAATGGCGTACAAAAAAGATTCTAATTGTTTCGTTTGCTTTACAGGTAATCACTTTAGCCAATGCAAGAGGAACCTGCAGGCCTCGTGGTCGATGAAAAACTCGGAAACGTTACCTCTGATAACCAAGCAGAAGATCGACTTTCGTCACAGTTCTTAACGTTGCCCGGATTTGCCATAGAAGAAGGAAACACACGAATTTATTATCATTTTTACTATTGTTTTTCACGATTCTGCGTTTTTAAGCAATCGAATACTTAATCGTACGCGATGTTTTCCTTTCCGTTCGGTAGACAGCGAGGAGAGAGGACAATGGTCGAGAAGTAAAGGAGAGGAAAGGAAAAATATAGATTCCGTTTCAATAGATTTTCATTTTAACGACGAAAACGAATAGAAGACTCGAAGACAAAGTGAACGAGTACCCACAAGCCATACTTAAAAGCAGGTTTTTGGTCGGACCCGGTATGGCGACTGAATTTTGAGAAAATTGGGTTTCCATGTGAGAGAGAAGGCCGAGACAAAGTGTTAGAGTACCCACATGCCATATCTAGGATTTCATGAAAAAACAGTACTTTTTTTTTTATTAATGGATCTACGGTTTGCTCTTTCTCTTGAAGAATTTAAGAAAAATTTCTTTTGCATTTAAAAGAGGAGGTCGGGGCAAACTGTTAGAGTACCCACATGCCATACTTAAAAGTTAGTAACAATTAACTATAAAACCAAAAAAAATGCCATATTTTTTATAAAGTAGTTAGAAACTGAATTCCCCTAAAATGATCTTCCATGAGAGAGAAAGAGAGAGAGAGAGAGAGAAAAGCAAGACAAACTCTTCCAGTTAAATGAAAACATTGCATTTGAAAAATATCATATCATTAAAAAAAAATTTCTCAAAATTCATTTCCCATTCAAAAGAGGAGACCGAGACAAACTCTTGGAGTACCCACAAGCATGACTTATGACGTCGAAATTTTTCTTTCCTGACTTCTGGAAAAAGCGCCATCTGATTTTGAGCGGTTTTTTTTTTTTTACGGAATCGAAACCACAGGTTGTGGGTACTCGTTGGATTCGTCTTTTTACGTAGACCTTGATTTTCATGGTACTGTAATAGCTCGAGCCTACTGGTCGGAATTTAGACCCGGTAGAATTTGTTATAGAGTAATTAATTATAGACAAAGAAGAAAAAAAAAAAGAAGATGAAGACTTTCGAAGAAAAAAATAATATTGTAGCTTGATTGAATAAAATCTTTATGTTAAAGTGCTGCCCCCTACGGCGTAAACATTTATAGAAAAATTGGGGTGAAATTATGACAATACAATTGCAAATTTAGCCAATTTTGAATATAATTATTTTAATTGTATTTATTTGTAGCGATGGAACAAAAGCATGACATTACTTTGTTTTGTTGATTGTAGAATTTTATTATTTTTTAGAAAAATAACGAATTCCCTAATATGGGAAAAATACGAAATTGAGGATTTTTCAAATTTCTTTGGATATTTAAATATAAAATTAACGAACTTTTTTGTTTTCAATTCCACGAGGGAAAAATTATAATTATGCAAAAACTATTAAAAATTTGGAAAATTCTGAATTTCTTGCTAGAAAAAAAAATTTACTTACACTGGACAGAAAAAAATTTCGTGTTAATAAAAAAAAATCAATACCAAAACGAACAATATAAACCGAACGTACAAATAATATTCCAAAATATATTTTTTATATGCTGTTTTCCCATTTTTAACTACAATACAATAATTATAGATTTAATTGCAAGAGAAACGACGATAATAATAATAAAAAAGGAAGTATTTTTTGAATTTGGGGCTCTCTTTAAAAAAAGATGTTAATCACTTGTTGTATGAATAAAAATATTTTCAAAACACTGGTAGTCACTTTTTTTCCAGAAAAAAAATCACAATAGCCTTTATTTTCCTTATCTTATCACGTAATATTTGCATTTTTACAAAGAAAAAAAAATTTGTCGAAATAGATTAACAATGTTTTCATACGAGTCCACTTGGATATTAAAATTCAAAAATTGTACTCGATTAATTCATTTCCTATTATACTGGCAGTGAAAGTCAAAAATTGAAAATGCCTATTCCCCCCGAACGACCCCAAAAGTAACTGCAACTTATAAAAATCGTATGACATAATTTTGGAAAAACAAAGAAAAAAACTAAAATCTTGAAAGATTTAATAAATTCGAGACGTCCACTCGTTAAATATTACAATTATATTTTTTGTTTATTTATTCCAAAAATATTCAGATTTATTTTAAAAAATCGACAAACTTTAAAAATTCAATAATTCATTATTTAATTGGAGGAACTGAAATTTTTGCATTTTTCAAAAATTATCTGTCCGGAATTTGTTGCAGAAAAATATTTAAGGCCACTTTCGGTAAATACTGTCTTTTATAAAAATAGTTTGATCCCCTTTGTACTAAACAGTTAATCTCAAGTTTCTTTTTTTGTATTGGCTCTGCCATGAACTTGATTTAAAAATAAATGAACTATTTATAGTTAATGATTAATTGCTACAATAATACTGTATCTCGCAATCAGTGTTGGAGTGTTGATCTAAAAAAAGCCAGATTTTTTTTCTTATCAGTATTTGTCTCGATAAGAGCGGGAATTAAATAACTCGTTATTAGATAATATAAAAAAAGACTCACTTTTTTTGGAACCCGAACATTTTCAGCAAACTTTGTTGGCCTTGTTCCTGAACCTGTTTCCTGTTTTTTCGGGGCTGCTTAGGAACCTGAAAAATTAATTAAATAAATCATTACGAAAAAATTAAGAAAAATATTTCAAATACGTTTACTCCAAATTAATTTCAGGGAATTAATTGGCAATAAAAAAAAATTGCGATTTAATTAAAACTGTAAAATTTTCTTCCTCAATTAAAATTCTAATCGAGATAAAAAAAAATATATTTTTTTTTAATTAAGAAATATTCCAAAACAATCACTTACCGATTTATTTTTTATTTTCTGTGAATTCGTCGTGATTCTATTGGAACTTCCGGAACTACTCTTCGGATTCTGCCTTTGGAAGAAAGTCGATTTCGAATCTTCAACTTTTTCGGTGCTGACGAAATATTCGCAATCGGAGTCGCCGCTTTCTTGTCGCTCCTCCTTCTGCTCTGCTGCAGCTTCCGAAGAAATGCTCTCCTTGCTAGCGTAACTATTGCTATCGCTATTGTCAATGGCTGAATCTCCGAGAGACTCCTCCGTTTTGTGAAGAAAAAACTGCTCGTTTCGGCTCGAAAGCTCGACTTGCAGGGAGGAAGTGTTTTCGAAGCAAGCCTCTTCCACTCTTTTTTTACTCCAAACTTCGTTTTTTTCGAGGACCCTCTCTTTCAGAACTCGCTCCTCTGAAATTCTCCCAATTTCCTCCATTTCTGTTCCTTCTTCTTCCATTTTATCAATATTTTCTTCCAAATTTCCATTTTCCTGAATTCTCTCGTTTTTTTCAACACCTTCCCCTTGTCCTTCAATATTTTCCTCCAAAAATCCCTGAATTTCAATTTTTCCATCCCTCGAAATTTCCCCTTTCTCCTTGAAAATTTTCCCTTCGTCCTCGTCGACGTCGTCATTTTTCATATTCAACTTGGCGAAAAATTGACTCTCAACGACGACATTCTCGTCAATTACCGTCGGTTTGAATCTAGTAAATCGCAGCTTGCGCCTTCTATTACAAGCCAATAAATCCGGCGATGAATCAGTCTTCAAGAATGGATTTACTCTGCGATTGAATACCGGCGAGGTTGGCTCCTCGGTCACCGTCGAAGATTCTTTGCTCTGCGACGAACTATTCCAGGACAAATTCAGATAAAACGGAGAATTTTCTTCGCTCTTCATATTTTCCTCCTTCTTCGAGCCGTAGAGCCTCAGCAGATCGGCATCGGTCAGATTTTCCTGAAACTCCCGATAAGTCCGCTTCTTCGGGGTAATCTCCTTTTTGATTTTATCCGTGCTCAAAATGGCCACCTGACCTTTGGTGTCGGGCCACACCGTGGTGCTTCTATCTTCCTTCTTATCGAGTGCGATGGAAAAATTGGAAAGTTCCTTCGGTTTGTAGTCTCTCGACCAAATGCTGATATGACTCGAGAGCTTCTTCTTAGTTTTATTTATCTAAAAAAGAAGGATCTTATAAAATTGTGCTATTTTTTAATTTATTTTTGTACTTATAAATTCCAAAAATAAATATTAAGTTATGCCAAAAATTCCAAATTGTAATTAGACATTTTATTTTATTTTTTCGAAATTACCACTCGATCCGGATGGAAGTCGTGGAGTTTTTTGAAACTGAAGGGATCGCAGTTCCCTAAAGCGAGTTGAAAGGCGACATCCTCCTCGACTTCGGTCCCCGCGAAGTGCAACTGCTCCTTCGTCACATCCGAACCGGGTGGATTCAATCGCACCTGTTTTCTTCGTAACGGGCAATAAACCAATTGGTGTTTGAAAGTTACTACGGCTTTCATGAACTGGTCGATGTATTCTTTGGGCACCACCAAGGTCTTCATGTTCAAATACGATGCGATTCTCGGAAGGGACTGAAAAAACAAAAAATATATAATTAATTGATTTTTTTTTTGTTTGTTTAATCGAAGGGAGAATTTTTCTCGAGCTTTCAACCGGTGGAAGTATTTACCCGACAAATATCACCGTCGGCGCTTTTCAAAATGAATTTCAGAGCTTTGTTCAGTCCGATTCCCGGTAAGGATGGCAAGTAATCGCAGCCCGAGAGAATGCACATGTGCAGAAATTGGTCCATATTGAAATTTTCCTCTCGCAAACCCATCGCCAGGTGAAGTCGATCTTGTTGCACCAGAAGACCGTTTCCGTTTACATCCATTTTGAAGAGTATCTGAAAGGGACTTTGTTGGGAATTTGTTGTCGAGCGAAATTAAAAAATTTCAATAATTCACAGAAAAAATTGTTCGGAACAATTCAGTCGATAAATTTTTCATTCGCTAGGATTTGAAATCTCAATTTTAGGTCAATTATAAAATTTGCACCTTTTATTAAAATTTTGCAATTATAAAAACGACTGATAACAAACAAACAAAATTCTAACTTTCTTGCACCCGAATAGAGTTAAATCGCTGTCCTCGGTGATAACGACGTCTGCGATCCCGGTGATATTCAAGTACGCCAGCTGCGCGTCGGCTTCGTAAGGCGCGACGATGCAGTCGATGTTGTTCCCCTGGCATTGTTTCATCAAATCCAAAGCCATTTCGTGAGTGATATCCACGCATCGCCTCATCATGTTTCGTCCTTCGCTGGTTTGTCCGGACCGCATCAATTCGGCTGCCTTTCGCCGATTGGAAGTCCGAATTCTATCGATTGGAATTCATTTTGAATATTTTCAATTTTTATCGCATACCGTAATTGAAAAATTGTCGATTCACAAATCGCATATAATCGTCTCTCCTTACTCTCTGCGCTTCGACTCGGTTTCCGCTTTCGCCGGCAAATGCCTTCCATCGAATACTAGTATGGGTTTGATCCTATTCGCTAACAGCATCTGGATGAATTTCATACAATATTTGATGTGCCTGAATAATAACATAATTTGTTGAAAATATATGATAATTTATAACGATTAATTTATACGTATAATAATTAATTTATGGTAATTAATTTTTTGATAATATATAACAAATATAGAATAATTGGTATAATTTTGAAGAAATTATTTTCTTCGATAATCGATTAAGTAAACCAACAGAAAAAAAAATAGCGAACCTTTTCTTGTTAATTTTCACATTTATTTAAGATTAATTAGAAGCCGTGTAGTTAATTTGTAATTTTTTTGGTTGTATACGACTTTTATAAAAATAAAGTATAAAAATTGATTCATCGTTAATCCGAGCCTTCTTCGGACGATCGTATATTTCAAAAAACATACACGTATACATAAATTATAAGAATTCTTTAACTTACCTTACTTTCGCATACATATTATAATAAATTATAAGTAAATAAATAAATAACTAAACAAATAGGAACGAACCACGACATTTAAAATATACCACATTTTTAAATTATAATTTATTTATAACTTTAATGGAAAACCTTTTTCTTTTTGGATTATTCAAATTCAGAAAAAAGGAAAATTACAATTCGCAAACTGAAAATTCAGATAAAAAAAAAATACAAAAAATTTCCTGGAGAACTGAATTAAACAAAAACAAAAAATAAGTACCCCAAATTAAAGGGAAAAAAAAATTTTTTTTCTTACCCATCAGTCTGCTCTCCCATGAGCAGCTTCTCGGCACAGGAAAAAGCTCCTTTGTGCAACCAGCAGTAGGTGTCAATTGCAGCTGTACCTCCTCGAAATTCGCTCACGTTGGTGCGTTTTGAGGATTTCTCCAGAAACGGTATGAGTCCGGTGATGCCCATGATTCAATTACACAATTCAATTACGTGTGGATTTCAAATTCTAAAATTTTGGGCACCGATGCCACTTTTATATATATACACACAACACACACACAGACGCACACTCCCGGAGAGAAACCTACATACATACGCACACACACACATACATGTATTTGACCGAAAAGATCCGTACGCACACATATATACATGTATTTGACCGAAAAGATAATTTAAACGTCACCGCTGACAAATATTTACGTGAACGTAGAATGTTTTTTTTCAAATTCTATCCAAAACGTAGGTAAATAAACAATTATAGACTGATACTTTATTCAATTGTAATTAAAAAGTCCATTCTCTGTCAACATTATTTTCTCTTCCTTCTCTGATCCCATGCCGTTATTTTACCTTCTGGCATTGCCACGCCATGTTTGTATTGAATTTTAGGCGGGCAATTATCCAAACTATATATATATATATATATATGCGCACGCTAAGTGGTTGGTATGTTCTGAAATTCGCGACATTGAAAGCCAGAGTTTCAGCGGGTAATGGAGGATTCCGCGCGCTACCTTACCGATCGAAAAAGTAACTAGCGTCGTCACGTGACCAATAATCGCTTTTCTCGATTCTCTCTGGTGCAAGCTCCAATCACCGGAGCAGGAGTGGGATTTCGAGAAGGTTAGTCGTTTACAACAGTTTACAACCGGATTGCCGTCTCTTGGAATTGGAAGGAACTTGGAATTTGTGCTTCGTTCGATCGATTCGCAGTTGATTGATTGATTGATTGATCGGTCGATCGATCGATCAATTTTAATTTTGAATCATGGCAGCGACCGGCATAATGTCGCTCATCGAGCAGAATTTACGGTTAGAAATTCTCGCCGTCATCTGGATCCTGAAACTGTGGGAACATTACCTGCGTGTGCGTCAGGTGAGTTTGCAATCGAGTCTGTTTATTTACTTCCGTTGGATTACGCATGTATGTGTGTGTATACTCATATGCATGTGTATATTAATTATGCGTAAATACAATTTTTGTAAGCACTCGTTCCGTCCTTTTAAATCGTGAAGGTTAGAGAAGGAAAGCATGCGGTCGATCCGCGCATGCGCGGAACGAACGCGTACCGGTACCGAAATATTTACGATATGAATTCGGAAATTCGTTGATGGGAGGTAAATGGGATTTGATTAGGATTAGGATTTGATTGCCGATTGAGATTAGGGGTTGGATTCGAGTAGAAATCAGGTCAAAAAATTTGGCCTTCCCCCAAAAATGGGGTAAAAATTAAAGTTTCAAAAACGGGGTTGGACAAGTCATTTCTAGGGGTAATTTTTCCCGTAGAATCGATTCCCAAGGTCAAATTTGACGAAATCCTAGCGGAAGTTGGAAAAAAGTAGGTTTTTTTGGGAAAAATCGGGTTTCTCGTTGGATTTTGGAAATTTTGACAATGAAAATGGATTCCTCGGAAAAAAATACATCGGATATGGGTCTCCCGAAAGTTCGAAAAAAATTTTTCCAAAAGTCGATTTTTTTGGGCATGCCTACCCCTTCCCCAAAAATGGGGTAAAAATTAAAGTTTCAAAAATGGGGTTGGACAAGTCATTTCTAGGGGTAATTTTTCCCGTAGAATCGATTCCCAAGGTCAAATTTGACGAAATCCTAGCGGAAGATGGAAAAAAGTAGGTTTTTTGAGGAAAAATCGGGTTTCCCGTAAGAAATTTTGAATTTTGACAATGAAAATGGATTCCTCGGAAAAAAATACGTCGGATATGGGTCTCCCGAAAGTTCAAAAAAAATTTTTCCAAAAGTCGATTTTTTTGGGCATGCCTACCCCTTCCCCCAAAAATGGGGTAAAAATTAAAGTTTCAAAAACGGGGTTGGACAAGACATTTCTAGGGGTAATTTTTCCCGTAGAATCGATTCCCAAGGTCAAATTTGACTAAATCCTAGCGGAAGTTGGAAAAAAGTAGGTTTTTTGAGGAAAAATCGTGTTTCCCGTTGGATTTTGGAAATTTTGACAATGAAAATGGATTCCTCGGAAAAAAATACATCGGATATGAGTCTCCCGAAAATTCTAAAAAAATTTTCCAAAAGTCGATTTTTTTTCAATAAATTCCAAACCGTAATTTCTTCAGTTTTAACGTGACCGCCAATAAGCTAATGTATAATTGACCCACAATATTTTACTGAAAAGTATCTTCTTCTTCCTTGTAGGAAAGATTAATGAAGAAATTGGTAGAGAGGCCAGATTCCTTGGAGAATATTATGACCAAAGATGTTTATAACAAAGCACACAAATACGCATTAGCCAGACTCCACTTCTCGACTATAGAAGATTTCTATTCAGCCATAACGGTTACCGTAAGTATTCAATTAATCGTTTAATAGAAATATTCGTCTACTCAAACATTTTACCACTGGTCCTTACCATAAAATTTTTAAAACCATGTAAAATATATATAAATAAAAAATTTGTAAAATCAATTTCCAGGTTTTCATTGTGTACTTCGTAACTTATCACTTCTGGGAATGGAGTTTAGCGGCGGCGGAATGGCTTCATATTCCAAAAAGCGAAATTCCAGTAAGCTGCATCTGCATGTTCATCATTTGCCTCGTGTCCACGATACTCCACTTCCCTTTCAAGGTCTACGAGACCTTCGTTCTGGAACAGGAGCACGGTTTCAACAAACAGGTGAGTAATAAATAATTGTTAAACAATATTTTGTTTATAAATATCTTTTACCCTGAATAATTTAACAAAATAAAAATCTGGAAAATATGAAAAAAATTATAATTAATTATTTGGAAATTATATTATAATTATTATTTATAAAAGAATATTTGCATTTGCTGTAAAAAAAAATAATTTGAAAAAATAAAATAAAAGCACCCTTTTTTATTAAACAAAAAAAATGTTTTATTCATTTCTTTCCTTTTTTTCAGACTCCCGGGTTCTTCGTGAAAGACCAGATAAAAAAATTCGTGGTGACGCAAGCGCTGTCCTTACCATTCATGAGCGGGATGCTGTGGATCGTCCAAAACGGAGGCGATTATTTCTTCTTCTACGTCTGGATCTTCACCGTACTGGTAACTTTGTTCCTCATGATTATTTATCCGGAGGTGATCGCACCCCTGTTCGACAAATACACGCCCTTGCCGGAAGGGGAGCTGAAGCGAATGATCGAAGGCTTGGCCGCGTCCGTAAATTATCCCCTGTACAAGATCTTCGTCGTGGAAGGATCCAAGAGATCCTCGCACAGCAACGCCTACATGTACGGGTTCTACAAGCACAAGCGAATCGTGCTCTTCGATACCCTGGTCAAGGAGTATTACGAAGTCAATAAAAAGGAGGACGAAAACGAGGAGAGCGGAAAGAAGGATCAGGGATGCGAGAATGACGAAGTCGTTGCCGTTTTGGGCCACGAACTTGGGCATTGGAAGTACAATCATACGTTAAAGGGATTTTTAATAGCGCAAGTGAGTTTTTGAGAAAATTTAAGGAATCACGAATTTACTTTGAAGTTTTAATAATATTTGTGCTCTTTAAAAAAAATTTCGATTAAAAAAAAATTATAAATATATAAAATTTTTTTAATTGGAATTTTTTGATTAACGGAATTCTTTGAAAGAATTGCAATTAAAAAAAATTAAAAAAATATATATTTTTTGTTAAATTGGAGTTTGGAAAAAATGGAATCTTCGAAAAATTCCAATTTAAAAAAATTATAAATATACAATTTTTCTTAAATTGGAATTTTTTTGGAGAAGAAAAAAAATATTATTGGATCATTATTTGTATTAATTTTGTTTCGCAAAATATATTCAAAGAAAATAATCAATAAAAAAAATTATATATTATTTATAATTTTTTAAAATTATTATTTTATATTATATAAAAAATATATTTATTTAAAATAATCGATTACTCAATCATTCTCCAGGTCAATTTCGTGATGAATTTCCTGCCTTTCGCCAAACTTCTACACTACAAACCAATGTACGTGGCTTTTGGCTTCACAACCAGTCAGCCAATATTTATCGGACTTTTGATCGTCACCGTTTACATCATGACGCCGTTGAACACCGTGAGCGAATTTTCTTTTTATCCATATTTTTATTATTAATATTCTATTATTAATATTCTAATATTAATATTTTATTATTATTATATATTTTACTATCAATATTAATAATTTATTATTAATAATTTTATTATTAACATTTTCTGATAATTATTAATTGCGTAAAATAATTTCTTTTTTTTAGAAATTATTCATTTTACAATTGGTCCTATTTTTTTCTTACCATCCACATTTTTCATTTCAGCTCTTGGGATTCCTGTTAACGATTTATTCGCGCAGAATGGAATTCCAGGCGGATAATTTTGCCAAACAGCTTGGATACGCGGATCCGTTGAAGCGGGCGTTGCTCAAACTGCAAAAGGACAACCTGGGGTATCCTCTGTTCGACAAACTCTACTCCTCCTGGCGCCACAATCACCCTCCGATCATCGAGAGAATCGAAGTTTTGGATAAGAAGGACAATTAATCACTTCGGTTACCGTTTTTCTTACATTTTTTTACGCGTGTGCTAAATACCTTTTAAGCCCAGAGACAGACCGAGGCGCACGAGGCCAATGGAAGTGAGCATTTTCTTTTCCATTCCGATGCCTAAACGCGAAATCTAATTCTTCCCTGGTAATAAACTTCGTAGAATCAGATACGAACTTTTTTTGGGGGGGAATAACGTCGTAATTAATTTATCGAAGCGAAGAAAAATTAATTTTGGTAAAAAAAAGGAGTTTCAAATTTTTGCAGATTTTTCAAAATTTGCAAATCTTCAAAATTTGGAATTTTTCTCCAGCTTCGATCACCCGGAATTGTTTCCTCTCTTTCGATTAAAAAAAAAATACGACGAGAATCGATATGGCGAATACATGAAAAGAAAATTTGACTAATTAATAAATGTAATTAGCGATAATAAAAATACAAACTTTGTTTTTTCTTAGATAGAGCTTCGAAAAGAAAAAAAATTCCGCGATAAATCTCGACGATGTAAAATTGTAAATCGGTGTTTCATTCCTGAGGTTGATAATTTAGGACGGTTTCGAAAATAACATCCAAAATACTGGCCACCGCGTAGGCTCCGGCGTCTTCGTTTTCGAGGAATTCCGGTCTTCTTACGTAACTCGCCCGTCCAGCTCTGAAACAGTGAGTCGATCCATTAAATATAATTTTATTTTATTTATTCATATATTCCTAAAAATTCCTTACGTGGAAAGAAAATTTTTTAAAATAAAATTCCGTCCTGAAAATATTCTTTGATACGTATTTTGCAATTCTCAATTTTTTCATAATTTAATTTGCAATATTTTTATTACAATCTCCTTTTATAATTATTATTATTATTTTTTAATGGAAATTATTTCATTTTCAGGATATGAAAAAAAAATTTTTTTAATCAGGATTACGAGGTAACGGAAAAGAGGAGGATTACTTGTTTGTTAGTTCTTAAGGATCATTTCAACGAAAGCTGCGATCCAGGAAGCAACGGCAAAAGCTCCTGCGTCCACATCTTTCAAGAAAATGGCTTGTTTTACATAACTGGCCCTTCCAGCTCTGGAATTAATTGGATTGGAACCTTGGGTATGTCATTTCGCTAATATTTATAATTTATTTTTCGTTATTTTTTTATATTTTGTTATTTTTTGTTATTTTGTTATTTTTAAAAATTTTGTTATTGTCTCCTTCCTATATTTTTTCCCACAAAGTGTGAATTTTTTTTTTACTCACTTGGGAACCATATCCTTGGTGGCATTGCACCCTTTCCAGGCAGCTTCCACCACCATCGGTGCCAGCTCTTGCATTGGTTTCGCGGAATTCGTTTCCAAAACCTTGCAAGCTGGATCCAAGGCATCCAACTGAAAAAAAACCCAAATTTTCCATATTTTAATTTTTGTATCCTAACATTTTGATTTTTATAAGAATATAAAAAATCAATTTCCTAATTTTCAATAATTTTACATACTTTCAAAAATCAATCTGAAATTCCTGACCAACTTTTTTTTTTTAATTCACGAATTTCCAAAAATTCCCGAAAATTCTCTTGATGAAAAATAGCATATTTTTCTTTCTGAATGGGAAATTCAAAGCAAATACCCACCATGGTTCGATCGCCAAGCTGAGCTTGGCTGTACTTCATCATCCCGTTGATCCCACCGCGCCAAGCTCGGGCCCACGTAATGGGCCAGGGTTCGTCCGCTTTCGAAGCTCCTATCTCCCTGGAGGCTGTGGTAAACAACAGCGAATACAAGGCCCCGGATGTGCCACCCATCGTTTGTTCCGCTATCAGTGCCATTTCCAGCAACAAAGTCGTCGGGTGCGACAATGGGAGCCTTTCTAGTGACGTCATTATACCTAGAAAAATAAAAAAAATAGGATTTTTAATTTTGCAAAAATAAAAAATAGGATTTTTAATTTTGCAAAAATAAAAAATAGGATTTTTAATTTTGCAAAAATAAAAAATAGTATTTTTAATTTTGCAAAAATAAAAAATAGGATTTTTAATTTTGCAAAAATAAAAAATAGCATTTTTAATTTTCAAATTCCATTTTTTCGAAAATTTTAACCGGTGGAGCAAAAATTCCCGAAAATTCCTAATTTTCAAAATTACCGTCAGCGAAAACTCTGTGGGAAGTGCCGCAATCGGCATCGCCAACGCCTCGATCCAAGTCATTGAGTTTGCTCTCCTTCTCTCTCATAACTTTGCACGCATTTTGCAGGCACTCCTTGATCAACTTTTGCTGCGCATTGGTCAGAGTTCGGCCGCTTTTGGAGACCGATTGTCGGGCCTCCTCCTTGAAGGAATCGCGGGCTTTCAGCAACGGGAGACTGTAGGAGCACCCGGGCCAAGCGGGGGCCTCGGTTTTGTCGTCCAAGCACCTGAGGATGAGCTTTTCCTGCTCTTTCGGTAATTTCAGCAGGGTCACGTGTACCCCGGCACTGTCCAAGCTGGTGGTCAAAGCTCCCGCGTAGACTCGCACTGGTTTGATTTTTCTTTTTTCTACGAAAATGCAAAATTTTAGTCAACATGGAAAAAAAAAATAATTAGGCTCCAAAAATCTTCGAAAAAAATGCTAAAAAGAAAAATTAGAATCCAAGAATATTGGGGGAAAAAAATTGCCCAAAAATCAAAATTAATAAAAAAGGAAAAACAGACGTAGTTGAGTTACGACGTCCTGGGCCACGATTCCTTCTTCGAGTTTGCTGAGTCCCCCGAAATTATTGACAATGACCGCCACGGAATCCCCGGGACCTGCTTTTACAGCGGCAGTCAATTGGTCCAGAATTTGGGACACCACTTCAGCCGCGCTGGTCAATTTGACCCGCTTGTAACCGGCTTCCCCGTGGATTCCCAATCCGAATTCGATCTCGTCCGCTGGCATCTCGAACATCAAACCCTGGCCTGCCATGAAATCGAAATAAAAAATATATAGATAATTGTGGAATATTTTTATTTTTTATATTTTAAATTAGTCGATATTAATAATCCTCCAAATTCTTATAAAAAAATATTAAATATTAATTATTAAAGTATTAAATACTAATTATTAATTATTAAAATGTTAAATATTGAAAAAAAAAATAAAATAAAATCTTAATTAATACCAGGTAATTGGCAAGCGGTCAATGCCACGCCATAGGTAGCCATATTTGCCAGAACCATTTTACTGACAGTGCTGATTTCCTCCAAAGGAGATCCATTTTCCGCCAAGGAACCGGCTATTTTCAGGATAAACACCATCCCCGATAAACCGCGTCTCCCAGCTCTTCCCCTTTCTTTTTCCGGGATACTGCAATCTTCCCCGATGAAAATCTGCTCCACCTGGGCCAGAAAAAAAAAAATTTTTGTTTTTTTCTCCTAAGTTTTAAGCAATTTTTAAATTCGACCCATTCTCTGATACTTTATCTCCTTTTTGTTTTTTTAAATTTATTTTCGCTGAATTTTCTCAATTTAATTTTTTATTTATTTTCCAGATTCGGGTAAAATTGGATTCTTACCGGAATTCCCTCGAGCTTGGCGTTTTCAATGGCTATGCCGAAGTTGAGGCAATCACCGGTGTAATTTGGAGCAGCGACGAAGACGCCAGCTGTGGGTGAGAAATTTCAAAATTAAATATTTCCTTTCGCTACAAAAATTTAAAAAAAATAATCCCCCAAAATCTGAATTTTAGAAACGTAGTTTATAAATTGACGGTTTAGAAAATTGTTCAACAATTGACGGTGAAAGAAAGAATATTTTTGAATAATAAATGTTTTTAAAAAAAGTTTAAATAAAAAGAATATTTTTAAATAATACCTTTGTTATTGGCAGAGACGCATTTGATCGCATGAAAAATATTCCTAGAGGGTGGTGCCGCAAAGATACCACCGGCCACCGAGGCCGTTAACATTCCAGAACCGACGAATCCTATAAAAAAAAAAAATAACCACAAAAAATATATATTTTTTTTCTCGAATTTATTTGTGTCTCAAAAAAATTACAAAAATTAAACTTTACCCGCAGCGAAGGGTTCGTGTCCACTTCCACCCCCCGAGATACACGCTACTTTTCCAACCCTATCCTTGTACTAAAAAAAAAAAAACACAAAACCAAATATAAAAATTCGCACTTATTACAAAATAATGAAAATTAATTTCCTCTTTTTTCCTTTATTCACAGGAAAATTCGACTTTATTCGTGAAACTGGATCAACTGGGTCAGCTTTTGGACTAACATTGGGTGCGAGGACGACCCTCTTGGAGGCGTGAAACTCCAGATGCGGATAAACGAGGCAGAGGCCGGTCAACGACTCCTGGACGGCGTTGTCGATGGTGTTGAAGAGATTCTTGCCGGTTTTGGCCATGGTTTGGGTCGCAGGTGAGCGATTTTGGTCGTTTCGATTTCGGAACCACGGAAAGTTTTGACGTTTGTTTAGCAGAAAATCGCGATCGAATGCGAGCGACGAAGGGTTACGAGGAAACAACTGAGCGTCAGCTCAGTTCTTCTTTATTTCCCGAGTTCAATGTCAAAAGCTTTAGAGGTAGAGTGGAATGGCATGAGATGAAACATATTTTATTTGTATTACGTGGACTTTGACCTCGAGACGATAACGAAAGCGGCTTACACAAGGGCACACATCTTTCCACCGATATAATCGGCCAGTTAACGTCGGTTAACGTAATAACGGGCGATTTATTGGCAGCAGAAATTTTCCTTGTGTAATCTGCAGCCTCGCGAGCGTGTGTGCGAGCATATTTGTGTGGATGGGAGGATGTAGAAATTCACTGAGTCGCAATTCCTTGAAATTCGCCGCCGCGAAGCTGCTGGCGCGAATTTTTGAAGAGACAAACATTTTTTTGTCGATTTTATCGCAATCGCGTCATTTCATGACTTCGATCGGGATCGAAAAGTCAAAAAAAAAATTTAATTTTCCCCGCATTTTACCCGAAAATCAATTTTTCTTTCAAGAATCAGAAGGTTTCCAGGTTATGGGATTTATTTTTATGGAAATATCCCGATTTCTGACCATAATATTCCGGATTTGGTTTCTGGAAATTTGAATTTCCCGCGTAATCACGAAGTTCCCCTAGACGCAACTATTTTCTGTGTGACGAATCAGATTTTCGGGGAAATGACCTTCCTAGGGACATTTTCCAGGGAAAACCCTTTTCCAGCCTTAATATCCCTAATATTTAGCTCCCGAAGAGGAAAGTTTGATAGAAAGTCCCTAGAAATTCCTAGTTCTTAGCGAATCAGAAGTTTCTAGTTACTTTCGCGCCTACCGTCGGTCGGTAAAGCAGAAAACGGGACTTTGGATGGTGGATAAGGCAGTTTTCAATTGAAAAAAAATCCCCTTTTTTTATTTAGACCATTTTATTTTATTTCAATTGATTTTCATTAATTTCTTTTTATTTTTCTATAAAACAATCGTATAACTCGAGACCTTCTCTATCGGTAACGTCGCGCAAAAAAAGAAAAACGGTACCGCCGCTAATACTTGTACCCCTCGCCGGCAGAGGGAGCCGAGGCCGGATAAGTGGCTGTCCCTTCGTATTTTACCACCGGACGGTAACCGCGCGCGTCCGCCACGTAATCGACGGTCTGCGTTCTGCCGTCAGGTAGCAGCACGTGATAAGTGCCGGTGGCTTCGTCGTCCTTCCGCATTTCGCGGTGTCCGAAGTCCAAGCCCGCCGCTGCGTCCTGCACCTCGTACGAGAACTCGTAATTGGCCGGATCCTGAGGAGAAAAAGAAAAGAACGTCGAGGACTCGCTGGATCTCGCAGTTTCGACGAAATAACGAAATTGGTTTGCCGGTTGACCGACAAAGAGTGACTCCGACCATACCCCGGCGAAGATCCAATAGGAAGTTGACCCAACTTGTGGTTGGGACACGGTAATTGGAGTCTATCTGGACGCAGTTTGTGAAAGGAGCAATTAAGAGCATTGAAAATTGAAGACGAATGAGAGGAATCGAAGAGAGGACGGAGTGAGGGGAGAGGCAGTGAAAGACAGAGCGATTAAGGAAATTAACGATTTCCTTTTTTTTTTTTATTCTTCTCGGAGCTTTTTTGGGCCCTAAGAAAATTATTGTGGGTCCGTTTCTGAATATTTTTTCACGAAAAAATTACTGAATGTTCTTTAAATGTTATATAACAACGTGCAACAAACTTTAACGAAGTAACTCCGATAGTCTCTTCAAAAAAAATTCTCAAAGTCCACAAAAATTTTTTTTGACCGAAGATACCGGTTTTATCGGTACCAAGATGGACCCCGAGTGGCACAAAATGGCGGCCCTGATTATTTTGCTGCTTCAGCCACTTGGAACGAATGTTTTTGGATAACAATTTTGATATTCGACAAATTTGGGCCATCGAGCTCTCGAAGATGCCGTTCCAGAGTCTGCATTACACGATTTTCAAGATACTTGGAAAATAAATAAATAAATAAATAAATAAATACAACAAGTAAATATGCAATTTTGCCTCTAAGGATCTTTAACTTGTTCTTCGACCGAGCGAAGAATGAGTCAAAAGATGAAGAATCGTGGAACTACCGTTTCCGATCCAACAAACAATAATTGGATTATGCAGCAAATTCACTGGAAACAGTCTCGAAGGAGAATTACAATACGAGAGTAAATAAATATGAAAGACATGGGAATGGAGAGAAAGAAAATGAAATTCAAATGCTACCCGCTACCCAGGAAGCGAGGGAACAAAAGATGGGAGAAATCAAATGGCCATTAAGCGAGAGATTGCTCAAGGGAAGTTGGAGTCCAATTAAAAGGAATGCAGAAATAATATAAATCTGGGCATTAGAAAGGAGGATTTCAACGAGAAGCAGTTGCAATATTAACAATTAAACATGAATGAGAGGAAATAGAGATTGTGGATCCGAGGCGAGAGCGATCGCCATTGAAGCCGATCTTTGACTCGTCCTTCGATGACGCGAGGAATCAGTTACGAGATAAAGAGTCGTGCTGATTATTGGATATTATCCAATAAATAACAATTGGATCCCGCAGCGGATGAGCTGGAAAAGCTCTCGAGGAAGATTACAATGAAAAGTATCGGCATGTAACGGAGAGGAAAAGTCAAGAAATGAAAATACGACTCGAGGAAGGTTTCTCGGAGATGGAAAAATTTTTAAGGAACGGAGGAACAAAAGGTGGAAGGACCGTTAAGTGGAGGCTCAATCAAAAGAAGGCTGGAGTGGTACCGGTCTGGACATTGGAAGGAAATATCGAGGAGGAAAGCACAAGACCCAGCAATTAGGGATATTAAAAAGTGAAGATTGGAGGACCGAGATAGGAGATTTCGTGGATGGAGAATTATCGTGATACCGATATTCGAGAAAAATCCGTATCTCCCTTCAAAGGACGTTGGCCGTCCGATTTACTTACGCCAGCCCATTCGTCCGGATGCCCGGCATTGGGACGCGGAGCCGGAGGTCCACCTGGAGGCAAATAAGCTTGACCCTGCGGTTCGCTCCTGATGGTCGCCAGGAATAGCATCAATACGAGTACCTATGTGCGGAGCAAAAGTGAAATATGCAGTTCTCTGTGATTGAAATGCAGGGTCCGAGTCCTTATCGTGGAGCCAGCCTCATTTCGCTCGCTAAAGGATTCTCTCCTATCATTCACGTTGGTGATTAAAATAATATGTACCGAGAGACGAGGAGGTGGCTTATTTGCATCCCATTCGAGGGACGCTGTCGTACAAAACGAGGTCATCAAATGTATACGAACGGTGCTCGGGTTTGTGCCGGAAAGGTCCTGGGGCCAAAATTTCAAAAGGCTTCGAATTTACGTTCCACGTCGGACGCGAACTTGCACCGACAGTTCGTGCAACGAAATTTTACCGAGAGACTCGTGCAAATCTAACCGGTCTGGAGTGGCTTTCGGACGGGATTTGATCATTGCCTTGGACCGAATTTACTGGGGCCAATTTGATACGAAATGAATACAACTGGCGAGGGATCTCGGATTTTTTGAGGAAAATGATAGCGATATATAATTGGAGACGCGGGACACACGTTAACGTCAGTCTCGAGGCCAAAGGCTTAGACCCTGGCGTCAAGGGGGATTAGCGAATTCGGTCCTTATGATCGTTGGATAATTGAAATGTACACTTACGTGAGGATACATGAGGATTAAACCGAAAATAAACACTTTAACTTTACGACACTAAGAAGATAATCCCTGGATGTCGCGCGTTAGCAGCGTGTTTTATACAGCCGTCGAGGACTCCCCGGGTGCATTCGGGAGAAGTGTGATGACGACGACGACGACGCGAATTATCAAGCGAGCCAAGCTACTGGTATATGCGGTGGGACGAAATCATAGTAATTTAGGCGGAGGATTCAATGGTTGAAGAAGTTTATTTTACCAAGTCTATTATTACCCACTACTTTGTCATACAGAAACCACAGAAAGCGATTTTTCTCTCTCGACGATTTTTACCCCATTTCTCACTCTCTCTCACTCGTCGTTCGCTTTAGGCCGTAATCAATTACAAGAATTTTCGTGCAAGTGAAATTAATGACACACGCTATAAGAAAAAATCGAGAGGAGAAACATATCCATATTTATTTGATATAAAAAAAAAAGGATAGAGAGAGAGAGAGGCCACTCGTGGGTGGGTAGGTAGGTGTTTTAATAAACTTTTATATGCGTATGGGCTACACTAAAGACAAAATGAACACATTTATGGCTATATGTATGTATATGTATATATGTATACGTCGGTTGGTCGCATCTTTTATTCATATCATGCGGGTAATGTTTATCTCCGGTACGCCCTTCCCTCTTTCTCTTATACGAAGTTTATCCTATGGCGAAGACGACGAGGGCGAATAAATAGATTAGTCGTGAACGTAAAGTGCGAGGCTCGAAGTGTCTGCAAAGTGGAAAGTTTGGAAACGGGGGAGAGTCGGCGGGGAAACCGTAGAAAAAGGTGCCGGTGCCAAAAGTGACGTCTCGCTTGCGCCCTAATTGGCACGACACTGCCGTCGCGGTAATGAAGAGCCCAGACCGTCCTGGATTGGCAGAACCGATGTATCGGACCCGGCGGCGCGGCTGCAATTAGAAGGCTATCGATTCGCAAAACACCTGGCTGCTGACAATTAGTAGGCTCTGGAATTGAGAAACGAGGGAGAAATCGCTGAAGATGGAGGTAGATGAGAGGAGACGGATGATGAGCGAGCGTGACGGGGAAGGGCAGAGCCATTACTTGGCACGGATGAACCTACGAGAGCATTCCATTTCGACCCTAGTACTGGTAACCGCCGTTGGCCGCAGCGTCGCCACCGTTGCCCGACGGGTAGCCGTTACCCGAGGAGCCGCCGAACCCTCCGGGACCTCCCGAGGGATACCCGCCATTGCCGCCGCCGTTTCTACCTCCCGAAGAAGGCCCGAATCCGCCGCTCGGGCCACCCGATGGGTACCCGTTCTGGCCACCACCACCGCCGCCGCCACTACCACCACCTTGGCCACCTCCGGAAGAGAATCCACCGCCACTGGGGCCACCGGATGGATACCCACCGCCGCCCTGGCCTCCTCCCGAAGAGAATCCGCCGCCGTTGGGGCCACCGGAAGGATACCCACCACTTCCGCCTGCGCCACCACCGCCTCCGCCTCCGTTAGGACCTCCGGATGGGTAACCGCCGTTTTGCGAGCCACCAGGACCACCGGAGGGGTACCCTCCAGCGCCACCGGCACCACCACCACCACCACCACCGGCAGCGTTGGCTTCTCCTTCGTATCGGATCTGCGGTTTGAAGCCGTTCTGGTCAGCCTGGTACTCCACGATCTGCTTCCTGCCGTCCGGTAACAGGACGTTGAACTCGCCCTGGGCTGTGTCGCCGTCCCGGGACTCCGTGTGGCCGAAGTTGCTGCCGCTCTGGTCGTCCTTCACCTCGTACGAGTACTCGTACTTGGCCGGTTCCTGCAAGGTCATGGGCAAAGGTCAAGCCGAGTCGCGGGCGGAAGACAAAAATGGAGGGGTTTTGTTTTTTTGACTCAATCGGGACTTACGTTGCTCTGCTCGTCGGCGTTAGCGCCATAGCCACCGCCTCCACCGCCGCCGGCTCCTCCGCCATTGCCTCCTAACCCACCGGGTCCTCCAGCGCCAGGTCCAAACCCGCCACCGCCTCCAGCATTTCCAGGTAGCGGAGCGCCATAACTATCCGTGGGTCGTCCATTACCTCCAGCAGCATTATATCCACCACCAGGGGCCCCGCCTCCACTCCCTCCACCGAACCCACCTCCTCCGGCGTTCGGGGCTCCGTAAGAGCTTGAAGGTCGTCCTCCGTTTTGCGATCCTCCACCGCCACCACCAAACCCACCAGGACCTCCAGCTCCAGGTCCACCTCCACCTGCACCCGGTGGCCCGTAACTACTGGACGGTCTGCCCCCGAACCCCCCGGGCTGTTGGCCCCCGTTTCCGAAACCACCACTGCCCGGCGGGCCATAACTGCTCGACGGTCTGCCGCCACCACCACCTCCACTTCCTCCTCCTCCAAACCCTCCAGGTTGTTGTCCACCTCCGAATCCTCCCTGTTGTTGACCCCCTCCACCGAATCCTCCTTGTTGCTGACCACCCCCTCCCCCAAAGCCTCCACCTCCAGCGTTCGGTGCCCCGTAGCTGCCCGAAGGCGCTCCACCGCCTCCTTGAGGCCCTCCTCTACCTCCGGCACCTCCTCCGGGAGGCCCGTAACTGCTGGAAGGTCGACCGGCACCTCCTTGTCCGAATCCACCTCCTCCACCACCACCACCACCTCCTCCATTTCCATTAGGGGCCCCGTAGCTGTTGGATGGTCGGCCTCCGCCGTTACCTCCTCCTCCTCCTCCACCGCCGCCTCCTCCTCCTCTGGGAGCTCCACCTCCAAACCCGGGAGGCCCGTAACTGTCGGAAGGTCTTCCTCCTCCACCTCCGGATGAACCAAATCCATTCCCGGAACCGCTCGGGGGCCCGTAGCTGTTCGATGGGGGTCCGTTACCTCCACCGAAGCCTCCTCCATTCCCCCCGAAGCCACCTCCACCACCTCCCGGCCTGGAACCTCCTTGGGGACCTCCGCCCCCGAACGAGGGAGGTCCGTATTCGCTGGATGGAGGTTGCGAACCACCTCCACCACCACCACCTCCTCCACCGCCGCCTCCTCCTCTGCCCGGGGGTAGATACGAATTGACTGGTGGCTCCGGTCGAGCGATTGCCAACGATATCACAGCCGCTACCGTCAGGATTCGCTGCGGAGCAAATTAGGGGTCCCTCGGTGAGCCGGACGATTGCGAGACTCGCGCCAGATTTGGCCTCGGTGTTAAAACGAACGATAGAAAAAAAAAAAGGTTGGCACTTACCCGAATCATCTCGGATCCCATTACTCTGCCTCGGTGTTACCGGTCACAAGATACCAGGTGCGATGGACGTCGTATGGCGACGTCCCGTGACAACGACGGCTCGAATGGCCACACTTCCTTATGCTTCGAGATATCGTATTAATAATAATTCTAAATATACAGGTATCACAGGTGTATCCAGAACCACATCTACCCTGTACTCCAGGCGTAAAGCTAATGACGGGACCCTACTGATAAACCCGTCCTTTATATACGCTTAGGGCATACACGCCGAATGCACGTCCGTCTCCCCCGGTGTATGCATGTAACCCCCATTGGAAGTGTGCTCCATTACGCGACATGCGAGGGATCTAGATTTACAGCCAAGATCGGCAACAAGTGTGTCACGGTGCTCTTAAATGATTATCCTGATTGGGGGGAAAAAGAAGAGGCTCCCGAGAGTGGGAAAATCGGTTCACCGAAGAGACAGAGAGAGAGAGTGAGTCTGTCCCAGGATCCGCATGCATCACCCATCTCTTGTGCCTGCATTTTGCACTTTTCTGCAATTATTAGAAGGCACTTATCTCCCTGATTCCGATTCTCCTTGGTTCAGGTGCACTTTTGGGATCCTGGTTCGCCCGGACGCAGTTGCAAGTATCGGGGTGCATCCGGGGTATGATTTTATATTTTCTTTTTTTTATCCGGTTATTTTTTAATTAATTTCAAAGGTAATTACGTAAATGACAATTATGCAATTTAGATGAAGATTGTATTGTATTTTAGGGATATTTATATTTTAAGGGTAGTATCCACCCTTATTATTCAATTTCATTATTAACCCACAATTCTTGTATAAATTATATATTAATTATATAATTATATAATTTCAGAATTACACTTGCATAATTTTATATTATCCAAAATCAATATTAAATTTTATAAAATTTATAAATTAATATCCCAGGGGTGATTTCTACCCTTATCACTCAATTTCATTATTACCCTGCGATTCTTATATAATTTATACATCAATTATATAATTATATAATTTAAAAATTACACTTGCATAATCAAAAATCAATATGAAATTATATAAAATTTATAAATTAATATCCCAGGGGTGATTTCTACCCCTATTATATAATATCAGAAATTGAAGTGGCACCATTGGTTTGTTTTTATTTTCTTTCTTTTTAATAAAAATAATGACGATGAAGAAATACTTAGTCCGGATCGAGAATGTTTTGTTTTGATGCAATCATCATCTACTTTTCCTAATAGAAAAAAAAAAAGAAACACAGCGGCAATAAGAAAAATAAAATAATGCAGGGAGAAGGAATATTATGCACGGATGAGAAGAGCATTGCAAAATCCACTAAGTAGTATTTCATACATCCTTAGATCTACTCTCTTTAGTCGTTACGGACTCGTCATCGTGTCACGAATGATGTACCGTTTGCAATCCTTACTTATATTTATATGTATATATATATATATGTATTAATCCAAGAGGATTTCACTTAAACACGAATTCCATTTATGTACCTACGTACCTTCGGTTTGCAGATACACATTATATTAGCGAGCTTGACCCAGCGTCGTTGCCCGGTAATGAGTGCCACGATGGAAACAGAAAATGATTATTATCTATTACTTTGAACTCGAGAGCCGGGGATTTATATAATACAGGTAATTTCTTTATTTTTCAAATTTTAATCCCGTTTCCTTATTCAATAATTTTTATTTTTTACTCCCGAATATTAATATCAATTTTTATAATAAATAAAATAATTTTTTTTATATTAAATAAATTCATTTCCGGCACAATTCTCGTCAACTCGAAAATCGAAATTTTGCCAAATTACGAAAAAATCTGTTTTTCCAAAAAAAAAAATACAATTCTGAGTTTTCAAAGAATCATTTTTGGACAAAAAAATTTCCGGGATTGCAATTTTT
This sequence comes from Gasteruption jaculator, assembly GCA_949825005.1. Lineage (NCBI taxonomy): Eukaryota > Metazoa > Arthropoda > Insecta > Hymenoptera > Gasteruptiidae > Gasteruption > Gasteruption jaculator. The sequence continues at coordinate 8,205,574 of OX463776.1, forward strand.
TTTTTTTTTTTTTTTTAAGAAAAAGCGAATTTATTTTTTATGGCATGATTTATATTAATTCATAAACTTTTTATGAAAATTTCAAGAAGCAAGGGTAGGATTTTTTACGCCCAATTCCAAGAATCCCTTTTCTTGCCATCGAATACGAGGGGAATTTCCTTAAACCGAGTTTCTTCCACTTTTTTATTTTATTGCCACCTCGGTATATAAATGTGAATATTTTGATGGTCGTAAAGAGAGCAAATAGCTCATACGGCAACACGCTAGCATAATTTCGGCATTATGGTATCACTTTGTGATCTTTTCACGTATATACTTCCACGTGGTATCAAAAGTGGTATTAAGTATCGTTTACAACAATTCCTTTTTGCGGAAACAACAAATTTCCGAGGCCAAATAAATCTCTTCATTAAACAAACAAAAAAATTCTGCGCTTCCAAAAATACTTTTTCCACAAAAATAAAAATTCCAAAATTCCAAAATATCCTTTCTCGAGCGGAAAAAAAATGTTATCAAGATTCCAAAAATTCTCTTGTCTCAAAACAAAATTCTCCGAATTTCCAAAAAATGTCATCTCTCAAAAAAAAAAAATTCTGCGCCTCCAAAAATACTTTTTCCACAAAAATAAAAATTCCAAAATATCCTTTCTCGCGCTGAAAAAAAAAATGTTTTCAAGATTCCACAAATTCTCTTGTCTCAAAATAAAATTCTCCGAATTTCCAAAAAAATGTCTTCTCTCAAAAAAAAAAAAAAATTCTGCGCTTCCAAAAATACTTTTTCCCCAAAAATAAAAATTCCCAAAATTCCGGAATATCCATTCTCGCAAAGAAAAGAAAAAATTTTTCAAGATTCCAAAAATTCTCGTCTCAAAAAAAAAATTCTACGTTTCCAAAAAATCCCCCTTTCCTCAAAAAAAAAAATTCTAAATTCCAAAAAAAAAATTATATCCGCGTAAACGAAAATATCCAGATTCCCCAAAAAATCACTTCTCACCCGAAAAAAAAATAATCTCCGACTCCCAAAAAACCTAGATTCCCCCCCCCCCCCCCCCTTCCCCCAAAATCTCTTTCCCCAAATTAACCAAAACAAAATTTCCCGAAAATTTCCAAAACCTCCCTTTTCCTTCAAAATTAAATTCTCCCCTTCTTCTTTCACCTCGCGGGCTCCGAGGGTCGCTAAAGGGCTGCTGTAGCTGCTTCAAAAAAAAAAAAAAAAAAAAATCGAGTAGGAAAACCTCCCTTTCTTTGCGGGTGGTCAGGTCCTCTCATCGTGACGCTCTTGAACGCCGACGAACGACTCTGATAATAATTGCAGAGCCTTTGAGGTCGACGCGGAAAAGAATGATGATGTATTTGGAGCTGGGTTTCAAAGGAACTCGGAGCCGCGTCGGAGGCCAAACAAATACATCCGGTTCGGTATTCATTTGAGACTCTCGAAAAAAATAATTAGCAAAAGTGGGAGCTACTTAAACTCCTAACCGGCAACGGCGGCGGCGGTGGCGACGTGCAGGTAAAATATTGACACAAAGCCCGAGGACAAGGATGAGTTTTAACAGGGCTTTGCTTTTATTCCTATGAAAAGGAGGAACGACGGTTTGGTTCATCAAGTGTCTCGCAACTCGGTGCCATGCGAGACGATATAGAAAACTATCCATTCTTTTTCTTTTTCTTTTTTATTTATTATTTTTTCTTTTCGCTTTATTCCCTGTTCCAGCAGCTCTTGTTTGCACTCTTCGGTCGTTGGGCAATCTCCTCTCTTCGCCCGATCTAATTTACCGCTCCTAACGCACATCGATCTCCACCGAGAGCCCCTCTCGCTCCTCCCGCTCCTCTGGCTCCTCTCGCTCCTCTCATGATCAGAGGAGATTATTACAACATCTCGCGGATGCAGCAAGAGCGTCGTCATCCTTTGATAGCGTGCGCTACCTCTTGGAAGAGTGTGTCTTAAGCATCCCAGCTCGGCTCGGCTCGACTAGACTAGACTCGACTCGACTCAACTGAGCTCGGATCCCAAAGAAGCGAAGGATTCGTCTTCGTCTTCGTCTCTTACTTTCCCCTGGTTCGACTCCTTTCTTGAATATTTCTCTCCCGGATAAAGAGAATTATTCAGTCTGCCGCCGTATCCAGAGGTTCCAGGTTCTTCCCGATACTCCTCCATCGGCCAACGCCGCCGTCGCAAATTGGGGGTACATTAGCGCGCGAGCGAGGCCTCTTGAATAAAGCTCAAAGACAAGCCCCGGCGAAGATAAGCTTCCGGGGTCTATTAATCTTTTTTATTTTCTTCCTTTTTTTTTCTTCTCCTCCAGGTGCAGTTCCAGGATTGAATTGTATCGTTTTGTTTTGATTTGTTTTTCCAGCCGGTAGGAGCGAGGTGGAGTCCAAGAGGTAGGGTACCGTCTCTTGACGTTAATTTGATTTTTTTTCTGTTTTGTTTTTTTTTTTTGTAGGTATGGAATTTTCAAGAGAAAGTAGACCGCTCTCCTGATCGCGACGCTGGAAAATCGACGCAGTCCCGGAAATCCCTAGAATCGATGTAAGTAAAATTTGGATTTTTTCTCCCTAGGGTGTGCCATTGGCTACTCTTCCATTGAAATCCACTAGATCAACCAACCGACCAACCTATTAAGCTTCTTCCTAGGGAAAAACCAGTCCCGGAAATCCCTAGACGAAATTTAAGTAGAATTTGGATTTTTTTTCTCCCTAGGGTGTGCCATTGGCTACTCTTCCATTGAAATCCAATAGATCAACCAATCAATCAACCAATCAATCGACCTATTAAGCTTCTTCCTAGGGAAAAACCAGTCCCGGAAATCCCTAGACGAAATTTAAGTAGAATTTGGATTTTTTTTCTCCCTAGGGTGTGCCATTGGCTACTCTTCCATTGAAATCCAATAGATCAACCAATCAATCAACCAATCAATCGACCTATTAAGCTTCTTCCTAGGGAAAATTTAGTCCCAGAAATCCCTAGACTCAAAATCTAAGTAGAATTTGAACTTTTTCTCCCTAGGGCGTGCCATTTCCATCCGGTACTCGTTTAATCCGATCCGAAAGCGAGTCGGTCCAGTGGTAGTGGAGGGGAAGGGAGGGGGAGGGGGAGGGGGTAAACATTCGGCATGTAGATAGATCGAGCGAAACCGTAATTACGCCACCGTGCCAATATGTGCCAATTAATAGCCGCCCGTAAACGATAGGCCGACTAATGACCCGTAGCCTGACGCGTAATAAAATCTCGGTTGACCCGCGCTGGAACGCAAGCAAATTAGAGTGGAAACGCATTCGAAGGAAAACACTATGGTATAGCCGCGCTACGATGGGACCCGACGCCATGGTAAGAATCGTGTCAACAGCGGTAGTAGTAGCGGCACTCGCTTGGTCAGACAGCTGTCGATATCGCATCGCATCGCATCGGGACTCGCTCAGAACCTATTGCACCTCCCGCGACTGCAATTGCTCTTGTAGGATCGATCTTTGAAATTGATCGAGTTTGATGAGACTCCGATTGGAGGCATCGATTTTTGGATAATCGAAGATCGATACCAACCAATCGAGCAATTTTCCACTCGATCGATCATTCAATCAATCAATCAATCAATCAATCAATCAATCAATCGATCGATTGATTAATTTTTAATTAATATAGATAATTAATTAATATAATAATTAATATTTGCCCGGTAATTATAAATTCAGTTTTCATCTTCTATCGGTAATAATAATAATAATAATAATAATGTTATTGTTGTTGTTATTATTATTATTATCGCTAGAGAATTCCAACGTCGACGAAAAACAGGCATCCGCGAGATGCTGCAACTCGACTGCAGTCACGACACTGCAGTCTTACATTCCCGGCAATTTCGTCTACTTCCGCGTATGAGATTCAATCCCTCCGCATCCTCCTCCTCCTCTTCATCTTCTTCGTCTTCTTCTTCTTCTCCATCGCGATGCAATATTCGATTACGTGAATTGCGTAAAAACATTAAAGACGTGATAATCGAATTAAATGTATATTCCCCGTCTACTTTTCCTCCTCGGTACGGGAATTTCGTTACGACATTTTCTTCGGAGCTGCGCGGTGGTATTAAATAAATAATTTTTAAAAAAGGGGGGGGGGGTAATTTGGAAAATCTAGAAAATCATTTTTTTTTTCAGCGGGAATAATTATTTTTCGGGAATCAGCATTTTTTGGAAATTCCAAGGAAAGGTTTCCCTGAAATAAGAATATTTTTTGCAAAGAAAAATTAATTTTGCGCCGAGGATAAAAAATATTCCCGATTTATGAAATTATTCGTGTTTTTGATTTTACACTTTTTTTTTTTTTTAAGAAAATTTTTGAATACTAATTTAAAATTTAGCGTAACCATTTTTTCGTAACGTAAAAAAATTGCATTTTCGCGATATTGAAAAAAAAAATGCTAGATTTGGAAAAATAATTCCACGTTTGAAAAAAAAAAGAAGTTTTTTGTTGATTTCAAAGAGAAACATTTTCTCGTAAAATTCCATAAAAATACAACTTTTTTGCGGCAAAAGTAAAATGGGGACCCGGAGACACGTTTCCCTGAATCGGGCGAAATTTCGTCAGCATGAGAAATTCGCTCTCTCGCTACTTATCCATCCCGTGCTTTGCATGAAACATTTCACGACACACTTAGGGTACACACGTGCATACACGCACACGTGCACACTCGTACACGCTATCTTTCAGACTTTCAGATGGATCTATCGGGGCGCAATATACGTATTGTACGATTCGCGCTCGTCCTTGAGGAACTGATCTGAAAAGTGAGAGTGAGAATCTGTACTTTATTAAAGCAAACGACGAGAGAGAATCGCAGATTCATCCACTCGAGATCGCTTTGGTAAGAACACAAAAAAAAAAGAAAAAAAGAGCGGATAAAAGTAGTCAGCCGAGATATGAAGCAATCATGAGAAGATGCTCTGCTTTGCTCCAGTGCCACCAACACACACACGCATACACACACGTACATATATACACACAGATCTGCTCCTGCTCCAGCTTCAGCCTCAGCTACAGCCCCAGTTGCTTCTTTTTCTTCTCTCCCATCGTCCCTAGATCTTATTATGTATTAGAATCCCACGCAGTTACACAATACCGCAGCATCCATCGCATGGACCCGGAGGCTCTCAAACCGGATCGCTTTCGTTTATCGGTTTATTTATTTATTTATTTTTCTTTTTTCCTTGGAATCGGTTCAAGAAAATGTTTCGGCCAAATTGGGATATTTTATTTTATTTTATTTTATTTTTTTCTTTTTTTTTTGGAAAGAGAAATTGTTTTTGGAAACGCGAGGCCTTTGGAAAAAAGAAAAGAGGATTTTTATTGAATTTTACGAGAAAATGTTTCCCTTTTCCCTCGAAAATCACGAATATTTTTTTTTTCTTTTACAAAGGGAAATTATTTTTCGAAATGAATTTTTCTTTTACTTTTGCGGTATATTCTGTTTCGTCGAAATTTCACGAGAAAATGTTTTTTCGAAAATCAAGAATATTTTTCTTCGAAACGGGAAATTATTTTTCCAAGCGCAGACATTTTTTGCGAACGCGTTTCGGGAATTTTAAAGGGAAATGCGTTCGCGTGAAATGTTACGAGAAAATGTTTTCTCAAAAAAAAAAAATCAAGTACATATTCTTGAAAGGGGAAATTATTTTTCTAAACGTAGCATTTTTTTTTCAAAATATTCCAGGAATTCAAGGGAAAGAAAGTATTTTTTTGAAATTTTACGAGAAAATGTTTCTCTTTAAAATCAGCAAAATTTTTTTCAAACGTGGAATTATTTTTCTAAGTATAGCATTTTTTTTTAGATATTGCGAAAATTTTAGAGAAAAATGCTTTTTCGTGGAATGTTACGAGAAAATGTTTTTTTTCTTCCTAATGGGGAACATTTTTTTGTCAAAAATTTGTCCCATTAGACCCAAAAAAAGGAGAGGTCCGGTGTTACCGGCCCCCAATCTCCGGTGCATCGATTGCAACCGCCACATCGGCCTTACTGTGCAAGACTGATGAGACCACCGGTTACTTGACGTCTCCGACCGGTACCTTTTCTTTGCCATCGCGGCGCAGAAGTGCATCGATGACGCGCCGCTGCATTCCCTCGACTCGTTGTCGGTGGTCCTCGACTAATTGCAAAATGAAGATTGGCGCGTCACTCGTCGCCGCGTGGATCATTAACAGCCCAAACAAAGGAGATTGATTAATAATCCTTTTGCAAACAAGGTAATGAAAACCTCTGTGGGTACAAACACACACACACACACACACAAAGAGACGCGGGCAGACACACACACACACACACGCATCTAGAAAGTAGGTGGAAAAGAGGCAGAAGAATTCGAGCTTCCCACTGCTTCCCACGAGGCAGTGAAAGTGAAGCGCCGCTTCTTCGACGACGTGTTCGCCGATTAGTTGACGCATACGCCGTTCCACTACCGCGCTTTCCGACGTCGCTGCTGGCGTTTCCATTACTTCTTTTAAATTGCCATTAACCATCGCGCCCGCTACCGCTACCGCCGTCGTTCCGCGCTATCGCTTTCACCACCGTTCCAGCCGCTGGCGCCGCCGTTGCCGTTGCAATTGACGCTACGACTTCTCCCGGCAATCGCAATTGCAATTGACGCCCATTGTCGTTCCCGCGATCTCGATTCTCGCCATTGTTTTTCTCGCAATTGCAATTGACGGCGCGATTGCAATCGACAATGGCACTGCCGCAATTGCGGTTGCGATTGAAGCCGCTTGTCGCCCCCTGAAATTGCAATTGCGTCTACCGTAGCTCCCGGAAATTGCAATTGCACCCGCTGCCGCTCCCGGAAATTGCAATTGCAACCGCTTCCGCTCCCGGAAATTGCAATTGCACCCACTACCGCTCCCGGAAATTGCAATTGCACCCACTACCGCTCCCGAAAATTGCAATCGCACCCACTACCGCTCCCGGAAATTGCAATTGCACCCACTACCGCTCCCGGAAATTGCAATTGCGCCCGCTTCCGCTCCCGGAAATTGCAATTGCACCCGCTTCCGCTCCCGGAAATTGCAATTGCACCCACTACCGCTCCCGGAAATTGCAATTGCACCCACTACCGCTCCCGAAAATTGCAATCGCACCCACTACCGCTCCCGGAAATTGCAATTGCGTGTATCATCGCCATGAAATTGCAATTGTCCCGACTTTCGCAATGGGCAATTATATCGCTCTTGAAATTACAATTGCGACTATAAACGTTCCTAAAATTGCAATTGCAATCGCTGTCGCTCCCGAAATCGCAATTGCCACTACCGTCGCGCCGGAAATCGTAATTCGTGAAAGATTCCCCCTGTCCGATGCCGTTCCGTTCAACTCCAATTTCTTAAGCCTCCTACCTCCGTCGGACCTTATCTTCCTTTTTTCCGCGCCATAAAAATAATTAAAAAAAAAGAAAGGGGGGAGGGGACGAAAGAAAGGAAAACCACCACCACCACCACCACCCGGGTGGGATTTCACCGGGAAGCGAACGTTAATTGAAGTGTAATGAGAATTTCATGCTTAATTAAGTTCCAATTTCATTCGATACAATCAATGTAATTGTTTTAAAGGGAGGATCTCATTCAATTGGGAGAAATTCTTCGAAACTCGAGTCTAGGAAACAAATACTCGGGTAACTACTGCGTTTTTTCAGCCAATGAAAATATAAACGGAGGAGACGTGGGTGGAGCAGGAGGAGCGGGAAGAGGAGGAAATCGAGTTTACCGGGGATTACACAAGCCGACCTTTGGTTAAAGGATGTTTCAATCCCGTTGCGGTAACCTTGAATGCATAAATGGATGACAAAAGGAGGAAAAAGGTTCCGAGGGTTTCCGTTGCACTTATGCACTCGTGGACGAAAGTCAAGAAACTTTATAAAAATTGTGACGCGTCACAATTGGATAAATTGTAAATTCCGAAAGGAAATTTAATTATAATGACGTCATAATATAGTAATTATTATTACTTTTAATATATTAGTTATTATTAGTTACTATTATTATCATTATTATTATTATTATTATTATTATTATTATTATTATTATTATTATTATTATTATTATTATTATTGAAAATTAGAAGGAAATGAATCGGTGGCATTTCCATAAAAATATTTATAAAAAATATTAACATAAAAAAAAATTCTCAAGTTTCAAACGAAAAAAAAAATAATAATACCATCGTCCCTGCGTATGATGGAACTCGAGTATTTTCGCAATTAGTGCGGGTATTTTTTACCGAAAATAGGAAAAAAAAATAATAAAAGCCCACCACGGGGTAGTATAGTGGCACTGCGAGAGGAGGTGAAGAGGCGCTATTGTCGCCTTCCATTGCAGACACCATCCAGTTGTGTGTCCAGGCTCTGTAATAAAAGTCCAATTTCGCCGGGAAGCGAGATACCCGGAGAACTGCTCCCTTCTCCTCCTCCTCCTCCCCATCCGCGCATAATTGTAACCCCATTATTATGCAAAAGAACATCTTGGTATATCGCACTTCCGCAAATATGCAGGCGAGGCGAAGCTATTTGCGTTATCTGGCGACGCCGCTATCCGCGCCCACACCGTGGAAGCTTTCTTCTCGTACCCCCCCCCCCCCCCCCTTGCCCTTTTTTCCCCCTTCCTTCTCCTTCTCGCGTTAACGGTTTCAGCAGTTTTGATAACATTGGTCGTTTTCGATAACGAGATTCCGAGCGTTCCGCGATAACGCCGATTTTCTAATTGTTTTGCAATTTCCTGGAAAATTCGCTCATTGGCAGTTTTCGATTTTTTTTTATTTCTTGAAAAATTTCAGTTTTTTTCAGAAAATAGGTAGAATTCGTGGAAATGGGACTCGGTAGGTTTGAATAATTTATAGAAGCGCCATGGAAACCATGGAAACCTTGGATTGTTTCTAATAGATTTTCCTGTTTTTTTTTCAATTTGAAATTAAAAAATTTGTTTAAATTAAGAAAAAATTGAAAAAGAACAGAAATTCTATGGGTTTCCGAAAATTCTATGCGTGATAAAAAAATTGAGTCAACTCTTTCCCATGGATCGCCCTTGATTTTTTAAATTCATAGAAACCCATGGAATTTTTGTCTCCTGTAATTTTAGAAATGAAAAAAAAAATTTTGAAAAATCCCGAATTTTCGTACTCCACCATAGGAACCCATAGAATTTAATTCCCGGATGATTAATTTGATTTCCACAATGCATCTATCATATTTAAATACCGAAACCCGGTGAATTCGCTATCGATGGGGTTTCACGTTGGGAATAAATTGGTTCCAGCTAATATTTCGAAAATTCGTGTAACTCGATTTCCTCTGGCCTTAAACATCCGAATTTAGATGTGCATATATCCGCCCGCCCGCCTGCCTGCCCGCCCGTCCGCCCGTTCGCTCTCTCGCTGGCTCACCGTTGTTTGCTCGACTGATGTTTTTGCAAACAGGTACTTCTGTTGGTACACATTTGCATACGGGGAAAGCGGAGGAGGAAATTGAAACGTTGGAAAGCCTGACATACGGAACCACCCCAAACATTAATTTACCGAGTCGTGTTCTAACTTTCGAATGAATCCCAAATAGCCTAGCTGCCAACCTAGGAGGTACGTACAACTTTTGGGGGCCCAATCGACGCTCCGTGACCCGACCCGACCCGGCGTTGGCTCCCTGTCGTTCGTTCTGACTCTAATTGCCCAAGGAACCCCATAGAAAAAAAAAAAAAAAAAAAATGATCAGGTCCTATTGCCTCTAATCAGGGGCCAAAGGGTCTAATTAGGGCCCGATCCAAACCAAGGACCCGAGACTCGAGATTCGAGTTCAAAATGATGACCATGTGACGTCAGATCTCCATGGATGCTGCATCCGGTCAAAGGTCGGATCCCCTGCAGGGTCCGACGCGAATGGCACCGCTAAGGTCGGTGCAGATCTTATCGGAAGTGACGTGGGGCCCTAACGAGTGTGTGGTCCCATGTCAGATTGGGATGAGAAATTTGTAAATGGATTCGTAATTGATCATGATTGATTGATTGATTGATTGATTGATTGGTTGATCGATTATTAATTTGGAACGGCGACTTAGTATCAATAGAATTAGTTAGAAACTGGTTATTAATAATTATCAGCCAAGACTGGATTTGGAGTTCCGTTTTTACTTCGATATTGGCGGACCTTGACCCAGAATTGGAGCCAAGGCAAAATTCAATCCGCGTTAGCCCACAGTTGAACGGGATAACGCCGATTAGTAGCGATCGGCCATCTAGCGTCGATATAATTAACCGCGCGATAATTGCTAACTATCGTTCGTGTAATCCTAATATTAGTAATTATTAGTCACTTGGCGTGTTCTATCCTTCGGATAAATTAGGACAACCAGGAGAAACGGGATAAATAACAATGACGTCATCAGCAGTCGGGGCTTGTATGTCAAATTTCACAATCTTTTTTCTTTTTCCTGAAATCGAAACCCAAGAACTCCCGGGGAAGCTTCCTCGTTCCTTATAAGCGACCGGAGTCTTGGTACAGCGCTATGAGTGTGTCTCGGTATCTTGAAATCTCTCGGCATCGCACAGAATGAATACAAATCAAAGAGGATCGCGGAGGTTTCTTCGTCGTCTTCCTTCCTTTCCCTTAATAACCGCGCGGGTAACCGCCGGAACCGCCGCCTCCGCCAGCGCCCGGTCTTGGCACATCGAAACGCGGGGTGCCCTCATAAGACACCTGGGCGCTGAACCCGTGCTTCCAGTCGGCGGTGTATCGTACCACCTGCAGACGTCCGTCGGGCAGCTGCACTCGGTACTCGCCGCGCACGATGTCCCCATCGCTTATGGCGTTGTGCGAGTAATCGTTCCCGAAGGCCTCCTCCTTCACGGCGTAGTTAAAGTCGAAGGGCATCCCCGGTTCGTGGTGATGGTGGTCGTGCTGTCGACAAAATCAGTCCTCGTTATGGGGATTCTCCATAAACGCCTCTGACTCTCCCATGGGATACCGCGGGACACTGGTAAGGACGCTGGGACCGCCTTGGACCGGTTGGATCCGATGCCGGGACGCTATTCAACCTCTTCGACCCGATACCAGGCGAGAATTTGGCGCTGGGATCCAAAATCGGGCGGGTCTAGATCGGTTGGGTCCGATACTGGGCAATTAAGCATCGTTCCGAGCCGATACTGGGCCAAACTTTGTCAGTAGGAGACAATACTGGGTCAGGTTTTAGCGTCACCACCCAAAAATGGGCTAAATTGTAGCATCTGGGTCCGATACTGGACCGGACTTTGCGGATGTGACTCGATAATGGGCCAATACTGGGCCGGTATGGCGTGAACCCGATATTGGGTCAGGCTCCATCGTGCTCAGCTCGATACTGGTCCACCGGAACCTCGGATGTTCAATGAAATGGACTTCCGGGGAAAGAGCGCCCATTATTGACGCATTTCGGGCCAAACTGAGCTCGTCACGGATTTGTTTTGAGATTATTGGACTTTAAGAACGGGATTCGTAACCGGAAGTCTCTGCCGTAAGTCTGCTTTTATTACAACAGCGGACTGGGAATGAACGATGACGTCACCGGAGGGGATTTCAAGCGCTTGAGAAATCCGGAAGATTATAGGCTTTCTTTCAACAAAAGCCGGTTACGCAACACGACACGAGGGATCTAATTTATAATAATCAGCGTCGTCTGTCGCGTAAATTGCGTTTCGTCGCAGCTCGGCTAAGCGAAATAGTCTCATTTCCGCGAGATGAGTGAAATCCACCTGGAGAGCGAAAGCCACGACCCCTGGTGGCGATCGGGCCTGGCAATGGGAGTCTGGCCAAAGTCTGGGCAATGGTTGTGGTCTATTAGAACTGAATAATTGCCATTTGTTTAAACAAAAAGGGATGGCCTCGATGTGACGAGATTCGAACCCGAGGCCCGTCGTTGCCGTTCTGACAAATTCGTGTCCATGAGACTCTAATTGTTGGGGGTCCAATCCTCGAAGTGGGAGAAATCGAAGCGAAAGTCTTAGCTAAGACTTTCGCTCCGGACACCTCCGAGTTACGTGACATCGACGAAGGCAAATGAAAAAACGTCTTACCCCAGGACCGATGGTGTTTCCATTCCCGTTGGTGGGCTGTCCGGTGTAATCGGGTCCAGTCGGAGTGGGTCTCGGGTACCCGGTGGGCCTCGTGCCGGGGAACGTGGGGGTCGGCTTCGTGGGGAACGACGGCGTGGGCCTCGGAAACGTTATCGGCGGCTTGTCGTACGTGTAGCCCCCTTTGGTGGGCTCGGGCGGCAGGTATGTGTTGCGCCTCGTGCCCGGGGGCAGGTCGCTCCTCGCCTGGTCGATTAGACACACCAACGGCAGCAGTAGTACCGCTACCACCTGTACCGAAAAGATCGAATTCGATTAATTACAGGTTGTTCAGATTCCCCCTGGATTTTTGTTGCTTTTTCAAAATGGGCCCCCAGGATCTTGGGCCAGAGTGTAACTCGAAATCTACCGAACCGATTTTCGAAAATTCTTTTTTTACACGATTCCTCGGCTTCTGGCGAAAGTTGGTGGCCATTAAATTTGGAGTTCCATTGTCGCGTTATTATAAAAAGAAAAAATTCGAAAACAGAGAATCTGGAAACTGGAATTTCAATTTTCGAGTTTAATTCGAAACCTACGAATCCGATTTCCAAAATTCGTTTTCTACAGGACGCCTCAGCTTACTAGGAAGCTCTAAAGTCATCAATTGTCGGGACGCGTCACCCGGGGAGCTGAGCAAAAAAAATGAGATCCCACCGTGTCCCGAGGCGACAAGGAAAAAAAAAACATCAACTTTATCTCGATCTCTGGAAGCCGGGATCTCATTATCAACTAATTAATTTACTTATTAGCGCTTTTTATCGCATTTGTCTCGGCTATCGGTAGGAGATAAGATCTCGGGAATTGATTGATCCTCGCGTATTTTTTCTTTTTTTTTCTCTTCTTCTTTCTATTTATTTTCCTCGGCTAATATTTATTGCACATTCCCATCCGAGTGCCGAGGCGGTATTGAATGCAATGCCTTCGGTGCTGATGATCGCATGAATTATGACTCCAGGGACTAGAAAGTGAGAGTAATAACGCTTTTTCAACCGTAGGCAGTTAGATAGTCATCCAGGGTCAAAGTTCCTGGTTTATAACGACACACTGACATGAAATGACAGCTACTTCTTCTTCTCGTCTCGCTTCAAACGCCATAACTCACGCGTATGTATTTATTTATTTATTTGCATATCAACTACGTGTTTATCCTCCACGGGCAAACATACGATTTTCGACGTTCGGCTTCCGATTATCATAAACAAACACCTCGGGCGATCGCATCCGTTTCAAAAGCACGGGTTAGCCGCTAATCGAGCCGGATACCCGATCGGCAGTGATTGACGCGACGTTCCACCGTAAAAAAAAAAAAAAAAAATCGCTACCCGATTAAAGAGTCACGAGAGTTCGTTAGCGTCTTCCAGTCGACGCCCTTAGTTCGGAAATCGATGGGCAACATTCCCTATTCATTAGCAGTCCACGTCGAATGTGTTTAGAAATTTAGGAAAATTGGTCCTCCAAAATTCATGACGCGGAATTATTCAGGCGCCGCAACACAGCGGCTTGATCCAACTACGGACTCGCTCTATTCCATTCCGCGAAATTTCCGAATCCTCGCCAGCCTTCGCTTACCGAGGTTTTCTATCGATTAGGCGTGGGCCTAACCCCGCCGTATTTTTGCTTTCGAGATTTTTCGGTACGAGCCTATTTTGGGGACGATTGGACCCCAGTGGGGTCAAAATTTGGCACGCTGAGATGCGAGACGCCCAATTCTCGCCAAAGAATGGCCAATTTTCGTTCTGGTCCAAAGGAAATTTTCCTCGGAAATTGTTGTCCCTTAAATGGCACGCTAGAACGTATGGGGAAAGTCCGGGAGTCCGAAATTACCCAATCCCAGGGATATCGGTTGCGAGAAATCGCCACTGATCAACTTTTCGCCACGAAATTGGTGAAAATGCCGAAAAAGTGACACATGCATTCCTCGGCGTCACCCGAAGCGCCGCCTTGAAATTCTTCGCGGATGTACCTCGCACACTCCACCGGCTGAAGTGTTTGCCGAAGTATAAGCCACCGTAGGAGGTGACGCTCGAAAGCCGCTTAAACGCATTATACTTTGTACAAACGGGGGCCAACTCGAAACAAGGTTTCCCCGAGAAGATTTCCAACGGGGGTCGCACATTCGATTAATCCCGTCCGGGGCCAACGATAACACGGTTTCCTCGTGAAAAGTGGCTCGGCCACGTCCTGGACTGGAATTTACATTAATTTTCAAACCCAATTTCCTGCTTCCAACTATCCGCGTCCCCTAAAACTCACTTTCCAATCGAAAGTTTGCCGTTCCTGCCCAGGGTCGGCCCAGACTTTCGCCATACTTTGTGTTTCCAAGCGAAATTCAATACCACCGCGTGCGAAAACCAATGGTATGGCAAAAGTCTGGGGCCAAATTTCGAAACATCGCCAAGGATTGCAAAACCGCTTCGAAAATTCTGGCCCAGACCTGTGCCATACTTTCCCCTCCAATTGCATTCCCATTGGCGACCCATTTCCCGGATAATCCCCAGACAAAAAAAATGCAACCCAGTCTGGCGGAAGTCTGGGCCCAAGTTCCCCACCGTTTTCCGGAGACCCAACGCTATCTTAGTATGGCGGAAGTCTTCGGCGCGAATGGGCGCAATTAAGAGCCGCCAATCCCGCAGCCCGAGCGGGCTTCCGGTTGCACTGGGGACTGACTTATG